>OY288279.1:52839649-54067986 GCA_958450335.1 Hibiscus tridactylites | reverse complement strand
GAAACCGATATTCCTCGGCTTTTATGGGCTTCGTACGTCGCTGGGAGGGAGGCCTCAGGCCCCATGTGCGTAAGCCCATGATTCATTGCCAACACAAAACCCTAGCGTTGTTTTATCGTTATAGAGCGGCTATGTAGGAATTAAACAAACCACGAACCATCTTACCGGTTAGTTAATCTGTTCATTTTTGTTTATTTTATTTTTAAAATTATAACTACTAGACTCGTTAGGAGCACCATTTCCTTATCTCCTCTAGTTAGTATTATGACTAGAATTAAGATTTCTCAAAAAAAAAAAAATTCAACAAGTTGATCCAATTGGTAAGTAATTTTGTATCGCTTAAGCAGATATCGAGTTCGAAGCTTTCTATATGAAAAAAAAATTCGTTGTGAGGCTCACCCATCAAAACTAAGTATGCAACGTAAGCCAGTCCGGATAAGTCAAGAAAAAGCCTTAAAAAACTGGAAAGACAAAAAATAAATTAAACCTAACTTGAATTTCACAGGTCTAATCAAATCCCAATTATTTTTTTAAAATAATGTAATAGCATTTCTTATTCGAACTAAAGATTCAAAAAGCCCCCAACTCTTAAAGCAAAAATCAATTCAATCTTTAAACTTTTTACACGAAAATAAAATTCATCTGCTAAGAAATTAAATTAATTAACTTTTTACATTAAAAAATTATTAAGCTATTTGATTAATTTTGACCATTAATTCTTAACGATTCAATTTATCTTCGCATTTTAGATTATTTTTCAATTTTATTTTTAAAATATATAAAATTATTAAAAATAAAACTATTAAACTATTTATTGAAAATTTGAGACTTACTTCAAAATAATGGAATATCAAATATTATTAAAATCGTAAAAACATATTAAATTTTTTAAAATATAAAAATTATTATATATATATAATGATTTGTTTGTTAAAAATTTTGAAATTTATTTACGAAAAAATACGAAAGATTGATACTCCTATTGATGGTTCGTTATTGATTTTTTGAGGAGCCTCCGCCTGATCTTTTACAACTATTACACCGGGACATCCATGGTCCCCTTATGATAATATTACCCTCATCTTTTACAACTATTACACCGGGACATCCATGGTCCCCTTACGAAAATATTACCCTCATCTTTTACAACTATTACACCGGGACACATAATGCATTGACATTAACCTCATCTTCATTTTAAAAAAATATTAAAAATATATAACGAAAATATTACAGAATTATTTTAAAAAATTTACAAAAAACCATTAAAGGACTATCCTGCAATGTTAAAGAATTATTAGAAATCTTTTTAGATAAGCTTTTGAATTTCATTTCATCAAAGCAAAAATCTGCTACATCTATAAAAACAATACAAAGATTTCTACAAAACAATACCCCAATTTAGACGTAGTTAAACATTGACAGCAATAAAATTGTCATGCATGCATGATGAGCTCACTATAAGGGTACTATGCAGGAAAATAATTTTCTTCGAGTGCTATTTTGAGAAATAAAATTTTTAAAAAATATTTTAGTAATTATGTCTGGAGAGACGCCCATATTAAAATTATTTTTTAAAAGGCAAAAGACTTCATTAAAAAACCCCTCTAGTCCTAAATAGGAGGAAAATGTACATGCTTCAATTTATTAATAAATAAAAGGGATTACAATAGTTTAGTTTAGACGACCAATAAGAACTAAAACTTATGGCCAAAAAACAAAGGCCAAACCAAGCCACAAGTATAACCAAAGAAATATAACATAAAACCACATCACCCAATGTCTACTTTGGCAAGTCCATCACCGCACATATTGCACCGACGTGGAACCAATCTTAGCAACATGCTCTTCTCGTGAATTGTTGTCACCAATTTCGATACAAGACTGTAGCATACATTCGGAGGGTCATTCACAAGCGACAACCAATCTATCACCGACTTAAAGTCCTACTCAATAATCACCCTAAATCTGAAGCACCACCCGGAAGACAAAAATTTGAGCACCCCCACCTTCACCGCCAGCAGCTCTGCAATTGCAGGAGGAACATTCCCACACGATTCAAAAAATTAAAACAATACTACCCCTTGGTCGACCCTAAGCAAGCCACCAATGCCACCCAAAGTATCAATTGAAGATATTGCACCATCAATGTTCAGTTTTAGCCACCCAGAAGAGGGTGAAGACCATCATACAATGGTAACTGGTTTAGGACGTATGAGACATGAATCCTTTGCCAACAGAGGGTCCAAATTCAGGCAATCCAAGGGAATACAATAATTACCAAATCTACCTTTTAACCAGTATGATATGTTGTTAGGATGATCAATCGAAGTGATTTGACCAAGATGAGAGTGAATTGACAATTTTAAAAAATGAAGGGTAGCAAATGGAAAGATAAAAATTGAGACACAAAGGATTTATAGTGGTTCAACCTTCTAACAAGGTTTACATCCACTACCTTAGCTTCCTACTATGGATTTTTACAAATTTATTATGAAATTTTCCCCTTTTCTAGGCTAAGAAGGCAGCCCTTTACACAATCAAAGCTTTCTAACCCAAATAATTGATCAATCACTCTCTTTTACAAGAAATTGAATAGCAAACTGAAAATTCTAACAAAGGTAGTTTGTTTGCCCAATTACTAGTTCACTCAACCTAAAACTTAAATAAAAATGATTACAAGAAAGATCACTCAAGTGGGTTACAAAGATTTGACTCTAATAGGCTCAAGAATGTTGTATTTGTGCTTGAATGCTTAAGACTTGTTCAATAGTTGTTGTTGTAGCTTTAAAGACTTGTTTATATACCCCTCATTGAATTCTAACCGTTTAGGTGGTTGAGATATAGAATATAGTCGTTGGGCTACAATTTTCCCGCTATAAATGCTGTCTGCCAACTCTCAGTATCGGTATCGGTACTTGTCAAAAGAAGAAATATTTGTTGTACAAAGGGGTATCGATACGCGGGAGGGCGTATCAGTACGGGAAGTCAATTTTAAAAAGGCATGTTGGTACGAGCCGTACCGTATCGGTATTGATTTTACTCACTAGAACCTGAGAAATTTTGAGAGTACAAAAGTGTATCGATACACCCAAGGGCATATCGGTACGGTATAACTAAAATTTAAAGTTTCTTATTTCAATAAACTGACAAGATAACGATTATATTATTAAATGCAGTATTTTGAAAATCTAAACACTCTATATCGATACGAGTAAAGTCGTACTGATACTCAAAGCTTATTTGATTTCCAGGAATGAATGGCGTACCGATACATCTATATGTGTATCGGTACCCAATAGCCATCATGTAGAAATTGTTTTCCAGTAGCTAAGACTCGTATCGATATGGCCAAGTGTGTATCAGTACTTCTAGACCAAAAATAGCTATTTGAGTACAAAAACATTTAGAAAATATTTGGGGTTTTAATTTTTGACTTAGAAACAATTTTAATCCGAATCATTGTCATTTTGTGAGCATTTTTGAGTACTTAAAAATTTATTCAAATTTACAATTTAGTCATTTAAAATCATTGTTATATCAAAATCAAATATTGGTTTTACAATCTCCCCTTTTTTATATAAAAAAACCTGTAAAACCTATTTTGATTTTGATATAACAAATTTTTTATGGACCTATTTGTAAAAGTAAATAAATTTTTAAGTATTCTAAAGTCTCACAAATTGTAGTGTCGAACTCGATAGGGGAAACTTGTCGATTAACTTAAATTTTAGAAACTGTCCTATCACCATACGAAATGTATCATTTCCCATTGATCTCTATGTCTTGCCCAAATGTGATTTTGATCTAGTTCTGGGTTTAGATTAGTTGAGTAAACATCAAGCCTGGATCGATTGCCAAAATCGTAGATTGTACCTACATGGTTTAGGGAAGGAGTCCATTATGTTAATTGATCAAAAATCGACTTCAATATTTGCTGCTATGGTATTGCAAGATAGATATGATTATTGCTTACCCTTTATTAATGTTGTTTCCAAATTCATTGACATTTTCCCGTGGATCTACTTTGTGTTCCACTGACCTGTGAGGTAGAGTTCGGGATCGACATTCAACTCGAAACCAAACAGATGTCTATCACACCTTATTGGATGGCCCCAATTGAACTGAAGAAATTGAAGAAGTAATTACATGAATTGCAAGACAAGGGTTTCATGCGATCGAGCACGTTTCCCTGGGGTGCTCCGGTCTTGTTTGTCAAGAAGAAAGATGGCTTGATGCGGCTTTGCGTTGACTATAAACAGTTGAATTGGGTGGCCATCACAAACAGGTATCCCCTGTCGAGAATTGAAGATCTTTTTTATCAACTACAGGAAGCCTCAGTTTTCTCTAAGATTGATCTCCGATCAGGCTACTATCAAATGAAAGTGAAGGATGAAGATGTCCCTAAAACTGCTTTTCTAACTCGATACGGTCACTATTAATTCCTCATTATGCCTTTTAGGTTAACGAATGCTCCTGCCGCATTCATAGACCTGATGAACCGAGTTTTCAAACCTTATCTCAACAAGTTTGTTGTTGTTTTCATCGACGACATTCTTGTTTATTCTCGGAATAAGGAGGAACATGCTGAATACCTCCGAATCGTGCTACAAACTCTTCGAAAATGTCAATTATTCGCCAAATTCTCTAAGTGTGAGTTTTGGCTATCAGAATTTGCTTTCCTCAGTCACGTAATCTCCGTCGAAGAAATTAAATTCGACCCTAAAAAGATTCAAGCTATTCTCGAATGTTGACCTCCGAAGAATGTGGGTGAGGATCACAGTTTTCTCGGTTTAGCCGGTTATTACCGAAGATTCATCAGAGGTTTCTCTGCTATCACTTTACCACTAACCAAACTCCTCCGGAAAGATCAACCATCCGATTGGTCTAAAAATCAGCAAAGAAGCTTTGACCAATTAAAGCAAGCCTTAACTCATGCCCCGATTTTGATTCAACCTGAGCTGGGCAAAGAATTCACAGTATATAGTGATGCCTCCCATTCGGGATTGGGCTGTGTTTTGATGCAAGGTGATAATGTCGTAGCGTATGCATCTCGGAAAATAAAGCCTCATAAACTCAAATACCCGACACACGACCTCGAATTAGCTGCCATTGTCTTCGCACTCAAAATCTCGAGGCATTACCTGTATGGAGAAAAGTGTCATATGTTTACCAATCACAAAAGCTTGAAGTACCTCCTTACTCAGAAGGATCTCAATTTGAGACAAAGAATGTGGATGAAATTATTGAAGGATTACGATCTGGTCATCGACTATTATCTTGGAAAAGTCAATGTAGTTGCAGATGCACTCACTCAAAAACCGACCCTCGGTAAGACATACTAAACTTTGAGCCATTCGAATTTGTTCACTCTTGTTCCCTAAGAAACTATTCGAGCAATGCCTTGCTATACAAGCAAGTGTTCAAACCTTTTCTTGAAAGTAAGAATTTGTAACATCTAGGTTTAGGGTCTAGAAGATCCGGTGAGGTTTCAAGGTCCGAAAGACCGGTGTTGGGAGTTGTGAGTGAGTTCAGGGAAAGTAGTTTTCAAAGGTTTGGAAAAATATGAAATAAATCTCTAAAATTCTTAATAAATATGTTTAAGGTTTTGGTAAAAATCAATTTTGGAAAAACATTTTTCGAACTGTGACATTTTGGTTTAGTGACCAAATCGTAAAGTTTGTAAAAATTTGTTTTAGTGACCATTTTGTAAAAGAGTCAAAACATTGAACCTTTAAGGAGCTAAATTGGCTGGGCCAATATGGTTATTATCCCCTTTATTTTTGACTATTCAAATATTTTAAAATAGATTTTATGATTAAATTAAAATAAGGTTTTATATATGTTGAGTTGATCACCCAATTGCAAATGGCCAAGAGGGGGGTGAATTGACAATTAAAATTTTTATAGGAGGTATGAGTGAAAAATAAAAGGTGACACAAGTGGTTAGAGTGGTTCAAGTTCTCCAAATGAACTCTACATCCACTACCTTAGTTCCCACTAAGGATTTTCAACTAATTCGTTACTTGAATTCTTCCCCTTTTCTTGGATGAGGAGGTAACCTTACAAATTGATTAGGCTTTCTACCCAAAGCTTAATCCACTCACTTTTACAAAGAGATGGATTTGGTAAACTCAAACAATTCCTCTCAATGGATAAATGTTTACCCAAATACAATTTCAAACACCCCAAATTCACAATACAAGATAACAATAAAATCACTAGAGTTGGGTACAAGAATTTGACTATGAAGAGCACTAGGGTTTGAATTTTTGCTTTGATGTTGCTTGTAGGTTCAATAGTTGTTGCTTGGTCAATTGAAGCTTATTTTTATACCCTTGCATTGACTTCTAGCCGTTTGGGTAGTTGGGATCATCAATAGAGCCGTTGGGAGCATTTTTCCCGCATTAAATGCAGCTCTGCAGCATACCGTATCGGTACTCGAAGAGGGCGTATCGATACCTGCATCAAAGAGGAAAGAGTCGTTGTGTCTGAAAACAGAGCGTATCGATACACATAGAAGGTGTATCGGTACGTTTTAAGGGGCGTATCGGTACGGATGGACGTATAGATACAATGTTTACTCACTGGAATCCCAAGTTTGGTTTTCTTAAAGAGCGTATCGATACGCATACCAAGCGTATCTGTACGGTATAACGGTCTTTTAAAAATTGGGAAACCAACCAACTGACAAGTAACGGTCAAAAAAATAAATGCAAGAATTTTCAAAGACATGCCTATCGTATCGATACGGTTGCAAAGCATATCAGTACGGTTTCATTAAACGAGTTGCCCAGATGAATATCGTATCGATACGGGGTAACATTGTATCGGTACGCTAAGTCCATTAAAATTCCAGTGGGAAAAGCCCATATCAATACGCCTAAGGGTATCGATACTCTTGGGTGTTTTTCTATAGTTTGACTTGAAAATCAAAATTCCAGTGGCAAAAGACAGTATCGATACGCCAGGGCCTTTTTGCATAGTTTGACTTGTGAATCATAGGAAAAGACTTAGAGAATTTTTCATATATTTAAGAGCTTGTCTTGAGATATTATTTTGTTTTAAAATACTTGTCAATTGTGAGACTTTAAAAAGTACTTAAAATTTTATTGTTTTGCAAATTGGTCCTTAAGTTTATATGTTATATCAAAATCAATTTTGGTTTCACAATCTCCCCCTTTTTGATATAACAAAACCACAAATAAATTTTTAAGTTTCTGAAACTTTGAAAAGCTTTCTCCTCCTTAATTTAAGATAGATTTTAAAAAATAAAAAAATGACTCTATGATCCTTCTCCCCCTCTTTGTTAGATCAAACAAGGATAATAGCAACATAATAGCAACAATAATTCATTAAACTTAAAGCAATCATAAGAGTTCAAATGCATAAACTTCAAAGTAAACATAATAGTTCAAATGCATAAATTTCAAAGCAAACATCATAATCCAAACTTTAAAATCCTAAAACATTGATAATAGGCATAAACTTAGATCCTAAAAACAAGAGTGCAATAACAAAATATAAAAGACTAAATGCCATAAGATGATATGCATAAACTACTCGTCCGCCTCTTCATCATCATCGTCCCCGTCCTCTTCTTCTTCATCTTCTTGAGGGGGTTGATTCCTTCGGTTTTGGTTGAGCCAAGCATCATGAAAGGTGGTAAGAGAGATATCCATGGAGTTTTGGCGAGAAGTCATGGTTTCCATTTTCTTCTCTATACCTTTGACGCGATCTTCCAAGGATGTGAATCTAGTATCCATCGCGGTAAACCCGGCTTCTATGGAAGTGAACTTCTCATTGAGGAAAGTCATAAGAGTACCCAAGGAAGAGGAATCAATCGGAGCACTGTGAGAGCTCGAAGAAGCACGAGAAGTATCGACCAGAGCATCTTGTGGAGGATCTTGAGTGGTACGAACCCATTCATTATCAACATAAGAGAAACTGAAACGAGCTAGAGAATGCTCATCTATGGGTAGGCCAAGGGTTTCGGGATAGTCATAGGAACAATCAACACCAAGTGAATGAAAGAGATAACTCAAAGTCGTAGAGTAGTAAAAGGATGTGACTTGTTTGGTGTGACGGTGTTAGACTAAATAGACAAGGTCAGCAAACATAATTTGACAAAGATTTGGACGTTGACCTTCTCTAAAACACCTAAGCCAAAAATCATCTGTTTGACGAATAGTTGAAAATTTCCCTCCCAATGGATGAAAAAACCAAGAGATAAGAAGATGAAGGATACGGTCATGAGCATTTAAAACTTTTGTTGAGCCTAAAGGACCCGTACCCAAGGATTTCTTATCATCAATACCAATATCTTCAAAACCAAAGACATTATATAAATTTTTTTGATCAATTTGAAAGGTTTTGCCCATAACAGAAGATTCAATAGCAATGACATTCCCCCTAGCTTCATCATGAACACATACGACATTGGAAAAGAATACGATGACTAGATTCCTATATAGGATAGGAGGAATGCTCATAAAAGGTAAAAACTTCCATTGCTTGATTAAAGATAGGTATTAGAATTTAAAACGGGCAGAACTTAACAATGAGACTGACACAACACGTTCTTCCCTAAGGTTCATACCTTGAAAAAGTTTGTATCGTTCTATATCGCCAACATCATGAAAACTTAATTGGATGATATAAGGAAGATTAGGTGTAGGGTTACCCTCGACATCCTTACTAGGATCGGAAGTAGAACGATAACGCTTAGTTCTCTTTTTCGATGGTGCCATAACCATGAAAACACATCAAAAAGCGATTCGAATATGTATGCAATTAACATCATATTCAATCCAATAAATTCTAATAATTCAAGGTAATTGTAAAAAGAAATTTAATTGTAAAAAGATATTCACAAGTCTGAATTTTTTTTAAAAAATAGATTAAAATAGAAAATATATTCGAATGAAAAATTTTGATTTTTGAGAAATTTTTTATGAAAAAGTTGAAACCCATAAAATAAAAACATGTTTTGTACAAAAATTAAATTGAAAAAATTATAAAAATCAAACGAAAATCAAAGAAAATAAAAAAGAAGAGTTTTGTACCTTGAATCTTAGATTGGATGAATGAGGTGATGTGAATGCACAAGATTTGTTGACAAAGCTTAGCCTTGATGTGGAGATTAAAAACCCTCAAAGAATTTTTAAGTTTGATGGTAAAAATTGAAGGATTGAAGGGGTTTTTATAGGGTATTGCGGCTAGGGTTTTGGAGAGAAAAGAGGGGTTTTTGTTTTTAAAGCTTTTTAACAATTGCAGCCTTAAATAGCCGCTCCGTCGAGACCGTATCGATACGCTAAACACGCGTATCGATACCCTTTAACCCTAATTTTTTATTCACCGTTACTACCGTTTCGATACGCGGTACCGTATCGGTACGACTTGGCTTTGACTATTTCCCTTGACTTTAACCGTATCAATACGCGGGGTCGTATCGATACTCGTTCAGCTTCAACGTTTCCCAGTTATGAACCCGTATCGATACGCTTCAGCCGTATCGATACCCCTTTACCAGATTAGGCATTTTTGACAAATTTAAGTGCAAAAATCCAACTTGAAACATCTCTAAATGCATGTACATGTCTTATGAACAAGTTTTAATGGCTAAACTTAATACATTCTCCCCCTAGCAACATGCATAGAAGAAAAAAGAACAAAATTAACACAAGCATGAATCACAAACAATTTCAAGCAAATTTTTGACATTTTGGGATCTAAAAGGGGTCAAGAAAGGCTAGTCTCTCCTAAGGGTCCAAAAGCACTCTTTATCTAAAGGCTTTGTGAATATATCCGCTAATTGGTTCAAGGTGTCAACATACTCTATAACAACATCATTTTTCAACACATGATCTCTAATGAAATGATGTCTAATTTCTATGTGTTTAGTTCTTGAGTGTTGGATGAGATTCTTAGTGAGACAAATGGCACTAGTGTTGTCACACCTAAGGGGTATGATTTCTATTTCAACACCATAATCTAAGAGTTGTTGCTTCATCCAAAGGACTTGAGCACAACAACTCCCTAAGGATATGTACTCCGCTTCGGTGGTAGATAAGGCTACACTATTTTGTTTCTTAGAGAACCAAGATACGAGCATACTACCTAAGAATTGGCATGTCCCGGAAGTACTTTTCCTATCTATCTTACATCCCCCATAATCCGCATGCGAATAATCATGAAGGCTAAAGGAGAAATCTTTAGGATACCAAAGGCCTAAGGTAGGTGTGTCTCTAAGGTATCTAAAAATTCTCTTAATGGCAACTAAGTGTGATTCTCTAGGACTAGCTTGAAACCTAACACACAAGCAAACACTAAACATAATATCCGGTCTACTTGTGGTAAGGTAAAGCAAAGAACCTATCATAGATCTAAAAAGCTTAGAATCAACACACTTACCTCTTTCATCTTTGTCAAGCTTTGTGGAGGAACTCATAGGTGTGGCTTGAGGTTTTGCATTCTCCAAGCCAAACTTTTGAGCATATCATTCACATACTTAGCTTGATTTATGAAAGTGTCATCTTTCCTTTGTTTGATTTGGAGTCCCAAAAAGAATGAGAGCTCCCCCATCATGCTTATCTCGAACTCACCTTGCATTAGCTTAGAAAATTCTTTACAATAACACTCATTAGTAGAACCAAAAATGATATCATCAACATAGATTTGTACTACTAAGAAGTCATTGTTATATCTTTTTTATGAAGAGTGTAGTGTCCACCTTTCCTTTTTCAAAACCCTTTTCAATTAAGAAATTTGAAAGTCTCTCATACCAAGCTCTAGGAGCTTGTTTTAAACAATAAAGAGC
The DNA here is from genome assembly GCA_958450335.1 of Hibiscus tridactylites. NCBI lineage: Eukaryota > Viridiplantae > Streptophyta > Magnoliopsida > Malvales > Malvaceae > Hibiscus > Hibiscus tridactylites. Next base: position 54,057,167 of record OY288279.1, on the reverse strand, counting down.
TTTTGTTAGTTTAAACACATGGTTTGGAAATTTTGAATTCTCAAAACCCGGTGGTTGTTCAACATACACTTCTTCATTTATAAAACTGTTTAAAAGAGCACTTTTCACATCCATTTGAAAAAGCTTGAAATTATTATAACATACAAATGCTAAAAGCATCCTAATGGCTTCCATCCTAGCTACGGGTGCATATGTCTCATCAAAATTAATTCCCTCTTCTTGGGTATAGCCTTGAGCAACAAGCCTAGCCTTGTTTCTCACTATATTACCAATTTCATCTAATTTATTCCTAAATACTCATTTAGTTCCTATAGTAGATTGATTACTAGGCCTTTCAACTAATGTCCAAACTTTACTTCTCTCAAATTGGTTTAATTTCTCTTGCATGGACAAAATCCAAAAATCATCTTTTAAAGCTTCTTTAATATTTTTAGGCTCAATGCATGAAAGAAATGCAACATGGTTCATTAATTTGAGAGAGGATCTAGTAGTTACCCCCTTGGATGGATCACCCAAGATTTCACCACCTTTGACATAGTTGAACTCCCTTTGGTAAGACACCTCCTTTTCCTCAAGAGCCAAGTCCTTCAAGGCTTCAAGAGGTGGATCTTGTGTATCCTCATCTTTAGTTGGAACCTCATCCACCTTTGACGTTTGTCCTTCATCAATGACATCAAGGATTCCTACATCATCATCATCACAAGATTCCTTCCTCGGAAGGAGGTTATCATCGAAAAAAACATGCACAAACTCTTCAACTACTAGAGTTCTTTTATTAAATACATGATAGGCTTTAGAGTTTAAAGAATACCCTAATAAAATAGCTTCATCACTTTTAGCATCAAATTTACCTAAGTTTTCTTTACCATTATTCAAAACAAAACACTTGCAACCAAAATGATGAAAATAACTAATGTTAGGCTTCTTAGATTTTAAAATCTCATAAAGTGTTTTCTTCAAAATTGGCCTAATCATTACTCGATTTATAATATAGCAAGCGGTATTTGTGGCTTCCGCCCAATAATATTTAGGTAAATTATTTTCGCAAAGCATGGTTCTAGCCATTTCTTCTAAATTTCGATTTTCCTCTCAATTACCCCATTTTGTTGAGGAGTGCGAGGTGCGGAAATATTGTGGCTAATCCCATTTTCATTTAAAAACTCATCAAAACCTAGATTTTGAAATTCGGTTCCATGATCACTTCTAATGTGAGAAATTTTAAGTTCAAGATCATTTTGAGTTATTTTAGAAAATGTGATGAATTTTTCTAAAGCCTCATCTTTTGTACTTAGGAATAGAAACCAAGTAAACCAAGAATAGACATCTACAAGCACAAAAGCATATGATTTACCACCCAAGCTTTGGCCTTGTAGCAATGCTCCCCCTACAAACAAAGAAATTAGGCCTTGATTTTTGGTACCCAAATCATTTTGGTTCCATGTCTATTAGCCTTCAAAATTTTGGTTCCCTTAGGAATCCAAGAAGCAATAGCATTCATATTATTAGAAATAATGAGTTCCTTAGGAACCCAAACACTCATAACCTTTTGACCTCTAGATTGCTTATGAATTTTTTTTTGTTTAGGAATAAAAAGTTTTCTTTTTATATATTGGGATTTAAAAGAGTTTCCTTTTTCAAAATTGTTTTTCCCAATAGTAATTGATGTTTTAAGATTATCCACTTCCTTTGTATGATAATCTTGAAAATCGAAAAGAAGTTTTTCAAGTTCAACATTTTTCGTTTTAAGATCATTTGAAAGATTTACTAAAAACAAAACTTTCTTTTCCAATTCGGAGTTAGTTTTTGAAAATGTTTCATTTTGATTTTTCAAATCGGAAATGGTTTTCTTGTTTCTCAAAATGGATTCTTTATATTTTCCTACTAACTCATCGTAAACCTCTTGCAATTCATCATAAGCATCTTGAAGCTCATCAAAAGTGAAATCAAAATTAGATAAGTTAGAATTTACCTTTGGTTCATCATCAATGGCCATGAGAAAAAGATTGGCCACTTCCTCCTCTTCCGCGGATGACTCATCGTCACTTCAAGTTGCTACTTGAGTTTTGAGCTTGTTCTTCTTCCCAAAGCTCTTCCTCATCAATTGAGGACATTCAGAACGGATATTGATGGGCTTTTTTGCATTCATAGCAAGTGATTTGGTCCTTCTCCTTTTCCTTACTCTTGCTTTTGAAGTCTCCTTTCCTTATGAACTTTCTCCCACGATTGGACTTCATGAAGCGAGTGAACCGTTTGGCCAACATGGCCATCTTCTCATCTTCATCTTCACTTGAATCGTTTTCATGATATGAAGCTTTAAGAGCGATTCCAACCTTTTTCTTCTCAACATCCTTCTTCTCAACCATTTTCTTTTCTTCTTCTCTTCCCTTCCTCATGATCTCATGGGTGAGTAGAGATCCAACAAGAGCATGAAGCTTGAGAGTCTTCAAATCTCAAGCTTCAATGATAGCCGTTCTCTTGCTATCTGTTGAGTTGTGTGGAGCTCGATTCGATCAACCAATATTGCTCACCAAGTGGTGGAGAGATGGATTTTTGGGTGGAAGGGTTGTGGAAGCTAGAAAGAATAAAGACACAATGATTTATAGTGGTTCGGCCTTCTAACAAGCACCTACATCCACTACCTTAGCTTCCCACTAAGGATTTCACAATCAATCCACTAATTGATTCGTCCCCTTTTCTAGGATTAGGAGGAAACCCTTACAACCGATCAAGCTTCTACCCAAAGCCTTGATCAAAACCCTCTTTTACAAAGAGACAAAGAAAGCAAACTTAAACCCTCTAATAGGTGTTTGTTTGCACAATGAAGCACTCACCCAAATCCTAAAACACTTGAGCAAATTTGACAATTTTGGCTCACTAGTGTTTGTCTATACAAGAAATGACAAATTAAGCACTAAGACAATTTCTTGATCATTTGATGTTTGACAATATGAGCATTAGCCTTCTATTGATGCTTGGAGGTCCCTTTTATACTCCCAATTGAGTTTATAGCCGTTTAGGACCGTTGGGGTTGAAATAGAGTCGTTGGAGCCTTTAATTCCCTCCATAAATGCAGTTCTGCAGCTCCCCGTTTCGAAACGCTCGAAGCCGTTTCGAAACACCCTCAATATAGAAAGAGCCGTTGCAGTCTGTCAGGGTACCCGTTTCGGAACACCCCCTTGCCATTTCGGAACGCGTATCGGAACGCTATAAGCCCGTATCGAAACGACCTGCATTTAAAAGTTAGTTGGGAAAGAGCCGTTGGGGTTTATGACCGTTGTGGTCAGTGCCACGTGGGCGTATCGAAACGGCCTAGCCTGTTTCGAAACGCTGGCCCCGTTTCGATACGAGTATCGAAAAGTTTTGGCCACTGGAGACACCTGTTTCGAAACGCCCTAAGGTGTTTCGAAACACTTGGTCAGTTTTGTTAAAATTGGCCTTTGAAAACATGAAAAACCTTTATGAAAAATTCCTTAAATATTATTTCAAGTTGTTTGGACTTTGGAAATGTTTTAAATACTTTTTAAATCAGTCCAAAACATTTTTCAATTATTATATCAAAACATTAGTTCTACAATCTCCCCCTTTTTGATATAATAAAACCACTTGAAAAATTGTTTGGAATTCTCCCCCTTTAACTTATAAAATGTGAATAAGAGAATAAAATTTTAATTCACATAAGGCTCCCCCTTATTCATTTTGAAAATTCAATTTTTCAAACCATTTCTCCCCCTTTTTGTTATATCAAAAAGATTTAAAACATTAAGTTCAAAAATAACAATAGAGGTAAAAAAAATTTGACAAAAGTAAGAATTTGGTTTTAAAATGGCTCCCCCTTACTCAAGGCATCATTGAAATGTTAGTCACAACATATATGATCATCTAGTTGAATTTAAACTAAAATAAACAAATGAAAGCAAAAACAACTAGAATTTTACCAACACTTGAATTCAAGGGAGGATGTGAAGCCTTCCTTCTCCAAGTGTTCTTCCTTGTGTGCATGGAGCTCCCCCTCAATGTTTGACTTGTTGAACATCTCCATCACACCTACAATAGACAATCAAGTAATTTTTGGTATCCAAATTGCTTTGGATCCATAGACGTTAGTAGCACAAATTTTAGTCCCCTTAGGAATCCATTTTTCAATGTCATCCTTTTTAATTGAAGTGGTTAGTCCTTTTGGGACCTAAACACTTCTAAAACATTTTCCTTTAATAAATCTAGGGGCACTAGATTGTCTAACATAAAAGTTTGATTTTCCAAAATTGTTTTTCTTTTCAAGCTCTTTGGAAATCAAATCTTTTTCTTCTTGAACTTTTTGAAGCAATTTTTGTAAATCAAAACATTTTAATTCAAACTCTTCAAGTTTTGCTTCAAGTTCAAGTTTGGTTTTAAAAAGCAAATCATTTTGAATTTTTAACTTTGAAACCAATTTATTGTTTTTCAAAATGTGGCTTTTAAAATCTAAAACCAAATCATCATAGGCATCTTGTAATTCATCAAAAGAATAAGAACATGAAGTAGATGAATTAGAAGTTACCCTTGAATCTTCTTCGATGGCCATAAGGCAAAGGTTGGCTTGTTCATCGTCGGTGGAGTCCTCATCACTCCAAGTAGCCACATGTGCCTTTTTCTTATGGCTAGAAGTGCTTGCCCTCTCCTTTCTCTTAGGTTCTCGTTCAAGCTCTCTCAAGGCTTTCTTCATGAATGGGGCACACTTCTTGAAGAGATGAATTATCTCTTCATCTTCATCCTCCTCTTCACTTGTGTAGACATGATGGCAAGTGGAGGATTTGAGAGCCATGGCACTAGCATTGATGTCAAGCCCTTTGATTTTCTTCTCTCCCATAACTCTAATTTCTTCCCTCTTCTTCTCATCCTCTTTATTCTTCTTCATGATTTGCTGAGTAAGAAGAGACCCCATGAGTTCATCAAGCTTCAAAGTCTTCAAATTTTTGGCTTCGATGATGGCGGTCCTCTTTGAGTCCCAAGACTCGGGAAGTGAGTAGATGAGCTTTCGAACAAGCTTTTCTTCCGGGATGGCTTCTCCAAAACCTTTAAGACCGTTGGTGATGGTGGAGAACCTATCAAACATCTTCTCGATGTTCTCTTCCGGATCCATTTTGAAGTTCTCATACTCCAAGGTTAGGAGCCCAATCTTGGTCTCCTTGACTTCATTGGTTCCCTCGTATGTGACTTCAAGCTTGTCCCATACCTCCTTGGCACTCTCACAAGAAGACATCTTCTCATAGATGGATGGACCAAATGCACAAAATAGAATGTGCAAGGCTTTGCAATTTAGCTCCATCTTCTTGCGATCATCGGCACTCCACTCCGCTTTACTTCTTTTAGGCACGAACGGGCCATCTTCAACTACATCCCATAGCTTGTAATCTTTTGATTTGATGAAGAACTTCATCTTTGTCTTCCAATGGGCATAGTGAGCTCCGTCAAAGAAAGGCGGTTTGTCGATTGATTGTGCCATTGAGCCGATTGATGAAAAAGTGATCGAGCTTGCTGGATCTTCTCAATAGGATGTTAATCCTCACCGATTGAGCCAAGCTCTGATACCAATTGTTGAGTTGTGTGGAGCTCGATTCGATCAACCAATATTGCTCACCAAGTGGTGGAGAGATGGATTTTTGGGTGGAAGGGTTGTGGAAGCAAGAAAGAATAAAGACACAATGATTTATAGTGGTTCGGCCTTCTAACAAGAACCTACATCCACTACCTTAGCTTCCCACTAAGGATTTCACAATCAATCCACTAATTGATTCGTCCCCTTTTCTAGGATTAGGAGGAAACCCTTACAACCGATCAAGCTTCTACCCAAAGCCTTGATCAAAACCCTCTTTTACAAAGAGACAAAGAAAGCAAACTTAAACCCTCTAATAGGTGTTTGTTTGCACAATGAAGCACTCACCCAAATCCTAAAACACTTGAGCAAATTTGACAATTTTGGCTCACTAGTGTTTGTCTATACAAGAAATGACAAATTAAGCACTAAGACAATTTCTTGATCATTTGATGTTTGACAATATGAGCATTAGCCTTCTCTTGATGCTTGGAGGTCCCTTTTATACTCCCAATTGAGTTTATAGCCGTTTAGGACCGTTGGGGTTGAAATAGAGTCGTTGGAGCCTTTAATTCCCTCCATAAATGCAGTTCTGCAGCTCCCCGTTTCGAAACGCTCGAAGCCGTTTCGAAACACCCTCAATATAGAAAGAGCCGTTGCAGTCTGTCAGGGTACCCGTTTCGGAACACCCCCTTGCCGTTCCGAAACGCGTATCGGAACGCTATAAGCCCGTATCGAAACGACCTGCATTTAAAAGTTAGTTGGGAAAGAGCCGTTGGGGTTTATGGCCGTTGTGGTCAGTGCCACGTGGGCGTATCGAAACGGCCTAGCCTGTTTCGAAACGCTGGCCCCGTTTTGATACGAGTATCGAAACGTTTTGGCCACTGGAGGCACCTGTTTCGAAACGCCCTAAGGTGTTTCGAAACACTTGGTCAGTTTTGTTAAAATTGGCCTTTGAAAACATGAAAAACCTTTATGAAAAATTCCTTAAATATTTTTTCAAGTTGGTTGGACTTTGGAAATGTTTTAAATACTTTTTAAATCAGTCCAAAACATTTTTCAATTATTATATCAAAACATTAGTTCTACACTATCCCATGACTCCGGATGAGAGTACAACAATTTCCTCACTAGTTTGTCTTCGAGGATGATCTCACCGAAACCCTTCAATCTGTTGACAATGACCGAGAATCGATCAAACATCTTGGAAACACTCTCATCGGGATCCATCTTGAAATTTTCGTAGCTTAGATTGAGTAGCCCAATTTTTGTTTCCTTGACATCACTGGTTCTCTCATATGTTGTCTCGAGAGTGTCCCAAACCTCCTTGGCATTTTCGACCGAAGACACCTTGGAGTAGATATCCGAACCAAATGCACAAAATATGACATGGAGAGCTTTATCATTCACTTGCATCATTCTTCATTCATCTTCCATCATTTCGGCTTTTACTTTTGGGACAAGTCTTGACTCACTATCTCTCTTCATTAGAATGTATGGACCTTCTTCAACCACATCCCATACCATGTAGTCGGTGGACTTGATGAAGAGCATCATCCTATTCTTCCAATATGGGTAGTTATCCCCATTGAAGAATGGTGGATTGGTGGTAGACTGGGACTCGTAGAGGTTGGAGTTGGAGGTGGATGCCATTGCTTGACTAGTTGTTGATCAAACTCTCCTAGAATCGACTCAAGAGGGTTGTAATCCTTCCAATGAGTGTAGCTCTGATACCAACTGTTGAGTTGATCACACAATTGCAAATGGCCAAGAGGGGGTGAATTGGCAATTAAAAATTTGGTAGGAGGTATGAGTGAAAAATAAAAAGTGACACAAGTAGTTAGAGTGGTTCAAGTTCTCCAAATGAACTCTACATCCACTACCTTAGTTCCCACTAAGGATTTTCAACCAATTCACTACTTGAATTCTTCTCATTTTCTTGGATGAGGAGATGACCTTACAAATTGATTAAGCTTTCCACCCAAAGCTGTTTGGGTTGAGCTGTTAGGCCAATCCAAACTCAAGAGTAAGTTTTGTGCTTTTTCGCCATTTTACTTTTGATCTTGTTTGATCATGAGCATATCATTCTAAATGATGTTTATTCTATTGCTATCCATTACATGCATGATGTTTTGTCCCATGATAATGCCATGTGTTTTATTAAGATGTTGGTTGAGTTCATGCTATGCTTGAGCTTGTGGTTATGGCTTTTGGAATGTGTTTGGGGAGGTGTTTATCCCCGGTGAAAATCAGTGGTTTGTGATATTGTGATGAGTATATTGGCACATGTGTTATATCAGATAGATTGATCGATCAATAGAATGTGAAGTGCACTATAATTATGAAATTCGCGAGTGAGAAATTCTTCAGTTTCACAATAGGGGTTTTGCTATTGTGATGCGAGTGGTAGGGGTTGTGCTATCACCAACGGGCAATGCGGGTAGTAGCATCCCAGCTGAAGTGTGTTTTTGGTGAGGGTTGTTTCACCCTGTGACTTGATGGAGGTTGTGCCATCAAGGTGTCCGCTCATCCGAGCAACGTGTCAATGATGCCGATATACTAATTCGCTATGGTTCTATATGAGCTTGGTAAACTCATATGGTTATGCTTTTGTGCTTGAAGCATGTGTAATATTCATGGAGCCGGTAGGCTTGGTTTGCATATATGGTTTATGCATAGTTGATGCATGTTGTGCCTTTAGCATGTGTTATTGATTTTTCTTAAGCTTGTTATAAGCTAGCATGTTGAAAAGGAAATGGATTTGGAAATGATTTGTGAAATGTGTTTTTCCTGAAATGGTTTTGGTTTCCAAAATGAGGATTGTTTTCAAAACTGCATTGTTGTAGTTGGTTTTGAGCTCCGCTCACTAAGCTTTATAGCTTATGCTCTCTTTTCCAACAATGCAGATCTGTAGATCATTTGGAAGGCAACAGTGTAAGGGAGGTGATCCATGTGTCCACATCTAGCTCAAGTATGACCTTGCTTAGATAATAGTGTGTGTGGCAATGAGGGTGAACCTTGTCTTTGTTGTTAGGATTGTTTGTAAACTCCTTGTGTTTAGAGCATGTTGGCTGCCCTTGTTGGCTTGTTTATACCTTGTTTATATATTGTTGGATCTTGAGGTTTTTCCTTTTTAATCGTATGTTGAGCATGCTTTTGTTTCTCTTGTTCTTGGACTTGTGTAATGGCTGATTTTGGTAATTGTATGATGTTCTCACTCTATCTTTGATGTATGTGAGGATTGGAACCAAGGAAAACAACCTTAGAGATGCCTGTACTGCAGTTTTTTTGTTACTGCAGCAGGGCGTTTCGAAATGGGCACGAACGTTTCAAAACAACCTCATTTTAGCCTTGGCGTTCCAGAACACATATCGAAACAGGCTAAGCAGGGCCGGAACGGGTCCAAGCCATTTCGGAACGTTTGCTCACTGTGAAGCTCTGTTCCGTTAAGGCCTTATGCGTTTCGAAATAGGGGTCGTTGGAAGTTGGTTAAAGGTATCTTTAAAGTTATTTTTCTTGCGTTTTGGTCCTAGTTCGTGGTGTTTTCAATTGTGGATGATTTTGTGCATGTTTTATGTTGCATTTTATCATGGAAGCATGAAATGAGTTTAATTATGCAAGTATCACCTTAATTGCATCATAGGTCCCTATATTATGCTAGTTTTGTATTTTAGTCCCGAGTTGCTCTTTTGTTCGAATCGATGCTCGTTTTGTTGTTCTTTCTTCCGTTGCATGTTCTTAAACATAAGGTTAATTTGAGCATCTAGAAAAGATAATAATCAACGCATTTAGGGTTTCTAGTTGGAGGAAAATCTTTGGATTTTTCTTCGGTTAGTCCCGTGTAGCTCACTTGATACAGTCTGGTGGCTAGGCCGGATCGATGGGGTTACACCTGTTGGTATCAGAGCCAGGTTTCTTTGGAAAGGCTTGTGTTGATTGTCGTGCAACCGGAAAGGTAAGTGTGTTGATTGTTGAGGTTGCTTGCGGTGTAAGGTGCCCATTGCCACATACTAGTATCGGGAAAACCTATGTATGATACTTGAGCACCTTGGACCCTTGACGTTGCTGACCCAAATAATTTATTTTTGCCTTATCTGTTGTTGTTGTAGCATTGCATTTGTTGTTATGGCTAGATCTAGAAGAAGTCAAGCAGGTGGTGAGACGCGAGAGGATCCGGTTGAGGGTGCTGGGCATCTGCAAGAGGGAGAGTTACATCATCCTCCTCCTCCAGGTGATGAGGCTGATGTGCGGGGTGAGGAACTTCATGGTGGCCAGGGACAGGCCGGAGCTGATATGACCTTGTTGATTCAGGCTATTGCTGGGGTTTTTTAGTCTTCTTTGGCTGGGTTGCAGGCGGCTGCACTGCATCATGGTCAGAGAGAAGGGTTACCCCTCGAGAGGCTCCGTAGTCTGGGTGGAGTAGATTATCGTGGTTTATCGCTCGAGGGAGCTGAGGCATGGTTAGCGAGTACTACCAGAATTCTGGGTCAGATGGAGTGTAGTGATGTACGGAAGCTTGGTTGTGTAGAATCTCAGCTTCAGGGTGACACATATATTTGGTGGACTACGATCACCACGAGTATGGCTACTATTGATATCACTTAGGATTTCTTCCGTTCTGCATTTCGGAAGAAGTATTTGGGGTTGAGGTATCAAGATGAGAAGAAAGGTGAGTCCCTGGCTTTGGTTCAGGGGAGCATGACCGTTTCGGAGTACGAGGTCCAATTTGTTAGACTGAGTCAGTATTGTGAAACCAAAATTGATTTTGATATAACATCTAAACTTATTGACCAACTTGCAAAACAATAAATTTTTAAGTACTCCTTAAAGTCTCACTATTGACAAGTATTTTAAACAAAATAATATCTAAAGACAAGTTCTTAAAATGTTAAATATTTCTAAGTCTTTTCCTATGTTTTTTAAAGCCAAACTGTACAAAAATGCCCATGCGTATTGATACCGTTAGGCGTATCGATACGGTTTTTAGCCACTGGAATTTTAATGGACATAGCGTACCGATACTGTATTATCCCGTATTGATACAATATTCATCTAGGCAACAATTTCAATGATACAGTACCGATACGCTTTGCAACCGTATAGATATAATAGGCTTATCTTTGCAAAATCTTTTCATTTAATTTTCAACCATTGACTTGTCAGTTAGTATCCTAATATTTAAATGATCGTTATACCATATTGATACGCTAAGTATGCATATCGATACGCTTGTTATGAAAACCAAACTTGGGATTCCAGTGAGCAAATACAATATCGATACACCATTACGTATCGATACTCCCCTTATAACCGTACCAGTACGCCTTCTAAGTGTATCGATACGCGATGTTTTCAGTCACAACGACTCTTTCCTCTTTGATACAAGTATCGATACGCCCCCTACCCGTACTGATACGGTAGGCAGCAGAGCTGCATTTATTGCGGGAAAAATGCTCTCAACAGATCTATTGATGATCCCAACTACCCAAATGGCTAGAATTCAATACAAGGGTATAAAAACAAGTCTCAATTGAACAAGCAACAACCATTGAACCTACAAGCATCATCAAAGCACTCAAATCCAAACTTTGCACCCTTAGAGTCAAATTCTTGTACCAAACTCTCATGTTCTCAATTGTATCCTTTTATTGTGAGTTTGGAAAGTATAAAATTGTAATTGGTAAACAATTATCCTTTAAGAGGAATTTGTAGAGTTTACCAAAAACTTCCCTTTGTAAAAGTGAGTGGATTAAGCTTTGGGTAGAAAGCTTAATCAAATTGTAAGGTTACCTCCTCATCCAAGAAAAGGGGAATAATTCAAGTAGTGAATTGGTTGAAAATCCTTAGTGGGAACTAAGGTAGTGGATGTAGAGTTCATTTGGAGAACTTAAACCAATCTAACTTCTTGTGTCACATTTTTCCCCTTATATCATCTACCATGTTTTTTTTGCCAATTCACCCCCTCTTGGCTATTTGCAATTGTGTGATCAACTCAAGAATTGGTATCATAGCTACACTCATTGTAAGGATTACAACCCTCTTGAGTCGATTCTAGGAGAGTTTGATCAACAACTAGTCAAGCAATGGCATCCATCTCCAACTCCAACCTCTACGAGTCTGAATCTACTACCAAGCCACCATTCTTCAATGGGGATAACTACCCATATTGGAAGAATAGGATGAGGCTCTTCATCAAGTCTACCGACTACATGGTGTGGGATGTGGTTGAAGAAGGTCCATTCATACCCGTGAAGAGAGATGGTGAAGGAAGACTTGTCCCAAAGGTAAAAGCCGAAATGACGGAAGATGATCGAAGAAGGATGCAAGTAAATGATAAAGCTCTTTATGTCATCTTTTGAGCAATTGGTCCGGATATCTACTCCAAGGTGTCTTCGATCAAGAATGCCAATGAAGTTTGGGACACCCTCGAGACAACATATGAGGGAACTAGCAATGTCAAGGAAACAAAAATCGGGCTACTCAATCTAAGCTACGAAAATTTCAAAATGGATCCCGATGAGATTGTTTCCAAGATGTTTGATCGATTCTCAGTCATTGTCAACGGATTGAAGGGTTGCGGTGAGATCATCCTCGAAGACAAACTAGTGAGGAAATTGTTGTACTCTCTTCCAGAGTCATGGGATAGCAAGAGAACGGCTACCATTGAAGCTCGAGATTTGAAGACTCTCAAGCATGATGCTCTTGTTGGATCTCTATTCGCCCATGAGATCATGAGGAAGAGAAGAGAAAAAGAAAAGAAAATGGTTGAGAAGAAGGATGTTGAGAAGAAGAAGGTTGGAATGGCTTTTAAAGCTTCATATCATGAAAGCGATTCATGTGACGATGAAGATGAGGAGATGGCCATGTTGGCCAAACGGTTCACTCGCTTCATGAAGTCCAATCATGGGAGAAAATTCGTAAGGAAAGGAGACTTCAAAAGCAAGAGTAAGGAAGGGGAGAAGGACCAAATCACTTACTATGAATGCAAAAAGCCCAGCCATATCCGTTTCGAATGTCCTCAATTGAAGAGGAAGAGCTTTGGGAAGAAGAACAAGCTCAAAGTTCAAGTAGCAACTTGGAGTGACAAGGAGTCATCCGATGAGGAGGAGGAAGTGGTCAATCTTTGTCTCATGGCCATTGATGATGAACCAAAGGTAAACCCTAACTCATCTAATTTTGATTTTACTTTTGATGAACTTCAAGATGCTTACGATGAATTGCAAGAGGTTTATGATGAGTTAGTTGGAAAATATAAGGAGTCTATTTTAAGAAACAAGAAAAACATTTCTGACTTGAAAACTCAAAATGAATCTATTTCAAAAACTAACTCCGAATTGGAAAAGAAGGTTTTGTACTTAGTAAATCGTTCAAATGATCTTAAAAAGAAAAATCTTGAACTTGAAAAACTTCTTTTCGATTTTCAAGATTATCACACAAAGGAAGTGGATAATCTTAAAACATCTATTGCTATTGGGAAAAACCATCTTGAAAAGGGAAATTCTTCTAAATCCCAATATGTAAAAAGAAAACTTTTTATTCCTAAACAAAGAAATTTTCATAAGCAATCTAGAGGTCAAAGGATTAGGAGTGTTTGGGTTCCTAAGGAACTCATTATTTTTAATAACATGAATGCTATTGCTTCTTGGATCCCTAAGGGAACCAAAGTTTAGAGGTCTAACACACATTGACCCAAAATGATTTGGGTACCAAAAATCAAGGCCTAATTTATTTGTTTGTTGGGGGCATTGCTACAAGGCTAAAGCTTCAAGCCAAAACTCATGGTAACTTGATAGTGGATGCTCAAGACATATGACCGGTGACAAGAGTAGATTCGTGGAACTAAAGCCAAAGAGTGGTGGAGTGGTAACTTTCTGTGACAACTCCAAAGGCCACATTGAAGGAATAGGCTCTATTGGTAATCACTCTTCTATTTTCATTGAAAATGTTTTGTATGTCAACGGTCTTAAACACAACTTATTGAGCATTAGTCAACTATGTGATAAGGGTTTTAATGTTTTATTTGATAAAAGTGGTTGCAAAATTGTGAACATTAAAACAAATCAATTAATGCTCAAAGGACATAGAATAGGCAATATTTACATGGTGCATTTAGATGACATCCATACATCTTATACATGCTTAGTTGCACATGATGAACATGAATCATGGCTTTGGCATAGAAAATTAGGACATGCTAGCATGAGTGTTTTAGAAAAATTGATTTCCCTTAATCTAGTTAGAGGTTTACCCAAACTTAAGTTCTCTAATGATAAAATTTGTGATGCATGTTCTAAGGGTAAACAACATAGAACTTCATTTAAATCCATTAATGATGTCTCTACTAGTAGATGTTTACAATTGATTCATATGGATCTTTTTGGGCCTATTAGAACAATGAGCTTAGGTTGTAAATCATACGCCTTTGTACTTGTAGATGACTATTTTAGGTTTACTTGGGTTCTATTCTTAAGTACAAAAGACGAGGCTTTAGAAAAATTCATCACATTTTCTAAAATAACTCAAAATGATCTTGAACTTAAAATTTCTCACATTAGAAGTGATCATGGAACCGAATTTCAAATTCTAGGTTTTGAAGAGTTTTTAAATGAAAATGGGATTAGTCATAATTTTTCCGCACCTCGCACTCCTCAACAAAATGGGTTAGTTGAGAGGAAAAATCGAACTTTAGAAGAAATGGCTAGAACCATGCTTTTTGAAAATAATTTACCTAAATATTTTTGGGCGGAAGCCACAAATACCGCTTGCTATATTATAAATCGAGTAATGATTAGGTCAATTTTAAAGAAAACACCTTATGAGATTTTAAAAGGGTAAACTATACTAATGACCACCGAACTATGAGGTTGGTGTCGATTTGACCACTATATTTTTAATTGTGTTAAATATACCACATAACTATTTAATTGGTTCCAATGTAGCCACCTGCCGTTAAAAAAACAAAAAAGTTAACGAGACTGTTAAAATAATTGGTATAATTACACATTTAGTCCCCTTTATTTATACAATCATTCAATTTATTCCTAATTTTAATCCAATAAAATATATTAATTATTCAATTAGGTGGTGACATGTGTCACCACCCCAATTGGAGTAAGAAAAATGAAATAGTGGTAAATGGCCCTAAGGAGAATCAAACCTGGGTCTTTAGGAAAAAAGAGCAATGCTCTTGCCACTGGACCAAGCTTGTTTCTAGTATATGGAATTCCAAATATAATATATGTGGTATATGTGATTTGCAAAAGTTTTATGGTTACCTGAACGCCTTGTTGATTGGTTATCTGTAAATCTCCTACTCTTTTTTACTATATCCGTTAAGTTTTACATTGTCTTGGTTTTAAAGTTTTTTGTTTACTAATAAGCAACTTGTGTCTTGGCAGGATTATGATAGCCTTTTCTCAGGAACACACCCAACAGTGCAATCAAAGCTTGTTGATTTTCAAAAAGAACTTGTAAACTTGCAGGTCCTGAACAATCACCATCTATTTTCCTCATGAAGTAAACTTCTTTGTATTGTACTCGCACAATTCTAGAGTTTAGGCTTGCGATTTGTTTGAACTAAGTAGTTCTGTTTTTGGTTTGAAAATATTTGATCATTGATTAATTTTGTGAGTATTTAAGCTTTTAATTCTTTTATTGATTAAGATTTAGTAGTTTCCTGTCTGGGGGTAGGCAAGAACTTAAACTGGAAATCAGTTTAACTAGGAGAGAGTTTAATACCGTTGTAGACAGGCTTGCCAAAGCTGGAATTAATAGACTGATTGACTTCTTAACTACCGACGTCAATATTAAATTGAATTCTGATATGCATGAGTAA
Organism: Hibiscus tridactylites; assembly: GCA_958450335.1. Lineage (NCBI taxonomy): Eukaryota > Viridiplantae > Streptophyta > Magnoliopsida > Malvales > Malvaceae > Hibiscus > Hibiscus tridactylites. The sequence goes on along the minus strand of OY288279.1, from coordinate 54,041,760 downwards.
TATGTTGTTTTCTGCTGGAATTAATAGACTGATTGATTTCTTAACTACCGGCGTTTAGGTAACCATAAAACTTTTGCAAATCACATATACCACATATATTATATTTGGTATTCCATGTACTAGAAACAAGCTTGGCCCAGTGGCAAGAGCGTTGCTCTTTTTCCTTGAAGACCCAAGTTCAATTCTCCTTGGGGTCATTTTCCACTATTTCATTTTTCTTACTCCAATTGGTGGTGACACGTGTCACCACCTGATTGGGGAAGGAAAATAAATTTAATAAATTTAATAAAAATAGATAAATCCATCAAATAAGGTGATGACACGTGTCACCACCTAATTGAATAATTAATTTATTTTATTAGATTAAAATTAGGACTAAATTGAATGATTGTATAAATAAAGGGGACTAAATGTGTAATTATACCAATTATTTTAACAGTCCTGTTAACTTTTTTGTTTTTTAACGGCAGGTGGCTACATTGGAACCAATTAAATAGTTATGTGGTATATTTAACACAATTGAAAATATAGTGGTTAAATCAACACCAACCCCATAGTTCGGTGGTCATTAGTATAGTTTACCCATTTTAAAATCTAAGAAGACTAACATTAGCTATTTTCATCCTTTTGGTTGCAAGTGTTTTGTCTTGAATAATGGTAAAGAAAACTTAGGTAAATTTGATGCTAAAAGTGATGAAGCTATTTACTTAGGGTATCTTTTAAACTCTAAAGCCTATCGTGTATTTAATAAAAGAGCTTTAGTAGTTGAAGAGTCTATACATGTTGTTTTCGATGATAGCCTTCTTCCGAGGAAGCAATCTTGTGATGATGATGATGTAGGAATTCTTGATGCCATTGATGGAGGACAAACGTCGAAGGTGGATGAGATTCCAACTAAGGATGAAGATGCACAAGATCCACCTCTTGAAGCCTTGATGAACTTGGCTCTTGAGGAAAAGGAGGTATCTTACCCAAAGGAGTTCAACTATGTCAAAGGTGGTGATATCTTGGGTGATCCATCCAAGGGGGTAACTACTAGATCCTCTCTCAAATTAATGAACCATGTTGCATTTCTTTCATGCATTGAGCCTAAAAATATTAAAGAAGCATTAAAAGATGATTTTTGGATTTTGGCCATGCAAGAGGAATTAAATAAATTTGAGAGAAGTAAAGTTTGAACATTAGTTGAAAGGCCTAGTAATCAATCTACTATAAGTATTAAACGGGTCTTTAGGAATAAACTAGATGAAATGGTAATATAGTGAGAAACAAGTCTAGGCTTGTTGCTCAAGGCTATACCCAAGAAGAGGGAATTGATTTTGATGAAACATATGCACTCGTAGCTAGGATTGAAGCCATTAGGATGCTTTTGGCATTTTCATGTTATAATGGTTTCAAGCTTTTTCAAATGGATGTGAAAAGTGCATTTCCAAACGGTTTTATAAATGAAGAAGTGTATGTTGAACAACCACCAGGTTTTGAGGATTCAAAATTTCCAAATCACGTGTTTAAACTAACTAAAGCTCTTTATGGTTTAAAACAAGCTCCTAGAGCTTGGTATGAAAGACTTTCAAATTTTTTAATTGAAAAGGGTTTTGAAAAAGGTAAGCTGGACACTACACTCTTCATAAAAAGATATAATAATGACATCGTAGTAGTACAAATTTATGTTGATGATATCATTTTTGGCTCTACTAATGAATGTTATCGCAAAGAATTTTCTAAGCTAATGCAAGGTGAGTTCGAGATGAGCATGATGGGGGAGCTCTCATTCTTTTTGGGACTCCAAATCAAACAAAGGAAAGATGACACCTTCATAAATCAAGCTAAGTACGTGAACGATATGCTCAAAAAGTTCAGCTTGGAGAATGTAAAGCCTCAAAGCCACACCTATGAGCTCTTCCATAAAGCTTGACAAAGATGAATGAGGTAAGTGTGTTGATTCTAAGCTTTATAGATCCATGATAGGTTCTTTGCTTTACCTTACCGCGAGTAGACTAGATATCATGTTTAGTGTCTGCTTGTGTGCTAGGTTTCAAGCTAGTCCTAGAGAATCACACTTAGTTGCCATCAAGAGAATCTTTAGATACCTTAGAGACACACCTAATTTAGGCCTTTGGTATCCTAAGGATTCCTCTTTTAGCCTTCATGCTTATTTAGATGCGGACTATGGGGGTTGTAAGATAGATAGGAAAAGTACTTTCGGGACATGCCAATTCTTAGGTAGTATGCTCGTATCTTGGTTCTTGAAGAAACAAAATAGCGTAGCCTTATCTACCACTAAAGTGGAGTACATATCCTTAGGGAGTTGTTGTGCTCAAGTCCTTTGGATGAAACAACAACTCTTAGATTATGGTGTTGAAGTAGAAACATACCCCTTAGGTGTGACAACACTAGTGCCATTTGTCTCACTAAGAATCTCATCCAACACTCTAGAACTAAACACATAGAAATTAGACATCATTTTATTAGAGATCATGTGTTGAAAAATGATGTTGTTTTAGAGTATGTTGATACCTTGAACCAATTAGAGGAGATATTCACAAAACCTTTGGATAAAGAGCATTTTTGGACCCTTAGGAGAGAGTTAGGCTTAACTAGCTTCTCTTGACCCTTTTTAAGTCCCAAAATGTCAAAAATTTGCTTGAAATTGGTTGTGATTCATGCTTATGTTAATTTACCTCTTTTTGCTTCTATGCATGTTGCTAGGGGGAGTATGCATTAAGTTTAGCCATTAAAACTTGTTCATATGACATTCACATGCATTTAAGGACGTTTAATATTGGATTTTTTTTAACTTAAATCTGTCATAAATGCCTTATCTGGTAAAGGCATATCGATACAGCTGAAGCGTATCGATATGGGTTCATCACTGGGAAATATTTGAAGCTCAAAGCGTACCGATACGACCCCGCGTATCGATACAGTTAAGTCAAGGGAAGTAATCCAGGTCAAATCATACCGATACGGTCCCGCGTATCGATACAGTAATAATGCCAAATAAAAAATTAGGTCAAAAGCGTATCGATATGCTATACAAGCGTACCGATACAGTCTCCACGAAGAGGCTATTTAGGGCTGCTTTTACAAAATACTTAAAAAATTAAAACCCCCTCTTTTTTCTATTAAAACCCTAGCCGCACACCTCTATAAAAACCCCCTCAATCCTTCAATTTTTTCCATCAAACTTCAAAATTCGTTGAGGGTTTTTGATCTCTACATCAAAGCTAAGCTTTGTCAACAATCTAGTGCACTCACATCAACACATTCATCCAATCTAACAATTCAAGGTATAAAACTTTTCTCTTTTATTTTCTTTTATTTTCGTTTGACTTTTATAATTGTTTCAACTTAGCTTTTGTACAAAACATAGATTTATAACACGGGTTTCAACCTTTTCATCAAAAATTTTCAAAAATCATTTTTTTTCATTCGAATATATTTCCTAATCGTATTTTTAATCTGTTTCTTTTTTAGTTTTTTTAAACTCTTTCTCAAATATGTATATATCTTTTTCAAATAAAATTGTCTTTTACAGTTACCTTGAATTATTAGAATTTATTGGTTTGAATAAGATGTTAATTGCATACATACTCGAATCGTTTTGATGTGTTTTCAGGGCTATGACACCGTAAAAGATAGCTAAACGTCATCTTGCCACTTCCGATCCTAGTGAGGATGAAGAGGGTAACCCTAAACCTAATCTCCCTTATATTATCCAATGTAGTTTCCCCAACCCATTCGATATGTCTCGTTATAAACTATTTCAAGGTTTCACCCTTAGTGAAGAACGCATTGTGTCTATATCGTTTTTAAACTCTGCCCATTTCAAATTTCAATACCTCTCTTTAATTAGGCAATGGAAATTTCTAACCTTTTTAAGCATTCATTCTATTCTATATAGGAATTTGGTCATCATATTCTTTTCAAATGCTATATGTGTTCATGATGAACCTAGGGAACATGTCATTGCTATCGAGTCATTTGTTATGGGCAAAACCATTAAAATTGATCAAGAGGTTCTTTACAAAGCTTTTGGTTTTGAAAACGTAGGAATTGATGATGAGAAGTCCTTAGGTAAGGGTCCTTTAGGCTCAGTCAAAGTCTTAAATGCTCATGATCGTATTCTTCATCTTCTCATTACTTGGTTTTTGTGTCCATCGGGAAGGAAGTTTTCTACTATACGCCAAGGAGATGATTTTTGGCTTAGGTGCTTTAGTGAGGGTCACCGTCCAAATCTTTGTCAAATTATGTTTGCCGACCTTGTCTATCTAGTCCAACACCGTCACGCCGAACAATTTAAATCATTTTACTATTCTACGACGTTGAGTCACCTCCTCCAGTCCCTTGAAATTGATTGTTCCTATGATTATCCTGAACCCCTTGGCCAACCTATAGATGAGCGTTCTCTATCTCGTGCCCACTTTTCTTATGTTGACAATGAACGGGTTCGTGTCCCTCATGCTCCTCAACAAGATGCTCTGATTGATGCTCCTCATGCTTCTTCAAGCTCTCAACGAGCTCCGATTGAGTCCTCTTCCATGGACACCCTCATGACATTCCTTAATGAGAAATTCACTAACATGGAAGCCGGATTTACCGCCATTGACACTCGATTCACCTTATTTGAAGATCGCGTCAAAGGTATGGAGAATCAAATGAAAGCCATAGCTCTTCACCAAAACTCCATGGATATCTCTCTCACCGCCTTCCATGGTGCTTGGCTCAACCAAAATCGGAGGAATCAACCCACTCGAGATGATGTAGATGAAGAGGACGCGAAAGATGATGATTATGAGGCGGGCGATTAGTTTTTGCATACCATCTCATGACATTTAGTTTTTGCACCCATGATTAGTACTTTATGCCTTTATCTATGTTTTAGGATCTAAGTTTGGATTATTATGTTGCTTTTCCTTTGAAGTTTCATTTGAACTATTATGTTTGCTTTAATTTGAAGTTTGCTTTGAATTTTATGAAATGGTTGTTGCTATTATCCTTGTGTTTATATTTGATCTAACAAAAAGGGGGAGAAGGATTATAGAGTCAATTTTTTATTTTGAAAATCCATCTTAAATTAAGGGGGAGAAAGTTTTTCAAAAGTTTCAAAAACTAAAAAAATTATATGTGGTTTTGTTATATCAAAAAGGGGGAGATTGTGAAACCAAAATTGATTTTGATATAACATCTAAACTTATGGACCAACTTGCAAAACAATAAATTTTTAAGTACTCCTTAAAGTCTCACTATTGACAAGTATTTTTTAAAAAATAATATCTCAAGACAAGTTCTTAAAATGTTAAATATTTCTAAGTCTTTTCCTATGCTTTTCTAAACCAAACTGCACAAAAACGCTCAGGCGTATCGATACCCTTAGGCACATCAATATGGTTTTTAGCCACTAGAATTTTAAAGGACATAGCGTACCAATACGGTATTATCCTGTATCGATACGATATTTATATGGGAAACAATTTCAATGATATCGTACCGATACGCTTTGCATCCGTATCGATACGATAAGCTTATCTTTGCAAAATCTTTGCATTTAATTTTCGACCGTTGACTTGTCAGTTATTTGGTATCCCAATATTTAAATGACTGTTATACCGTACCGATACGCTAAGTATGCGTATCGATACGCTTGTTATGAAAACCAAACTTGGGATTCTAGTGAGCAAATAATGTATCGATATGCCCTTCCGTATCGATACACCCCTTAAAACTGTACCGGTACGCCTTCTAAGCGTATTGATACGCGATGTTTTCAGTCACAACGGCTCTTTCCTCTTTGATACAGGTATCGATATGCCCCCTACCCGTACCGATATGGTAGGCAGTAGAGCTGCATTTATTGCGAGAAAATGCTCTCAATGGCTCTATTGATGATCCCAACTACCCAAACGGCTAGAATTCAATATAAGGGTATAAAACAAGTCTCAATTGAACAAGCAACAACCATTGAACCTACAAGCATCATCAAAGCACTCAAATCTAAACTTTGCACCCTTAAAGTCAAATTCTTGTACCAAACCTTTGTGTTCTCAATTGTATCTTTTTGTTGTTAGTTTGGGGAGTGTAAAATTGTAATTGGGTAAACAATTATCTTTTGAGAGGAATTTGTAGAGTTTACCAAAAACTTCCCTTTGTAAAAGTGAGTGGATTAAGCTTTGGGTAGAAAGCTTAATCAAATTGTAAGGTTACATCCTCATCCAAGAAAAGGGGAAGAATTCAAGTAGTGAATTGGTTGAAAATCCTTAGTGGGAACTAAGGAAGTGGATGTAGAGTTCATTTGGAGAAGTTGAACCACTCTAACTTCTTGTGTCACATTTTATTTTTTCCCTTTTATCACATACCATTTTTTTGCCAATTCACCCCTCTTGGCCATTTGCAATTGTGTGATCAACTCAACAAGTATGCTTCTGAGCTAGTTCCCACTGAGAGGGAATGCTGTGAGAGGTTTCAGTATGGTTTGACTGAGGGAGTGAAGACCTATATGTTGGCTGCTGAATATACAGATTTTGATGTGCTAGTAGCTCGAGCCAAAGATATAGAGCTTAGTCTTAGTTTATCTTCTAGAGGAGGCGTGTCTAGTTCAGGGAAACGACATGAAGAGTGGAATCGCGATCGTGCCAGGGGCACAAAGACAAGATACATTATTTTTATCATAGACGTGGGGGTGGTAATCCCGTACGTGGACATCAAGGCTAAGGTTTTGCTCATCATGCACCCGAATGCACCAAGTGTGGCAGGTCTCATCTAGGAGAGTGTTGGGGAACATATGGTACGTATTAGCACTGTGGATCTAAGGATCATCTCAAGCAAGTTTTTTGTCAGCTAGCTAAAGGTGGTTGGGCACCAGCACGAGCTGTCGAGTACTAGCAAGGCCGTGGGTGCGGCCGAGGGAACTTTCAGCCATGGAACGATGGCCAGAGGAATGTTGCACATGTAGTTGCAGTTCAGCCTGATGGAGGCGGACCAGCGAGAGTGTATGCACACAGAGAGGCCAGGAACGACACTGATGTTATTGCATGTAATTTCATGTTACAGTCTCAGACATTGCTTTCGTTGATTGATTCTGGCTCTAAGCATTCTTATATTCTGAGTGAGCATGCTAAGAAGTTGGATCTACCGTGTGAAATTCTTGATGTGGGTATGAGTGTGACTAGTTTGTTTGGCGAGATAGTTATGGTCAGAAAAATGTATTGTAGGTGTCCGTTGATGGTTCAAGGTCACGTATTTCCAGTTGACATGATGGAACTGTCATTTACAGGTTTAATGTGATTTTAGGAATGGATTGGTTGGTAGAGCACAAGGCAAATGTAGATTTTGAGACTAAGCGGGTGAGTTTGAGATTATCAGATGATTATGAAGTAGTAGTGGTTGGTGAGAATGTAAAATTCTTATCCAACGTAGTTTCTGCTTTAGAAGCTCGGAAGATGTTAGATGAAGGATGTCAAGAATACCTAGCCTATGTGATGAATTCAGATATGAGTAAGGTCTGACCAAAAGACATTAGAGCAGTTTGTGACTTTTCTGAGGTGTTTCCAGAAGAGTTGCCTAGTTTGCCACCGGATAGAGAAGTTGAGTTTGCTATTGAGCTGTATTTTGATTCAGCTCATGCGTATCGGATGGCTCTGAAAGAGTTGAAAGAACTGAAGACTTAGCTTTAGGAATTATTAGATCGTGGTTTTATTCGTCCGAGTATATCACCTTGGGTGCACCAGTGTTGTTTGTCAAGAAGAAAGATGGAAGTATACGTATGTGTATTGATTACCGTCAGTTGAATAAGTTAACTGTGAAGAATAAGTATCCGTTGTCGAGAATAGATGATTTGTTTGATCAGTTGCAGGATGCATTAGTGTTTTCGAAGATAGACTTAAGATCAGGGTACTATTAGTTGAAAGTGAAGGGATCAAGACATACCGAAGACAACTTTCTGTACACGTTATGGCTATTATGTGTTTCTGGTAATGCCGTTTAGGTTGACTAATGCACCAGCCGCGTGTTTTATGAGTTCCTAGATTAGTTTGTTGTAGTGTTTATTGATGATATATTGATTTATTCGCGATCTGAGGAAGACCATGATAGACATTTGCGAATCGTGTTGAAGACTTTGCTAGATAATCAGTTGTATGCGAAGTTGAGAAAATGCAAGTTTTGGATTAAAGAGGTAGTATTTCTAGGACATGTTGTATCAGCAGATGTCATTAGACTTGATCCTAAGAAAGTGGAAGCTGTTGTGAATTGGAAGTAACCGAAGTCCGTGACTGAGATTCATAGTTTCCTAGGCTTAGCAGGCTACTATCGTCGGTTTCTGGAAGGATTTTCTAAGATAGTTGCTCTGTTGACGAAATTGTTACAAAAGGATGTTAGATACGAGTGGATAGAACCGAGGCAATTGGCTTTTGATCGTTTGAAAGATGCTTTGACTAGAGCACATGTGCTAGTGCAACCAGTAACATGGAAACATTACATGATTTACAGTGATGCTTCGTATATAGGCCTAGGTTATGTATTGATGAAAGATGGGAGAGTTGTTGCATATGCATCGAGACAGTTGAAGACTCATGAAAAGAACTACCCCATGCATGATATTGAATTAGCCGTTGTTGTGTTTGCTTTGAAAGTGTGGAGACAATATTTGTATGGTGAGAAATGCACAGTGTATACCGATCACAAGAGTCTGAAGTACTTGATGTCTCAGAAAGACTTGAATCTCCGATAGTGTAGATGGGTTTAGTTGTTGAAGGACTATAATTTTACTATTGAGTACCATCCAGGTAAAGCCAATGTGGTAGCTGATGCGTTGAGTAGGAAAGTGGTTGTTGAGCTTCGAGCGATTTTTTTCTAGGTTAAGCTTGTCGTGTGATGGTAGATTGATTACAAAATTATAGGTAAACCCATCTCTTGAACAATTGATCCGTGAGAAATAGTTGCAAGATAGTTCTTTGGCTTCACGTGTTCGACATATTGTGGAATGTAAACCGACCGAGTACAGTTTCAATAATGGTAATTGTTGAGTGTATAAAACTTCTATTATTTACACCCTTTTTAACCCATATTGCTGCTGCATTCAAGCATTATTCATTGCATTTAGGTTAGTTTACAGCAAAACATCACAAATATATTCAAAGGCACATATTCTACTAAAAATGGTTGTTTTTGCAGATTGCGGCCGTCGCAGACGGTAAGGGCAGGCGCTGGGCAGAGAAGCATAAGAGCTGAACTGGACAAGCAAACAAAGAGGACAATGTTGCCATGGTGCTGCCGTGACAACAGAGGACGGCAACAATTTTGAGGAGAAAAAGCAAAGTGGACCTCGATAGATAGAGAAAATTCAGCCCGTCTGTCGTGTGAAAACCATATATTTTTCCAAGCCCCGGATCAAAAGATATGACAAGCCCAAAGTTTAAGGAGAGAAAATCCCAAGAAACAAGGAAGACGGCTGGAAAGTAGATTCCTTGAAGATTTAGTCTTTATTAGAATCATACTTTTAATTAAAGTTGTAATCCTTGTTAAATTAGATAACTTGAGCCCAAAGCTTATACAAGGGCATATAATTTAACCTAGGGCATATCGAATACCCCCATCACCGATAACCAAAACCCTTAGCCGTTTTCCCGCCACTGACATGTTCTAAATTCCCCCTAGGGCCACGGGTTGATTTGTAAAGTAGTTGCAAGGGTTGTTTTGTTTTAGGAATTTTCAGTTCAATAAAATAAACTTCAAGTTCTCTTATTTTGGTTATTAATATCTTGCAAGAGCATCGGGAGATCATAGTGAGGTTATCTATTTACTTAGCATCGGGAGAGTTAAGTATACGAAAGAAATAAGAGCAAGTTCTCTAGTTTATAGTTGAACTATCTCGTGCCTAGGGATAGGGCGAGGTTAAGTGGCTAAAGAAAAATTAATACACATCGGTGTTCATCCTTCGATTCACGCCGGGAGGTATCATCAAGACGTGATCATCGACAGACTTGGACCTAGGGATAGGCCAAGGCAGATCTAGGATTCTTGCCAAACTTGAAAGTACTGAGTTGAGCGTTTTCTGCCACGACGATCAACAGACTGCTACCGCAACAGGTGGTGCCGCGACGGGCGCGACGACAGAACTAGATTTCCTAAACTCTGCAATACCTGCACTACTGAGCAATTCAATACCAGCCCATTCTCTCTATCTTGATATCTTTACTCTTTTATTTACGTTTTCTTTATTATTTTCGTGACAACTCTCAAATATTTCCTTTACTTTCGTGCAGTGAATAAAGGTGAAGCTATTAGCCCAATCCATGTGGAGACGATATCTGATACTTCGTATCACTTTACTACTTGCGTCATGTATACTTGCACTACCATTGCGATAGACCATTTTACACGCAACAAGTTTTTGGCGCCGTTGCCGGGGATTGGCAACATAACTCTACCTTTTCTTTTACTGCACTTTTCGTTTTTGTTTTATTTTTATTTTTATTTTTCTGTTTTTCTTTGGTACTTTCAACTCTTGCTTTTCACAAGGTTTCTTGTTTATGCGCAGATCGAATCGAGGTAAAGACCCTGAGTATCAATTAGATCCGGAAATCGAACGTTCATTCAATCTCAAGAAACAACTTCGTCACTTTCTAGCCAGGAACGAGTACCTTGAGGAACAGCTAGAGAAGATGGCCCATAATGGAAACGACCCGCCTGTCGGCGATATTATACCACCTGTTGGCAACCCTGCCGCCGCCGGCCGCCAGTCCTGTCGTGACTACATGTTGAACGATCATGTAGAGCTGGAAACCACGCTGCCGGATATTGATGTTGACAACTTCGAACTGAAACCTGTCATGTTTAGTATGATCAACAATGCCGGTCAATTTAGTGATGCTATTACAGAGGATGCTAGGGAGCATCTAAAAACGTTCCAGGAGATCTGTGGTTCGTTTAGACTGCCAGGAGTTAATCAAGAGATACTGAGGCTTCAATTATTTCCCCATTCATTGAGGGACAGAGAAAAAACTTGGTGGAATAAACTTACGCCGGGTTCAATTAGAACTTGGGCAGATTTATCTCGTGAATTTTTGTCTCGTTTTAATCCTTCGCATTTATCTGAGCGATTACGTAATGAAATTGCTACTTTTCAACAGGAAGATGATGAGCCAATGCACGAGGCCTGGGACAGATTTACTACTCTTCTATGGAACTGCCCAATGCATGGATTCCCCGTCTGGAATCAGGTAACAAAGTTTTATAATGCTGCCAACTTACAAACTCGTATTCGAATTGATTCAGCAGCAAATGGACTATTATTGGATAAAGATCCGGACGAGGCAATGCAAGTATTGAAAAATCTGGCTAAGAATGAGGAGCAGTTTTCGACATCAAGAAGAGGGGGTAAACGAGTACTAGCTGTCAAGGATTATGAAGCCGACAACACGATGAAATCACAGGTAGCATTCCTTACTAAAGCAATGAAAAGGTTATTAAATGATGATACACAACATGGATTTGCTATTGAGGAGGTATGTGAAATCTGTGAGGGAAATCATAGTTCGGATGAATGCCCGATACAGTTAGAAGAGGGAAAATATGTTGGAAACTACAAGCCGAATTACAATTCCAACAACTATAATCCCAACTGGAGAAAGGATCCCAAGTTTTCTTGGAGTAATCCTAATAACGCCCTAAATCCTCAAGCACATAATCAGAATCAGGGAGGACCTAGATTGCTGACGCGACAACAACTGCCGCCACAACTGCCGCCACAGTAGCAACAACAGCCACCAGCTGCCACGAGCAGTATACTAGAATAGACTCTGGCCACTTTCATGTCTCAGACATGCACTTATATTGAGAATATGAATCAGTTTGTCAAGAAAACAGAGAATTTCATGGATAAAACAGAGATGTGGATGACGAATCATGAAGCTACTCTGAAATTTTTGGAGACACAAATGGGTCAGGTTTCCCAACATATTAAGCCAAGGCAGACTAGAGGATTTCCTAGTAATACTGAAAATGCTAGGCAGCCCACACATGAGCAATGCAAGCCTATTACTACTAGGAGTAGGAAGAAACTACCAGGGCCGGAAAAGGAAGCTGAAACAGTAAAGGAACCAGCCTTGGACAAACCTGCCGAGGAAGCTGCCCCAACAGGTAATAAACAGACTACTGCTGATGAGCCTGTCACGACAGCAGAAGCGACAGAGGAGAATGATGAACCCAAACCTCCTCAGATTCATATGCAGTGGGAAGGACGTATTGCTGATTATCGTCCCCCACCTCCTTTTCCTCAACGGATACAGCAAGCTAAGCAAGAATCTCAGCTCAAAAAGATTTATGATATTTTTAAGCAGGTTCATATTAATATTCCGCTGTTAGATGCCGTTAGGGAGATGCCCGGTTATGCTAAATTTCTCAAGGATGTCATGTCAAAGAAATCTAAACTTGGGGAATTTGAAACGGTAAAGATGACATAAGGTTGCATGAGTATTCTTCATCGGCAGCCACCCCAGAAAAAGAAGGATCCAGGGAGCTTCATCATACCTTGTGTAATCGAAAATAAATATGTGGGTAAGGCACTTTGTGATCTTGGTGCTAGTGTTAACTTAATGCCAAAATGTATTTTTCAGAAATTAGGTATTGGAAAGGCGCGGCCCACAACAGTAACTCTGCAGCTGGCAGACCGCTCTTATGTTCATCCAGAAGGAAAAATCGATGATATCCTGGTAAGAGTGGATAAATTTATTTTTCCTGTTGACTTTCTTGTTTTAGATTGTGAGGCAGATGAAAACGCACCAATCATCCTTGGGTGACCCTTCTTAGCCACGGGAAGATCGCTGATTGATGTTGAGAAAGGAGAACTCACCATGCGAGTGAACGATCAAGAGATTAAGTTGAATGTTCTCCAAGCTATGAAGCATGCTGATGCAGACGAGGAATGCAAGGCTATCACTGACGTTGCCTTTGATCAACCCTGCATCAGGTCGGGCTGTCACGACATCAAAATTGGTCACTGTCGCGGCAGCCACCTACAGGGCAGTCACGACAGCACCGACGACATCAACTCCTCTGAATCCGATACATCTGATACTGAAGATCAAGAGGAGGTAAACTGGATAGGCGATCGTCCAGGTAAGTTATTCGAACCTTTAAATTATACTTCGGATAACCATGCAATCCAAAAGCCATCTACTGTTGAGCCACCTGCCTTAGAATTGAAGCCCCTGCCAGGGCAACTAAAATATGCTTTTCTTGGTTCAAATGATACGTTGCCCATAATCATCTCTTCTAAGCTGCCACAAGAACAGGAACGGCAGCTAATAGGCATGATGCGGCAGCACAAAAGGGAGATTGGATGGACGATAGCCGATATTCAAGGCATTAGTCTGACGTTATGCATGCACAAAATCCTTTTAGAGGAAGATCATAAGCCGACTATAGATGCTCAAAGGCGGATAAACTATGCAATGAATGTAACGCCCCGGTTTTGGGCTTAGGAGTTTTGGGCGTTGACCGGTTGGTCAAAGTGCTGGTCGAATCTAAAGAGGTGAAATTAGGAAAGCCTAGTTCGGGTTGCATTAAAAATATGGAAAAATGTTCTAAAATCATCTTTTAATATAATTAAGTGAACTGTGAAATCAATTTTGGAAAATGAGTTTTGGAAGTGTGACATTTTGGCTAGTGACCAAAATGTAATTTTCGAAAGTTTGGTGACTGTTTTATAAAGGGTTGAAACTTTGAATATTTAAGGAGCTATTTACCCAAAGGGAGTTTCTCCAGATTTTTCTAAGATATTTTAAGACTAAATTCTGATTTTAAATGATATTAAAAGTGGAGGGAAAGCCATTTGGCTATTTTGGATAACTAACTTTTCTCAATTTTCTTTCTCTCATTTTCTCTCAACCCAAACACTTTCTCTCCAGAGAATTTGATCTGATTTTCTCACCTAAATCCCTCCTTTCAACTCTCTTTTGATTCCTAATCAACATATCTACAAAACCTCTTCATTTGCTACTTGATTCAACAAGGTTTTTGATTCCAAAAAGAGGAGAAACTCAAGTTTGGAGGTAAGAACGTCCTTCTCCTCTAAACTATCAGTTCTTTACTGAAATTCCTAAGTTTTCAATCCTTAATTGATGTTTTATTAAAGGTTTTTAAGTGGTGAAATGGATCTTGGCTTATAATGCAAGATTTGGTGATTTTTGATGATTTTCGTTAGATCTGATTAATCTGTGATTTGAGATGTGTTTTTGATGTTAAATGAACTCTAAATTGATAAGGAATTGAGTTTTGATTAATGCAATCCCGGATAGGTTGAGTTTCCTAAGTTTAGCTTGTGATTCAAGGTTGTTTTTGAGGTGATCTTGTGGATCTGATGTTGCTGGAGGTATAAGGATGTTAATAGGTTGTTTTTAGATGTTATATGATGTTAAAGGATGTGTGGTTTTGCTGGTTTATGGCTGGGCTTTGTTTAGAAGTGGTTTGGATGCATTTTCGGTTGTGTTTGGTGGCCGAAAATGGTGTGTGGATGAGAGCAGCGAGTTTAGGTGCTTTCATTGAAGCAATTAATGCATGATGATACATTAATCCTCTGCTTTGATGTGTTGAAACATGGGAGGCATCTTTGGATCCAAGAGTTGTTGATCCGGAAGCTTGATTTGGTGCTTTGGCTTGAAGCAAAGTGGAATCGGTGAGTGCGTGTGTGAAATTGGGTTTTCGACTTTGAAACCAATGTCTTGGGAGCTTAGTTTAAGTCTAAACAACTTTGCTAAGCTCAAGTGTAAGTTTTCGGAATTACTCTCTAGTGGTGGCCATGATTTTGTTGTGATGCAAAGTGGTTTATTGCATGTTTTAATTACTGTTTTGAAAGCATGATTTAGCATGATATTTGCTGATGTTGTAAGCCATATGTTGAAGGAAACTCTAGGTAGGAGTTCCTTGCTTTTGTACATTGATTAAATGTGGTTTGATGCTTTTAAATGCATGATGAATATGGCTTGGTTTAATGCTTAAAAACAGTGGATTAAATGATGAAAATGATGTATATTGGCAAGTGATGTTTTAAAAAGGTTAAGGTCACTAAGGTGGTTAAAAGTCCTTGAGTGAGACTTGTTACTTAAGAACATCAAGGTGGTTAAAAGTCCTTGGATGGTTCTTGTTGCGGACACTAAGGTGGTTAAAAGTCCTTAGGTGATCCTTTCCATGGTGTTTAAAAGTCCATGGGGCCATGGTGTTTAAAAGTCCATGGGGCCAAGGTGTTTAAAAGTCCTTGGGGTGAATCAAGCTATGGACACAAAGGTGGTTAAAAGTCCTTGTGTGGTCCTCTTTCATGGTGTTTAAAAGTCCATGGCCAAGGTGTTTAAAAGTCCTTAGGGCCAAGGTGTTTAAAAGTCCTTGGGAAGTTGATGAACTTGTTTTAAAGAAATGGAATCTATCACTTGAACCAATATGACATGTTATGTTATGAAGCATGAGATGCTTGTTTTAAGTATGCTTTTGAGCATGTGCAAAGGTTGATTTAAAGCATGATTTGTAAATGTTTTTAAATGCATTATTGAATGGTTTTTAAGAGCATTCCTCACTAAGCTTTTGCTTACGCTCTCTTTCGTTTTCTTAATTCAATAATGCAGAACATTAGGGAACCTTGAGGGCAGCAAGGAGGGCAAGCATTCAAGTGAAAGTAGAGCTCAATGTATGGAAGGTTTTGTTAGTACACTTTAGCTTTTGGTAATTTGGCAATGGGGGACCAATGTGTATGTTTTGGGAGGTGTTTGGAACTCCCTAAGTATGTTGATGATGATAAGAATGCTGGTTTTTGTATTGGATCATTACATGCTTGTTTTGGAAGTTTGTGCTTGAATAGCTAGCTTGTGTAGGAAGCATGCCTATAGATTTGGGGCTTTTTGCATATGATGTTGTTTTGATGAATTGATGATACTAGTAAGTCTTATATATGTTGAATTGCATGCTGGTAAAGTTTGGTAGCATTTGGAGCATGTTTGAATGATCAATTGCATGTTTAAGTGTGCATTTTGCTACAATCTGTGCAGGGTGTTTCGGAACAGTGCACACCGTTTCGGAACGGGTGCCTTGAATGAACCCAGGCGTCCGAAACGGTAGGCACCGTTTCGAAACGGTTTGGCCACTGCCAGCCCGTGTTCCGGTACGCGTTGCGGAACGGCCCGTGTTCCGAAACGGGGTCTACCTGTTCCGGAACGGTCGACCGTTGGGGGCTGACATTGGCAGTTATATGTTTTGAATTGTTTGCGTTTTAGTCCTGAAACTTGTTTGTGCAATTGTATGAGTTTGGGAAGTCCTTTTGAGCTGAAATTTCACAGAGAAGCATGAAACTTGACTAATTTCAAGTTGGTAACCTTAATTTGGGTTAAGTTGTAACGCCCCGGTTTTGGGCTTAGAAGTCTTGGGCGTTGACCGGTTGGTCAAAGTGCTGTTCGAATCGTAAGAGGTTAAATTAGGAAAGCCTAGTTCGGGTTGCATTAAAAATATGGAAAAATGTTCTAAAATCATCTTTTAATATAATTAAGTGAACTGTGAAATCAATTTTGGAAAATGAGTTTTGGAAGGGTGACATTTTGGCTAGTGACCAAAATGTAATTTTTGAAAGTTTGGTGGTTGTTTTATAAAGGGTTGAAACTTTGAATCTTTAAGGAGCTATTTACCCAAAGGGAGTTTCTCCAGATTTTTCTAAGATATTTTGAGTTATAATTCTGATTTTTAAAGATTTCATAAAGGAGGGAAATCTCATTTTTTGCTATTTTCTCAACTAACTTCTCTTTTTCTTTCACTCTTTTTCTCTCAACCCAAACACTCCATTTCCAGAGTTTTGTTTCTGATTTTCTCACCTAAATTCCTCCTTTCAACTCTCATTTAATCCCTAATCATTGTATTTTCAAAACCTCTTCAATTTCTACAAGTTTCATCAAGGATTTTCATTCCAAAAAGAGGAGAAACTCAAGTTTGGAGGTAAGAACGTCCTTCTCCTCTGAACTTCAAGTTCTTTACTGAAATTCCTAAGTTTTCAATCCTAAATTGATGATTAATTAAAGGCTTTTAAGTTGATTTATAGATCTTGGCTAATTATGCAAGATTTTGATGATTTCACATGATTTTCGTTTGATCTGTTAAATCTGTGATTTGAGAAGTGTTTTTGATGTTAAATGATCTCTAAATTGATAAGGAAATGAGTTTTGATTGATGCAATCCCGGATAGGTTGAGTTTCCTAAGTTTAGCTTGTGTTTTAAGGTAGTTTTTGTGGTGATCTTGGTGATCTGTTGTTGCTGGAGGTATAAGGTTGTTAATAGGTTGTTTTTAGATGTTATATGATGTTAATGGAAGTGAGGTTTTGCTGGTTTATGGCTGGGCTTTGTTTGGAAGTGTTTTGGATGCATTTTCGGTTTTGTTTGGTGGCCGAAAATGGAGGTTATGTGAGAGCAGCAAGTTTAGATGCTTTCATTGAAGCAATTAATGCATGATGATGCATTAATCCTCTGCTTTAATGTGTTGAAACAGGGGAGGCATCCTTGGATCCAAGAGTTGTTGATCCGGAGGCTTGATTTGGTGCTTTGGCTTGAAGCAAAGTGGAAATTGGTGAGTGCATTTGGGAAAATGGATTTTCAGCTTTAAAACCAAGGTTTGAAGGTTTTGGGAGCTTAGTTTAAGTCTAAACAACTTTGCTAAGCTCAAGTGTAAGTTTTCGGATTTTCTCTCTAATGATGGCCATGTTTTGATGTTTTGCAAAGTGATGATTTGCATGTTTTAATTACTGTTTTGGAAGCATGTTTTAGCATGGATTTTGCTGATTATATAAGCCATATGTTGAAGGTAACTCATGGTAGGAGTTCCTTGCTTTTATACATTGAAATGATGTAG
Organism: Hibiscus tridactylites; assembly: GCA_958450335.1. Lineage (NCBI taxonomy): Eukaryota > Viridiplantae > Streptophyta > Magnoliopsida > Malvales > Malvaceae > Hibiscus > Hibiscus tridactylites. The sequence continues at coordinate 54,023,885 of OY288279.1, read as the reverse complement.
TTTGATGCTTTGAAATGCATGATGAAGATGGCTTGGTTTAATGCTTTAAAACAGTGGATTAAATGATGATAATGATGTATATTGGCAAGTGGTGTTTTGAAAATGTTAAGGTCACTAAGGTGGTTAAAAGTCCTTGAGTGAGCCTTGTTACTTAAGATCATCAAGGTGGTTAAAAGTCCTTGGATGAGTCTTGTTGCGGACACTAAGGTGGTTAAAAGTCCTTAGGTGATCCTTCCATGGTGTTTAAAAGTCCATGGGGCCAAGGTGTTTAAAAGTCCTTGGGGCCAAGGTGTTTAAAAGTCCTTGGGGTGATTCAAGCATTGGACACAAAGGTGGTTAAAAGTCCTTGTGTGGTCCTTATTCATGGTGTTTAAAAGTCCATGGCCAAGGTGTTTAAAAGTCCTTGGGGCCAAGGTGTTTAAAAGTCCTTGGGAAAGTTGTTGAACTTGTTTTATGAAATGAAATGTATCACTTGAGCCAATATGACATGTTGAGTAATTTGTGAAGCATGAGATGCTTGTTTTAAGGTTTATGTTGAAGCATGAGATTGCTTGTTTTAGGTATGCTTTGAGCATGTACAAGGATTGATTTTGAGCATGTTTTATAAATGGTTTTAATTGCATTATTGAATTGTTTTTAATGAGCATGCCTCACTAAGCTTTTGCTTACGCTCTCTACGTTTTCTTAATTCAATAATGCAGAGCATTAGAGTTTTTGAGGGGCAGCAAGAAAGGTCAAGCAATCAAGTTCAAGAGAAGCTCAAAGTATGGAAGGTTTTGTTAAACATTTAGCTTTTGTGTGTTTTGGCAATGGGGGACCAATGTGTATGATTTGGGAGGTGTTTGAGACTCCCTAAATATGTTGAATGTTGTTTTAATTGCTGGTTTTGGATTGGAACCTTATATGCTTGTTTTGGAAGTTTGAAGCTTGAGTGGCTAACTTGTGTAGGAAGCATGCCTATAGAATTGGGGCTTTTTGCTTATGATATTGTATTGTTGATTTGTTGGTTCCTATAAGTCATATATATGTTTAATTGCATGCTGGTAAAGTTTGGTGACGTTTGGAGCATGTTTGGATGATCAATTGCATGATTTGGTATGCTTGTTTGCTGCAATCTGTGTAGGCGTTTCGGAACAGTATGCACCGTTTCGGAACGGGTGCCTTACACGAACCCAGGCGTCCGAAACGGTGTGCACCGTTTCGAAACGGTTTGGTCTCTGCCAAGGCCGTGTTTCGGAACGGTGTTGGTCGGTTTCGGAACGGCCCGTGTTTCGGAACAGGGTCGAGCCGTTTCGGAACGTCCGACCGTTAGGGTGCTGACATGGGCAGTTATGTGTTTTGAATTGTTTACGTTTTGGTCCTGAATCTTGTATGTTCAATTGTGTGAGCTTGGAAAGTCCTTTTGAGCTGAATCTTCACAGAGAAGCATGAAACCTGAATAATTTCAAGATGGTAACTTTAATTTGGGTTAAGTCCTTTTAATTATCAGAAATTACAATTTGGTCCCTAAAGTTGTAATTTGTTCAATTGGGTCCCTGTTTGATCTCTGATGTTTGTGATCTTTGAGTATGATGTTTGTGTGATCACAATTAGGGTTAATGTGCATCTAGACAAGTTTAAAAAGAAAAAAGGGTCGTTAATCAAGGTTGACTTTCGGGTTGACTTTGGTTTTCCCCGTGTGACTTTCTTAATTCGGGTCAACCGTCTAGGCCGGGTTAAGGGGGTTACATTTGGTGGTATCAGAGCTGAGTTCTCGAGTAATTGGGAATGTTGTTATGCATGATTGAAGCATGGTTTGGCTTGTATGCTTGTTGAATGAAAGCATGTTCAGTGATTTGAGATGATGATGTTTTTGAGATGTATGTTGTGATGATGCATGATGAGGGTACCCATTGCCAAACAAAAGCTAAAGAAATGATGTTGATTTTGAAAGAGATTGAGCTTGAATACTTGAAATTGCTTACCTTGCTGGGCCTGACTTGTTTTATTTTGTATTGTTATGCATGGTAAAAGTATGGCACCACGTAGAGAGTTAAGGAGTAGCGTGAGAGCTACGACCCCGGAAGGGAATGTGAATGAAGAGAATACGGGTAGTGCTGTGTTACCTCCTCCTCCACCTGGTGGTGGTGGTGCGGAGAGGGAAAGAGCTGGAGCTGAGGCAGCTGGTGCTAGAGCTGCAGGACCTGAGGTTGGTCAGGGGCAAGCGATGCCTGACATGTCTGTGCTGGTACAAGCTATTGCGGGTGCTTTTCGAGCAGCAGTAGCTGGAGCTCAAGGAGCTGGGCATCAGGGAGATGCTGGTGCTAGACTACCCTTAGAGCGTCTGCGCAGTCTTGGTGGGACTGAGTTTAGGGGTATGTCAGCTGAGAGGTCGGAAGCTTGGCTAGAGAGTACCAAGCGTGTCTTGGGACAGATGAGCTGCACTGATGTGCAAAAGTTGGGTTGTGTTGTGTCTTTGCTGCAAGGCGATGCTTATACGTGGTGGACGACCACAATCTCTGGAATGGCTAAAGCTGACATCACTTGGACATTCTTTCAGAATGCGTTCAAGAGGAGATATCTGGGAGTGAGATATCTGGATGAGAAAAAGCGTGAATTCATGTCTCTGACCCAGGGGAACATGAGTGTGGCTGAGTACGAAGTACAGTTCGTACGCCTCAGTCAGTATGCACCGGAGCTGATACCTGATGAGCGAGAGAGGTGCGAAAGGTTCCGCTATGGCTTGGTGACGGAAGTAAAGACCTACATGTTGGCAGCTGAGTACAATGATTTTGATGTGTTGGTTAGTCGATCCAAGGACATAGAGATGAATCTGAGTTTGTCTGCGAAGGGTGCTGGAGCGAGTTCTGGGAAGAGAGCTGCTGAGTATAGTTCCGGAGGTGGACGGAACAAGAGGGGACGCGATCAGAGGTTTCAGTCCTCAGCTAAGAGAGGTGGAGGTGCGCCTGCTAGGGGTGGCAATGCTAGAGCTGACCCTAGTGCTTGTTGGATTTGTGGTTCCCGTGGTCACTTGAAGCGTGACTGTCCTCGTGCTGGAAGGGAGGTGCAAGCTCCTGTTGCTGTAGCTGGTTATGAGTGCTGGAATTGTGGTTCTGCTGACCACTTGAGGCGAGATTGTCCGAGGATGGCTGGTGGCCAAGAGCGTGCTCCTGTTGTTGCAGCACCGCAGAGAGGTCGTGGACGCGGCCGTGGTAATTTTCAGAGGCGTGAGGAAGGTGGTCGCGGAGTAGCTCATGTTGTGGCTATTCAACCTGAGGGTGGAGACCAGGCGAGAGTGTATGCTCAGCGCGAGGGAAGGAATGATGCTGATGTGATTGCAGGTACCTGTACTTTGCAATCCTTGTCATTGCTTTCTTTGATAGATTCTGGATCTACGCATTCATACATTTTGCGTGAGCATGCTGAGTTGCTTGGTTTGCCTGTTGAGTCTTTGGATGTTGGTGTTAGAGTCACTAGTTCTTTTGGTGAAACTGTTGTGACTCGTAAGCTGTATAGAAGGTGTCCTTTGGTTGTTCAAGAGCATGTCTTTCATGTTGATCTTATGGAGTTGCCCTTTTATGGTTTTGATGTGATCCTTGGTATGGATTGGCTTGCTGAGCATCGTGTTGTTGTGGATTGTGAGAATAAGCGGGTTTCGCTTAAGCTTGCGGATGATTATGAAGTGGTGGTGGTTGGTGAGAATGTGAAGTTTCTTGCCAATGTTGTTTCTACCTTGGAGGCGAGCAGGATGCTGAGGCAGGGTTGTGAGGCTTATCTGGCTTTTGTGATGAATCCTTGTTCTAAGGAGTTGAGGGTGCAAGATATCAGGGTTGTGAAGGAGTTTCCTGAGGAGTTGCCTGGTTTACCTCCTAATCGTGAGGTGGAGTTTGGAATTGAGCTGTATGAAAATACCACTCCTGTGTCCATTACTCCCTATAGAATGGCACCTAAGGAGCTGAAGGAGCTGAAGACGCAGTTGCAAGAGCTGCTTGATCGTGGTTTCATCCGGCCGAGTGTGTCGCCTTGGGGTGCTCCTGTCTTGTTTGTGAAGAAGAAAGATGGCACTATGAGGATGTGCATTGATTACCGTCAGCTGAACAAGTTGACTATCAAGAATCGGTATCCTTTGCCGAGGATTGATGATCTCTTTGATCAATTTCGGGGAGCTGCTGTGTTCTCTAAGATTGACTTGAGGTCGGGGTATTATCAGTTGAAGGTGAAGGATGTGGACGTGCCTAAGACAGCTTTCAGGACAAGGTATGGGCATTATGAGTTCCTTGTGATGCCGTTTGGGTTGACAAATGCTCCTGCTGCTTTCATGGACATGATGAATCGTGTTTTTCATGAATACCTGGACAAGTTCGTTGTGGTGTTCATTGATGATATCCTCGTGTACTCGCGTACGGAGGAGGAGCACGAAGAGCATTTGAGGATTGTGCTGCAAGCTTTGTTGGAGAATCAGCTTTATGCTAAGTTGAGCAAGTGTGAGTTTTGGCTTAGAGAGGTGGTGTTTCTTGGACATGTGGTTTCGGCTGAGGGGATTCGTGTTGATCCTCAGAAGATCGAAGCGGTGATGAACTGGAAAGTTTCTAAGTCTGTTCAGGAGGTTCGTAGTTTCCTTGGTTTGGCAGGATACTACCGGAGGTTTGTGGATGGTTTTTCTAAAATTGCTGCTCCTTTGACGAAGCTGTTGCAGAAGGATGTTAAGTATGAGTGGACGGAAGCGAGACAGCTAGCTTTTGAGAAGCTGAAGGCGGCTTTGACGCAAGCTCCTATCTTGATTCAGCCTGAATCAGGGAAAGAGTTTGTGGTCTACAGTGATGCATCCTATGTTGGTTTGGGGTGTGTGCTGATGCAAGAGGGTAAGGTTGTGGCTTATGCGTCGCGGCAGTTGAAGGTGCATGAGCGCAATTATCCTACGCATGACATTGAGCTGGCTGCAATGGTTTTTGCTCTGAAGATCTGGAGACATTATCTGTATGGTGAGAAGTGTACTGTGTACACGGATCACAAGAGTTTGAGGTATCTGATGTCTCAGAAAGAGTTGAATCTCAGGCAGCGACGTTGGTTGGAGTTGCTCAAGGATTATGATTTGACGATTGAGTATCATCCTGGTAAGGCTAATGTTGTTGCGGATGCTTTGAGTAGGAAGGTAGCTGTTGAGCTGAGGGCGATGTTTGCTAGCTTGAGCATATCGCGAGATGGTGGTCTTGTTGCCGAGTTGCAAGTGAAACCTTCGTTGGTTCAGTTGATCAAGGATAAGCAGTTGTTGGATGATTCCTTGGTGTCTCATGTTCAGGATATCGCGGAGGGTAGACCTTCAGATTTCTGCTTTAATGAGGATGGTGTGTTGTGTTTTGGTAGTCGGATAGTAGTGCCTGCTGATGCTGAGTTGAGGCATGCTATTCTGACTGAAGGTCATAGTAGTCCTTTTGCTATGCACCCTGGTAGTACTAAGATGTATCGTGATCTTCGTGATGAGTACTATTGGGTGGGTTTGAAGAAGGATGTTGCGGAGTTTGTGAGCAAGTGTTTGGTGTGTCAGCGAGTTAAGGCTGAACATCAGGTTCCTTCTGGTTTGTTGCAACCGTTGAGAATCCCTGAATGGAAGTGGGAGAGGGTTACCATGGATTTTGTATCTGGTTTACCTTTGTCTCCATCAAAGAAGAATTCTGTTTGGGTGATTGTGGATCGCTTGACGAAGTGTGCGCATTTCTTGCCTGTGCATACTACGTTTTCTTTGGATAAGCTGGCAGAGCTGTACATTGCTGAGATTGTGAGGCTGCATGGTGTGCCTAAGTCGATTGTGTCGGATAGGGATCCGAGGTTCACATCGCGTTTCTGGCAGTGTTTGCATCAAGCTTTGGGTACAAGGTTGCATTTCAGTACATCCTATCATCCTCAGTCGGATGGTCAGTCTGAGCGGGTTATTTAGATTTTGGAGGATATGTTGAGATGCTGCGTGATAGAGTTCCAAGGTTCTTGGGAGAAGCATCTGCCTTTGGTTGAGTTCGCTTATAACAACAGTTTTCAGGCAAGTATACAGATGGCACCTTATGAGGCTCTGTATGGGAGGAAGTGTAGGACTCCTCTTTGTTGGGCTGAAACTGGTCAAAAGTTGGTTTCGATGCCGGCTTTGTTAAAAGGAACCACCGAGAAGGTGAAGCTCATTTGTGAGCAGTTGAAGGCTGCTTCTGACCGGCAGAAGTCTTACGCGGATTTGAAGCGTAAGGAGATAGAGTTTGCGGTGGGTGATCGTGTGTTTTTGAAGGTTTCGCCTTGGAAGAAGGTGATGAGGTTTGGTCGGAAGGGTAAGTTGAGCCCTCGGTACATTGGACCGTATGAGGTTGTTGAGCGAGTGGGTCCTGTTGCGTATCGGTTGAGGTTACCTCAAGAGCTGGAGAAGATTCATGATGTGTTTCATGTTTCTATGCTCAGGAAGTATAGATCTGATCCTTCGCATGTGATGCCTGTGGAGGAAGTGGAATTGAATCCGGATTTGACCTATGATGAGGAACCGGTGAAGGTTCTGGATTCAGATAGCAAGGTTCTTCGTGGCAAGACCATTGAGTTGGTGAAGGTGCTGTGGAAGCATCGAGGTGTTGAGGAAGCCACATGGGAGCGGAAGGAAGATATGCTGAAGCAGTTTCCTTATCTCTTTCCTTCAGGTAAATTTCGAGGACGAAATTTCTTAAGGGGGGGGGGAGAGTTGTAACGCCCCGGTTTTGGGCTTAGAAGTCTTGGGCGTTGACCGGTTGGTCAAAGTGCTGTTCGAATCGTAAGAGGTTAAATTAGGAAAGCCTAGTTCGGGTTGCATTAAAAATATGGAAAAATGTTCTAAAATCATCTTTTAATATAATTAAGTGAACTGTGAAATCAATTTTGGAAAATGAGTTTTGGAAGGGTGACATTTTGGCTAGTGACCAAAATGCAATTTTTGAAAGTTTGGTGGCTGTTTTATAAAGGGTTGAAACTTTGAATCTTTAAGGAGCTATTTACCCAAAGGGAGTTTCTCCAGATTTTTCTAAGATATTTTGAGTTATAATTCTGATTTTTAAAGATTTCATAAAGGAGGGAAATCTCATTTTTTGCTATTTTCTCAACTAACTTCTCTTTTTCTTTCACTCTTTTTCTCTCAACCCAAACACTCCATTTCCAGAGTTTTGTTTCTGATTTTCTCACCTAAATTCCTCCTTTCAACTCTTATTTAATCCCTAATCATTGTATTTTCAAAACCTCTTCAATTTCTACAAGTTTCATCAAGGATTTTCATTCCAAAAAGAGGAGAAACTCAAGTTTGGAGGTAAGAACGTCCTTCTCCTCTGAACTTCAAGTTCTTTACTGAAATTCCTAAGTTTTCAATCCTAAATTGATGATTAATTAAAGGCTTTTAAGTTGATTTATAGATCTTGGCTAATTATGCAAGATTTTGATGATTTCACATGATTTTCGTTTGATCTGTTAAATCTGTGATTTGAGAAGTGTTTTTGATGTTAAATGATCTCTAAATTGATAAGGAAATGAGTTTTGATTGATGCAATCCCGGATAGGTTGAGTTTCCTAAGTTTAGCTTGTGTTTTAAGGTAGTTTTTGTGGTGATCTTGGTGATCTGTTGTTGCTGGAGGTATAAGGTTGTTAATAGGTTGTTTTTAGATGTTATATGATGTTAATGGAAGTGAGGTTTTGCTGGTTTATGGTTGGGCTTTGTTTGGAAGTGTTTTGGATGCATTTTCGGTTTTGTTTGGTGGCCGAAAATGGAGGTTATGTGAGAGCAGCAAGTTTAGATGCTTTCATTGAAGCAATTAATGCATGATGATGCATTAATCCTCTGCTTTAATGTGTTGAAACAGGGGAGGCATCCTTGGATCCAAGAGTTGTTGATCCGGAGGCTTGATTTGGTGCTTTGGCTTGAAGCAAAGTGGAAATTGGTGAGTGCATTTGGGAAAATGGATTTTCAGCTTTAAAACCAAGGTTTGAAGGTTTTGGGAGCTTAGTTTAAGTCTAAACAACTTTGCTAAGCTCAAGTGTAAGTTTTCGGATTTTCTCTCTAATGATGGCCATGTTTTGATGTTTTGCAAAGTGATGATTTGCATGTTTTAATTACTGTTTTGGAAGCATGTTTTAGCATGGATTTTGCTGATTATATAAGCCATATGTTGAAGGTAACTCATGGTAGGAGTTCCTTGCTTTTATACATTGAAATGATGTAGTTTGATGCTTTGAAATGCATGATGAAGATGGCTTGGTTTAATGCTTTAAAACAGTGGATTAAATGATGATAATGATGTATATTGGCAAGTGGTGTTTTGAAAATGTTAAGGTCACTAAGGTGGTTAAAAGTCCTTGAGTGAGCCTTGTTACTTAAGATCATCAAGGTGGTTAAAAGTCCTTGGATGAGTCTTGTTGCGGACACTAAGGTGGTTAAAAGTCCTTAGGTGATCCTTCCATGGTGTTTAAAAGTCCTTGGGGCCAAGGTGTTTAAAAGTCCTTGGGGTGATTCAAGCATTGGACACAAAGGTGGTTAAAAGTCCTTGTGTGGTCCTTATTCATGGTGTTTAAAAGTCCATGGCCAAGGTGTTTAAAAGTCCTTGGGGCCAAGGTGTTTAAAAGTCCTTGGGAAAGTTGTAGAACTTGTTTTATGAAATGAAATGTATCACTTGAGCCAATATGACATGTTGAGTAATTTGTGAAGCATGAGATGCTTGTTTTAAGGTTTATGTTGAAGCATGAGATTGCTTGTTTTAAGTATGCTTTGAGCATGTACAAGGATTGATTTTGAGCATGTTTTATAAATGGTTTTAATTGCATTATTGAATTGTTTTTAATGAGCATGCCTCACTAAGCTTTTGCTTACGCTCTCTACGTTTTCTTAATTCAATAATGCAGAGCATTAGAGTTTTTGAGGGGCAGCAAGAAAGGTCAAGCAATCAAGTTCAAGAGAAGCTCAAAGTATGGAAGGTTTTGTTAAACATTTAGCTTTTGTGTGTTTTGGCAATGGGGGACCAATTTGTATGATTTGGGAGGTGTTTGAGACTCCCTAAATATGTTGAATGTTGTTTTAATTGCTGGTTTTGGATTGGAACCTTATATGCTTGTTTTGGAAGTTTGAAGCTTGAGTGGCTAACTTGTGTAGGAAGCATGCCTATAGAATTGGGGCTTTTTGCTTATGATATTGTATTGTTGATTTGTTGGTTCCTATAAGTCATATATATGTTTAATTGCATGCTGGTAAAGTTTGGTGACGTTTGGAGCATGTTTGGATGATCAATTGCATGATTTGGTATGCTTGTTTGCTGCAATCTGTGTAGGCGTTTCAGAACAGTATGCACCGTTTCGGAACGGGTGCCTTACACGAACCCAGGCGTCCGAAACGGTGTGCACCGTTTCGAAACGGTTTGGTCTCTGCCAAGGCCGTGTTTCGGAACGGTGTTGGTCGGTTTCGGAACGGCCCGTGTTTCGGAACAGGGTCGAGCCGTTTCGGAACGTCCGACCGTTAGGGAGCTAACATGGGCAGTTATGTGTTTTGAATTGTTTACGTTTTGGTCCTGAATCTTGTATGTTCAATTGTGTGAGCTTGGAAAGTCCTTTTGAGCTGAATCTTCACAGAGAAGCATGAAACCTGAATAATTTCAAGATGGTAACTTTAATTTGGGTTAAGTCCTTTTAATTATCAAAAATTACAATTTGGTCCCTAAAGTTGTAATTTGTTCAATTGGGTCCCTGTTTGATCTCTGATGTTTGTGATCTTTGAGTATGATGTTTGTGTGATCACAATTAGGGTTAATGTGCATCTAGACAAGTTTAAAAAGAAAAAAAAGGGTCGTTAATCAAGGTTGACTTTCGGGTTGACTTTGGTTTTCCCCGTGTGACTTTCTTAATTCGGGTCAACCGTCTAGGCCGGGTTAAGGGGTGCACCTGCTAGAGGAGGTAGTGCTAGAGCTGATCCTAGTGCTTGTTGGATCTGTGGTTCACGTGGTCACATGAAGCGTGACTGTCCTCGTGCTGTGAGAGAGGTGCAAGCTCCTGCTGCGGCAGCTGGTAATGGATGTTGGAATTGTGGTTCTGTAGACCATTTGAGGCGAGATTGTCCGAGGTTGGCTGGTGGCCAAGAGCGTGCTCCTGTTGTTGCTGCACCGCAGAGAGGTCGTGGGCGCGGCCGTGGTAATTTCCAGAGGCGAGAGGAAGGTGGTCGTGGAGTATCCCATGTTGTGGCTATTCAGCCTGAAGGTGGAGGCCAAGCTAGGGTGTATGCTCAGCGTGAGGGAAGGAATGATGCGGATGTGATTGCAGGTACCTTTACTTTGCAATCCTTGTCATTGCTTTCTTTGATTGATTCTGGATCTACGCATTCATACATTTTGCGTGAGCATGCTGAATTGCTTGGTTTGCCTGTTGAGTCTTTGGATGTTGGTGTTCGTGTCACCAGTTCTTTTGGTGAAACTGTTGTGACTCGAAAGCTTTATAGAAGGTGTCCCTTGGTTGTTCAAGAACAAGTTTTTCATGTTGATCTTATGGAGTTGCCCTTCTATGGTTTTGATGTGATCCTTGGTATGGATTGGCTTGCTGAGCATCGTGCTGTAGTGGATTGTGAAAATAAGCGAGTTTCGCTTAAGCTTGCGGATGATTATGAAGTTGTTGTGGTTGGTGAGAATGTGAAGTTTCTTGCCAATGTGGTGTCTACCTTGGAGGCGAGCAGGATGCTGAGGTAGGGTTGCGAGGCTTATCTAGCTTTTGTGATGAATCCTAGCTCTAAGGAGTTGAGGGTGCAAGATATCAGGGTTGTGAAGGAGTTTCCTGGTGTTTTTCCTGAGGAGTTGCCTGGTTTACCTCCTAATCGCGAGGTGGAGTTTGGAATTGAGCTGTATGAGAATACAACTCCTGTGTCCATTACTCCCTATAGAATGGCACCTAAGGAGCTGAAGGAGCTGAAGACGCAGTTGCAAGAGCTGCTAGATCGTGGTTTCATCTGGCCGAGTGTGTCACCTTGGGGTGCACCAGTCTTGTTTGTGAAGAAGAAAGATGGCACTATGAGAATGTGCATTGATTACCGTCAGCTGAACAAGTTGACTATCAAGAATCGGTATCCTTTGCCGAGGATTGATGATCTCTTTGATCAATTTTGGGGAGCTGCTGTGTTCTCTAAGATTGACTTGAGGTCAGGGTATTATCAGTTGAAGGTGAAGGATGTGGATGTGCCTAAGACAACTTTCAGGACAAGGTATGGGCATTAAGAGTTCCTTGTGATGCCATTTGGTTGGACAAATGCTCCTGCTACTTTCATGGACATGATGAATCGTGTGTTTCATGAATACCTGGACAAGTTCGTTGTGGTGTTCATTGATGATATCCTCGTGTACTCGCGTACTAAGGAGGAGCACGAAAAGCATTTGAGGATTGTGCTGCAAGCTTTGTTGGAGAATCAGCTTTATGCTAAGCTGAGGAAGTGTGAATTCTGGCTTAAGGAGGTGGTGTTTCTTAGGCATGTGGTCTCAGCTGGGGGGATTCGTGTTGATCCTCAGAAGATTGAGGCGGTGATGAACTGGAAAGTTCCTAAGTCTGTTCATGAGATTCGTAGTTTCCTTGGTTTGGCGGGATACTACCGGAGGTTTGTGGATGGTTTTTTCAAGATTGCTGCTCCTTTGACGAAGCTGTTGCAAAAGGATGTTAAGTATGAGTGGACGGAAGCAAGACAGCAGGCTTTTGAGAAGCTTAAGGCGGCTTTGACGCAAGCTCCTATCTTGGTTCAGCCTGAATCAGGGAAAGAGTTTGTGGTCTATAGTGATGCATCCTATGTTGGTTTGGGATGTGTGTTGATGCAGGAGGGTAAGGTTGTGGCTTATGCATCGCGGCAGTTGAAAGTGCATGAGCGCAACTATCCTACGCATGACATTGAGCTGACTGCAGTGGTTTTTGCTCTGAAGATCTGGAGACATTATCTGTATGGTGAGAAGTGTACTGTGTACACAGATCACAAGAGTTTGAGGTATTTGATGTCTCAGAAGGAGTTGAATCTTAGGCAGCGGCATTGGTTGGAGTTGCTCAAGGATTATGATTTGACGATTGAGTATCATCCTGGAAAAGCTAATGTTGTTGCGGATGCCTTTAGTAGGAAGGTAGCTGTTGAGCTGAGGGCTATGTTTGCTAGCTTGAGCATATCGCGAGATGGTGGTCTTGTTGCTGAGTTGCAAGTGAAACCATCGTTGGTTCAGTTGATCAAGGAAAAACAATTGTTGGATGATTCCTTGGTGTCTCATGTTCAGGATATCGCGGAGGGTAGACCTTCGGATTTCTGCTTTAACGATGATGGTGTGTTGTGTTTTGGGAGTCGAATAGTAGTGCCTGCTGATGCTGAGTTGAGGCGTGCTATTCTGACTGAAGGTCATAGTAGTCCTTTTGCTATGCACCCTGGTAGTACTAAGATGTATCGTGATCTTCGTGATGAGTACTATTGGGTGGGTTTGAAGAAGGAGGTTGCAGAGTTTGTGAGCAAGTGTTTGGTGTGTCAGCGAGTTAAGGCTGAACATCAGGTTCCTTCTGGTTTGTTGCAACCGTTGAAAATCCCTGAATGGAAGTGGGAAAGGGTTACCATGGATTTTGTATCTGGTTTACCTTTGTCTCCATCAAAGAAGAATTCTGTTTGGGTGGTTGTGGATCGCCTGACGAAGTGTGCGCATTTCTTGCCTGTGCATACTACGTTTTCTTTGGATAAGCTGGCAGAGCTGTACATTGCTGAGATTGTGAGGCTGCATGGTGTGCCTAAGTCGATTGTGTCGGATAGGGATCCGAGGTTCACATCGCGTTTTTGGCAGTGTTTGCATCAAGCTCTGGGTACAAGGTTGCATTTCAGTACATCCTATCATCCTCAGTCGGATGGTCAGTCTGAGCAGGTTATCCAGATCTTGGAGGATATGTTGAGGTGCTGCGTGATTGAGTTCCAAGGTTCTTGGGAGAAGCATCTGCCTTTGTTGAGTTCGCTTATAACAATAGTTATCAGGCGAGTATACAGATGGCACCTTATGAGGCTCTGTACGGGAGGAAGTGTAGGACTCCTCTTTGTTGGGCTGAAACTGGTCAAAAGTTGGTTTCGATGCCGGCTTTGTTGAAAGGGACCACCGAGAAGGTGAAGCTCATTTGTGAGCGGTTGAAGGCTGCCTCTGATCGGCAGAAGTCTTACGCGGATTTGAAGCGTAAGGAGATAGGGTATGCGGTGGGTGACCGTGTGTTCTTGAAGGTTTCGCCTTGGAAGAAGGTGATGAGGTTTTGCCGAAAGGGTAAGTTGAGCCCTAGGTACATTGGACCATATGAGGTGGTTGAGCGTGTGGGTCCTGTTGCGTATCGGTTGAGGTTACCTCAGGAGTTGGAGAAGATTCATGATGTGTTCCATGTTTCTATGCTCCGGAAGTATAGATCTGATCCTTCGCATGTGATGCCTGTGGAGGAAGTGGTTTTGAATCCGGATTTGACCTATGATGAGGAACCGGTGAGGGTTCTGGATTCGGATAGCAAGGTTCTTCGTGGCAAGACCATTGAGTTGGTGAAGGTGCTGTGGAAGCATCGAGGTGTTGAGGAAGCCACGTGGGAGCGGAAGGAAGACATGCTGAAGCAGTTTCCTTATCTCTTTCCTTCAGGTAAATTTCGAGGACGAAATTTCTTAAGGGGGGAGAGTTGTAACGCCCCGGTTTTGGGCTTAGGAGTTTTGGGCGTTGACCGGTTGTTCAAAGTGCTGGTCGAATCTAAAGAGGTGAAATTAGGAAAGCCTAGTTCGGGTTGCATTAAAAATATGGAAAAATGTTCTAAAATCATCTTTTAATATAATTAAGTGAACTGTGAAATCAATTTTGGAAAATGAGTTTTTGGAAGTGTGACATTTTGGCTAGTGACCAAAATGTAATTTTCGAAAGTTTGGTGACTGTTTTATAAAGGGTTGAAACTTTGAATCTTTAAGGAGCTATTTACCCAAAGGGAGTTTCTCCAGATTTTTCTAAGATATTTTAAGACTAAATTCTGATTTTAAATGATATTAAAAGTGGAGGGAAAGCCATTTGGCTATTTTGGATAACTAACTTTTCTCAATTTTCTTTCTCTCATTTTCTCTCAACCCAAACACTTTCTCTCCAGAGAATTTGATCTGATTTTCTCACCTAAATCCCTCCTTTCAACTCTCTTTTGATTCCTAATCAACATATCTACAAAACCTCTTCATTTGCTACTTGATTCAACAAGGTTTTTGATTCCAAAAAGAGGAGAAACTCAAGTTTGGAGGTAAGAACGTCCTTCTCCTCTAAACTATCAGTTCTTTACTGAAATTCCTAAGTTTTCAATCCTTAATTGATGTTTTATTAAAGGTTTTTAAGTGGTGAAATGGATCTTGGCTTATAATGCAAGATTTGGTGATTTTTGATGATTTTCGTTAGATCTGATTAATCTGTGATTTGAGATGTGTTTTTGATGTTAAATGAACTCTAAATTGATAAGGAATTGAGTTTTGATTAATGCAATCCCGGATAGGTTGAGTTTCCTAAGTTAAGCTTGTGATTCAAGGTTGTTTTTGAGGTGATCTTGTGGATCTGATGTTGCTGGAGGTATAAGGATGTTAATAGGTTGTTTTTAGATGTTATATGATGTTAAAGGATGTGTGGTTTTGCTGGTTTATGGCTGGGCTTTGTTTAGAAGTGGTTTGGATGCATTTTCGGTTGTGTTTGGTGGCCGAAAATGGTGTGTGGATGAGAGCAGCGAGTTTAGGTGCTTTCATTGAAGCAATTAATGCATGATGATGCATTAATCCTCTGCTTTGATGTGTTGAAACAGGGGAGGCATTTTGGATACAAGAGTTGTTGATCCGGAAGCTTGATTTGGTGCTTTGGCTTGAAGCAAAGTGGAATCGGTGAGTGCGTGTGTGAAATTGGGTTTTCGGATTTGAAACCAATGTCTTGGGAGCTTAGTTTAAGTCTAAACAACTTTGCTAAGCTCAAGTGTAAGTTTTCGGAATTACTCTCTAGTGGTGGCCATGATTTTGTTGTGATGCAAAGTGGTTTACTGCATGTTTTAATTACTGTTTTTAAAGCATGATTTAGCATGGTATTTGCTGATGTTGTAAGCCATATGTTGAAGGAAACTCTAGGTAGGAGTTCCTTTCTTTTGTACATTGATTAAATGTGGTTTGATGCTTTTAAATGCATGATGAATATGGCTTGGTTTAATGCTTAAAAACAGTGGATTAAATGATGAAAATGATGTATATTGGCAAGTGATGTTTTAAAAAGGTTAAGGTCACTAAGGTGGTTAAAAGTCCTTGAGTGAGCCTTGTTACTTAAGAACATCAAGGTGGTTAAAAGTCCTTGGATGGTTCTTGTTGCGGACACTAAGGTGGTTAAAAGTCCTTAGGTGATCCTTTCCATGGTGTTTAAAAGTCCATGGGGCCATGATGTTTAAAAGTCCATGGGGCCAAGGTGTTTAAAAGTCCTTGGGGCCAAGGTGTTTAAAAGTCCTTGGGGTGAATCAAGCTATGGACACAAAGGTGGTTAAAAGTCCTTGTGTGGTCCTCTTTCATGGTGTTTAAAAGTCCATGGCCAAGGTGTTTAAAAGTCCTTGGGGCCAAGGTGTTTAAAAGTCCTTGGGAAGTTGATGAACTTGTTTTAAAGAAATGGAATCTATCACTTGAACCAATATGACATGTTATGTTATGAAGCATGAGATGCTTGTTTTAAGTATGCTTTTGAGCATGTGCAAAGGTTGATTTAAAGCATGATTTGTAAATGTTTTTAAATGCATTATTGAATGGTTTTTAAGAGCATTCCTCACTAAGCTTTTGCTTACGCTCTCTTTCGTTTTCTTAATTCAATAATGCAGAACATTAGGGAACCTTGAGGGCAGCAAGGAGGGCAAGCATTCAAGTGAAAGTAGAGCTCAATGTATGGAAGGTTTTGTTAGTACACTTTAGCTTTTGGTAATTTGGCAATGGGGGACCAATGTGTATGTTTTGGGAGGTGTTTGGAACTCCCTAAGTATGTTGATGATGATAAGAATGCTGGTTTTTGTATTGGATCATTACATGCTTGTTTTGGAAGTTTGTGCTTGAATAGCTAGCTTGTGTAGGAAGCATGCCTATAGATTTGGGGCTTTTTGCATATGATGTTGTTTTGATGAATTGATGATACTAGTAAGTCTTATATATGTTGAATTGCATGCTGGTAAAGTTTGGTAGCATTTGGAGCATGTTTGAATGATCAATTGCATGTTTAAGTGTGCATTTTGCTACAATCTGTGCAGGGTGTTTCGGAACAGTGCACACCGTTTCGGAACGGGTGCCTTGAATGAACCCAGGCGTCCGAAACGGTAGGCACCGTTTCGAAACGGTTTGGCCACTACCAGCCCGTGTTCCGATACGCGTTGCGGAACGGCCCGTGTTCTGAAACAGGGTCTACCTGTTCCGGAACGGTCGACCGTTGGGGGCTGACATTGGCAGTTATATGTTTTGAATTGTTTGCGTTTTAGTCCTGAAACCTGTTTGTGCAATTGTATGAGTTTGGGAAGTCCTTTTGAGCTGAAATTTCACAGAGAAGCATGAAACCTGACCAATTTCAAGTTGGTAACCTTAATTTGGGTTAAGTCCTTCTAATTGTTAGAAATTACAATTTGGTCCCTAAAGTTGTAATTTGTTCAATTGGGTCCCTGTTTGATCTCTGATGTTTGTGATCTTTGTGTATGATGTTGTGTGATCACAATTAGGACTAATGTGCATCTAGACAAGATTAAAAAGAAAAAAAAGGGTCGTTAATCAAGGTTGACTTTCAGGTTGACTTTGGTTTTCCCTGTGTGACTTTCTTAATTCGGGTCAACCGTCTAGGCCGGGTTAAGGGGGTTACAATGAAAGAGGTGGTGCGTAAAGAGATAATCAAATGGTTGGATGCTGGTATTATTTACGCCATCCCCGACAGCAAATGGGTGAGCCCGGTGCAATGTGTTCCGAAGAAAGGAGGAATGACCGTGGTGACCAATGAAAACAATGAGTTAATCCCAACCAGGACTGTGACCGGTTGGAGGTTTTGTATGGATTATCAAAAGCTTAATAAAGCTACCCGAAAAGACCACTTTCCTTTACCCTTTATTGATCAAATGCTTGATAGATTAGCGGGTAAACCTTACTATTGTTTTCTTGATGGTTATTCTTTTTTTTTTATCAGCAGCTGTATGATTTTTATTGAAGAAAGAAAAGCATACAGCTCGACAAGCCATACGCCTCGTTAAAAACCTCCCTAGTGGAGGAAAAGAGTACGATATGACTTGTCTAAAATAAATACAATAACCCCCGACCTCTATTACAAGCATTCCACGAAAAGTGACAAACGGTCGACGCCCTCCTTGGCCAAAACATCAGCGAACCCATTCGCCTCTCTAGGCACATAACAAAATTGCAATTCATATGCAACCTGCCGCGCTTGATCAATCGCCATGAACACCTCCCACAGACGCCATGGCCTCTTTGCTGATCGTGTAACCCAACTCAAAGCCACCTGTGAATCGGATTCAATTATCACACACTGATGTCGCCAGCTTCCCTCCACCACCAAGCTTAATGCGAATGCTATAGCCCAAATTTTGGCTTCGTTTGAGTCCATCACCCCCAATGGCCCCGAAAATAGCCCCAATATACGACTCTCCCCGTCCCTCATCACTCTCCCAAATCCCGCTAGCCCCGGCTTACCCCTCGCCACACCGTCAACGTTAAATTTCAAAACTCCCTTCACCGGTGGCTGCCAAAACACCCCTTGCCTCACCTTCGTACCCGCCACGCTAAACACATGCGTAGACGGGCATGTCCACCAAACTGCCTCGGACATTAACTCTCCTTCTACGCCCACTTTAATCCAATAAAATGATCTTCATTTCACCAAAAAACAGATTTCTTCTATCGTCAAGCGTTTGCCGCGAAATATCCGCTCATTTCTATCCAACCATAGTGACCACAACAAAGCACTAACACATGCTACCCACAAACGTTTCATGCTACCCTTGAACGGACAATGCAAATGTTCGACAAAAAAATCAGTGAAACTAACCGGGAAAGGCATCGATATATTCCACCAATTGCGCAGCCACACCCAATAATGCAGCACATTCGGACATTCATAAAATAGATGTGCAATCGATTCTTCCGATGATTCGCATCACGAGCATCTACTTTGTTCTGCACTCAATATCAACCCGCAATGTCTCAAAAAATCCACCGTGGGTAACCTCCTTAACCATACGAACCAAAGGAACGCCTGCACCTTTGGTGGTACCAATACATTCCAAGCGAAACAGTCCCCCAAATCATCGTCACCAAATTTATCCATCAGCAATAATTTAGATAATGCCTTCACCGAGAAACTGCCATGCACATCCGCTCGCCAGATTAACATATCTTGTCGAGCCTCCCATAATGGTACCCCCGCACCAACTCTTGTAAACCATACAGCCGCTCCAGCTCAAAACCACGTAATTGGCGTCTAAAAAATGATGTCCACTGCCCATGTTCCAACGTCCCCCCCACGACATAGTCATGAATCCAGGCCAGCTTGTTAATTGACAACATAAATAGTCGCGGATAAATGTCTTTAAGTGGTTGCTGCGTAATCCAAGGATCGAACCAAAATAAGACCATCCTCCCATTCCCAATTTTCCACTAAAAACCTTCCATTCCCATATGATGCTCAATGTCACAAGAGTTTAACACAATCTGTTTCCACACCCCCGACATTGCTGACAAATTTTCCGTATTGAAACGCCACCATTGAATGTTTACCCCATACTTGGATGTGATCAATCTTCGCCACATCGAGTCACAATCATGTGCATAACGCCACATCCACTTGGACAGCAAAGCCTTGTTTTTTATCCTCAAATCCGCCACCCCCAAACCTCCCAAATGTCTAGGCCGACACACAACATCCCATCCCACCCGACTCATTTTCCGTTCGAGGCCAACACCCCCATAAAAATGCATGCCTAATTTTATCCAATTGTGCAATAATCCCTTTAGGGACCGTGAATAACCCCATATAAAAAATAGGAAGTGCTGAAAGAACAGAATTTACCAAAGTGACGCGTGCAACGAATGAGAGTGACGTGCATTTCCATCCGGCTAAATTGCGCCGAAAGTTAGCAATAATAGGCTCCCACATCGACAAATTTCTCGGATTGGCACCTAACGGAAATCCTAGATAAGTAAAAGGCAGCCCCCCTGCTTGCATCCCAACATTTCGGCCACCACATTACCTAATCCATCCTCCACATCAATTGCATACAACGAGCTTTTTGCGAAATTAATTCGCAAGCCCGAACACACCTCAAAACTATGCAAAATTCTCTTTATGTTCCGTGCCACCTCAACCGATGCCTCAAAAAATAAAATGGTGTCGTCGGCGAACTGTAGATGAGTTAAGGATATCCCCGGCACTACCTCCACCCCACGCACCAAACCAGCCGACTCGGCATTACCCAACATCAAGTGCAATGCTTCAGCAACTATGACAAATAATAGAGGTGAGAGTAGGCAGCCTTGGCGTAAACCACGCCCCATCCGAAATTCTTTAGTTGCGCTGCCATTCACCAAGACCGATAGGTGAGATAAACTGATGCACTCCTTAACCCATTCCCTCCACCTACTACAAAATCCCATGCGATCCAATACGGAATCAAGAAAAATCCAGCTTACACAATCGTAAGCTTTGGCAAAATCAAGCTTCAGAATAAATCCCCCACTACCACTCTTCCGCAGCGAATGAATTACTTCTGTAGCCAAGAGAACCCCATCTACCAATTGACGGCCTTTTACAAACGCGGATTGCGAGTCACTGATTAAACCTCCGAACACTCGTTGTAGCCTATTTGCTAAGCATTTAGCCAAAATTTTATACATTGAATTCACTAGGCATATAGGACGATACTCACCTAAACATTGAGGCGATTCCATTTTCGGCAACAACACAATGAAAGCGCAATTGGCACCCTTCGGAAATGCCCCTATTGTGTGAAACTGCCCAAAAAAATTCAGCACATCAAATTGCACCACCTCCCATCCTTTTTTATAAAATTCAAGCGTGAAACCATCCGGAACCGGCGCCTTTGAACCATCACACTCCCATAATATATTTTTAATCTCCTCCAATGTGAAAGGCTGGACCAAAATCTTTTTATCCATGTCATTAATTCTACGAAAGACACCCTCAAAATGCCACTCGCCCGCCCACTTATCACTAGCAAAATGTTTGGTAAATGTCTTCACCACAAAATTCTGGATCGCCGTAGGCTCAATAGTCCATACACCATCAATTACCAGCCCCGGTATGTAGTTTCGAGCAGTTCTTAACTTTGCCGTCCTATGGAAATACGCCGTATTACGATCGCCCAAACGTAACCATGTTGCTCTTGATTTTTGCCGCCACATTGATTCTTTATTTCTCATTGCACGCCACAATGCGCACACCCACTTACCCCTTGCAGCCTCTATTTCTTCACTCGCACCCTCCTCAACCATGGCCTCATCCGCATTATCCAACTGTTGTTGCACCTCCGCAATTAATTTATTCACATCACCGAAATTGTCCTTATTCCAGCATTTCAAAAACTGCTTCAAATGTCTCAATTTGACAACAATATTTTCATTGCCCACGCCCACCTTGGTTAAACGACACCATTCCTCCAAAATTTGTCTAACGTTCGATCGCCCATCCATCCAACAATTGAAAAATCGGAACGGACGTGGTCCCCAATCATTGTCATCGCACTTCAACAACAACGGAGTGTGGTCCGAAACACCCCTCTTCAACGCCACTTGTACGGATTTAAAGGCATCAAGCCAACTAGGGGAGATTAAATAACGATCAATTCTACTGCAGCGATTACCATAACCAAACCAAGTAAATCGTTTACCTACTAACGGTAAATCGATCAATCTCGCGGCATGTATGAACTCCCCAAAAACTTCCATCTCCGCATACCTATCCGAAACCCCTATACGATCATTCTCATATAATATAGCATTGAAATCGCCCATTACGCAACATGGCCCCTCAAACTCATTTAATCTGGTCAATACAGAATCCCAAACTAATTTTTGCTCCGCTACGTCCGTAGGAGCATAAATCCCTACAATGCAGCACTCCATATCTTCTTGCTGCCAACGGCCTTTAAGCATAATAAAATTCGGATAAACAACAACATTAATCAAAATAAATTTGGTACCTTCCCTAAAAAACAAAATGCCCCGGATGCTCCCATCGAAGGCGATACAGCCATCTCAAAACTGTCCGAGTACCATAACGAAGACACCCACATCGACGACACCTCCTCTAATTTAGTCTCTTGCAAAACCACCATGTCAACCTGATTTTTCCGTATGACTTCACCAACACTTTGACGCTTCGCGCCACCTCCCAAACCCCGTACATTCCACGATAATATGCACATTAGTCACAAATTGCGATTTTCCCCAGCTATAACCTAGAAATATCCTTGATAATATCGGCTTCTCTCCCACTCGATTTCACCCCAATTAATGACCCCAATTTTACCGTTGCCGCTGCCTCGCTTGCGATATCCTGAGCTCGCTGTGAACCACACTCTCGCCCCTCAGTCCCCCTGATTTGGAAATACAACGTGGCTGCCTTTCACCCGAACTTTGCCGTTTCTTCGCTTTTATTTCAGGGCCAGCCACTTGGTGATTCTCAATGGCATTTATTTTTCTAATTTTGCAAAAAGCCTGACCAATCTTGATTATTTCCGTCGCACCTAGACCAGCCTTGGAATTGCACGAGTGAACAATCGGAGGGGAAAGCACCTCCTGTGAATTAGAATTTTCCCAATTACCCGACCCCACCTCCTCCTCTTTTTTCGAATTGGCTATCCCAGCTATGGATAGACTTTCAAATTGCTGGAATTCCTCAACCACTGCTAGAGTCCTACCACTACACTCTTTCTCTATTATTGGATTATCTACATTCAATGAATCTGCCACTCCTCTATATGATGAACTTGTCCCCGCCGAATAAGCAAGTTGAAACGGTGACCGGGCAGCAGCTTGCAACCCTCCATTCGCATCTTCGGATTTTTCCCTCATCGTGTTCGGATTTTCCAGCCCTTGCGACTCTAGCCAAGCCTCATTCGTTACCCAAACTACGCGATCATGCCCTTGTGAATTTTTTGTCGTTTGTTGCAAATCATCCAGACCATTGGTGTCTACATTCTCATTCACCATTTTCTCTTCTCCGCCCATGTCCGAGCCTTGTTCCGAATTTTCCTCCGTGGATCTCCATTCACAACAATCACACTCCACCTCCGGACCCTTTTCGTCCATCTCTAACACCCGTACCCAATATTCAACCTTGTCCACCGTTACACGAATTATTTCCTCGATCCGGTTAAAAGTTGTAGTCTCTACCATAATTCTGCCGCTATCAAACGATGTGGGCGTTTCTGTATCATCATCTAAACAAATCAGTGAGCCCCATAAATTGGCGATGTTTGTAAATGTTTGTTTATGCCAAAGGTGTATCGGTAGCCCTACAATCGACAACCATACTCGCCTTGACTCGACCTTAATTGACGGCGACCAAACCTCTATCCAATCAAAACATTCCTTAACCCGATCCATCTGCAAAATTCTATCGCGAACATTTGCCGACGTGCACATCAACAGCCCCTACGGAAGATATGCTTTTAGGAGGATGCCGTTACGGAACGTATGCTTCTAGGAGGATGCCGTTTGGACTATGTAATGCACCCGCCACCTTCCAAAGGTGTATGATGGCCATATTCTCCGATATGGTGGAGGACTTCCTTGAAATTTTTATGGATGATTTTTCAGTCTTTGGAGATGATTTTGAGAGCTGCTCGGCAATCTACAAAAGGTACTTGAAAGATGTGAAAAAGCAAACCTAATTTTAAATTGGGAAAAATGCCACTTTATGGTGGATGAGGGGATAGTCCTTGGCCATAAGATTAGCTGCCGTGGGATAGAAGTTGACAGGGCCAAAATAGAAGTGATCGAGAAGCTGCCGCCGCCGACCACAGTCAAGGGCATTAGAAGTTTCTTGGGACATGCTAGTTTTTATCGAAGATTTATTGCAAATTTCTCAAAAATCAACAAGCCCCTATGCCATCTTTTGGAGCAGAACCGATCCTTTGACTTTAATGAAGAATGTACTGAAGCATTCAAGGTTCTGAAGGAAAAACTGGTAACAACCCCAATAGTACAGCCACCAGACTGGACACAACCATTTGAGATTATGTGTGATGCTAGTGACTATGCTGTCGGGGCAGCACTTGGGTAGCAGAGAGATAAGTTATTTCATGTCATATATTATGCCAGCAAGACACTGAATGACGCCCAAGTGAACTACACCAACACAGAAAAGGAGTTATTAACTGTGGTGTTCTCCATTGACAAGTTTCGTTCTTACATACTCGGGACGAAGGTAATAGTGCACACAGACCATTCTGCCCTGAAGTATCTGTTCGCGAAAAAGGATGCAAAGCCTCGATTGACACGGTGGATCCTGCTATTGTAAGAATTCGACCTTGAAATCAAGTACAAAAAAGGGACAGAAAATCAGGTGACAGATCACTTGTCAAGGTTGGAGAAGGGACAAAGTCTACCAATAGATGAGACAAACATACTGGAGACCTTCCCAGATGAGCAGCTCTTTGCTGCCGCAATCACTACCGCGACAACCATGGCGGCAGGTAAGTCTTCTGAAATCCGCTGGTATGCTGATTTCGTTAATTTTATAGTTAGCGGAATACTTCCTTCCGATCTTAATTATCAAGCCAGGAAGAGGTTCCAAAATGATGTTAAGCATTATTATTAGGACGAACCTCTTCTTTTCAAAATGTGTGCAGATCAGGTTATAAGGAGGTGTGTACCACAAGAAGAGCAGGAAGACATACTTCATCACTGCCATGCTTCACAGTATGGAGGTCACTTAGGAGGCAACAAAACTGCTGCCAAGGTGCTGCAGTCAGGGTTTTATTGGCCGTCACTGTACAAAGATGCACAAATCTTCTATAAGAGCTGTGACAGGTGCCAAAGGACAGGAAACATCTCAAGGAGAAACGAGATGCCACTACAAAACATTCTAGAAGTCGAAATCTTCGACGTTTGGGGGATTGATTTTATGGGACCTTTTCCATCTTCATGTGGACATCTATACATTCTCCTAGCAGTAGACTATGTCTCTAAGTGGGTTGAAGCTATCGCCACTCAAAAGAATGATGCCAAGACAGTCCAAAGATTTTTACACAAAAACATTTTTTTCTAGGTTTGGCATCCCTAAGGCGATTATCAGTGATGAAGGGAGACATTTCGACAATAGGGTTATTGCTGCTGCCCTGAAGAAATATGGTGTCAAGCATCGGATCGCGACAACATATCACCCACAGACCAATGGACAAGCTGAAATATCTAATAGGGAAGTTAAAAACATTCTTGAGAAGATGGTTAAGCCCACTAGGAAAGATTGGTCTTTACTTCTAAATGATGCGTTATGGGCAAATAAGACAACTTTTAAGACTCCATTGGGCATGTCTCCGTACCGAATGATTTATGGAAAAACCTGTCATCTGCCTGTCGAGATAGAGCACAGAGCATATTGGGCGATCAATGCAGTAAATATGGACTTGGACAAGGCAGGCCAGAAAAGGATGTTGGATCTGAATGAGATTGAAGAAATACGGACAATGGCCTACGACAATGCAAGAATCTACAAGGAGAAAACTAAGAAGTGGCATGACAGGAAGTTGCTGCCACGACAGTTCTGCCCAGGGCAGCTTGTATTGTTGTTCAATTCTAGACTGAAACTTTTTCCAGGGAAACTGAAATCTAGATGGTCTGGCCCATTCCAAGTAGTACAAGTTTTTCCCCATGGTGCCATCACAATCTGATCATTAAAAGACGGGCACCAATTCAAAGTCAATGGACAGCGCCTTAAGCATTATCAGGGGACTGAAGCCCCAGGAATGCAGGAAGTGGTTACCTTAGGAGAAGCCCCACATGGCATCCCTAACTTAACCTAACTTTTATATTTATTTGTTTTATTATTATTATTATCATTTATTAATAGGAATAAGGTTTATTTTATTCGAATAATGTTTTTATATTTATTGTTTTTTAGGAAATAAAGGAGCCAAGAAGAACAGGAGAAGTGAACTCAGCCCACCACCTATCCATCGGCCCAACAAAGCCCAATATAGAAGCCTGTCATCCCAGCTGCTGCGGCAGACACGAAAAAGACAGGCTATCACCAGAATGTCACGACAGACGCGGAAACATGTGACAGACGCAGAAACGCGTGTCAGATGCGTCAGACACGCTAAAGCTCAACAGTCGCCCCGTTATTCACGCCTGCCGTTACAGCTTCAACAGGCAGCAACTCCTCTCCTATAAAACCCCGTTTCATTTTCATTTTCACTCACTTTTGTTTTCTTACTTGCTCTCCCCCTTTAGTTTTCATTTGCTTCCATTTACTTTTACAACCCTTGCAACTAACATGTCTTCCAGAAGAACCTGCCGCAGTGCTGCTTCAACTTCTTCACCGGCAACACCTACCCCACAGTCCTTTGCAACTAGAGATCTATGGGAAGAACGAGGCTTCATTTACACTCCAAAGGCAACTAATCTAGGCCTCAAGCCTTTCATCGCTAGGACGATTAGAGCTCTTCTATGGGAATCATTTGCGGAACAACCAATAGAGATGAACGAGACGCTGGTGAGGGAATTCTATGCTGCCGTCAGCAGCAAAATGGTGACAACAGTGACTATCCGAGGGAAAAAGGTGCAGTTCACAGCCAAGCGCATTAACTCTTTGTATGGCCTCTACCTAGGCCCCAACAATGATGCTCACCAGCAGTTCCTTGACACTTTGGATGATGCTGCCTATGACGCTGTCATGGCAGAAGTGACGGAAGAAGGGACTGAGTGGAACACAAGCCGAAAAAAATCCTCACACAGTAAAGAGGGGGCAGCTGCTGCCGGAGGCAAAATTGTGGAATGCTTTCATCAAGAAGAGGATCCCGCCGTCATCACATCACACCACCGTTGACCAGCAGAGGCTAGCCTTAATACACTCCATTCTAAATAAACGACCGATTAATGTGGGAAGTTATATGCGAGAGAGTATTTTGGAAAGTGCCCATAAACCGACGGCCCTTCTTTACCTTCCATACCTCATCACGTCCCTCTGCCGCTGTCATGATGTGCTGGAAGTCGACAGCGACCGTATAGTAAAAGGACGGGGTTGGACAGACAAAAATATCATCAGTCTCATGGAGCTGACAGTGGCAACCCCTCTCTCATCCTTCAACCCCGCTGCCGCCCCAGCTAAATCCTCAGTGCAGCCAACTCCTGAACCTACCGCCGCAGCTGCTCCGACAGACCCATCCGATCAAATCCTCGCTGCCATTCAAAGGATGGAGGACAGACAGTTGGGCCTCATGACATTCATCAAGGACTTTGCCGAATCCATGGTAAATTTTATTCATAATACTTTGAATTTCCCTGATGTTGTCTTCCCTACCTTCCCTGCCCACTACTTTACTGTTACCACCCCTGCCCACACACCCACACCTGCTGCCACACCACATACACCATCTGCTGCCTCCATTCCATCACCTGCCCCGACGACAGCCATCAGCCCTTATGCCGAAACATCTGCCCGAGGAACAAAGTGACCGGTGCCCTCGGATGACCTTGATGCCTTTGTTGCTGGATTTTCTTCCTTCTCCGTCTGGGCCGACAAAGACGCTGAACCCTCTGTTCAGAGGAACCTGTCAAAAGAATTTACACCGGTCAAGAGGCAGAAAAGAATGGCCAACAAGAAAACTCTGCCAAAGGCCAGCAGCAGCAGCGACAGCAGCGGCAGCAGCTCTGACATTCAGGTTGCACAGCAACCACCCCAGCCCGCCCCGCGAACCAGAATCCGCCGCCAAATCCGCCTCAGTAACAGCAGTGAAGACAATGCTTAAAATTTAAGTTTCTACTTTTCTCATTGCTGCCTGCCATTTATATATTTTGTGATGTACTTTTTCATTTATATTTTGTCATTTGCATTGAGGGCAATGCAACCCTCGAGTTTGGGGGTGGCATCCCTCCATTTTAATGGAGTCCAAGTACATCTTAGTTAATTGTTGTGTCTTTTACTTAGTTATTTAAAAAAAAGATTGAAAATTTTGGCTTAAAACTGTGAATTGAACTTGCCTGTCGTGACAGCTCTGTCGTGGCAGCGACTTTAGGATAGTTTAAGGAGAAGTTTAGAGCCTTTCTATAGTTCTGAAAACTTAAAACACCATTGTGATCATCGACAGACTTGGACCTAGGGATAGGCCAAGGCAGATATGGGATTCTTGCCAAACTTGAAAGTACTGAGTTGAGCGTTTGCTGCCGCGACGATCAACGGACTGCTGCCGCGACGGGCGCGACGACAGAACTGGATTTCCTAAACTCTGCAATACCTGCACTACTGAGCAATTCAATACCAGCCTATTCTCTCGATCTTGATATCTTTACTCTTTTATTTACGTTTTCTTTATTATTTTCGTGACAACTCTCAAATATTTCCTTTACTTTCGTGCAGTGAATTAAGGTGAAGCTATTAGCCCAATCCCTATGGAGACGATATCCGATACTTCGTATCACTTTACTACTTGCGTCGTGTATACTTGCACTACCATTGCGATAGACTATTTTACACGCAACAATAATGTTTTGTGTTTCAAAGATAGAGTTGTTGTGCCTGAGGATGCCGATTTGAGACACACCATTTTGAATGAAGCACATACTAGTCTGTTTGCTATGCATCCATGTAGCACGAAGATGTATCGAGATTTGAAGAATGATTATTTTTGGGTTGGTTCGAAAAAGGATGTGGCTGATTTCGTAAGTAAATGTATGGTTTGTCAGCGAGTGAAGGTTGAACATAAATTTTCGTCAAGATTTTTACAGCCTTTACGAATTTCGAAATGGAAATGGGAGAGGATAACCATGGATTTTGTATCAGGTTTACCGTTAACTCCTTTGCGAAATAATTCAGTTTTGGTGATAGTGGATCGACTCACCAAGTGTGCACATTTCTAGCTGTTAACACCACTGATTCCTTGGATAAATTGGTTGATTTGTAAATCCGCGTGATAGTTAGGTTGCATGGTGTACCCAAATCGATTGTATCAAATAGAGATCCAAGGTTCACAACAAGGTTTTGGGGTTTCTTGCATAGTGCTTTTGGGTAGCCGATTGAATTTCAGTACCTCGTATCATCCTTAGTTAAATGGTCAGTCAGAACGAGTGATACAAGTTCTTGAGGATATGTTGCGTTGTTATATTATTGATTTTCAGGGTTCGTGGGAGAAACATCTGCAGTTAGTTGAGTTCGCTTATAACAACAGCTATCAGGCTAGTATTTAGATGGCACCGTTTGAGGCTTTCTATGGTAGGAGATGTAGAACTCGTGTTTGTTGGGCAGAAGTTGGTCAGAAATTGGTATCATTACCTGTTATGCTTAAGGACACTACTAAGAAGGTGAAATTGATATGTGATCGCTTGAAAGCAGCAACCGATCGACAAAAATCTTATGCTGATTTGAAGCATCGTGAGATTGAGTATGTCGTGGGTGAGAACATCTTCTTGAACAATAGCCATGGAAGAAAGTGATGAGATTCGGTAGAAAAGGTAAATTGAGTTAGAGATTCATTGGTCCGTATGAGATCGTTGGACGAGTTGGCCCTGTGGCTTATAGATTGAGTTTGCCTCCAGAATTAGAGAAGATACATGATGTATTCCATGTTTCGATGCTTTGGAAGTATAGGTCGGATCCATCGCACGTAATGCATGTTGAAGAAATTGAATTGAATCCAGATTTGTCGTACGACGAGGAACCGATTGAGAGTTGTAAAGTAAAGTGGTGACACCGAGGTGTTGAAGAAACCACTTGGGAGAGGAAACACGACATGAAGCGTCAATTTCTACATCTTTTTCCATCAGGTAAATTTTAAGGACGAAATTTTTTAAGTGGGGGAGAGTTGTAACATCTCGGTTTAGGGTCTAGAAGATTTAGTGAGGTTTCGAGGTCCGAAAGACTAGTGTTGGGAGTTGTGAGTGAGTTCAGGGAAAGTGGTTCTCGGAGGTTTGGAAAAAGAGGAAATAAATCTACAAAATCCTTAATAAATATGTTTAAGGTTTTGGTAAAAATAAATTTGGAAAAACATTTCCTGAACCGTGACATTTTGGTTTAGTGACCAAATCGTAAAGTTTGTAAAAATCTATTATAGTGACCATTTTGTAAAAGAGTCAAAACATTGAATCTTTAAGGAGCTAAATTGGCTGGACCAATATGGTTATTATCCCCTTTATTTTGACTATTCAAATATTTTAAAATAGATTTTATGATTAAATTAAAATAAGGTTTTATCTATTTTCTCATTTTATGTCAAAATCCATTTTCAAGCTTTCTTGTAACGCCCCGGTTTTGGGCTTAGAAGTTTTGGGCTTGGACCGGATCGGTCAAAGTGTTGTTCGAATATAAAAAGGTGAAATTAGGAAAGCCTAGTTCGGGTTGCATTAAAAATATGGAAAAATGTTCGAAAATCCTCTTTTAATATATATAAGTGAACTGTGAAATCAATTTTACAAAATGAGGTTTGGAAGGGTGACATTTTGGCTAGTGACCAAAATGTAACTTTTGAAAACTGCGTGACTGTTTTAGAAAGGATTGAAACTTTGAATCTTTAAGGAGCTATTTACCCAAAGGGAGTTTCTCCAGATTTTTCTAAGATATTTAATGATTTAATTCTGGTTTTTTATACAAAAGAAAAGTGGAGGGAAGTTATTTTCCTATTTCCAACTAACTTTTCCATTTTCTATTTTCTCTCATTTTCTCTCAAACCAAACATCTTTCTCCAGAGTTTTCCTCTGATTTTGTCACCTAAATATCTCTTTTGATTGCTAATCATCTCATCAACAAAACCTCACCATTTGCTAATTGGATCTTCAAGCTTTTTGATTCTAAAAAGGGAGAAACTCAAGTTTGGAGGTAAGAACGTCCTTCTCCTCTAAACTCTCAGTTCTTTACTGAAATTCCTAAGTTCTCAATCCTTAATTGATGATTTATAAATGGTTTTAAAGTTGTGTAATGGATCTTGGCTTTAAATGCAAGATTTGGTGATTTTTGATGGATTTTCGTATGATCTAATTGGGCTGTGTTTTAAGGTGTTAATTTGATGTTAAATGAATGGTAAATTGAAAAGGAATTGAGTTTTAATTAATGCAATCTCGGATAGGTTGAATTTCCTAAGTTTAGCTTGTGATTCTTGGTTGTTTTGAAGTGATCTTGTGGATCTGTTGTTGCTGGAGATATAAGGATGTTGTTAGGTCCTTTTTAGATGTTAAATGATGTTTAAGGATGTTTAGTTTTGATGGATCTTGGCTGGGCAATGTTGAGGAGTTGTTTGGATGCATTTTCGGTTGTGTTTGGTAGCCGAAAATGGAGTGTGGATGAGAGCACCGAGTTTAGGTGCTTTCATTGAAGCTATTAATGCATGATGATGCATTAATCCTCTGCTTTGATGTGTTTAAAACAGGGGAGTCATCTTTGGATCCAAGTGGTGGTGATCCGGAAGCTTGATTGGTGTTTCGGCAAGAGGCGAAACGGAATCGGTGAGTGGAATTTGGTTTTCGGCTTTGAAACCAGTGTTTTGGAGGTTTGGGAGCTTAGTTTAAGTCTAAGCAACTTAGCTAAGCTCAAGAGTATGTTTTCGGGAAAAACTCTCTTGGTGATGACCATGGTTTTGGTTGTATGCAATGTGGTTGTTTGCATGTTTTTAAATCTGTTTTGAAAGCATATCTAGCATGTTTATTTGCTGAGATTTTAAGCCATGTGTTGAAGGAAGCTCAAGGTAAGAGTTCCTTGTTTTTGAACATTTTTCTAATGTGGTTTGATGCTTAAAGATGCATGATGTTTATGGCTTGTAAAATGCTTTAAAACAGTGAGATATTGATGATATTGGTGCATATTGGCAAGTGATGGTTAAGGTCACAAAGGTGGTTAAAAGTCCTTGTGTGAGCCTTGTATATTTAAGAACATCAAGGTGGTTAAAAGTCCTTGGATGGTTCTTGGTTAAGATCACAAAGGTGGTTAAAAGTCCTTGTGTGAATCTTGTGAATTTTAAGAACAACATGGTGTTTAAAAGTCCATGGTTGGTTCTTGGTTAAGGCTCAAGGTGGTTAAAATTCCTTGTGTAAGCCTTGGTTACTTAAGATCATCAAGGTGTTTAAAAGTCCTTGGATGATTCTTGTTAAGGACACAAAGGTGTTTAAAAGTCCTTGTGTGGTCCTTGCCATGGTGTTTAAAAGTCCATGGGTCCATGGTGTTTAAAAGTCCATGGGGTTAAGGACACAATGGTGTTTAAAAGTCCATGTGTGAATCTTATGTGAAATGTATCACTAGTTGCCAATATGACATGTAATGAAAGGGAAGCATGTATTGCTTGTTTTAAAGGTTTAAGAGCATGTGTAATGTTGCTTAAAGAATGATTTATAAATGAGTTTTTATAAATACATTATTGTATGGTTTTAAATGAGCATTTCTCACTAAGATTTTGCTTACGCTCTCTCTCTTTTCTTAAACCAATAATGCAGAGCATTAAGGTGCATTGAGGGCAACAAGGAAGGCAAGCAATCAAGTGGAAACTAAGCTCAAGTATGGGAAGGTTTCTTAAACACTTTTAGCTTTTGGCATTTGGCAATGGGGGACCTATGTGGATGTTTTGGGAGATGTTTTGAACTCCCTAAGTTTGTTAAATGTGGTTAATAATGCTGGAATATGTAATTGGCCATTATGTGGTTGGTTTGGAGATTTAATGCTTGAATGGTTTGCTAAGTAGGAAGCATGCCTTTAGATTTGGGGCTTTTCATATTTGACGCTATGATGATGATTGGTTGATGCAATTATGTTCCTTGCATGTTGTATGTCTTGCTGGTAAAGTTTGGTTGCATTTGGAGCATGTATGGTAAGTCAATTGTGTGTTTTAGCATTTTCTGAATTCTGTGCAGGCCGTATCGGAACGGGAGCTACCGTTTCAGAACGGGTGCCCTGTAGTGGCCCAAGCGTTCGAAACGGAAGGTACCATTCCGACACGAAAATGCCTCTGCCAGGCCTCGTTTCGGAACCCGTTGCGGAACGGTCCCGCATTTCGAAACAGGTTCTCCCTGTTTCGGAACACCTGACCGTTGGGGGCTGACATGGGCGATTATATGTTTTAAAATGTTTGCATTTTGGTCCTAAAACTTGTTTGTGCAATTGTATGAGTTTGGGATGTTCTTTTGAGCTGAAATTTGGCAGTGAAGCATGAAACCTGATTAATTATAAGTTGGTAACTTTAATTTGAGTTAAGTCCTTATAATTTGCAGAATTTACAATTTGGTCCCTAAAGTTCTATTTTGTGCAATTGGGTCCCTGTTTAATCTCTGATGATTATGATCTTTGAGCATGCTGTTTGTATGATCATATCTAGGGTTAATGTGCATCTAGACAAGTTTAAAAAGATAAAAAAGGGTCGTTAATCAAGGTTGACTTTCGGGTTGACTTTGGTTTTCCCCGTGTGACTTTCTTAATTCGGGTCAACCGTCTAGGCCGGGTTAAGGGGGTTACATTTGGTGGTATCAGAGCTGAGTTCTCGAGTAATTGGGAATGATTGTGTGCATGATTGAAGTATGTATGCTATGTATGCTTGTTGAGTGAAAGCATGATGAGTGGTTTGTGAATTTGATGCAATTAAGATGTATGCTGTGGTGAAGCATGTTGTGGGTACCCATTGCCAAATCAAAGCTAATGAAATGCTATTGTTTTTAAGTGAAAATGAGCTTGAGTACTTGGAATTGCTTACCTTGCTGGGCCTGACTTTGTTTATTTGCATTGTGATTGCATTGTTAGAGTATGGCACCTCGTAGGGAGTTGAGGAGTAATGTGCGAGCTACGGCTCAGAATGAGAATGAGAATGAGGAGAATGCGGGAAGTGCGATGTTACCTCCTACACCTGGTGGTGGTGGTGCTGAGGGAGAAAGAGCTGATGCTGCAGCTGGTGCTGGGGCCGCTGGACCTGAAGCTGGTCAGGGGCAAGCTATTCCTGACATGACAATGTTGGTACAAGCTATTGCTGGTGCTTTTCGAGCGGCAGTAGCTGGAGCTCAAGGAGCTGGGCATCAGGGAGATGCTGGTGTTAGACTACCCTTGGAACGCTTACGCAGTCTAGGCGGGACTGAGTTCAGGGGTTTGTCTGCGGAAGGTTCTGAATCCTGGATGGAGAGTACCAAGAGGATCTTGGGTCAGATGAGTTGCACTGATGTGCAAAAGCTGGGGTGTGTTGTATCCTTGCTACAGGATGATGCTTATACGTGGTGGACGACCACTATTGCTGGGATGGCGGAAGCTGACATAACTTGGACATTCTTCCAGAATGTGTTCAAGAGAAGGTATCTTGGTGTGAGGTACCTGGATGAAAAGAAGCGAGAGTTCATGTCTCTCACCCAGGGGAGCATGTCTGTGGCTGAATATGAAGTGCAGTTTGTTCGACTCAGTCAATATGCACCTGAGTTAGTCCCTGATGAGCGGGCGAGGTGCGAAAGGTTCCGTTATGGTTTAGTGACGGATGTGAAGATGTATGTGCTGGCTACCGAGTATGATGATTTTGATGTGTTGGTGAGCCGAGCAAAGGATATTGAGATGAACTTAGGTTTGTCTGCTAGAGGTGCTGGAGCAAGTGCTGGTAAGCGGGCAGCTGAATATAGTTCCGGTGGTGGACGGAACAAGAGGGGATGTGATCAGAAGTATCAGTCCTTGGCTAAGAGAGGTGGTGGAGCACCTGCTCAGGGAGGCAACGCTAGAGTTGATCCGAGTGCGTGTTGGATTTGTGGTTCATGTGGTCATATGAAGCGTGATTGTCCTCGTGCTGTGAGGGAGGTGCAAGCTCCTGTTGCGGCAGCTGGTAACAGGTGCTGGAATTGTGGATCTACGGATCACATAAGGAGGGAGTGTCCTATGTTGGCTGGTGGCCAAGTGCGTGCTCCTGTTGTTGCTGCTCCGCAGAGAGGTCGTGGGCGCAGCCGTGGTAATTTTCAGCGGAGAGAGGAAGGTGGTCGAGGAGTGGCCCATGTTGTGGCTATTCAGCCTGAGGGTGGTGGACAAGCTAGGGTGTATGCTCAGCGGGAAGGGAGGAATGACGCGGATGTGATTGCAGGTACTTTTACTTTGCAATCCTTGTCATTACTTTCCTTGATTGATTCTGGATCTACGCATTCATACATATTGCGTGAGCATGCTGAATTGCTTGGTTTGCCTGTTGAGTCTTTGGATGTTGGTGTTCGTGTCACTAGTTCTTTTGGTGAGACTGTTGTGACTCGAAAGCTGTATAGAAGGTGTCTTTTGGTTGTTCAAGATCATGTTTTTCATGTTGACCTTATGGAGTTGCCTTTCTATGGTTTTGATGTAATCCTTGGTATGGATTGGCTTGCTGAGCATCGTCCTGTTGTGGATTGTGAAAATAAGCGAGTTTCACTGAAGCTTGCGGATGATTATGAAGTTGTTGTGGTTGGTGAGAATGTGAAGTTTCTTGCCAATGTGGTGTCTACGTTGGAGGCGAGCCGGATGCTGAGGCAAGGTTGTGAAGCTTATCTAGCTTTTGTGATGAATCCTAGCTCTAAGGAGTTGCGTGTGCAAGATATCAGGGTTGTGCGAGAGTTTCCTGGTGTGTTTCCTGAGGAGTTGCCTGGGTTACCTCCTAATCGCGAGGTGGAGTTTGGAATTGAGCTGTATGAGAATACAACTCCTGTGTCCATTACCCCTTATAGAATGGCACCTAAGGAGCTGAAGGAGCTGAAGATGCAGTTGCAAGAGTTGCTTGATCGTGGGTTCATTCGGCCGAGTGTGTCACCTTGGGGTGCACCGGTCTTGTTTGTGAAGAAGAAGGATGGCACTATGAGAATGTGCATTGATTACCGTCAGCTGAACAAGTTGACTATCAAGAATCGATATCCTTTGCCGAGAATTGATGATCTCTTTGATCAATTTCGGGGAGCAGCTGTGTTCTCTAAGATTGACTTGAGGTCAGGGTATTACCAGTTGAAGGTGAAGGATGTGGATGTGCCTAAGACAGCTTTCATGGACATGATGAATCGTGTGTTTCATGAATACCTGGACAAGTTCGTTGTGGTGTTCATTGATGATATCCTCGTGTACTCACGTACTGAGGAGGAGCATGAAGAGCATTTGAGGATTGTGCTGCAAGCTTTGTTGGAGAATCAACTTTATGCTAAGCTGAGTAAGTGCGAGTTCTGGTTGAGTGAGGTGGTGTTTCTTGGGCATGTAGTTTCTGCTGGGGGGATTCGTGTTGATCCTCAGAAGATTGAGGCGGTGATGAATTGGAAGGTCCCTAAGTCTGTTCATGAGGTTCGTAGTTACCTTGGTTTGGCGGGATACTACCGGAGGTTTGTGGATGGGTTTTCGAAGATTGCTGCACCTTTGACGAAGTTGTTGCAAAAGGATGTTAAGTATGAATGGACGGAGGCGAGACAATATGCTTTTGAGAAGCTTAAGGCAGCCTTGACGCAAGCTCCTATCTTGGTTCAACCTGAATCAGGGAAAGAGTTTGTGGTCTATAGTGATGCGTCCTATGTTGGTTTGGGATGTGTGTTGATGCAAGAGGGTAAGGTTGTGGCTTATGCATCGCGGCAGTTGAAGGTGCATGAGCGCAATTATCCTACGCATGATATTGAGTTGGCTGCAGTGGTTTTTGCTTTGAAGATCTGGAGACATTATCTGTATGGTGAGAAGTGTACTATGTACACGGATCACAAGAGTTTGAGGTATCTGATGTCTCAGAAGGAGTTGAATCTTAGGCAGCGGCATTGGGTGGAGTTGCTCAAGGATTATGATCTGACGATTGAGTACCATCCTGGAAAGGCTAATGTTGTAGCGGATGCCTTGAGTAGGAAGGTAGCTGTTGAGCTAAGGGCGATGTTTGCCAGTTTTAGTATTTCGCGAGATGGTGGTCTTGTGGCTGAGTTGCAAGTGAAACCATCTTTGGTTCAGTTGATCAAGGAGAAGCAGTTGCTGGATGATTCCTTGGTACCGCATGTTCAGGATATCGCGGAGGGTAGGCCTTCGGATTTCAGTTTTAATGATGATGGTGTGTTGTGTTTTGGGAGTCGAATAGTAGTGCCCAATGATGCTGAGTTGAGGCGTGCTATTCTGACTGAAGGTCATAGTAGTCCTTTTGCCATCCACCCTGGTAGTACTAAGATGTATCGTGATCTTCGTGATGAGTACTACTGGGTGGGTTTGAAGAAAGATGTTGCGGAGTTTGTGAGCAAGTGTATGGTGTGTCAGCGAGTTAAGGCTGAGCATCAAGTTCCTTCAGGGTTGTTCCAACCGTTGAGAATCCCTGAATGGAAGTGGGAAAGGGTTACCATGGATTTCGTATCTGGTTTGCCTTTGTCACCATCGAAGAAGAATTCGGTGTGGGTGATTGTGGATCGCCTGACGAAGTGTGCGCATTTCTTGCCTGTGCATACTACGTTTTCTTTGTATAAGCTTGCTGAGCTGTACATTGCTGAGATTGTGCGGCTGCATGGTGTGCCTAAGTCGATTGTGTCGGATAGGGATCCGAGGTTCACATCGCGTTTCTGGAAGTGTTTGCATCAAGCTTTGGGTACAAGGTTGAATTTCAGTACATCTTATCATCCTCAGTCGGATGGTCAGTCAGAGCGTGTCATCCAGATTTTGGAGGATATTTTGAGGTGCTGCGTGATTGAGTTTCAGGGCTCTTGGGAGAATAATTTGCCTTTGGTAGAGTTTGCTTATAACAATAGTTATCAGGTGAGTATTCAAATGGCACCCTATGAGGCTTTGTACGGGAGGAAGTGAAGAACTCCTCTTTGTTGGGCTGAAACGGGTCAAAAGTTGGTTTCGATGCCGGCTTTGTTGAAAGGAACCACTGAGAAGGTGAAGCTCATTTTTGAGCGGTTGAAGGCAGCTTCTGATCGGCAAAAGTCTTACGCGGATTTGAAGCGTAAGGAGATTGAGTATACGGTGGGTGACCGTGTGTTTTTGAAGGTTTCGCCTTGGAAGAAGGTGATGAGGTTTGGTCGAAAGGGTAAGCTGAGCCCTAGGTTCATTGGACCATACGAGGTGATTGAGCGTGTGGGTCCTGTTGCGTACAAGTTGAGGCTACCTCAAGAGTTGGAGAAGATTCATGATGTGTTTCATGTTTCTATGCTCCGGAAGTATAGATCTGGTCCTTCGCATGTGATGCCTGTGGAGGAAGTGGAATTGAATCTGGATTTGACCTATGATGAGGAACCGATGAAGATTCTGGATTCGGATAGCAAGGTTCTTCGTGGCAAGACCATTAAGTTGGTAAAGGTGTTGTGGAAGCATCGTGGTGTTGAGGAAGCCACGTGGGAGCGGAAGGATGACATGCTAAAGCAGTTTCCTTATCTCTTTCCTTCAGGTAAATTTCGGGGACAAAATTTCTTAAGGGGGGGAGAGTTGTAACGCCCCGGTTTTGGACTTAGAAGTTTTGGGCTTGGACCGGTTCGGTCAAAGTGCTGTTCGAATATAAAAAAGGTGAAATTAGGAAAGCCTAGTTCGGGTTGCATTAAAAATATGGAAAAATGTTCTAAAATCCTCTTTTAATATATATAAGTGAACTGTGAAATCAATTTTACAAAATGAGGTTTGGAAGGGTGACATTTTGTCTAGTGACCAAAATGTAACTTTTGAAAACTGCGTGACTGTTTTAGAAAGGATTGAAACTTTGAATCTTTAAGGAGCTATTTACCCAAAGGGAGTTTCTCCAGATTTTTCTAAGATATTTAATGATTTAATTCTGGTTTTTTAAACAAAAGAAAAGTGGAGGGAAGTTATTTTCCTATTTCCAACTAACTTTTCCATTTTCTATTTTCTCTCATTTTCTCTCAAACCAAACATCTTTCTCCAGAGTTTTCCTCTGATTTTGTCACCTAAATATCTCTTTTCAATTCTCTTTTGATTGCTAATCATCTCATCAACAAAACCTCACCATTTGCTAATTGGATCTTCAAGCTTTTTGATTCTAAAAAGGGAGAAACTCAAGTTTGGAGGTAAGAACGTCCTTCTCCTCTAAACTCTCAGTTCTTTACTGAAATTCCTAAGTTCTCAATCCTTAATTGATGATTTATAAATGGTTTTAAAGTTGTGTAATGGATCTTGGCTTTAAATGCAAGATTTGGTGATTTTTGATGGATTTTCGTATGATCTGATTGGGCTGTGTTTTAAGGTGTTAATTTGATGTTAAATGAATGGTAAATTGAAAAGGAATTGAGTTTTAATTAATGCAATCCCGGATAGGTTGAATTTCCTAAGTTTAGCTTGTGATTCTTGGTTGTTTTGAAGTGATCTTGTGGATCTGTTGTTGCTGGAGATATAAGGATGTTGTTAGGTCCTTTTTAGATGTTAAATGATGTTTAAGGATGTTTAGTTTTGATGGATCTTGGCTGGGCAATGTTGAGGAGTTGTTTGGATGCATTTTCGGTTGTGTTTGGTAGCCGAAAATGGAGTGTGGATGAGAGCAGCGAGTTTAGGTGCTTTCATTGAAGCTATTAATGCATGATGATGCATTAATCCTCTGCTTTGATGTGTTTAAAACAGGGGAGTCATCTTTGGATCCAAGTGGTGGTGATCCGGAAGCTTGATTGGTGTTTCGGCAAGAGGCGAAACGGAATCAGTGAGTGGAATTTGGTTTTCGGCTTTGAAACCAGTGTTTTGGAGGTTTGGGAGCTTAGTTTAAGTCTAAGCAACTTAGCTAAGCTCAAGAGTAAGTTTTCGGGAAAAACTCTCTTGGTGATGATCATGGTTTTGGTTGTATGCAATGTGGTTGTTTGCATGTTTTTAAATCTGTTTTGAAAGCATATCTAGCATGTTTATTTGCTGAGATTTTAAGCCATGTGTTGAAGGAAGCTCAAGGTAAGAGTTCCTTGTTTTTGAACATTGTTCTAATGTGGTTTGATGCTTAAAGATGCATGATGTTTATGGCTTGTAAAATGCTTTAAAACAGTGAGATATTGATGATATTGGTGCATATTGGCAAGTGATGGTTAAGGTCACAAAGGTGGTTAAAAGTCCTTGTGTGAGCCTTGTATATTTAAGAACATCAAGGTGGTTGAAAGTCCTTGGATGGTTCTTGGTTAAGATCACAAAGGTGGTTAAAAGTCCTTGTGTGAATCTTGTGAATTTTAAGAACAACATGGTGTTTAAAAGTCCATGGTTGGTTCTTGGTTAAGGCTCAAGGTGGTTAAAATTCCTTGTGTAAGCCTTGGTTACTTAAGATCATCAAGGTGTTTAAAAGTCCTTGGATGATTCTTGTTAAGGACACAAAGGTGTTTAAAAGTCCTTGTGTGGTCCTTGCCATGGTGTTTAAAAGTCCATGGGTCCATGGTGTTTAAAAGTCCATGGGGTTAAGGACACAATGGTGTTTAAAAGTCCATGTGTGGTCCTTGGTAGTTGTAAGATCACAATGGTGTTTAAAAGTCCATGTGTGAATCTTATGTGAAATGTATCACTAGTTGCCAATATGACATGTAATGAAAGGGAAGCATGTATTGCTTGTTTTAAAGGTTTAAGAGCATGTGTAATGTTGCTTAAAGAATGATTTATAAATGAGTTTTTATAAATGCATTATTGTAAGTCAGTTGTGTGTTTTAGCAGCCAATTTTCTGCATTCTGTGCAGGCCGTATCGGAACGGGAGCTACCGTTTTGGAACGGGTGCCCTGTAGTGGCCCAGGCGTTCGAAACGGAAGGTACCGTTCTGAAACGGAAATGCCTCTGCCAGGCCTCGTTTCGGAACCCGTTGCGGAACGGTCCCGCGTTTCAAAACAGGTTCTCCCTGTTTTGGAACACCTGACCGTTGGGGGCTGACATGGGCGGTTATATGTTTTAATATGTTTGCATTTTGGTCCTGAAATTTGTTTGTGCAATTGTATGAGTTTGGGATGTCCTTTTGAGCTGAAATTTGGCAGTGAAGCATGAAACTTGATTAATTATAAGTTGGTAACTTTAATTTGAGTTAAGTCCTTATGTTGAGTTGAGTGGGGCTCGATTCGATCAACCAATTTAGTTCACCAAGTGGTGGAGAGGTGGATATTTGGGTGGAAGGGTTGTGGAAGCTAGAAAGATTAAAGACACAATGATTTATAGTGGTTCGGCCTTCTAACAAGCACCTACATCCACTACCTTAGCTTCCCACTAAGGATTTCACAATCAATCCACTAATTGATTCGTCCCCTTTTCTAGGATTAGGAGGAAACCCTTACAACCGATCAAGCTTCTACCCAAAGCCTTGATCAAAACCCTCTTTTACAAAGAGACAAAGAAAGCAAACTTAAACCCTCTAATAGGTGTTTGTTTGCACAATGAAGCACTCACCCAAATCCTAAAACACTTGAGCAAATTTGACAATTTTGGCTCACTAGTGTTTGTCTATACAAGAAATGACACTTTAAGCACTAAGACAATTTCTTGATCATTTGTTGATTGTCAATTGAAGCATTAGCCTTCTCTTGATGCTTGGAGGTCCCTTTTATACTCCCAATTGAGTTTATAGCCGTTTAGGACCGTTGGGGTTGAAATAGAGTCGTTGGAGCCTTTAATTCCCTCCATAAATGCAGTTCTGCAGCTCTCCGTTTCGAAACGCTCGAAGCCGTTTCGAAACACCCTCAAAATAGAAAGAGTCGTTGCAGTCTGTCAGGGTACCCGTTTCGGAACACCCCCTTGCCGTTTCGGAACGCGTATCGGAACGCTATAAGCCCGTATCGAAACGACCTGCATTTAAAAGTTAGTTGGGAAAGAGCCGTTGGGGTTTATGACCGTTGTGGTCAGTGCCACGTGGGCGTATCGAAACGGCC
The DNA here is from genome assembly GCA_958450335.1 of Hibiscus tridactylites. NCBI lineage: Eukaryota > Viridiplantae > Streptophyta > Magnoliopsida > Malvales > Malvaceae > Hibiscus > Hibiscus tridactylites. The sequence continues at coordinate 53,982,942 of OY288279.1, read as the reverse complement.
TAGCCTGTTTCGAAACGCTGGCCCCGTTTCGATACAAGTATCGAAACGTTTTGGCCACTGGAGGCACCTGTTTCGAAACGCCCTAAGGTGTTTCGAAACACTTGGTCAGTTTTTTGAAAATTGGCCTTTGAAAACATGAAAAACCTTTTTGAAAAATTCCCTAAACATATATTTGGACTTGGGAAATGTTTTAAATACTTTTTAAACAGTCCAAAACATTTTTCAATTATTATATCAAAACATTAGTTCTACAATCTCCCCCTTTTTGATATAATAAAACCACTTGAAAAATTGTTTGGAATTCTCCCCCTTTAACTTTAAAAATGTGAATAAGAGATTAAAATTTTAATTCAAATAAAGCTCCCCCTTATTCATTTGAAAATTCAATTTTTCAAACCATTTCTCCCCCTTTTTGTTATATCAAAAAGAATTTAAAACATTAAGTTCAAAAATAACAATAGAGGTAAAATTTTGACAAAAATAATAATTTGGTTTTAAAATGGCTCCCCCTCACTCAAGGCATCATTGAAATGTTAGTCACAACATATATGATCATCTAGTTGAATTTAAACTAAAATAAACAAATGAAAGCAAAAACAACTAGAATTTTACCAACACTTGAATTCAAGGGAGGATGTGAAGCCTTCCTTCTCCAAGTGTTCTTCCTTGTGTGTATGGAGCTCCCCCTCAATGTTTGACTTGTTGAACATCTCCATCACACCTACAATAGACAATCAAGTAACTTTTGGTATCCAAATTGCTTTGGATCCATAAACGTTAGTAGCACAAATTTTTGACCCCTTAGGAATCCATTTTTCAATGTCATCCTTTTTAATTGAAGTGGTTAGTCCTTTTGGAACCCAAACACTTCTAAAACATTTTCCTTTAATAAATCTAGGGGCACTAGATTGTCTAACATAAAAATTTGATTTTCCAAAATTGTTTTTCTTTTCAAGCTCTTTGGAAATCAAATCTTTTTCTTCTTGAACATTTTGAAGCAATTTTTGTAAATCAAAACATTTTAATTCAAACTCTTCAAGTTTTGCTTCAAGTTCAAGTTTGGTTTTAGAAAGCAAATCATTTTGAATTTTTAACTTTGAAATCAATTTATTGTTTTTCAAAATGTGGCTTTTAAAATCTAAAACCAATTCGTCATAGGCATCTTGTAATTCATCAAAAGTGTAAGAACATGAAGTAGATGAATTAGAAGTTACCCTTGAATCTTCTTCGATGGCCATAAGGCAAAGGTTGGCTTGTTCATCATTGGTGGAGTCCTCATCACTCCAAGTAGCCACATGTGCCTTCTTCTTATGGCTTGAAGTGCTTGCCCTCTCCTTTCTCTTGGGTTCTCGTTCAAGCTCTCTCAAAGCTTTCTTCATGAACAGGGCACACTTCTTGAAGAGATGAACTATCTCTTCATCTTCATCCTCCTCTTCACTTGTGTAGACATGATGGCAAGTGGAGGATTTGAGAGCCATGGCACTAGCATTGATGCCAAGCCCTTTGATTTTCTTCTCTCCCATAGCTCTAATTTCTTCCCTTTTCTTCTCATCCTCTTTGTTCTTCTTCATAATTTGATGAGTAAGGAGAGACCCCATGAGTTCATCAAGCTTCAAAGTCTTCAAATTTTTGGCTTCGATGATGGCGGTCCTCTTTGAGTCCCAAGACTCGGGAAGTGAGTAGATGAGCTTTCGAACAAGCTTCTCCTCCGGGATGGCTTCTCCATAGCCTTTAAGACCATTTGTGATGGTGGAGAACCTATCAAACATCTTCTCGATGTTCTCTTCCGGATCCATTTTGAAGTTCTCATACTCCAAGGTTAGGAGCCCAATCTTGGTCTCCTTGACTTCATTTGTCCCCTCGTATGTGACTTCAAGCTTGTCCCATACCTCCTTGGCACTCTCACAAGAAGACATCTTCTCATAGATGGATGGACCAAATGCACAAAATAGAATGTGCAAGGCTTTGCAATTTAGCTCCATCTTCTTGCGATCGTCGGCACTCCACTCCGCTTTACTTCTTTTAGGCACGAACGGGACATCTTCAACTACATCCCATAGCTTGTAATCTTTTGATTTGATGAAGAACTTCATCTTTGTCTTCCAATGGGCATAGTGAGCTCCGTCAAAGAAAGGCGGTTTGTCGATTGATTGTGCCATTGAGCCGGTTGATGAAAAAGTGATCGAGCTTGCCGGATCTTCTCAATAGGATGTTAATCCTCACCGATTGAGCCAAGCTCTGATACCAATTGTTGAGTTGAGTGGGGCTCAATTCGATCAACCAATTTAGCTCACCAAGTGGTGGAGAGGTGGATATTTGGGTGGAAGGGTTGTGGAAGCTAGAAAGATTAAAGACACAATGATTTATAGTGGTTCGACCTTCTAACAAGCACCTACATCCACTACCTTAGCTTCCCACTAAGGATTTCACAATCAATCCACTAATTGATTCGTCCCCTTTTCTAGGATTAGGAGAAAACCCTTACAACCGATCAAGCTTCTACCCAAAGCCTTGATCAAAACCCTCTTTTACAAAGAGACAAAGAAAGCAAACTTAAACCCTCTAATAGGTGTTTGTTTGCACAATGAAGCACTCACCCAAATCCTAAAACACTTGAGCAAATTTGACAATTTTGGCTCACTAGTGTTTGTCTATACAAGAAATGACACTTTAAGCACTAAGACAATTTCTTGATCATTTGTTGATTGACAATTGAAGCATTAGCCTTCTCTTGATGCTTGGAGGTACCTTTTATACTCCCAATTGAGTTTATAGCCGTTTAGGACCGTTGGGGTTGAAATAGAGTCGTTGGAGCCTTTAATTCCCTCCATAAATGCAGTTCTGCAGCTCCCCGTTTCGAAACGCTCGAAGCCGTTTCGAAACACCCTCAAAATAGAAAGAGTCGTTGCAGTCTGTCAGGGTACCCGTTTCGGAACACCCCCTTGCCGTTTCGGAACGCGTATCGGAACGCTATAAGCCCGTATCGAAACGACCTGCATTTAAAAGTTAGTTGGGAAAGAGCCGTTGGGGTTTATGACCGTTGTGGTTAGTGCCACGTGGGCGTATCGAAACGGCCTAGCCTGTTTCGAAACGCTGGCCCCGTTTCGATACAAGTATCGAAACGTTTTGGCCACTGGAGGCACCTGTTTCGAAACGCCCTAAGGTGTTTCGAAACACTTGGTCAGTTTTGTGAAAATTGGCCTTTGAAAACATGAAAAACCTTTTTGAAAAATTCCCTAAACATATATTTGGTTTTGGGAAATGTTTTAAATACTTTTTAAACAGTCCAAAACATTTTTCAATTATTATATCAAAACATTAGTTCTACACCTTATAATTTGCAGAATTTACAATTTGGTCCCTAAAGTTCTATTTTGTGCAATTGGGTCCCTGTTTAATCTCTGATGATTATGATCTTTGAGCATGCTGTTTGTATGATCATATCTAGGGTTAATGTGCATCTAGACAAGTTTAAAAAGAAAAAAAGGGTCGTTAATCAAGGTTGACTTTCGGGTTGACTTTGGTTTTCCCCGTGTGACTTTCTTAATTCGGGTCGACCGTCTAGGCCGGGTTAAGGGGGTTACATTTATCATCTTCTCTCTTCAGCCAAACAACCTTTGAGCTTTATTTTCTCAAAGTAAAAGTGTTTTCTTATTAATCTAATATTGCTAAATGGTTCTCCAACTTTGATTTCCTAAAACCCAAGCCTATTTCATTGTTTTTCTCAAGGAATTTTGCCAAACAAGGGGAAATAGTTAGCATTGGGGGTGAGCAACGAGATTCTCCTCTAATGTAAGGTTCTTTAATACAATTCCCATGCTTTGATTCTTTTAAATGCTAAGGTTTTGTTTTCTTGTCTTAATCCTAATGAAATTTGGCTAAAATTAGGTAAAATTAGCTTTTGGTAAGATTTTCGAGTAGGATCTGTTATTGTTGGGTTTGATGATGGGAATCCCGAAATTGGGTTGGGTGTTGAATTTTGAAGTATGAAAAAGTGAGTTTTGGGGTGGATTTTGAGGTGAATCAATAGTTGGTATTAATCTGATGTCGAGTTGATGTTTTTAGATGTTTATTTATGTGTTTTGATGTTATCTAATGCTGGGTTTTGCTGGAGATTGTTCGAATTGGGTTTTTCGATAGGTGTTTTGTTTGATAGGTGTTTTGTTTGAGTATTTGAATCTCTACTTTCCATCAAGTTAGAGTGTTGAAAATAACTCTAAATCCTCTGTTTTGGGTTGGTTAGAGGCGGGGATTGAAGATCTGGATTTGTTAGACTCAATTGTGGGCGAACCAGAAAGCTAGAAAGGGGGTTCGGCTTGATTTTGGTAATCTTTGGTGAGTGGAAATAATTTTAATGTTTTATCAAGGTTGAAGAAGTGTTTTAAGGGTTTGGGTTAATCTGTTAGGCCAATCCAAGCTCAAGAGTAAGTTTTGTGCTTTTTCTCCTTTTTACTTTTGATCTTGTTTGATCATGCGCATATCATTCTAAATGATGTTTATTCTGTTGTTATGCATTACATGCATGATGTTTTGTCCCATGATAATGCCATGTGTTTTATTAATATGTTGGTTGAGTTCATGCTATGCTTGAGCTTGTTGTTATGGCTTTTAGGATGTGTTTGATGAGGTGTTTATCTTGGTGAAAATCAGTGGTTTGTGATGTTGCAATGAGTATATTGACACATGGGTTATATCAGATAGATTTATTGATCAATAGGATGTGAAGTGCACTATAATTATGAAATTCGCGTGTGAGAAATTCTTCGGTTTCACAATAGGGTTGTGCTATTGTGATGCAAGTGGTAGGGGTTGTGCTATCACCAACGGGAAATACGGGTAGTAGAATCCCGACCAAAGTGTGTTTGTGGTGAGGGGTTTTTAACCATATGACCTGATGTGGGTTGTGCCATCAAGGTGTCCGCTCATCCAAGCAACGTGTCAATGATGTCGGTATACTCATTCGCTATGGTTTCGTATGAGCTTGGTAAACTCATACGGTTATGCTTTTGTGCTTGAAGCATGTGTAATATTTATGGAGCCGATAGGCTTGGTTTGCATATATGGTTTATGCATAGTTGATGCATGTTGTACCTTTAGCATGTGTTATTGCTTTTGCTTAAGCTTGTTACAAGCTAGCATGTTGAAAAGGAAATGGATTTTGAAATGATTTGTGAAATGTGTTTTTCAAGAAATGGTTTTGGTTTCCAAAATGAGGATTGTTTTCAAAACTACATTGTTGTAGTTGGTTTTGAGCTCCGCTCACTAAGCTTTATAGCTTACACTCTCTTTTCAAACAATGCAGATCCATATATCATTTGGAAGGCAACGATGCAAGGGAGATGATCCAAGTGTCTACATCTAGCTCAAGTATGATAATAGTGTGTGTGGCAATGAGGGTGGACCTTGTCTTTGTTGTTAGGAGTGTTTGTAAACTCCTTGTGTTAAGAGCATGTTAGATGCCCTTGTTGGCTTGTTTATACCTTGTTTATATATTGTTGGATCTTGAGGTTTTTCCTTTTTAATCATATGTTGAGCATGCTTTTGTTTCTCTTGTTCTTGGACTTGTGTAATGGCTGATTTTTGTAATTGTATGATGTTCTTGTTGTTTCTTTGATGTATGTGAGGATTGGAACCAAGGAAAACAACCTTGGAGATGCTTGTGCTGCAGTTTTGCTGTTACTACAGCAAGGCGTTTTGAAACGGGCACGAACGTTTTGGAATAGCCTCATTTTAGCTTTGGCGTTCTAAAAAATGTATCAAATCGGGCTAAGCAAGGCCAGAACGGGTCCAAGCCATTTCAGAACGTTTGCTCACTATGAAGCTCTGTTCCGATACGACCTTATGCGTTCCAAAATAGGGGTCGTTGGAAGTTGGTTAAAGGCATCTTTAAAGTTATTTTTCTTGCGTTTTGGTCCTAGTTCGTGGTGTTTTCAACTGTGGATGATTTTGTGCATGTTTTATGTTGCATTTTATCATGGAAGCATGAAATGGATTTAATTAAGCAAAGATCACCTTAATTGTATCATAGGTCCCTATATTATGCTAGTTTTGCATTTTGGTCCCGAGATGCTCTTTTGTTCGAATCGATGCTCATTTTGTTGTTCTTTCTTCCGCTGCGTGTTCTTAAACATAAGGTTAATTCGAGCATCTAGAAAAGATAATAATCAATGCGTTTAGGGTTGCTAGTTGGAGGGAAATCTTCAGATTTTTCTTTGATTAGTCTCGTGTAGCTCACTTGATACGGTCTGGTGGCTAAGCTGGGTCGAGGGGGTTATAGAATCCATTCGAAAAAATTTCTTGAATTATAAGTAATCATTTTAAATTGTTTCTCGTAGCTTCCTTGGCTATCAACACTCATTTCCGACTCTCTAAAGCTCAAAAATATCTGTCCGAACATCAAATTCAGTCGAGCATAATTACAAAGATCAAAGAGCTTCAACAAGTAGACCCAAAACTTCAAAAGATTGCCTCTAAGCTTGAATCTAATCTCGACTTATCTATTAATTCGAATGGTATTATATATTTCAAAGATAAATTTTGTATTCCTAACAATAAGGACTTACAAGAGGAGATACTACAAGAAGCACATCAGAGTTCTTTTTCGATCCACCCTGGATCGGTTAAAATGTACAAGGATCTCAAGCCCTTGTATTGGTGGCCCGGAATGAAATCGACTATCAATGATTTTGAGTTGAAATGTTTAATTTTCAATGATTGAAAGCCGAGCATCGAGTCCCTGCCGGATTGCCCCAACCTCTGTAATTTCCTCAATGGAAATGGGAACGAATCACTATGGATTTTGTATCCGGTCTTCCTTGTTCTCCAAGAAAGTGTGATGCCAGCTGGATAATCGTTGATCGATTCATTAAATCTTTCCATTTCATCCAAGTTCGTATGAATTATAACTTGGAAACTTTGGCTGCCCTGTATATCCGAGAAGTTGTTTGTTTACACGGAGTTCCTACTTCAATCATTTCCGACCGAGACCCTCAGTTCACAACTCAATTCTAAAGATCTCAACAATGAGCCCTTGGCACCAAACTAAATCTGAGCACAACTTTCCATCCACAAAGTGATGGACAATTCGTACGAGTGATTCAAGTTCTTGAAGACATGCTTCGAGCTTGTATCATCGACTTCGGAAAGAACTGGGAAAAGTCACTACCTTTGGTAGAATTCGCCTACAACAATATCTTCCAACCTTCGATTCAAATGGATCCTTTCGAAGAGTTGTATGGTAGAAGGTGCAGAACTCCCCTCTGTTGGTCCGAACTCGGTGATAATAAGGTTTTAGGACCCCAATTGCTTCGAGAAACTGAAGAACAAGTTAAGATTATCCATTCTCTGTTAAAACAAGCTTTCGATAGACAAAAGTCTTACGCTGATCAGAAACATGAAGACATACAGTACGAGATCGATGATAAAGTCTTTCTCAAGTTCTCCCCATAGAAGAAAGTGTTTCGGTTTGGAAAAAGAGGGAAGCCCAGCCCTCGTTTCATAGGAACTTTTGAAGTAATTGAAAGAATCGATCCAGTAGCTTATCGACTTGCACTTCCAAGCGAATTCGATAAGATACATAATGTTTTCACGTTTCAATGCTTCGACGATACCGTTCTGACCCATCCCATACTCTTGAACTAAAAGAAGTAAAATTGAACCCTAATCTATCCTACGAAGAAGAATCAGTCTGAATCCTTAATAGAGAAAACAAACGTCTTCATAACAAGAAAATATCTCTTCTAAAAGTTCTATGGAGGAATCATAAAATCGAAGAAGCAACGTCGGAACTCGAGGATACAGTGCGAAAGCAATATCCTCATTTATTTAGTTCAGGTAAGAATTCGAGGAAAAAATATTTCTTTTAAGGAGGGGAGAGTTGTAACACCATCAAATATACCCTAAAAGTTATTCAAGTTAATTTAATTAGGCTAAATTACCCTATAATTCGACTATTAAAGATTTAATTAAAAAGAATGAACAAATGAAATGACCATTCTCAAAGGACTAAACTGAATTATATGATAAATAGATGGACTTGCATGTCCAAATTTCTAATTTCTCCTAACTACCCTTGGATGAAATTTTGATAAGGGATAATAAAAGGGTAACTTACAAAAATCCAGTAACCAAAACTTAGCCTAGTCTACTTTCTCTTACAACCAAATCTGTCGAATTTGAGAGAGAGATTAAGGGAGAGAGAGACCTTGTTCAACATGGAAAACTTAAACAAAACTTTTGCATGTTAATCAATTAAGCACATGAATTGAAGCTAGAGGTCAAAAAAGTGTTTATACTTTGATAAGTGTAACAAATGTTAGGTTAGATTGTGTATATGATTCGAAATGTTGAAAATGGCTGCTATAATTGTTGATGCATTTCTGGAAAAAAAAACTTATATGATGATGAAAAATGTTTATTTAACTTAGGTTATATGAAAGGAATAAAAAATAGGTCACCGTGTGTTGTTACATGCTGCCCGAATGATTAGGGGACTATTTTGTTAAAATCTGTAAATTTAAGGAGTTAGAAATCGTTTCTGGAAAAATTTATGCAGAGAGAAAGGGTTTAAATGATGATTACTGTTATTTATAGTTCTTGAGACAAGTCAATTAGGGATGTTTTTTTTATAAGAATTCGGAGCCTCGTTAAAAACCCCCCTCATACCGGCAGACACGAGATCAGCCGATAGCGGAAGGGGGAAAAGAGTGCTCCTTTTATTATTAATATACCATAAAATAATAGAATTACAATCCGAGAGTCAAAATACAAAGGCAGATTTAGCCTATTCCTTGCTTGGCTAAACTGTCAGCTTCCATGGTTAACGTTCTGGGAATTACTTTGAATACACAATAGCCTTCCTCACCAAGCTTTCTGATTTCTTTGACAGTCTCTTCCAGTAACGGGGGCTCCTTCTCTTCCGAGTTATCCAATCGATTGCCAACAAACTGTCGCTTTCAAGAATTACTTTGAGATTCTTGCACGACTGAAGCGATTTGACCAACCGCAATCCAAAACAAATAGCTCTAAGCTCAGTGAGAATGGGAGTGCTTGGCCCAGCAGGTTCCGAGAACGATAACACCTTCAGTCCAGCGTGATCTAGAATAACTCCTCCAATCCCACTTGCTGAACCATCCCGCTTAGTAGCACCGTCCACATTTAATTTCAAATAACCAAGGGGGGAAGAGACCGGAACCTGGATATGCATTGTACGCTACCTGCTGGACGGTTGAAAGTCTCCACTGCCGGATTAGCAAACAGGTCGACAAAGGGAATAGATACCTCAGGACGACGAGCTTTAAACCAGGTAATAAGTCTGAAACGGGAGATGAAAAACAAATTCGACAAGTCCAGCTTCCCATCCTTGAAGGTAATTTCGTTCCGAAGCAACCATAGCGACCATAGTATTACTGCCGGAATAAAACACCAAATGGAATCTTTTTCTTTGTTTGGTGCTGCTTCGAGCCACGATTTAACAGCCCTGATTGCGTCCCCAGGGAGGGTGAAGTGGAAACCCCAGAAATTGGCAAAACGCTGCCACAAATGCCATGCCACTCTGCAAGCGAACAAGAGGTGAAAAACAGATTCTTTTTCAACCTTACAAAACGAACATAACAGTTCTCCGTTCGACAGCAACCCTCTTCTACGCAGTTCCTCCTTCACGGCAATCCGCCCTCTCATTACTTGCCAAACGAAAAATTCGACTTTCGGCGGAACAAGATCAACCCACACCATTTTCTTCCAAAACAGGTCTCTCTTATTGCAATCTAAAGTGGCAGCATAAGTGGTTTTAATAGAGTACATACCATCCCCTGTAGGCATCCATAACAAACAATCTTGATCAGTACCAAACGATTTAAATGACTGTAGCCTGCTCATCAGTTGGTTCCATTGATCCACTTCCCAATCAAACAATCTCCTCCTTAGTTCTATTTTCCAAGACCACCCGAGATCCGACTTAGTTCCGAACTCTGCTATTTTTTCCGATCGGTTTGTTGCTAGAGCATATATACGAGGAAATAAGACTTGTAGAGGAGACTCATTAAGCCAAGGTTCATGCCAAAATGAAATAGCTACACCATCGCCCACATGAAGCTTTAGATTTTTCCTCATCGCCGTCCCAAAATTGTCCTCCTTATAAAAGGAGTTTGTGATAGCCTTCCAAACCCACGATGAGTACCTACTGTGTTGCTGTGCCGGCACTATGTCCAAGTGGTTAGCTCCCGTTTTGTTACATATAATTCTCTTCCAAAGTGAGTCCCTTTCGGATGAAAATTTCCACACCCATCTTCCAAGCAATGCCCTATTCTGCACATCTAATCTTCTAATGCCAAGACCTCCAAACTCCCTAGGTAGGCACACCTCCGACCAATTGAGTAAATGGAGCTTCTTTTTAGTGTCCGTATCTCCCCAAAGAAACCCTGCTATCATGCTGTTTAATCTATTAGAAATTGCCGCCGGCATTCTAAACATTGCTAGATAGTACATAGGCAAGGAAAGCAAAACTGATTTGATAAGCACAAGCCGACCACTGTAAGAGAGGTTCTTCACTTTCCAACTTGATAAGTTTTGGTTAAACTTATTAAAAATCGGATCCCACATTACCTTAGAGCTCCTTTCTAATCCTAAAGGCATTCCGAGATACATAGAGGGAAATTTTCCCACTGCACACCCGATGGATTTGGCCCATTTATTCACCACTTCTGTTTCGACATTTATCCCGAAAAGCAAACTCTTCTTCAAGTTGAGCTTTAATCCTGCCGCTATCTCGAAGATACGTAAAATTCTTTTGATGTTTCGAATCTCTCCGCAAGCAGCCCCACAAAAGATGATTAGATCATCAGCGAATTGTAGATGTGACAGGGAAATAGGGTCAACATCGCCTATCTGAAAGCCTTTGAACAAGCCAAGATTTTCAGCTTTTTCAAGCATAAGGTGAAGGGCTTCGCCCATCATGTTAAACAAGATCGGCGATAAAGAACACCCTTGCCTTAGGCCCTTCCCCATTGAAAATTGAGGCGTTGGAGAGCCATTCACTAGCACTGAGATAGTCGTCGTGGCCATACATTTCCTCATCCAATTACACCATATTTCACCAAATCCCATCTCTTGAAGAACTCTAATAAGAAACTGCCAATCCACAGAATCATAAGCCTTCATAAAGTCGATTTTGAACACAGATCCTTTCAGCCCTTTTCTCCGAATCAGGTCAATTCCTTCATTGGCTATAAAGACACAGTCCATAATTTGTCTGCCTGGTATGAATGCAAATTGGGATTTACTGATTACCTTTTCCGCACATTCCTTCAAACGGCTAGACAGAACCTTCGACAGGATTTTGTAGATGCCCCCTACCAGGCTAATAGGTCTGTAATCTTCCAGTGATTGAGCCTCGAGTTTTTTTGGGATCAAAGTTATGAACGAGTGATTTACACCAGATTCCCAATCTTTGCCTTGATAAAATTTCTCAAAAAATTTCATTATATCATCTTTCAACTCTGGCCAATTTTTTTTGAAAAAAACGATGTTGAAACCGTCTGGGCCTGGCGCTTTAGAGCTGTCAAAAGAAGAAATTGCCTCCTAGACTTCACTACTGGAGAATGGCCGTTCTAGACGCGCTCCTTGTTCTGCTGAGATTTTGGAAAAATTGAGATCAAGCTTCTCAACTTCCAAAGATGAGCTACTGTTGTAAAATTTTGAGAAGTGATCAAAAACATAACTCTTCATCTTGCTTGGATCAGAAATCAAAGCCCCATTTACATTTAGTGCTGGAATAAAATTCGCCCTCCTCCTATTCGAAGCGGGAATATGGAAGAACCGGGAATTACGGTCCCCTTCCTTAAACCATTTTAATCTGGAATACTGCAGCCACATACTCTCAGCCTGCCTATAACACCGCCACAACTCCGCTCTAGCCTCCGTTAACTTCGAAAGGACACTGTCAGAGCCCTTTCCCGATTGCATTAGTAGTTCCATGCTATGAATGTCACGCTCCAAAGACTTAATTTTGTCTTCAGGTTTACCTTTGGAGTTACACTGCCAACTACGGATAGTCTTTTTCGATTCTTTCAGTAAGCTAAGAATTCCGCACTTCTTGTTCTTCAATTTCAGTTCCTTGAAACTATTTCTCACTGCCTCTTCGAAACCTTCCTCCTCGAACAAATAATTAAAGAGACGAAAAGGGCGAGGGCCCCAATTATTTAATTCCTCGCTCAACACAACAGCATTATGATCAGAAATAGATTTGGGCAAGAGCATTTGGCAAATGGAAGGAAACTTGATAAGAAAATCTGGGTGAAGCAGAAACCTGTCGAGTCTCACATAAGTAGGCGGATCCCGATTGTTTGACCAAGTGAAAGCACCCCCCGAGAGACTAATGTCTACTAATCCAGTTTCTTGAACAAAATTTCTAAACAATTCCATTGATGCCCTGTTAACCGCACCCCCAAGTTTCTCTTCGATCGCTAGAACGGCGTTAAAGTCCCCACCGACACAACATGGCAAATTGAAGCTTAAAACCAGCTCAGCTAATTCGGAGAAGAATGCTTCTTTATCCGCCTCCACTGACGGACCATAGACGTTGATAATACCACAGTCGAAATCTCGGTTGATGAATTTTCCGACAATAACAATGAACCTGTCTGATATGAGCGAATTCTTTACTGAGAAAACCTTATCATCCCATGCGCACAAAAGACCCCCAGAAGACCCATTGGCCGGAGCTACCAGAAACTTCATAAAAGAACTACAACCCATTCCCCTAATTACGGCCGGCTTCATAATTTCTAGTTTCATTTCTTGAATTAGCAAAATACACGGCTTGTTCTCGGCAATTAAGTTTTTCACCGCTCTAATTTTCTCCTTCTGACCCAATCCCCGGATGTTCCATGTAGCAATCACAAAACTCATAGTAAAAATTTAAAGGAACCCAGATATTAAACAACCACTAGTATAGGACTAATGGTTAGCCCCCTCCAATTCAACAATTTTATCAATCAGCACCTGTTTACCACCGACAAAAGAGATGCCCATCATGTTGCTTACCCCCCAAACAGCGAGGGCTTCTTCGATGTTGTTTAGATGTGAGGATTCTTGGACAGATTCAGCGATCCCCATTAAGCCGACAGGAAACCTGTTTTCCAACGAATCACGGACTTGTCTGCGAATTGCTCTTATGGTGCTTGCATCGAAAAAATTACCTCTTCTGCTAGGACGATTGTTGGGTAACTTTTGACTCGCCCAGAATTTAAAAGAGATGAATTGAGACGAGATAGACTTCTCACAACTATCCGGAACCACCGCATCTAAGAGATTAATATTAGAAGTCCACTACTGGTAATTTGATTCAGATGCTCTATTTGTTTTGATAAAGGACAAGGACTGCAGCCCGTTAGTAGAACCAAGGGCCATGTTATTGGGAGCTAAATTAACCTTTGGATCACTATGCCCCATTTGCCTTATTCCTATGTTGGAACGGCCCAATCTCGGGTCCAAATTGACTATATCCTCAGAATATACCGCTTCAGCAGACTTCTCACCTCCGCTACGCACGAGGTTAATTAACCCGACATCCTCCTTAGAGTTAGAGCCAGCATATTGAATGTTCTCCCCACCCTTTCCCAAGGGAACCGAAGGGGAAGATGATTCAGCAGATTCGATTGTTCCCCTTCCCACCGGATTCGAAGAAGGACACGCCCCAACATTCTGATCTGGGATGACCCCATCGGCGGGAGGATTATCCTGTAGTTGCCCATCCTCAAAGTGTATCCCTTGCCAATCGTCATCAACATTAGTTTCTTCTTCCGGATCACTGACATCCTCAGGCTCCGGGAAGGGTTCGCCAGTAACAATTTCAACGGAAAACACCCTACCATTGACCTTGATTTGAAATGATTTGGGAATGGATAACTGACTGAACGCTCTAATAACCATTCTTGCAATCTGAAGGTTCTTTCGATTCTTTGTATCTTCATGCAATTTGATGAACCTACCCCATCTATTGGCTATATTGATGAAAAAATCCTCAGTCCAAACATGGATGGGAACACCCTTCAACGAGATGGGACAAATATGATAAGGTTCGCCTTCCTCCAAAGTATATTCATCTAAGTATTCAAACCAAAATTCCATCTCCATTTTCTTTGTTGCCCAAACCTCTCTCTTTGCATCTGCCGAGTCAAAAGAAATTAGACATGAATTATGCAGACCACCCCATTTGGCAAGTTTAGCCTTTATACCATCATTGGCAAGAGCCCTTTGAACAAAATCTAAGTCAAATCCCGGTTTGATGATGCCTATGCTCAAATTTTTTACCCATTCGACATCCTCCACCGAAACTTTGATATCAACCAGACATTCTTCCTCAACTGAAAAGTTCTCCTTTGATACGTCCGTCTCTTCACCATCCCTTGGGTTATTTGCTTGATACCGCCCAGACTCATTTGCTTTGCTCCTCCCCGGGTTGTTTACAAGAACATCTTTAAATGATCGAGAATCCCTCGTCTTATCGAAATGCATCCAATTTGGATGCTCCTGAAACTGAGCTTTATCACTTTTCTGTGTCACTGGAATCTGTCTAGGTTTGTTGTGCAATCTAGGGTATCTAGCTTTTGATACCGCAACCTTTCGACCATCTATGACTGTACCGTCAAGCCCTCTTAACGCCTTTCTCATATCAGAAAAGCTTCTGAAGTGCACTATGGCGTACGTGCAATCTTTGTACTTTGGGTTCCTGTTCACTGCCGGGATAAAAACACGATCCACTCGTCCATGAGCGTTAGATATTTCTCGTAAAGAACCCCTTGGGACACGCCTACTGAGGTTATCAATGAAAATTGCCCAGTTGCCATCGTCGAAATCACTAGCCCTTCCGCCATGAAAACCCCCTGCTGAACTTCTGTGCTTCTCCAGGAGCCTTTCACTCGCCACTGCCAGTCGCTGTACGCCGCCCTTGACCTCTCCGATCCTCTCACTGCTCCTCGCCCAACTCCTCTCCCAACTCCGCGCTCCATTTTAGGTCACAAGCAATATGCTTTTGTTCACAATTTTTTAGATTATGATTTTTCGTTTATAAGTTATTTGAAAATAACTTTTGAATTTATCCAATTAATCATACTCAACAAACACTAGTCAAAGGAATTATAGGAGCAAAACACACCAAAGAATTGCAGAATAATTTTATTCCATGATTATGTCAATTAGGGATGTAAATCTACCTTAGGGACTGTTTTGAGTAAACTAAAATCTTTAGGGACTAAAATAATACAAAAGAGTCCTATAATTAATGTTAGAAAACAGGGTATTTGTGTTAGGATTGGAAAATAACTTGAATATGAATAATTTAGTTAAATTATTGACCAAGAAGCATGTTCTAGTAAATCTGTCTAAACATGGAGCCCTATTATGGGCAGTGACTTCTAAAAACCAGTATAAATTGTAAGAATTGATATCTAAGAAGAAAATTTGATAGAATGTACTTAAAATGTCAATTTTAATTAGGAATAGAAGGCATTGAATTTTAGCTTGTGTAGCAAAATCTGGAACTGAAAACATATAACTAGTACAAGCTGTCTAATGTTGTAAATGACCTATCATTAAGTGCAATTCTGTACTGAACAAGAAATGAGAAAAATTTGATCCATACATGGATAACAATCAGGTTAATTAAGCTTTATATCAAGGTAAATTAATAGAGAATCCAATGCGTAAATAAAAAGTTATGGCCATATTAGTAATAGGTGTTCAAACTGCCAGAACTGGGAAAACTATTGTGAATGAAAAATGTTGTGATTGGTTGAATGTGTTTATATGGTTAGAGTAGATGCTAAAACACTTTGTTGAAGTGCATATATGAATGATTAGATCAAGAAATAGAAGAAACCTTGGAGGAATCAAAGGATGGAGAATCCAAAAAGAATAGCAAGAGCATAATTATCAAAGAACAAGAGTAAAAGGATGAGCTTGGAAGTATTGTGAGTGTAGTTAACTTTAGGGTTAGAATTAGTATCCTAACCACTATCTTTTGTTAATTTATGTTGTTTAGAATGAAATGAATCTAAATTTGTATTGATAAATATATTAAGGGAAGATGGATAAAAAGGAAATACGATAGATTGTTCAATGTGGTTAGATAATTGATATGCATGATGCTAGATGTGATTGCTTTTGTTTGGATGGCTAAATAATTGATAAAAACAGTATGTAATAGATGTTATGCTACTGCTTACATGTAATATATGATGCTGGAAAATGTTTGTATGATGTTTATGTGCTGTAAACTATGGAGATGTGAATCGAAGTTAGGTCTTATCTACTAATAACCTGAAATATGATAAGTGATCTTGTTGGTTGAGATTGTACATCCATTATAACCTATTTGTTTAACTTAAAATTCATTGAATGATATTTGAAAGCCTTGGTTGATTAGTGGTTTAAGTAGAAAGGCATGCCTAGAGTCTATCTCCTCTGATTTTGTACATGTGTACTCATAGTGTGGTGTTGTGACACCTAAGGTTTTAGATGCTTGGGCATCCTTCGTTGGCAAATTAAATGCTAAACTGGAAGGTATTTAGACCTATTGTTGCAATAGTGCAATCTCTGAAGTTGATGTTATGCATCCTCTGTTAAGCTACCTTGAGTATAGGCTCGATTACCTAGTCACTAAGATTCTAAGGCAATGTGTTAAAAAGATTCGATTTAAGATGAAATACACACACATAAATGTTTGATGTAAATTGTTGTAATGTTAATGGTTTATATGAGACATGCACATTGCTTATATGTTTCAATGCTTCCATTCGAATGGTATAAGATAATGCTCTAAAGGATTACTTTACTTGAATTGTTAATTGATAAAATGATACGTAATTGTGTTATGATGGTTGAAAAGATATTAAAATGTATTAAGTATACTACTTGTATGTGCATGAGCCTAGTTAAGGTGTACTCAATTGATTGGAGGCTTTGCTAGGTAACCTCATTTGATAAGAAGACACTTAATGAAACTGATGGAAACTACTAGTTATAAGAACTACCTCACTAAGTACACCATGTACTCATAACCCTGTTATTTCCCTCTTCCCAAACCAACATGATAATATGATCTAAAGTTGTTTTGATCCTGTTTATATAGCTGTCACAAGCAGCGGATTCATGTATGCCTTACCTTGTTCTGTTAGTCCTTCTAGTTGGTGGCTTAGTTATGAGCATAATTATTTAGGCTGTTTGTTTATGGTTGCTGATTAACTCGTATGTGTGATATATATAAGTTAGAAGGGAGTGTTAGTATGAACCTAATTCTGTAAATAGATACATATTATATATAATCATTTTGGAATTGTTCTTAGTGCTACGGGTCATGGGTTGTATAAGGGCTTAATATGTAGTAAGTGCCCTATGAATATATACTCATTTTGATATGTATATAAGTCATGAATAGCTAGTATGAAGGAGTAAGAAAACATGTTTTAATGTAGATAAGACTTTGTTATGTATATAGAAGTGTTAATATTTAGTTGTGTATATGGTAAATTTTATGAAATGAGGCTGGTCTTTCATGTTATTCAAATGAATAGGTTTTATGCTAGAGTTTCGAACATGCATAAAAAGTGTAACACTACTTTTATTTTAACAATACAAGTTTACATGATTGTATAAGTTATATTCGATTGATGTAAGAGATTGGAATAAATTGAAGTGTTATTTAGTTGATTAAGTGAAATGAAAACGAATGAATATTCACTACTTGTTATTGGTTCGAATTTGGAAGGGAATCCTATTGTATAGACAACATGGTTTAAAACCATGTTAATAGACTAATGTAAGCATGGATGTATGGTAAGATAGTAATACGATTGACATGAATGAATAATTAAAAGATTTTGTTTACCCACCTTTCGATAACCGTAAGCTAAGCAGTGTATATGATTGCTAGTTAGTTGTATGTTATATGTTAGGATTGTATTGATTAATTATCTGCTGCGCGTCGTAACGCTCTACGCTCCTAACCGGGTGTAGGGTGTTACAGTTTACACAAATCTCCCCAAAACACAACGAATCCCCCATTGCCTTTATTACTTATAGTCTAAACCGAAGCATACTTCCTCAAATAAATTTACTTTTGATCCCTTTCTCCACGTTGCCTTCCGAACCTCAATTTTCTACATTGATGGACAAATTAGAGCGTAAGCACACAAGGTATAGTGAGGAGTGCTCAAAACAAACACCATCATTGCATTTAAAACCATTTTCCAAGTCGACATAGAAATCTCATTTTAATTAAGTTCGATCATCATTTGAAAACCATCATGCCTTTAAAACCATGCACTTTTCTTAATAAAAAATTAGCATAATGAACCTTATGCAACATGTATTATGAACCAACAACAAGTCTCATTGCTAACACTCAATTTAAGCTTTCTCATGCATAAATACCATATGCAAAGCTTAAAGAGTAATACATGTATAAATAACAATATACAACATATACCATCTCATAATACATCATCAATTATATTGGCTTACAAGTGATCATTAAGCAAGTTCATTTCTCAAAACAACATAACAGATACACGGATTCACAAGTGTTGTCCCAACACTTCATACATTCTCATCGACATCTTAAGGTTCACACACGGGAGCCACCCTCCACCGTTGTGACACTCGTGGTGGAGTATTTGGTACACCATATAAACCCCTCAGCACCACTCATCAGTAGATGTATAACCCCACTAATGAGAGACGAGACACCACACACATATCTCAATCGTTAGGGTTCTTAGATAGAGTATTCGATATACTGTATAAAATCCTCGACATCCAAGGCAACTTGTTTATAGTGCACTCAATCCTATAGCTTGCTAACTATATCTGGTTAGCATTTATAAACCATTTTCATAACATCACTTGCCAATAAAATTCATCTTTAACAACATACCTCATTGTTTTTAAAGCATCATTATTAGATCATTTTCCATAGCATTAAACCTTGCTTTAAATCACAAGTATAAAATGTATTCTTACAAGGATCACTCACCATGTGTATCCTTCATCAACACATCATTAAATATAGCAAGCCACATCCTTTAAACTTGCTTTAACAGTAGGTAACATGAATTCAAAACGAAGTGCGTAAAACCAATTCATAATAGCGCAACCGAAAGAGATATCCCTTATACTTACTTCTAAACTTAGAAAAGTGTTTCAAGATTACATCTAAGTTCCCCAAACCACCTTTAAAACATTTCAAACCTGAAATCCACGTTCTCACTCACCGACACGCAAAACCTTGACTAGCCGATGCGAAACTACGCGTCCGAAACTACTAAAATTTCACCGGTTGCTTCCGAAATGTTCTCTCTGTTTTAACCACATAAGAACAAAGGATTAATGCATCTCAATGCACTCAAAACTCTAGAAAGCAAACCTACCACGTTGCCTTGTCCAAAACCACCAAAACGCACATCCAAAACAACCGAAAACATCATCGATTGCTCTACAAACTCAACCTAGCCAAAACCTACCACTCCCAACCATTTATTATCATTGATTAACATCCAAAACCATCCTATTATCAACCTTATACCTCCAGCATTCCCAAATTCACATTAACATCTTAAAAACCCAATTCTAACAACCTAAACATCTAGATATCCAAATAGTTTCGGGATTACCATGCTTAAACCTCAATCTCAGTATTAATAAACTTCAAAATTATGATTAAAATCAATCATAAACCAACCAAAACAGATTCATTACTAAAATTACACAACATCGTTTAAAGCTTGATTTAGCCATTTTCTTCAAATCAATCATGAAACCCTGTTAAGAAACATAATTAAAGAGCCAAATAATTGGGAATTTCATTAAAGAACCTTGATTAGAGGAGAAACACAAAAATTACCTCTATTCCGTTGCTTTTCCTTCAATTGACAAGGTTTGATTGAAAATTTTCAAGAATTCATTAAAACTAGTTGAGGAATCTCCATGGAAATCATTTGAAAATCAAAGTAAAATGAAAAGGAAAAGATCTCTATAAGTTTTGAAAGAAAATAAGTAGTTGGCTGATGAGAAAATAGAGAGAAATGGAAGTTACGTCAAAATATATTTGTAAAGATTAATTTCCCTTTTTAATCCCTTTAATTAAATCACAATTAAACTTTGCCAAAATAAGGGAATAGCCTATTATAATTACATTAGCTCCCTAAAGATTCTATGTTTTGGCTCTTTTACAAAATAGCCATTAAAAATAGTTTTGAATTTTTACAATTTAGTCACTAAGCTGAAATGTCCACCTTCCAATTATCATTTTCCAACGGACCCTAAACCCAACCTACAAACTCCTAGGCCAAAAAATCGGGGTGTTACCAAATCCCTTTTCTATCTTTTTAAATTTTCGTTTAATTTTATTTATTGTTTTCAATTAATTTTTGTATATATATTATATTTATAGTATGAGTTTTGATGTTTTTGTAAAATTTCTTTAAAATCTGAAAATATTTACTCGAATATATAAATATATTGTATATTTTAGTATACTCTTTTCAAATTTACTTTTACCAAAATTAATTTTTATACTTGTATATATATTTTAACATGTATAATATATTGTTTTTCACAATACCTTAAATTATTGGAATGTTTATTGGATCGAATGTGATGATAATTGCATACATTATTTTCGAATGACTTTGATGTTTCCATGTTATTATGGGGCTTAAAAAGAGACCAAGAAAAGAATTGCCTTCTAGTTCATCCAATCCCAATTTGGAAAATGAGGGTATTACTAAACCAAACATTGGTTTTATTATCAAAAATAGATTTCAATCTCCTTCGTCTATGGCCCATTACAAACAATATCAAGCTTTTTCAATCTAGGATGAAAGATTTGTATCAATCCCTTTTCTAAAGTCTGAACATTTTAAGTTCAAATATTTTGGGTTGTTACAACAATGGAAATTCACGAGTTTTCTAAGTATACCCAGATTTTATATCGAAATCTTCTTTTTATGTTCTTTGCTAATGCTTGTTGCATCCATGATCAAGCAAGGAAAAGTGTAATTGCTATTGAATCATATCTTATGGGCAAGAAATTTCGAATTGACCAAACCGTTTTGTGCAATGTTTTTGGTTTCAAAAATTTGGGAATTGATGATGAACACTCCTTGGGGATTTCTCAACTTGGCTCCGTAACCATTCTTGATGCCCATGATCGTATCCTACATCTTATCATCTCTTGGTGGATTCGTCCTTCCGGTGGGAAATTCTGTACTTTTAGCCAAGTTGATGCGTTTTGGCTTCACTGTTTTTGTAAGGGTAAGCGCCCAAACCTTTGCCAAATCATGTTTGCCGACTTGGTCTATCTTGTTCAACACTGTCACATCGATCAAGTCAACTCTTTCTTCTATGGCACGGCTTTGAGTTTCTTGTTCCATTCGTTGGAGATCGATTGTTCTCATGATACCGCCGAGCCTCTTGGCAAACTGATCGATGAACGCTTCGTCACTCGATCCCACTTTGAGTACATTGACCATGAATGGATTTGTGTT
Source organism: Hibiscus tridactylites (assembly GCA_958450335.1). Classification (NCBI taxonomy): domain Eukaryota; kingdom Viridiplantae; phylum Streptophyta; class Magnoliopsida; order Malvales; family Malvaceae; genus Hibiscus; species Hibiscus tridactylites. Next base: position 53,961,400 of record OY288279.1, on the reverse strand, counting down.
AATCGACCTCCTTCTCAAGATGATCAACCTCCTCAATAGATCCACAAGGTCCACAAGTCCAACAAGCTCGAACTTCCATGGATGGACTCATGGCGTATCTAAATGAGCAATTTACATCCTTAGGGACTAATATTGCTTCTTTAGATACAATCATGAATGCAGGGTTTGTGGACATTGATACATGCTTTACATCGTTGGTGTAACACCCCAATTTTGGGCTTGGAAGTTTAGGGTCTGAACCGGTCCAGTCTAAATTTCGGTTCGAATATAAAAGATGGTTTTAGGGAAAGCCTAGTTCGGGATGCATTAAAAATATGGAAAAATATCTAAAAATCCTATTTTAATATATATAAGAGAGTGGTGAAATCAATTTTACAAAATGAGGTTTGGAAATATGACATTTCGAGTTAGTGACTAAAATGTAATTTTTAAAAAGTTCGTGACTGTTTTGAAAGGATTGAAACTTTGAATCTTTAAGGAGCTAATTTACCCAAGGGAGGATTTCTCCAGATTTTTCTTTATTTGTAAAGACTCATTTAATGTTTAATTAATAATAAGAAAAGAGGGAAAAACCATATTTTAGTTTCATAACAAACTTTTGCTAAAATTTTCCCATTTCATTTTCTCTCAAAATTCCCTCAGCCAAACACATTTCACAACAACTTTTCTTTTGATTTTCACACCTAATGATGAGATTTCAATTCCCAAATGATTCCTAATCATTTCTACATCAAATCCTCTTCATTTGCTTATTGAATTTTCAAGGATTTTGGCTCTAAACAAGGAGAAATCCACATTTAGAGGTATGAACGTCCTTCTCCTCTAAATACTCAGTTATTTACTGAAATTCCCAAGTTCTCAATCCTTAAATTAAATTTTATTAAATGTTTTAATGTTATGATCTTGATTTTGCCTTAAAACTTGAGATTTTGATCAAATCTTGAAGAATTTCGTGGAGGTTGTTTGGGCTCTGTTTTGAGATGCGTTTTTAATGTATTTTGGATGTTTAAATGATGTGAAATGGAGGTTTAATCAATGCAATCCCGAATAGGTTGATTTTCCTAAGTTTTTACTTGTGAAAATGATGGTTTTTTGGGGTGATTTTGGTGTTCTGCTATAGCTGGAGGTATAAGGACGTGATTAGGTTCTTTTTGGATGTTAATTGATGTCTAAGAATGTTTAGAAGTGATGGATCTTAGCTAGGTAATGTTGTGGAAGTGTGTTTTCGGTTGTGTTTGGTAGCCGAAATGTGAGTTTTGATGAGAACAATGAGTTTAGGTGAATTGGCTGAAGATTTTAATGCATGATGATGCATTAATCCTATGCTTTGATGTGTTTAAAACAGGGGAGACAACTTCAGATCCTTGCAGTGTTGATCCGGAGGCCTGAACGGCGTTTCGGAAAGCTTACGAAACGGAATTGGTGAGTGAAGTTTGGTTTTCAGCTTTGAAACCAATGTTTGATGGTTTTGGGAGCTTAGTTTAAGTCTAAGCAACTTAACTAAGCTCAAGAGTAAGTTTTCAGAGAAACTCTCTCTTTGATGAACCATGAAATGGTTGGATGCAATGTATTTAATTTGCATGTTTAAATTCTGTTTTTAAAGCATATTTTAGCATGTTTAGTGCTGGTTTTGAAAGCCATGTGTTGAAGGATGCTCAAGGTAAGAGATCCTTGGTTTGATATTGATAAATGTGGTTCGATGCATAGTGATGCATGATGGTTTAGTGCTTTAAAACAGTGAATTGATGATGGCAAATGATGTATATTGGCAAGTGATGTATTGGTTTAAAAGTACTTGAATCGGATATAGTTAGCCGGCTATAGGATTGGGTGCACCGTGAATAAAGTCGCCTTAGATGTTGAGGGGTTGTAATGGTACCGTAAACTCCATCCAAGTACACTAACGAGATGTCTAAGATCATAATGGTGGTTAAAATGCCATGTGAGGATCTTGTGTTGTGTGTCCTGTGTTCTCGTTAGTGATGTTATACAACTACCAATGAGTGATGTGGAGGGGTTGTGATTGTACCGTTAGACTCCATCACGGGTGTTGAGGGGTTGTGATTGTACTGGTAAACTCCACCTTGTGTGTTTGGTAGTGTATATGAAGCGTATGGGACAACGCTTGTAATCCGTGTATCCGATTGTGTTTTGTGTTGAAAAAATGGTTATGGATTATCACTTGAAAGCCAATATGACATGTTGATATAATGAAGCATGAGATGCTTGCTTTGTATGCATTGTTGCATGAGAAATGATGTTTATGAATTTAAAGGTCTTTGAAAGGTGTTTTACAAAGTGCATTATTGTGTTGTTTCATTAGAGCATTCCTCACTAGGCATATGTGCTTACACTCTCTTTCTTGAATCATTAATGCAGAGAATTGAGGTGTTCGTGGGCAGCAAGGAGGGCAAGTAATCCAAGGGAAAGACTAAGCTCATGTATGGTGACTATTTTTACAACACTATTAGTTTTTGGTATTTGGCAATGGGAACCTAGATTGTGTTTTTGGGAGATGTTTTGGACTCCCTAAGTTTGGCATGATTCCTATGATGTTTTGGATATGTAATTGGCCATTTTTGGTGTTTGCTTTGTTGGTTTGATGTTTATTGGTTTTGGGTAATAGGATGCATGCCTATAGATTGAGGTTTTCCCTAATTGATGCCATGAATATGTTTTGTTGATGCAAATATGTTTCTTGCATGCATGATGACTTGTTGGCATGATTTTGGGGTCATAGGGATGTGTTTGATGGGTAATAGGATGCATGGCCTTGGTGTTTCGAAATGGGTAGAGTCGTTCCGAAACATTTTTGCTACTGCCAAGCCCTATTTCAGAACAGGTTTTGGAACGGTCCCGCGTTTCGGAACGGTCAACCCCCGTTTCGGAACACTTGACCGTTGGGCACTGAATTACATGGTTTTATGTTTTGAAATCTTCACGTTTTAGTCCTGAACTTTGTATATGCAATTGCTTGAGTTTAGGATGTCCGTTTGAGGTAAAATTTGGCAGAGAAGAATGAAACATGACTAATTTCATTATGATTTCTTAAAAATTGGTAAAGTCCTCTTAATTTACAGAATTTACAATTTGGTCCCTAAATTTTTCTGTTGTGCAATTGAGTACTTTTTTGCTTTCCGGTTGTTGTGATTTTTAAGTATGCTTATCTCAAGGGTACGCCTAGGGTTAATATGCTTTTAGACACATTTAAAAAGGGTTGTTAATCAAGGTTGACTTCCAGGTTGACTTTGGTTTTCCCTGTGTAATCTTCGTAGTTCGGGTCAACCGTCTAGGCCGGGCTAAGGGGGTTACATTTGGTAGTATCATAGAGTTCTCGAGTAATAGGGAATGGTTATGTGGGTGATATGTGTATGATTGCTTTTTATGCTTTTTGAGTGAAAGTATGATGCGTGAATTGTAAGTATGTTGCAATTGTGATGTATGATGTGGTGAAGCATGTTAGAGGGACCCATTGCCATGCCAAAACTAATGAAATGACTAGTTTTTTATTTGAAAATGAGCTTGAGTACTTGGATTTCTTACCTTGCTGAGCCTGATTATGTTTATTGCATTTGTGCATTTTTAGTGAATGGGACCTCGTAGAGAGACGAGGATTAATACGCGAGCTATGGCTCAAAATGAGAATGAAGAGAATGTAGAGAATGTAGTAGATTTACCTCCTCCACCCGGTAGTGGTGGTGCTGGAGATGATGGAGCTGGTGCTGGTGCTGGTGCTGGGGTCGTTGGACCTGAAGCTGGGCAGGGGCAAGCTGCTCCTGACATTACAGTGCTGATTCAGGCTATTGCTGGAGCCTTTCAGGCGACAGTAGCTGGGGCTCATGGAGCTGGGCATCAGGGCGATGCTAATGCTAGACCACCTTTGGAACGTTTGCGCAGTCTGGGAGGGACTGAGTTCAGGGGTTTGTCTGCAGAAGGTTTTGAGTCTTGGTTGGAAAGTACCAAGAGAATTTTGGGACAAATGAACTGCAGAAGCTAGGTTGTGTGGTGTTGCTGTTGCACGATGATGCGTATACCTGGTGGACGACCACTATCTCCGGATTGGAGGATGCTGATGTGACTTGGATGTTCTTTTTGAACGCGTTCAAGAGGAAGTATCTGGGTGTGCGATACCTAGATGAAAAGAAAAGGGAGTTCATGTCTCTTACTCAAGGGAGCATGTCAGTGGCTGAGTCTAAAGTTTAGTTTGTCCGTCTCAGTCAGTACGCATCTGAGCTTATCCCTGACGAGCGGGAGAGGTGTGAACGTTTTCGTTATGGTTTGGTGATGGATGTGAAGACCTATATGCTGGCCGCTGAGCACACTAACTTTGATGTGCTGGTTAGTAGAGCGAAGGATATTGAGCTGAATCCGAGCTTGTCCTCTAGGAGTGCTGGTTCTAGTGCGGGCAAGCGAGCTGCTGAGTATAGTTCCGGTGGTGGACGGAACAAGAGATGACGTGATCGGAGGTATCAGTCTTCAGTTAGGCGTGGTGGTGGAGGGCAAGGTGCGCCTGTTCAGGGAGACAGGGCGAGAGCGGATTAGAACACATGTTGGGCGTGTAGATCACGTGGTCACTTGAGGCGTGATTGTTCCCGGGCAGCGAGAGAGGTGCGGGCTCCTGTTGTGGTGACCGATAATTCGTGCTGGAACTGTGGATCGACGGATCACATGAGGAGGGAGTGTCCTCTGTTGGCCGGTGGTGGACAGGGACGTGCTCCTGGAGTTGTTGCACCACAGAGAGGTCGTGGGCGCGGCCGTGGTAACTTCCAGCGTAGAGAGGATGGTAGAAGGAATGTGGCTCATGTGGTGGCTATTCAGCCTGAGGGTGGTGGCCATGCCCGAGTGTATGCTCAGAGGGAGGGGAGGAATGACACAGATGTGATAGCATGTACTTTCACTTTGCAATCCTTGTCATTACTTTCCTTGATTGATTCTGGATCTACAAACTCATACATATTGCGTGAACATGCTCAATTGTTTGGTTTGCCTGTTGAGTCTTTGGATGTTGGTATGCGTGTAACTAGTTCTTTTGGTGCGACTGTTGTGACACGAAAGCTTTATAGAAGTTGTCCCTTGGTAGTGCAAAACCATTTTTTTCATGTTGATCTTATGGAATTGCCTTTCTATGGTTTTGATGTGATCCTTGGTATGGATTGGCTTGTTGAACATCGAGCTGTGTTGGATTTTGAGAATAAGCGAGTTTCGTTGAAGCTTGCGGATGACTATGAGGTAGTGGTGGTGGGTGAGAATGTGAAGTTTCTTGCCAATGTGGTGTCTACATTGGAAGCGAGCCGGATGTTGAGGCAACATTGTGAAGCCTACCTAGCCTTTGTGATGAATCCTAGCTCTAAAGAGTTACGAGTGCAAGATATCAGGACTGTGCGAGAGTTTCCTGGTGTGTTTCCTGAGGAGTTTCCTGGATTTCCTCCTAATCGCGAAGTGGAGTTTGGAATTGAGCTGTATGAAAACACAACTCCAGTGTCCATTACTCCTTATCAAATGGCACCTAAAGAGTTGAAGAAGCTGAAGACACAACTTCAGGAGTTGCTTGATCGTGGTTTCATTCGGCCGAGTGTGTCACCTTGGGGTGCACCGGTCTTGTTTGTGAAGAAAAAGGATGACACTATGAGAATGTGCATCGATTACCGTCATCTTAACAAGTTGACTATCAAGAATCGGTATCCATTGCCGAGGATTGACGATCTTTTTGATCAATTTCGGGGAGCAGCTGTGTTCTCTAAAATTGACTTAAGGTCAGGGTATTATCAGTTGAAGGTGAAGGATGTGGATGTGCCAAAGAAAGCCTTCAGAACAAGGTATGGGCATTATGAGTTTCTTGTGATGCCGTTTTGTTTGACGAATGCTCCTGTAGCTTTCATGGACATGATGAATAGAGTGTTCCATGAATATTTGGACAAATTTGTCGTGGTGTTCATTGATGATATTCTCGTGTACTCTCGTACTGAGGAGGAGCACGAGGGGCATTTGAGAATAGTGTTGCAGGCTTTGTTGGAGAACCGGCTTTATGCTAAGCTTAGTAAGTGTGAGTTCTGGCTTAGGGAAGTTGTGTTCCTTGGTCATGTGGTTTTTGCTGAGGGATTCGGGTTGATCCTCAGAAGATTGAGGCAGTGATGAATTGGAAGCCTCCTAAGTCTGTTCATGAAGTCCATAGTTTCCTTGGTTTGGCGGGGTACTACCGGAGGTTCGTGGATGGGTTTTCAAAGATTGCTGCACCCTTGATGAAGTTGTTGTAGAAGGGTGTTAAGTATGAGTGGATGGAAGCGAGACAACAGGCTTTTGAGAAGCTTAAGGCAGCTTTGACGAAAGCTCCTATCTTGGTTCAACCTGAATCAGGGAAAGAGTTTGTGGTGTATAGTGACGCATCCTACGTTGGTTTGGGATGTGTGTTGATGCAAGAGGGTAAGGTGGTGGCTTATGCATCGCGCCAGTTGAAGGTGTATGAGCGAAATTATCCTACGCATGATATTTAGTTAGCTGCGGTGTTTTTTGCTTTGAAAATTTGGAGACATTACCTGTATGGTGAGAAGTGTATTGTGTACACGGATCACAAGAGTTTGAAGTATCTGATGTCTCAGAAAGAGTTGAATATTAGGCAACGACGTTGGGTGGAGTTGCTTAAGGATTACGATTTGACGATCGAGTACCATCTGAATAAAGCTAATGTTGTTGCGGATGCCTTGAGTAGGAAGGTGGCAGTGGAGTTGAGGGCTATGTTTGCCAGTTTGAGCATTTCGCATGATGGTGGTCTTGTGGCTGAGTTGGAAGTGAAACCATCCTTGGTTCAGTTGATAAAGGATAAGCAGTTATTGGATGATTTCTTGGTGCCACATGTTCAGGATATTGCTGAAGATAGGCCATCGGATTTCTGCTTTAATGATGATGGAGTCTTATGCTTTGGGAGTCGGATAGTAGTGCCCAATGATACTGAATTGAGGCGTGCTATTCTGACTGAAGCTCATAGTAGTCCTTTTGCTATGCACCCTAGTAGTACTAAGATGTACCGTGATCTTTGTGATGAGTACTATTGGGTGGGTTTAAAGAATGATGTTGCTGAGTTTGTGAGCAAGTGCATGGTATGTCAGCGAGTTAAGGCTGAGCATCAGTTTCCTTCTGGTTGTTGCAACCGTTGAGGATTTCTGAGTGGAAGTGGGAAAGGATTACCATGGACTTCGTGTCTGGTTTGCCTTTGTCGTCATCGAAGAAGAATTCGGTGTGGGTGATTGTGGATCGCCTGACGAAGTGTGCACATTTCATACATGTGCATACTACGTACACTTTGGATAAGCTTGCGGAGCTGTACATTGATGAGATTGTACGGCTGCATGGTGTGCCAAAGTCGATTGTGTCGGATAGAGATCCGAGGTTTAGATCGCGTTTCTAGCAGTGTTTGCATCAGGCTTTGGGTACACGGTTTAATTTCAGTACATCTTATCATCCACAGTTGGATGGACAGTCTGAGCGAGTTATCCAGGTGCTGGAGGATATGTTGAGGTGTTGTGTGATTGAGTTTCAGGGCTCTTGGGAGAAACATTTACATTTGGTGGAGTTTGCCTATAATAATAGCTATCAGGCAAGTATTCAAATGGCACCTTATGAAGCTCTGTACGGGAGGAAGTGTCAGACTCCTCTTTGCTGGGTTAGATAGGTCAGAAGTTGGTTTCGATTCCAGCTTTGTTGAAAGGAACCATCGAGAAGGTGAAGCTCATTTGTGAGCGATTGAAGGCAGCTTCTGATCGGCAAAAGTCTTATGCAGATTTGAAGCGTAAGGAGATTGAGTATGCGGTGGGTGACCGTGTGTTTTTGAAAGTTTGGCCTTGGAAAAAGGTGATGAGGTTTGGCCGAAAGAGTAAGTTGAGCCCTAGGTACATTGGACCATACGAGGTGATTGATTGTGTGGGTCCTGTTGCGTACAAGTTGAGGTTATCGCAAGAGTTGGAAAAGATTCATGATGTGTTTCATGTCTCTATGATTCGGAGGTATAGATTAGATCCTTCGCATGTCATGCATGTGGAGGAAGTGGAGTTGAATCCGAATTTAACCTATGATGAGGAACCGGTGGAGATTCTGGATTCGGATAGTAAAGTTCTTCGAGGCAAGACCATTGAGTTGGTAAAAGTGTTGTGGAAGCATCGTGGTGTTGAGGAAGCCACGTGGGAACGAAAGGATGATATGATGAAGCAGTTTCCATACCTTTTTCCTCCAAGTAAATTTCGAGGATGAAATTTCTTAAGGGGGGAGAGTTGTAACACCCCAATTTTGGGCTTGGAAGTTTAGGGTCTGAACCGGTCCGGTCTAAATTTCGGATCGAATATAAAAGGTGGTTTTAGGGAAAGCCTAGTTCGGGATGCATTAAAAATATGGAAAAATATCTAAAAATCCTCTTTTAATATATATAAGAGAGTGGTGAAATCAATTTTACAAAATGAGGCTTAGAAATATGACATTTCGAGTTAGTGACTAAAATGTAATTTTTGAAAAGTTCGTGACTGTTTTGAAAGGATTGAAACTTTGAATCTTTAAGGAGCTAATTTACCCAAGGGAGGATTTCTCCAGATTTTTCTTGATTTTTAAAGACTCATTTAATGTTTAATTAATAAAAAGAAAAGAGGGAAAAACCATATTTTAGTTTCATAACTAACTTTTGCTAAAATTTTCCCATTTCATTTTCTCTCAAAATTCCCTCAGCCAAACACATTTCCACAGCAACTCTTCTTTTGATTTTCACACCTAATGATGAGATTTCAATTCCCAAATGATTCCTAATCATTTCTACATCAAATCCTCTTCATTTGCTTATTGAATTTTTAAGAATTTTGGCTCTAAACAAGAAGAAATCCACATTTAGAGGTATGAACGTCCTTCTCCTCTAAATACTCAGTTATTTACTGAAATTCCCAAGTTCTCAATCCTTAAATTAAGTTTTATTAAATGTTTTAATGTTATGATCTTGATTTTGGCTTAAAACTTTAGATTTTGATCAAATCTTGAAGAATTTCATCGATATTGTTTGGGCTCTGTTTTGAGATGCCTTTTTAATGTATTTTGGATGTTTAAATGATGTGAAATGGAGGTTTAATCAATGCAATCCCGATAGGTTGGTTTTCCTAAGTTTTTACTTGTGAAAATGGTGGTTTTTGGGGTGATTTTGGTGTTCTGCTATAGCTGGAGGTATAAGGACGAGATTAGGTTCTTTTTGGATGTTAATTGATGTCTAAGAATGTTTAGAAGTGATGGATCTTGGCTGGGTAATGTTGTGGAAGTGTTTGGATGTGTTTTCGGTTGTGTTTGGTAGCCGAAATGTGAGTTTTGATGAGAGCAGTGAGTTTAGGTGTTTTGTCTGAAGATTTTAATGCATGATGATGCATTAATCCTGTGCTTTGATGTATTTAAAACAGGGGAGACAACTTCGGATCCTTGTGGTGTTGATCCGGAGGCTTCAACGGCGTTTCAGAAAGCTTGCGAAATGGAATTGGTGAGTGAAGTTTGGTTTTCAGCTTTGAAACCAATATTTGAAGGTTTTGAGAGCTTAGTTTAAGTCTAAGCAACTTAACTAAGCTCAAGAGTAAGTTTTCGGAGAAACTCTCTCTTTGATGAACCATGAAATGGTTGGATGCAATGTATTTAATTTGCATGTTTAAATTCTGTTTTTAAAGCATATTTTAGCATGTTTAGTGCTGGTTTTGAAAGCCATGTGTTGAAGGATGCTCAAGGTAAGAGATCCTTGGTTTGATATTGATAAGTGTGGTTCGATGCATAGTGATGCATGATGGTTTAATGCTTTAAAACAGTGAATTGATGATGGAAAATGATGTATATTGGCAAGTGATGTATTGGTTTAAAAGTACTTGAATCGGATATAGTTAGCCGGCTATAGGATTGGGTGCACCGTGAATAAAGTCGCCTTGAATGTTGAGGGGTTGTAATGGTACCGTAAACTCCATCCAAGTACACTAATGAGATGTCTAAGATCATAATGGTGGTTAAAATGCCATGTGAGGATCTTGTGTTGTGTGTCCCGTGTTCTCGTTAGTGATGTTATACAACTACCAATGAGTGATGTGGAGGGGTTGTGATTGTATCGTTAGACTCCATCACGGGTGTTGAGGGGTTGTGATTGTACCGGTAAACTCCACCTTCTGTGTTTGGTAGTGTATATGAAGCGTATGGGATAACGCTTGTAATCCGTGTATCCGATTGTGTTTTGTGTTGAAAAAATGGTTATGGATTATCACTTGAAAGCCAATATGACATGTTGATATAATGAAGCATGAGATGCTTGCTTTGTATGCATTGTTGCATGAGAAATGATGTTTATGAATTTAAAGGTCTTTGAAAGGTGTTTTACAAAGTGCATTATTGTGTTGTTTCATTAGAGCATTCCTCACTAGGCATATGTGCTTACGCTCTCTTTCTTGAATCATTAATGCAGAGAATTGTGGTTTTTAATGGGCAGCAAGGAGGGCAAGTAATCCAAGGGAAAGACTAAGCTCATGTATGGTGACTATTTTTACAACACTATTAGTTTTTGGTATTTGGCAATGAGAACCTAGATTGTGTTTTTGGGAGATGTTTTGGACTCCCTAAGTTTGTCATGATGCCTATGATGTTTTGGATATTTAATTGGCCATTTTGGTGTTTGCTTTGATGGTTTGATGTTTGTTGGTTTTGGGTAATAGGATGCATGCCTATAGATTGAGGTTTTCCCTAAGTGATGCCATGAATATGTTTTGTTGATGCAAATATGTTCCTTGCATGCATGATGACTTATTGGCATGATTTTGGGGGTCATAGGGATGTGTTTGATGGGTCGAATGTGTAATAAACCAGATAATTTCTGCTTTTCTGGGCAGCCCGTATCAGAACGGGTACTATTGTTTCGAAACAGGGGTCTTAAATGGCCTTGGTGTTTCGAAACGGGTAGAGCCGTTTCGAAACATTTTTGCTACTGCCAAGCCTTTTTTCGGAACAGGTTTCAAAACACTCTCGCGTTTCGGAACAGTCAACCACCGTTTCGGAACACTTGACCGTTGGGCACTGAATTACATGGTTTTATATTTTGAAATCTTCACGTTTTAGTCGTGAACTTTGTATATGCAATTGCTTGAGTTTGGGATGTCCGTTTGAGGTGAAATTAGGCAGAGAAGCATGAAACATGACTAATTTCATAATGGTATCTTAAAAATTTGTAAAGTCCTCTTAATTTCCAGAATTTACAATTTGGTCCCTAAATTTGTATGTTGTGCAATTGAGTACCTTTTTGCTTTCTGGTTGTTGTGATTTTTGAGTATGCTTATCTCAAGGGTACGCCTAGGGTTAATATGCTTTTAGACAAGTTTAAAAAGAAAAAAAAAGGGTTGTTAATCAAGGTTGACTTCTGGGTTGACTTTGGTTTTCCCCGTGCAATCTTCGTAGTTCAGGTCAACTGTCTAGGCCGAGATAAGGGGGTTACAGTTGTAGGATTGAGTCATGGCCCTTGAGCAACAACAAACTTCCATGGATGTATCTCTCACCACTTTTTGTGGTGCTTGGATTAATCATAATCGGAAATCTCAAGCTAACCGCGGTGATGATGATGGGGACAAAGACGATGGGGACGAGTAGTTTTTGAGCATATCATTACATACCATACCATTTAGGATTTCTATTTTATTATGCATCCATGTTTTGTGTTTAGGAACCCTATTTTGATTTATGTTTGTCTTTAGGATTAAGTTTGGATTTTAAGTTTGATGTTATTTTGAACTTGTATTGCTTTGGATATTAAATTTGAAGTTTAATGATATTATGTTGCTTTAATTATGCTTTAATTTGTGCTTTATTGTTCTATATCTTGTTTATATCCTTGATTGTATGCATTGATTTTGATCTAACAAAAAGGGTTAGAAGTCTAAAAACATAAATTTTTACAAACTTTTGAAAACCAAACTTAAATTAAGGGGGAATAAACTTTTCAAAGTTTTCAAAATGCTTAAAAATTTACTTTGATTTTGTTATATCAAGAAGAGAGATTGTAAAAACCTATTTTGATTTTGATATAACAAATTGTCTAACGACCTATTTGTAAAAGTAAATAAATTTTTAAGTATTCTAAAGCCTCACAAATTGACAAGAAAATTTGAGCCAAAATTGTATCTATGTTAAATTACTATTTCAAACAAAAATTTTCTAAGTTTTCAAGCCCAAAACCTACATTTATGCTAAGGTGTATCGATACAAATTTAAGGTTCTGGAATTTTAATCAACAATAACGTACCGATACAGTTGTCCTTGTATCGATGCAATTTTATTTGATTCGATACATCTTTGCATTTAAAGTTTTCGACCGTTGCTTGTCAGTTATAAAATACACAAATTTTAAACGGTCGTTAGACCATATCGATAAGCCCTAATATCTTATCGATACACTTTTGCTTAAGTTTTCTCAAGATTCCAGAGAGTAAAAATCGTATCGATACGGTCTTTGAGTATCGATACACCCATATTTTTACACTATACCCGTACCGATACGCCTATACGCGTATCGATACACCCCTCTTAAATGTGCACAACGGCTCTTTTGTTTTGAGATAGGTATCGATACGGTTGTTCGAGTACCGATACGGTAGGTTGCAGAAGTGCATTTATTGCGGAAAAATGGAGGCCAACAACTCTATTGATGATCTCAACCACCAAAACGGCCAGAAATCAATGCAAGGGTATATAAGCAAGCCTCCAAAGATTCAGAAACAACTATTATACCTATTTGCAACAATCCAAGCATATCTCCAAACCCTTGAGCTTAAAGAGTCAAATATTTTGTAACCCTACTCGTGTAATCTTTCATTGTATCATTTCATTTCAAGTTTGGGGAGTGATTACTTGTAATTGGGCAACCTATCAACCTTGTGAGAGGCATTTTTCTTATTGTCATTATTTCTTTGTATTTTAGAGAGTCTTGGTCAATCTTTGGGTAGAAAGATTAACCGGTTTGTAAGGTTTCCTTCTAATCTGAGAAAAATGGACAAATTTCTAGTGAAATTGGTTGAAAATTCTTAGTGGCGGCTAAGGTAGTAGATGTAGAGCTTGTTCTAAGTTTGAACCACTATAAATTTCCTTGTCCTTAATTTTTATATTTTTCAATTTGCTCCCTTCCAACATTAAAAAGCCAATTCACCCCCTCTTGGCCATTTTTGATTCGATTGATCCACTCAACAAAACCCAAAATAAAATTTTAAGAATTTTGAAATTACTCCTCCTTTCTTTAAGGCTAAAAGATATATCTTTGAAAATTTCTTTGAAAAAAAATTAATCTCATTTACTTCTCCCCATTTTTGTTAGATCAAAATTTATAGGATAAATAAAGCAAGATATAAATAGCTCCAAGCATAAAAGAAACAACATAGATATTATAAATTCAATGCATAAGGTTCAAAGAAACATAACAATCCAACTTAAACCTATAATCATAAACCAAAGCAAATATTCAAAAATATAGGAATTCAAAGACAAATAACATAGGTGCATAACCTCAAATCCTAAATATGATATGATATTATAAGATATGATATGAGATGGGATGCAAAAGCCTAAGGAGCGTCTTCATCATCATATATCGTGCCATTATCGCCAAGGGAGTGACCACGCCATTCACCATGGAATGCGTTAAGGGTCATGTCCATCAAGGCTTGACGATTTTCTATAAAGGTCACTCGAGCATCAGGAGAATCAAACCTTGTGTTGAGCGTGGAAAAGTGAGTATCCATGGAGGCAAACTTCCCATCAAGGTAGGCCATCAGAGCGTCAAGAAAAGGTTGAGCAACCAGAGCCATGAGATCCACGGGAGCAACGATAACATTCTCTGCGGGATCGAGTTGAGCACTAACAGGAAGATCTACATTCCGAACCCATTCTCCATTAAAGTATGTGAACCTGGCCTTCCAAAGAGATTTGTCATCAATGGGATCGGTGAGAGGCGCAAGAAGATCATAGGAGAAATCAATCTCTAACTTATGGAACATGTAGCTCAAGGCGGTGGCATAAGTGAAGGATTTAACTTGAGAGGTGAAAAGGTTTTTGGACAAGCAAGACGAGCTCAGAAAACATAATTTAGGTAAGGTTTTGGCGTTTCATTTCATGGAAGCAATATAGCCAAAAGTCATCGACTTGGCGAACCAATGACCATTTACCACCGGATGGTCGAAACCACCAAGTGATAAGGAAGTGAAGGAAACGATCATGAGCATCAAGAATGGTTATGTGGCCACTATAAGTATGAGGAAAATAATTTTCCTCATCTAAACCAATGTCATCCATCCCCAAAAGTTCGGCTATGATTTTAGAATAAAGACGAAAAGTTTTTCCCATAAGGTAAGATTCAAGAGCTATAACCACAGTTTTTGCTTGATTATAAATACACTGGGCATTAGAATAGAAAATAAGGACAAGATTTTTGTAAACAATGTCGGGTATGCTTAAAAAACCATGAACTTCCACTGATTTATTAAATCAAGATAACGAAAGTGAAATTCATCGAAAGTCATGAAAGCAATAGAAACTACACATTCTCGACAAGTTCGAAATGTTTGAAAATGTTTAAAACGATAATGATCATTGGGATTTTCGGGTTAATTAAAATATAAAGTTGAGTAAGGTTTGGTTGAGTACCAATATTTTTAGAGTTTGGATTTGGATTGGTACGTTTAGGATTTGAAGAGGTAGTACCCAACTCTTTTCTTGGTCTTTTTCTAGGAGCGATGATAAAATCCTGAAAACAAATTCAAACCACAAAAATAATGTATGCATAAACATCAATTCAATCCAATAAACAATCCAATGATCAAGGTGTGTTAAAAGAAAAACTATATTGTATAGTTTAAAATAATATACAAGTATAAAAAGAATTTTTAGTGAAAGAAAAACTAAAAAACAATCTAGAAAATATACGAGTATAATTTTTTATTCGATCAAACAAATTCAGTTTTGAAAGAATTTTTGAAAACAAAAATATATACATACTAAATAAATAATTTTTAAGCATAAAAATTATATAACTATGAATTAAAACGAAATTTAAAGTAAGGTTTATACCTTGAATGAGGATTATGGATGAATGAGGAGATGATTGTGCACAAAGCTTGATGATATTGCTTGGGTTTGATATAAAAACCAAAAGCACCCAAAAGATTTTGATATTTGTGAGAAAATCAAAGGATTTCAAGGGTTTTTATAGATGATTTTCGACCTAGGGTTTTTAGGAAAAGTAGAGGGTTGAGTTAGATTTGGAAAACCCTCTTTTAATGACATTTAAAGACTTCAACGGCTATGGATACCGATACGCCACTTGTGCGTACTAAAACCGCGTACCGGTATGGTTTTTAGCCATATCGATCCTCAGCCAGTACCAGTACAAGTAAACTTGTACCGAAACTGTCTCATGATACCTGTACCGATACCCGATATCCAGTATTGGTAACACTGAGCAAAAAATGACATATTTGGCTGTGAGAAACCAAAAAATTGAAACTTAATCGAATCGATATGCATGTATATGATATGAGATCAGCATGTATGAGCAAAAAACAGATGCATACTCTCCCTAGCAACAAGGATAGATGCATATAGGAGCAAAATCACAAAAGCATGGAAATCATCTAAATTCAAGCAATATTTAAACACCAAAAAGGCTCTAAGGTTCAAGAAAGGCTAGTAAGCCCTAACTCTCTTCTAAGAGTCCAAAAACGCTCTTTGTCTAAAGGTTTGGTGAAGATATCGGTTAATTGGCTCAAGTTGTCTACATATTCTAGAACTACATCATTTTTCAAGACATAATCTCTAATGAAATGTTGTCTTATCTATATGTGTTTGGTTCTAGAATGTTGGATGAGATTCTTAGTGAGACAAATAACACTAGTATTGTAACACTTTAGAGGGATGATACCTACATCAATTTTATAATCTAAGAGTTGTTGCTTCATCCAAAGGACTTGAGCACGACAACTTCCGGCCGAAATATATTTTGCCTCGGTGGTAGATAATGCTACACTATTTTGCTTCTTAGAAAACCACGATATAAGCATACTACCTAAGAGTTGACAAGTACTGGAGGTACTTTTTCTATCTATCTTAAAACATTCATAATCTGCATCCGAAGAAGTATGCAAACTAAAGGAAGAGACTCTAGGATACCAAAGAACTAAACACGGGGTGTCTCTAAGGTATCTAAAGATTCTCTTAACGGCTTGAAGGTGTGATTCTCTATAACTAGATTGGAATCAAGCACACGAGCAAACACTAAATATTATATCTGGTCTACTTGCTGTAAGATAAAGCAAACATCCTATCATTGATCTACAAACCTTTAAATCAATACACTTACCTCGTTCATCTTTGCCAAGCTTTGTAGAAGAGCTCATTGGTGTGGCTTGAGGTTTAACATTCTCCAAGCCAAACTTCTTGAGCATGTCCTTGATGTACTTAGCTTGATTGATGAAGATGTCACCTTTCCTTTGATTGATTTGGAGTCCCAAAAAGAATGAGAGCTCCCACATCATGCTCATTTCGAACTCACATTGCATCAACTTAGAAAATTCTTGGCAAAGCAATTCATTAGTAGAA
Organism: Hibiscus tridactylites; assembly: GCA_958450335.1. NCBI lineage: Eukaryota > Viridiplantae > Streptophyta > Magnoliopsida > Malvales > Malvaceae > Hibiscus > Hibiscus tridactylites. Next base: position 53,944,786 of record OY288279.1, on the reverse strand, counting down.
CCAAAAATAATATCATCAATATAAATATGTACTTCTAAGATATCTTTGCCTTTTCTTTTTATGAAGAGTGTAGTATTCACCTTTCCTTTGTTAAAAACATTTTTAATCAAAAAGTTTGATAATCTTTCATACCAAGCTCTAGGAGCTTGTTTCAAAATATATGAAGCTTTTGAAAGTTTAAAAACATGGTTTGGATATTTTGGATCTTCAAAATTGGGTGGTTGTTCTACATACACATCTCCATTTATAAAACCATTTAGAAAAGCATTTTTTACATCCATTTGAAAAGGCTTGAATTCATGCTAACACGCAAATGCAATAAGCATCCCAATAGCTTCCATTCCAGCTACGGGTGCACAGGTTTCATAAAAATTGATTCCTTCTTCGTGAGTGTAACCTTGAGCAACAAGTCTAACCTTATTTCTCACTATGTTACCACTCTTATCTAGTTTGTTTCTAAAACCCCATTTAGTTCATATGGTAGATTTATTACTAGGTATACCAACTAATGCCCATATTTTACTTCTCTCAAATTGATGTAACTCTTCTTGCATAGCCAATATCCAATAATCATCATTTAATGCTTCTTTGATATTTTTAGGCTCTATGCATGAGGTAAATGCAAAAAAATTGCATGCATTTCTAAGAGAAGATCTAGTGGCTACCCCTTTGGATGGATCACCCAAAATCTTACCACCTTTGACATATTTGAACTCCCTTGGGTAGGTCACCTCTTTTTCCTCTAGAGTCATGTCCTTCAAGGCTTCTAGAGGTGGATCTTGTGCTTCTTCTTTAGTTGGAACCTCATCCACCTTTGATGGTTGTCCTCCACCATCATTGGCATCAAGAATTCCTACATCATCATCATCATCATCACAAGTATCCTTCCTCGGAAGGAGGTTATCATCGAAAACCTTATGTATAGACTCTTCTACTACAAAAGTTCTCTTGTTAAATACTCGATAGGCTTTAGAGTTTAAAGAATAACCAATAAAAATTGCTTTATTAATTTTTGCATCAAATTTGCCTAAAATTTTACATCAAAAAGGATGAAAATAGCTAATGTTAGGCATTTTGCTTTTAATAAGCTCATAAGGTGTTTTCTTTAAAATCAACCTAATCATTACACGGTTGACAATATAACAAGCGGTATTTATGGCTTCTATCAAATCCTAAAAACTGGCCTAGTTGGAATCAGGTTTCGGCGATAGAAAATTTTGAATCTGATGTACTCAAATGTTGTAAATGGGTGACCCTTGTACCCCTATTATTAGTAATGAAGTTTCTTTCGGTCAAATTTAAGTATTAAGCCTCTTAGCAATAATTTCAGACTTGAAATGTGAAATATGAGCCATGCATGTCGTTATGGTCATGCCAGTTTCGATACAACCTAACTGTAACACCCCAAATTTGGGCCTAGATGTTTAGAATCCGAATCAGACCGGTTAGAAAACAGTTCGAATCTTAAAGGGAGTTTTAGGGAACACCTAGTTTGGGATGCTTTAAAAATATATAAAAATATCTAAAAATCCTCATTTAATATATGAAAGATAATGGCGGAATCAATTTTAAAAAATAAGGTTTGGAAATACTACATTTCGGTGTAGTGACCAAATCGCAGTTTTTGCAAAAGTTAAATAGTGATTGTTTTGTAAAGGATTGAAACTTTGAATCTTTAAGGAGCTAATTTTACCAAAATGTTTTCATCAGATTTTTCTTAATTTGGGTGATTTAATTAATGTTTTAATTAAAGGAAATGAAGGTTAATTAATTTAGAAACTACTTTTGACTATTCATAACTACTTTTCACAAATTTTCCCTCATTTTATTTTCTCTCAAATTCTTTTCAACCAAACACATTCTCTCCAACAAATATACTTTGATTTCCACTTCATTTGATGAGATTTCAATTTTCCTTTGATTCTTAATCAATTCCTCATCAAATCCACTTGATTTCTACATTGAATTTTCAAGAAAACTTGCCCAAATCAAGGAGAAATCATCCATTAGAGGTAAGCTACGTCCTTCTCCTCTAATGATCACTTTAAGTGGTTTTAATGTTAGAAACAAGAAATTGTCTTAAAACTCAAGATTTTGGAAGAGATCGTGAAGATTTTCGTGGGAATGATTGGGATCTATTTTGAGATGATTTTCTAATGTATTTTGGATGTTAATTGATGTTACAAATGAAGTATTATCAATCAAATCACGAATAGGATTGTTTTCCTAAGTTTTGCTTGTTAGAATGATGGTTTTTGGGGTGATTTTGGTATTCTATCATAGCTGGAGGTATAAGGACGAGTTTGTGGTGGTTTTTGATGTTAACTGATGTTTAGAAATGATTGGAAGTGATAGATCTTGGCTGGGTTTTGTTTTGGAAGAGTTTGGAGGTGATTTCTGTTGTGTTTGGTAGCCAAAATGTGGTTTTTGAGTAGAGCAGCGAGTTTAGGTGTGTGGCTGATGATTTCAATGCATGATGATGCATTAATCCTCTGCTCTTGTGTGTTTAAAATAGGGGAGACATCTTCGGACGCTTTTGGTGTTGATCCGAAAGCCTAGATAGCGTTTCGGCGAGCAAGCGAAACGTAATCGGTGAGTGCGTATGGTTTTAGAAGTCCTTAAGGGACAAAGACTCAAGGTTTGGGGATTTACGAAAGGTTTGAAACACCTTCCTAAGTCCGGAAGTAAGTATTGGCTAGATTGCTCTCACAGATGTGGTGATTGCCCCTAAAGTGCTTTTACATGCTCATGGTTTGAGATTGATAAATTCCTACTGTTTTTATGCATGTTTTATAGCATGAGATGATGCTTGAAATGATTTCATAAAGTAACATGTTGCATGGTTGAGATTTGAGCTTTTGTTTAAAGCATGGCAAATTTTATGGTTTTGAAATGAGATGAGAATGTTTTGAGAATTGTTGCATGAAAAACAGTAGGTGAGATGGTGATTTGACATAATATATTGTCATAGATGTTGAGGTACTTACCGGATATAATTGATCTATCAATAGGATGAGAGTGCACTATAAACTAAAAATTCGTACATGCTTTTTGGTTAAGCCAAAGGAGAGAACCGATGATGGGCATTCCATCGAGTAGGACTTGGTGAAATACCCAAGCTTTGTGGCAATCAGAGATTCCACCATGCGAGTATGGTGATGTGAGATTACACCAGAAATTGTGTTGCTAGATGAGTAAGTACGGTGACGGTAGATGTCACCGGAAGTGTCTAGTGAGATGTCCGCATATCCGAGTAATAATGAGATGTGAAATGCCAATATAAAATATGATATTGTTTTTGATTCACATGTACCTCTGATTAAATGATTTATGCTATGAGAAATGCATATGAGATTTGTGTTAAAAATTCTTTGGTGTTACAAGCATGAGTATGGCTTTGCCATGAGTTTTGCATTGGTTTAAATGCATGAGATAGAATGAAGGTACATGTGTTTTCAATGAGAAGTTGCTTTGAATGGTTTTCAAGCATGAGATAGAATGAGCATGTTGTTAAAAAGCTTTTGAGAAAGTGTTTTCAAGTTATGCATTATTGTGTTGGTTTCTTTAGAGCATGCCTCACTAAGCATTTGTGCTTACGCTCTCTTTTACCAATAATGCAGTTAATTGAGGTGTTATCGGGCATCAAAGAGGATAAGATCATCCAAGGAAGTACAAGCTCACGTATGGTGAAGTTTTCATACACTTTAGTTTTGATATAATGACAATGGGAAACCAAGGTTGTATTTGGGAGATATGTTTGAAATCCCTAAGTTTGTGGCATGCTTATGTTGGCATTTTTGAGTTGTAAGTGGCCTTAAATGTTTTGTTTGAGGTTGGATTGCTTATATTGTTTTTGTGATTAGGGAGTATGCCTTTAGACTATGTGAATTTGTGTTTGATGCTATGCTCGTGCTAGAAAGTCCTAAATATGTTCCTTATGTGTAAAATGGTTTGCAGTTATGATTTGGGAGTCTTTGAAGCATGTTTGATTGGGTTAAAGGATGAAAAACCAGCTATATCTGCTGTTTCTGGGCAAGGTGTATCGAAACACCCTCAAGTGTTTCGAAACGGGGGCCTGTAATGGTCTTTGTGTTTCGAAACGATTGAGACTGTTTCGAAACAGTTTGGCTACTGGAGTGCCTTGTTTCGGTATTGGTCTCGGAACATACCCGCGTACCGAAACGGTCAACACCATTTCGATACATGCGTTTCGGTACGGTGGGTAGGTGTTTCGATACAGTTGACCGTTGGCCGCAGTTTTGAATTGGTTTGAGTCTTCATGCTTTACATTTTAGTCCTAAATGTTGTGGATGCAATTTCTTGAGCTTGGAATGTCTATTTAAGCTGAAATTTGGCAGAGAAGCATGTAACATGATTAATTTCATATTGGTAATCCTAAAACCAGTGAAGTTGTTCTAATTTAAAAAAAATACAATTTGGTCCCTAATCTTGTTTAAAGTGCAATTGAGTCCCTAAATGTGTTCCGATTGCTGTGCCTTTTTCTACCATGTTTCGTGGGTTTTCACATAGGCTTATTCTACATCTAGACAGGATTAAAAATAAAAAAGGGTCGTGAATCAAGGTTGACTTTCGAGTTGACTTTGGTTTTCCCCGTGTAATCTTCGTAGTTCGGGTCAAACGTCTAGGCCGGACTAAGGGAGTTACACTAACTGCCCATAACTAACTTTCCTATTTTAGTGTAACTGTATCGATACGGTCATTAAATGTATCGATACGGTCCTCTGTCAAACTCTATTTTGTTGACCAAATTGCAAAGCTTGGGGGTAAGGTGCTGAATCACCTACATGCCTGACACCCTACGTAGGTTGACTCAGAATAGGGCTTTGAATGGTTGTTAATTGCCTAATAATGTTAAAGTGATGAGAAACAATTGTTTAAGCTTTCTTTGCCTAAATTAAAGTTTTCTATTGGCCAAAGGATAGGTGGGAAATGATTAAGGAGATTATGTGGCTTATAATAAAGAAGAAAAGCTCTCATCTTTGCTTTTGATTTCCCAAACATCAAGCCTCACATTTTCCTCCACACCTCCATTTCCATCTTCAAGCTCAAGCTAACCAAGCACCTCGATTTCATCCTTGAACTTCTTTCAATTTCGATACACCGTTTGAAAACCTAAAACTTGGTGAGTAAAACCCCTATGAGAATTTGATGATTCTTTCAATCATTAAGGTTTAAGTCCAAGACTAGGTTTTCAATGTTCAAATAGAAACCCATGGATTAAGGAGCTAGTTTTGCTAATTCAATATTTTTTTACAAGATTAGGCAAGCTTGAAAGATGTTTCCAAAACCTTAGATTGAATTCTAATGCAATCCTTAATATTGTGCTAGCCCAAGTGGTGGAGAAGGACCCATTGTCGACTTCGAAGGAAGCTAGGCACAACGGAGTGGTAATTTGATAGCCTTGTAATCAAGGTGAGTTTAGTTATGTCAAGGGATAGGTTAGGGGCCATCCTGTTGCATTTGATTTGTGGTTTTGATGTGTATTATGTCTAAGGATCAAGTAGTGCAAGCATGTGTGGTTGCTAAAGGTGAGTGTGGTAAGTCTTCGATATGGTTGATATGCTATAAGCTTATATGTGACAAATTAAATATGCTACATATGAAAATCAATATGAACACAATATGATACGATATATAAAATTGATATGATTTTTCTATGATATGATATTTGGAGCCAAGGCTCGATTATGTGATCCGATATGTTATGTGTAACACCCCAAAATTTTCCTAATTCGGAAAACCTAAATTTATGAATCCCTAAATCAAAAACCCTAGTAATTAAGGATTTATATTCGAAACCCTAGTTGTAAAATTTGGGAATTGAATAATCTTAAAACAAATTTAGTGACCAAATTGTATAAAATCAAATCTTTGGTGATCATTCTATAAGTGGGTTAAAATGGGGACCCGTCCCATGTGTTTTTCCCACTTGTTCAAGGTATTTAACCATACTTTTCATATTAGGTCTTTTCTTGTATCATTTTCGGTAGCCTCTTCTTCACCAAAGTCTCTAAAACTAAAACCACCCATCTCCTTTGTTTTCAGATCGACACTTCATTCAACATTCGTCCATCATCTGTTTCACGCACCGTCACCAACTTTGTAACCCTTGTGACCTCGCGAGTAACCCCCAATCTTTATATATCCCTCACTAGACACAGTTGCGAGAGATCGAAGAAAGAATCATTCAAATCTTCCATCGCGTCGTTGTGCTCTGCCTCTTGCTGCCTCTCATCTGTGTCATTCTTTAGCTACCCAGAAGCTAAAGAGAGACTACTCGACTCGGCCTCCATTGTTGCTCACGCTACCGCATCTCCTCCATGCCCCGTTTGTTGTCTGCACCAAACCAAAGGAAACCCATTTGTTTCCCTGCTCAGTTTGTTCCTCCATTGCTCGTGCCACTACCTTGTTCTCCGATTATATGTAGGTAATTCTTGAATCTATGTTTTGATTTTAAATTAGTGGTTTCCACTTTTTGAGTGTAGTTTGAGGGCATATTGTGTTTTGATGTTCTAATTCTTTATGGGCAAGATTGGTCGCATTTTGGCCTTGCAGTGTTGATGTTATCGTTGTTGTTGATGTGTACCCATGGTCGTCGCTGTGTTCCATCGTCGGACCTCCCTCATCGCAGCCGCGCTGTCAAGGGTTCAACGAACCCTAGTTTCTAGTTACAATGGTTGTGAAAGAGGAGTATGTGTGTGTTTGTGATATGGTAAGCCACAACCAAGTAGCATGTTTCTTTAAGCCCAAATTCAGGTGATAACATCCTAATAAAGAGCTGGTGTGGGACCCTTCAGGAAAAAAACAAACTCGTGAGAACATTTGACTCAATTGCAAAAGTGAACTGAACCAAATTGAGTTGACTAAACCATTTTTGACCTTGGACCTATTGATCAAACTCTTGACCGTTGACTCGACTCGTTTGACCAACCCAGACTGTTGGCAAGAAAAGATTTGATCTTTGACTAGTTTGACCGAGTTGACTTCGACCATTCAAGTCAATGTTGACCGTTGACTTTGACTAGAGTTGAACAAAGTTGACTTTTTCCAGACAACCATTATCTTAAGCTTTTTCGATGCCCTGAATCTGAATCTGCTGCTAGTTTTATTAAATTCGAACCCAAAAGCTTCGTTTTACTATTTACAATTTATTGTACTTAGTAATTTCAGATGAATTGAATATCGGATTGACTAGAGTTATTCTCGTGTTCAGGTATTGACTCTGAGGCTGACGAGTTACCTTCCCCACCTGTTTAGTTTGTATGTCCACGTTCTTCGAGGTATATGCGTAAGTATTCCTTCGGATTAGTATATGTTTTTAGTCGGTGGCATAGTGATAGCATTAGTTCTAATATATAGATCTTACCTTGTAGGTTATGATTCAACTAGACCTGAGCGTGATTCGCATCCTTCTTGATATTAGAGCTTCTACCCACTAAAGGTGTGTCTCTTCTTGTGCTATAAACTTGTGTGTTTCTCTCTATGTTATATTGTAAAGTGTCCAGAAGTCCTATATTTCATGCACATTCCACCTCTTATTATTACTGTTTTCAAGCTCATTTTAGGCATAAGTAGGTTCATGCATTGCATTTTACATTATTTCCTCATTTTAACTTCTCTAATTTAATTTTTGAGTTATTTTCTTGCTTTTTCCCTTCACTAATTTAATATAGGTGCATGGCCTTGAGGCATAAAATCAAGTTGAAAACAAGTTCTTCTTTCTGATTATTATTAGAGCAAGTATTTTAGGTTGCATTGCTTGAGGGCAAGCAATAGTTTGAGTTTGGGGGTGTGTAAAGTGTCCACAAGTCATATATTTCATACACATTCCACCTCTTATTATTATTGTTTTCAAGCTCATTTTTGGCATAACTTGGTTCATGCATTGCATTTTACAGTATTTCCTCGTTTTACCTTGCTTTTATAGATTATCATTTATTTGGTAAACAAGAGATATTGTTTTAGTGTATTTTTGTATTTAGGTACTAAAGGTTGAAAGAGGGAGCTAAGGAGCTGAGGATGAAATGCTGAGGTAGAAAGCCTAGGAGTTGTACTGATACAACTCCAGCAGAAGAAAGTTGTTGCCGAGTAGCTGCCGAGTAAAGTTGTTGCCGACCTCGCTTCCCACGGTAGCTAACTATGGAGTTGGAGAACCAGAGTGCGATTTGTAGAGCTTAAAATCTTGAGTCTATCGCTGTCATCCATTTAATTTTTCGACGCCTGTAGCAGCAGCCAGAGCTGCCAAACTGAGATCTCAAGGTTACTTGCGAGCTAAGGAAAATGAGATAAAGTCCACATTCCACGCAAAGAAGTCTGAGTTTAAAGTCACATTAAAGATGGAAAGTTACTTTCAAGGACTTCTACTTTAAGGAGGACTTAGCCTAGTTATTTGTCTATAAATACTCATTGTACTCCTAGTTCAAATCATATTAGGTTTTCTATAGACATAGCTAGAGTTCTCTGCCCCCACCATGTTCTAAACTTCATTTAGGTTAGGGTTATGTTGTAAATTAGTTGTGAAACGATTGTTTTAGGTTTTCGAGTTGTTTTTCAATAAAAATATTTCAAGTTTGCTTAATTTATGCACTTCATTCTTGCCTAGAAATAGGGAGGATCATTGTCGACTATCCCGCCGAACTTGGAGTATCTGCCAGATTTGCTGCCGAGACTTATTTCCATTTCACCTGCCGAGACAACGAAAGTTGCAAAGGAAGTAACCCGCTACGGCCGCGTGATAGGGTCGTAGCCTGCCACCCCCCATTACGCGCCGAGACAACATATTGTGGCAGCGCAAAAACAACTTAACCTTTTACAACGCAGTTTCACACTAAGTGACAGCATAACCATGTCTATTTTATCAACCATAATCACCGCCCTTATTACTTGTGTTTTTATTTACGTTTCATCACAACAATCAATTCACTTGTGTTTTTATTTTACCTTGTGAAACAGCTACAAAATGAACCAAGTTGTCCAATCCTCGTGAGATTCGACATCTTTTATACTATAACTTGGCAGGAGTGTGCACTTGCGCTCTCACAAAAAGGGAACACGTATTGTGATTTGTGAAAGTTTTGGGATATCATGCATAGCATATCAGATTGTGTTTTAATTAAAAACCGGATTTATCAATTTGTGAAATATCAGATTTCCGGAATCGTAAAACATCAAATTTATAGAATTGTGCAATTTGAATTTTCAAAATTCAAGTTTCAGATTTTAAAATCTGCATCATATCATTGTGAGTACATGGTTTGAGATTGTTCAGGGATGTTCAGTGGTTTAACCCTTTGGGTTGAATTCCGGTTCAGGTCAGTGGTTCCACCCTTCATGTAACCCCCTTAGCCCGGCCTAGACGCTAGACCCGAACTACGATGATCACACGGGGAAAACCAAAGTCAACCTGAAAGTCAACCTTGATTAACGACCTTTTTTATTTTATCTTCTCTAGATGCACATTAAACCTATGTGAAAGCCCAAGAACCTTGGAAGAGAAAAGCACAACGATCGAAAAATGTTTAAGGACCCAATTGCAAGAAATACACTTTTAGAGATCAAAATGTAAATCTTGGAAAATAAAAGAACTTTGAAGATTTTAGTCTTACCAAACCTCAATTAATCATATTACAAGCCTCTCTGCCAAATTTCAGCTTAAAAAGACATCTCAAGCTCAACCAATTGCAATTACAACTTTCAGGACTAAAATGTAAAGCATGCAGACTTCAAAGCAATTCAAACTCTGTCCAACGGTCACCCGTTTCGAAACACTGACAACCGTATCGAAACAATCGTGTTGAACGCCCGTATCAAAAAGGTGTTGACCGATTCGGTATGCGAGTGTGTTCCGAACCTAGTTCCGACACAGGCACTTCCAGTTGCAAAAGTGTTTCGAAACACTTCTAGTCGTTCCGAAACACCCAAGCCATTTCAAGCACCCGTTTCGAAACAACCAAGGGTGTTTCGATATAACCTGCCCAAAAACAGAAGAAACTTCTGGTTTTTCACCTAAGACACCCTCAAACATACTTTAAAACATTCCACAACATATCATCAACATGCTAAACATTATAATCATCAAATTTCATCAAAGGCTAGATACAAAACAAGCATTAGGGACACCAACACCCTAATCTCATACAACACAAGATCTTACCTTTAACCAAAGAACATAGCTAAAACAACATATAAAGAAGAAGATCCAAATGTTGCAAACGATCATCAACAAGTATCAAACCATAAACCGAACATGGTCAAGATAAACAACCTCGTTATACAACAGCATAAAAGTTCCCCCCCCCATTGCCTTTATTATCAATAACTATAAGCCAAACATATTTCTCAAGTGGATCTCTTCTTGAATCCCATGCTTCTTGCTGCCCCAACTTCAATTATCTGCATTGATGGACAAAAAGGGGCGTAAGCACATAATGCTTAGTGAGGAATGCTCAAAACCAAAACACCATCAATGCAGCGAATCATAAAACCTTCTTAAAATGTAATCACAACCCAATAAACCAAAGTATTGATTGAAAATCTCTTTTGAAACACCATTGCTTTAAAACATGCATTGCTCAACAAGAAAACCAACATTTAAGTTTGATACACTAAACAACTCACCTCAAACAACATCCTTGCAATTACTATCATTTAAACCTTTCCATGCACAACCACTTCATGCAAAGTCTAAACCAATTTCCTTGGAAAACACTTCCACTTCACACTATACTTTTCTCATGCTTGATAAACGTTTCAAAGCAAATACCTTTTGGAAACCATATGTTCCTTCTATCTATCACATGCATTCAACATATGAAAAACTCATGGCAAAGCCACACATGCTTGTTACTCAAAAGCCTTTTATAAACTCAAAACCTCATTTGCATAAGCAAATCTCCATTTTCAAAACTACATGTACCATCTAGCTAACACATACATACAACCTATGCAAATCTCATGGCAAGGCCACATATGCTTGATACACAAAAGCATTTCAAAAAATTATTATCTCATATGCATTTCTTATTACACACAACATCTCAAGCATTGGTACATGTGACACATTTCATTCTCATATATTGGTATTTTTCATATTCTATTGTACACGGATATGCGGACAACTTGACTCGAGGTCAGGTCCTACCCTGGTGGGGTCTCGCAACCGGCTCTTATAGAGGTATCTACCCTTGCCACTAAGCTTGGGTATTTCACCAAGTCCTACTATGATGGAATGCCCCTCATCGATTTCACATGGCAATAGCTCTTGTTGCCAAAAAGCTTGGTCTCTCACCAAGTCCTACTCCGATGGAATGCCCATCATCGGTCTCATGGCAATAACTCTTGTTGCCAAAAGCTTGGTCTCTCACCAAGTCCTACTGCAATGGAATGCCCATCATTGGTCTCATGGCAATAACTCTTGTTGCCAAAAGCTTGGATAATTCGACATGTCCTACTCCAATGGAATGCCCATCATTGGCCTCTCTCTTTGAGACGACACCCAAGAGCACGTACGAATTTTTAGTTTATAGTGCACTCTACATCCTATTGATCGACCAATATATCCGGTAATCTTTACATCATCTATGCCAATATATATCATTTTAAACATCAACACATTCGTTATTTTTAAAGCATGCAACTTCTTCAAGGCCAAAAAGCCGAACAAAGCATTTGAGACACAAATTGACAACTCATACTCACAAGGAATATCAATTTCATGCATCTTTCCTCAAACCAAGTTTGACAACCAACTCACATGCTTAAAAACCATGCACAAACAACAATTTGACTACATTGCCAAATCAACACATCAAAACCCATTTTGATAGTTTTCAAAACAATAATAGCACAATTGAGAGAGAATTCCACTTTACTTACTTCTGAACTAAAACCTGCGTTTCAAGCCTAGTTTAAGTTCCCAAACCTCTTTTCAAAACCATTCCAAAGCTGGAAAACATGATCTCACTCACCGATACACAAAACTATGCTAGCCGACAAGCCTCCCAAGCGTTCGAAACCTCAAACGCCACCTATATCGCTTCTGGATCATTCTCCCATGTTTTTAACACATAACAACAGAGGATTAATGCATCACCATGCATTAAAATCACCAGTCATACAACCCAACTCGTTGCTCTACTCAAGAACCTCATTTCGGCTACCAAAAACAACCGAAATCACCTCCAAACTCTCCCAAAACAAAGCCCAACCAAGATCTATCAATTCTAAACATTTATAAACATCAATTAACATAAAAAAGCAACATAAACACGACCTTATACCTCTAGCAACAAGAGATCACCAAAACCACCCCAAAACCAACATTCTAGCAAGCAAAACTTACGAAAACAAACCTATTCGGGATTTGATTGATAAAACCTCATTTTTAACATCAATTAACATCCAAAATACATTAGAAAACAACCTCAAAACAGAGCCTAACCAAGATCCACGAAAATCTTCAAGATCTCTTCCAAAATCTTGAGTTTTAAGACAATTTCTTGTTTCTAACATTAAAACCACTTATAAATCATTAATAAAGGGTTGACAACTTGGGAATTTCAGTAAAGAATTGAGTATTTAGAGGAGAATAACAATCTTACCTGTAAAAGATGATTTCTCCTTGATTTGGGCAAGTTTCCATGAAAATACAATGTAGAAAACAAGTGGATTTGATGAGGAATTGATTAAGAATCAAAGAGGAATTGAAATCTCATCAAATGAAGTGTAAAATCAAAGTAAATTTGCTGGAGAAATTGTGTTTGGTTGAAAGGAATTTGAGAGAAAATGAAATGAGAGAAAAATGGTTATGAAAGTCAAAGGTGGTTTATCACCTTTATTTTATTTAATTAAATCATTAAATTAAATCACGGAAAAATCTGATGAAAACATTTTTGGTAAATTAGCTTCTTAAAGATTCAAAGTTTGAATCCTTTACAAAACAGTCACCATTTCACTTTTGCAAAAACTGCGATTTGGCCACTACACCGAAATGTAGTATTTCCAAACTTCATTTTGTAAAATTGATTCCACCATTCACTTATATATATTAAATGAGGATTTTTAGATATTTTTCTATATTTTTAAAGTATCCCGAACTAGGTGTTCCCTAAAACTCCCTTTTAGATTCGAACCGTTTTCCAGACCGGTCCGGTTCAGACCCTAAACTTCTAAGCCCAAATTTGGGGTGTTACAACTCTCCCCCTCTTAGGAAATTTCATCCTCGAAATTTCAACCTGCAAAAAAAGCATGATACCAAACTTCCCTAAACAACACACAATGTAACACAAGAGACTTAACCACAACTGAAACATCCTCAACCCAAAACACCACGAAGCCAACACATCCTCAAATCAAACTTACACTATACCCAATTCCAACACCATCACTTACGATGCAAGACTTCCAAAACACTCGGTTATTAGCCCCAGCTTAACTTTTCACACTTTCGAACTGTGCATAGCCCCAACAACCCGAAGAACTCTCAAATCTTTACAACATACTCCGCCTTATCTCATAACTCCCTCAACAAAACTTGCACACACGGTGACACCAACCCATCCATTTTCAGCCACCATGTGACCCACAACCTACTCTGCTTCTAAAACCTCTCGCCAACCGCTCCACTCCTACTCAACCACTACCACGATAAGCAAAAACTTCTTAAGCATCAACTACTTACTCAAACTTCTCAATGTATTGATAACATTCCTTCACATCCGCCACTATCACTACTATAACAACTCATCAAACTACTCACACAACATCCAAAATCCACGTCACAAGACTCCATCCTTAACTCCACCAGCTGTTCCACTTACCCCCAACTAACTTAGAAAAGATTTACTTATACTCAACTAACAAACCACTTCTCACAAGAACCCGGCCAACCAACAATGGCCATTGAACTTACATTGCCTTTTCACTTCAAGCTTTGACCATAACACTAACCTTACCTGGATACCACCCATTCCATACAAACATATTAAGATTACGAAACCTCTACTCATCCCAAGAAAAACCTTATCTAAAGCTCTCAACATATCCTCCTCCCAACTCCTCTAAGGTTACTACGAACCGTCACCTACATAAACAACTCTCCTATTGCAACCATCAACGCCAAGACGCCTCAATACTCCAGAAACACATCCACTACCCTACAACAATCACCCAACACAGGGAAACTACAACACTGATCTATTATTCACAACCACCTCAACCGATTCTAACTTCAATCGGTAACCTCCTTACCACCACACCGCTAAACTCTTTAAGCACCTAAACACCTTCCTTTCGCCAGCCAGCTAGATCACACTCACTACTACAGACAACTTGTTTACTACCTTCTTCTACTTCTAGCATTCACCTAGCACCAAAACAACACTTTAACCCCCCAACCAACCTAATCCTACCACAACACTATCAGACCCAACTAGCTATTAGCAAGTGTGAACATTCGTATGCATGGTCACCAATATGCCTTATCAATGCATGTGTACATGTATGCAAAGCCTTTAATGTCATGTCGCATGTATGCATGTACCAACATATATATAACAAATGGTTTTAATTGTGCATGTAAGTCGGTTCACACTTACCAATAACATCCTCAGGGTCCGCTAAGAACAACCTCTTACCTCACTTTTAACTTTTCCAGCTCTACCATTCTAACAATTTGCTAGCTACAAAATACTCCACCAATACCCTCTTCACACTAAAGTTGTTTTCAAAACAACACCAGCCACTACCCCAACCTTCTAGCTATAAGACCTTACCTACTACACAAGGGAAACCAAACCGGAACCAAACAAAGATAACTAGGGCAAAGATTACTTAGCAATGTTACATGTAATCACCTCATTGCCCTGGAGCTCCAACATACAAATTCTCTTCCCCGCAAATCCATTATTCTCTGGCCGCACCGCCGCAGCACAAACCAACACTTTAAGGTCATCATCGTCTCCCTGCGGTAAAGAACCCTGACTACCCCGAGCTAACTCCAGAAAATTCTATCCCAAATGTCTAACAGACCCACAATTCCAACAAGATACATCCCCCAAACACCTCACACCTTTATGCCTTTCTTGCCACCTCCAAACTCTGTCTCGGTCGCGCTCACGACCCTTCTTAGACCCTTTTGCACCCACTAAAGCTGATCTCACCTCTTGAACCACAAGTGATGAATCATTCATCACAGAACCAACTCTCACCTCCTGTCTTACTACCTCAACTCCAGGCACTGTAGACTGAAATGATACACTCCCACCAAAAAGTGAATTCCACCCCTTTACAACTTGCTCTAAAGCAGCAACCATCGTACCCAACTGCCATTCTCTCATCGATCCCATTGTCCTATTATTAACAAAGCAATGATAACAAAACAAACAAAACGATCAGGCCAGCTTCAAGCAAGGATTCAAGACTCCAACTCCAACATAACACAATAGCTATAATAATAAGGGATTGGGTATCCCGAATTCTCCCCTTTTATATGACATAACAATAAATAAAAACATTGACATCACAAACATCGAGTATATCAATCAACAAACTTCAATCATGCTCTCATCAAACAACATTCACCCTCAACATCATAACATCAACATATCATATCCATCACATTTTCATTATTCAGAAAATCAACTCACAACACCAGCATGTCACCAACACATGTTCACATTAGCTTACAGAAGAATCGTAACCACAAAGCACAATAAAAACATCAACAATTCACTTAGAAACGTATTTTTCAACCAACTTTCAACCATACATCAGAATAAACATACAACACCTACCATACCAACTTACAACAAACTTACCATCGCCCCAAATATACGCAACTTAGCTCTGATACCAACAAATGTAACCCCCTTAGCCCGGCCTAGACGCTAGACTCGAACTACGAAGATCACACGGGGAAAAATAAAGTCAACCCGAAAGTCAACCTTGATTAACGACCTTTTTTATTTTATCTTCTCTAGATGCACATTAAACCTATATGAAAGCCCAAGAACCTTGGAAGAGAAAAGCACAACGATCGGAAAACGTTTAAGGACTCAATTGCAAGAAATACACTTTTAGGGACCAAAATGTAAATTTTGGAAAATGAAAGGACTTTGAATATTTTAGTTTTACCAAACCTTAATTAATCATATTACAAGCCTCTCTGCCAAATTTCAGCTTAAAAAGACATCTCAAGCTCAAGCAATTGAAATTACAACTTTCAGGACTAAAATGTAAAGCATGCAGACTTCAAAGCAATTCAAAACTGTGTCCAACGGTCACCCGTTTCGAAACACTGACAATCGTATCAAAACACCCGTGTTGAACGCCCGTATCGAAATGGTGTTGACCGTTTCGGTACGCGGGTGTGTTCCGAACCTAGTTCCGAAACAGACACTTCCAGTAGCCAAAGTGTTTCAAAACACTTCTAGTCGTTCCGAAACACCCAAGCCATTTCAAGAACCCGTTTCGAAATAGCCAAGGGTGTTTCGATACACCCTGCTCAGAAACAGCAGAAACTTCTGGTTTTTCACCTAAGACACCCTCAAACATACTTTAAAACATTCCATAACATATCATCAACATGCTAAACATTATAATCATCAAATTTCATCAAAGGCTAGATACAAAACAAGAATTAGGCACACCAACACCCTAATCTCATACAACACAAGATCTTACCTTTAACCAAAGAACATAGCTAAAACAACATATAAAGAAGAAGACCCAAATGTTGCAAACGATCATCAACAAGTATCAAACCATAAACTGAACATGGTCAAGATAAACAACCTCGTTACACAACAACATAAAAGTTCCCCCCATTGCCTTTATTATCAATAGCTATAAGCCAAACATACTTCTCAAGTGGAGCTCTTCTTGAATCCCTTGTTTCTTGCTGCCCCAACTTCAATTATCTGCATTGATGGACAAAAAGGAGCGTAAGCACATAATGCTTAGTGAGGAATGCTCAAAACCAAAACACCATCAATGCAGCGAATCATAAAACCTCCTTAAAATGTAATCACAACCCAATAAACCAGAGTATTGATTGAAAATCTCTTTTGAAACACCATTGCTATAAAACATGCATTGATCAACAAGAAAACCAACATTTAATTTGATACACTAAACAACTCACCTCAAACAACATCCTTGCAATTACTATCATTTGAACCTTTCCATGCATAACCACTTCATGCAAAGTCTAAACCAATTTCCTTGGAAAACACTTCCACTTCACACTATACTTTTCTCATTCTTGATAAATGTTTCAAAGGAAATACCTTTTGTAAACCATATGTTCCTTCTATCTATCACATTCATTCAACAAATGCAAAACTCATGGCAATGCCACACATGCTTGTTACTCAAAAACATTTTATAACTCAAAACCTCATTTGCTTAAGCAAATATCCATTTTGAAAACTACATGTACCATCTAGCGAACACATGCATACAACCTATGCAAATCTCATGGCAAGGCCACATATGCTTGATACAAAAAAGCATTTCATAAAATTATTATGTCATGTGCATTTCTCATTACACACAACATCTCAAGCATTGGTACATGTGACACATTTCATTCTCATATATTGGCATTTTTCATATTCTATTGTACACGAATATGCGGACAGCTTGAGTCGAGGTCAAGTCCTACCCTGGTGGGATCTCGCCACTGGCTCTCATGGCGGTATCTACCCTCGCCACTAAGCTTTGGTATTTCACCAAGTCCAACTACGATGGAATGCCCCTCATCGATTTCACATGGCAATAACTCTTGTTGCCAAAAAGCTTGGTCTCTCACCAAGTCCTACTCCGATGGAATGCCCATCATCGGTCTCATGGCAATAACTCTTGTTGCCAAAAAGCTTGGTCTCTCACCAAGTCCTACTCCGATGGAATGCCCATCATTGGTCTCATGGCAATAACTCTTGTTGCCAAAAGCTTGGATAATTCAACAAGTCCTACTCCAATGGAATGCCCATCATTGGTCTCTCTCTTTGGGACGACACCCAAGAGCATGTACGAATTTTTAGTTTATAGTGCACTCTACATCCTAATGATCGATCAATATATCCGGTAATCTTTACATCATCTATGCCAATATATATAATGTTAAACATCAACACATTCGTTGTTTTTAAAGCATGCAACACCTTCAAGGCCAAAAAGCGGAACAAAGCATTTGAGACACAAATTGAAAACTCATACGCACAAGGAATATTAATTTCATGCATCTTTCCTCAAACCATGTTTGACAACCAACTCACATGCTTAAAAACCATGCACAAACAACAATTTGACTACATTGCCAAATCAACACATCAAAAACCCATTTTGATAGTTTTCAAAACAATAATAGCACAATTGAGAGAGAATTCCACTTTACTTACTTTCGAACTTAAACTGGCGTTTCAAGCCTAAATTTAAGTTCCCAAACCTCTTTTCAAAACCATTCCAAAGCTGGAAAACATGATCTCACTCGCCTATACACAAAACTATGCTGGCCGATAAGCCTCCCAAGCGTCTGAAACCTCCAACGTCACCTCTATCACTTTCGGGTCATTGTCCCCTGTTTTTAACACATAAAAACAGAGGATTAATGCATCACCATGCATTAAAATCACCAGCCATACAACCCAACTCGTTGCTCTACTCAAGAACCTCATTTCAGCTACCAAAATCAACTGAAATCACCTCCAAACTCTCCCAAAACAAAGCCCAGCCAAGATCTATCAATTCTAAACATTTCTAAACATCAATTAACTTCAAAAATCAACATAAACATGACCTTATACCTCTAGCAACACGAGATCACCAAAATCACCCGAAAAACCAACATTCTAGCAAGCAAAACTTACGAAAACAAATCTATTTGAGATTTGATTGATAAAACCTCATTTGTAACATCAATTAACATCCACAATACATTAGAAAATAACCTCAAAACAGAGCCTAACAAAGATCCACGAAAATCCTCAAGATCTCTTCCAAAATATTGAGTTTTAAGACAATTTCTTATTTCTAACATTAAAACCACTTATAAATCATTAATAAAGGATTGAAAACTTGGGAATATCAGTAAAGAACTGAGTATTTAAAGGAGAAGAAAAATCTTACCTCTAAAAGATGATTTCTCCTTGATTTGGGCAAGTTTCCACGAAAATACAATGTAGAAAGCAAGTGGATTTGATGAGGAATTGATTAAGAATCAAAGAGGAATTGAAATCTCATCAAATGAAGTGTAAAATCAAAGTAAATTTGCTGGAGAAAATGTGTTTGGTTGAAAGGAATTTGAGAGAAAATGAAATGAGAGAAAATTAGAGAAAAGTGGTTATGAAAGTCAAAGGTGGTTTATCACCTTTATTTTATTTAATTAAATCATTAAATTTAATCACGGAAAAATATGATGAAAACATTTTTGGTAAATTAGCTCCTTAAAGAGTCAAAGTTTCAATCCTTTACAAAACAGTCACTATTTCACTTTTGCAAAAACTGCGATTTGACCACTACACCGAAATGTAGTATTTCCAAACTTCATTTTGTAAAATTGATTCCACCATTCACTTATATATATTAAATGAGGATTTTTAGATATTTTTCTATATTTTTAAAGTATCCCAAACTAGGTGTTCCCTAAAACTCCCTTTTAGATTTAACCGTTTTCCAGACCGTTCCGGTTCAGACCCTAAACTTCTAAGCCCAAAATTGGGGTGTTACACTTCAGGCTGAGTTCCACTTTGAATAGTGACGATGGAGAGAGTAGGTTTCGGGAAACTTGGTATTAAGTTTTCATATGCATCGAACATCATTTCATTATGATTTGTATTTATCAAATTTAATGTGTTTTTAAAAGAATTTATCAAAAAAATAAAAATACTCTTTTGCTCTATGATTGCTTTCACTTTAGAGACTTGGTAAGCTCTTTAGCTTACACCCCCATAGTCTTTCTATTCAGATAATTTTTATAATTCAATATGAACTCTCTTTTGATTATTTCAGACTATTGTTTAACATATTTTGGGATATTTATGTAATTCAAACTTTGAGACTGTTTATAATTTGGGTTTTATTGAATGCATGGAATATATGGTTATTTTCAAATATTTATTCAAACTATCAAAACAATGTTATACGACTACGATTTATAACAAATGAAATGTTATTGAGTTTATTTACCTTAATAATTTTTTTAATTATTTAAACCTAACATTTATAACTTGAGGGACAAGTTTTTAATGTGACATTCTAGATTCGACCCATTTCTTCTAAGTCAGATTTAGCGGGTTACATTTAGTGGTATCAGAGCTAAGTTTAACCCTCAGACTGTGAGGCTCACAAAACTTGTTTTCAAAATATTTTTGGCTTCTGCATGCATATGAAATATTTTGGGATAAATGAGAATTTTCTAAAAACAAAACTTGTTACGGTTTCACATGATTTCTTACGAAACTATTTCCAACGTGTTTTAAATTCGAGACTCTAGTACCAAATTTGAATCTAGGTTGTCACCTTTTGTAGATAGTTACCATGTCACTACGTATGAGTTCTTGTGTTTCTTTGGTTGAGGTCTTATTGTTGCTTTTGATAGTGATCGTTCACCTTATGTTGCTTAAACAGAAAATCACAATGTGATTTATGATAATAAGGGTTGATATGTGAGATTTTATGAACCTGATCAAATATGTTCCTGGGTTGGTTACAATTGAGATAAATAAGAGTGATTGGTTTTGAACGGAATTCGTCCGCTGATCTAGAAAGATGTTTCTATACACCAAAATAAGGTGTTCAGTGAGCTGGTTTGTCATGTTAAGACTTCTGAGAGGATAAATGCACTTATCAAAGAAGCTTCAAAATGTTGATCAAGTTAGGAAGAATTTGGACACAACTATTTAGCCAAGTTTTTTTGAACCCATATAGAAAGAGATGAGAACGATTATCGGAGGTGAGACCAACAGTATCGACAATACCGGGTGGAAGTGTGAGTAGTTCAAAAGTTCCCCGGCCCATATATGTATTTAATTTATGTAACAAGAAGCATAATAGAGAATATAGATGGATGAAATGAACGTGTTTTTGAGGTGGATTCCATGATTATTATCTAAGAAATTGTCCATGTCCACCTATATGTTCATCCGTACAAAGTCAATCAGAGGCATAAGTTCAGGTACCTCATTGAGGTAGAGAGCACTTTAGGTCAGTTGCTTCTGGTAATTCTAATAGAAATAGACTCGTTCAGAGTGTTAGATCTGCTAGATCCGAGATTAGAGGACTTGGTTTAGTATATGCGACCGAAGCTTGTGATAGTTATGAGAATGCATCTGAGGACATAGCAAGTACATTTTGATGTACTAAATTCTTATCTTTTTTTATGGATACTAAATTAAGATTGAGAAGGTATCAATATGTGTCAGTTAGTTTGAGACGTTGTTGAGTCTGAAAATTTTGATGACGAAATTTCTTTTAGGGGAGGGAGAGTTGTAACACCCCAAATTTTCCTAATTTGGAAAACCTAAATTTATGAATCCCTAAATTAGAAACCCTAGTAATTAGGGATTTATATTCAAAACCCTAGTTGTGAAATTTAGGAATTGAATAATCTTAAAACGAATTTAGTAACCAAATTGTATAAAATCAAATCTTTGGTGATCATTCTATTAGTGGGAAATGATATTTTTACATATTGTGTGATTTATTCTCTATTGTGATTTGTGAAAGTTGTTGCGTGTAAAAGGTGCTCCGTAATTAGTGCAAGTGTACACGTCTCAAGTAATATAATGATAAGCATTAGAGTATCGTCTCCATAGGGATTGGGATGGCTTCCTTCGTTTATCTTCTCGCACTGAAAAAGAAAAGTAAAAGTAAAAAACAAGTAGAAGAGTTTTTGGTTTTAACTAAACTAAAGATCATAAACTAAAGCAAACAAGTAAAAATAGAGAAATCAAGATGAGAGAATGGGCCGGATTAGATTGCATCGTAGTGTGGAAAGCAATCGACTTGTCTCAGTCTTTGAATGCAAAGATCACCAAACTGCCTCGGCCTACCACGGCAATAAGATGTGCTGCCTCGAGAATTCCTTGCTGGTCGGCAGATGATGTCAAGGTTCATCAAAGCATCCTTTGATGGCTCCTTCTTACCCCCAAGTTGTAGCACTATTGATGAATGAGCCTTGATAATACCTCTCAGCATAAACCAGGATGAACACCAACTAATCCCATGCTTATTTTAGCTGTT
Organism: Hibiscus tridactylites; assembly: GCA_958450335.1. Classification (NCBI taxonomy): domain Eukaryota; kingdom Viridiplantae; phylum Streptophyta; class Magnoliopsida; order Malvales; family Malvaceae; genus Hibiscus; species Hibiscus tridactylites. Next base: position 53,922,526 of record OY288279.1, on the reverse strand, counting down.
GAAACTCTGACTTATTCCTAAGCCGAGTTAGCTTCCACCGTTGGGATGAAAACCATACTTATTCGTTTCTTGAGTTTAACTTTTCCGATATTAACAAATAGATAACCTCACAGTACTCTCTCTCGATGAGATTGCAAGAATAAGATCAATGCCAAGAATAAGCAAACATTGAACTAAATTTCATTAAAAACTTAAACAAAGTACAATTTTTTCTCACAACCACTAAGCAAAATAATCCTAACCCTAAGAGAAATTAGAACATGATGGATGTGGAGATCACACAACTAAACCCTAATCTCAAACTCTCAATACTTGACTCTTCGGTTCCTTCTGACTCTGCGTCAAACCTTGCTTAAATAGGAAAAGGAGTAGGGCAAAGTCCTTATTGGATAGGAAGTTAAGTTGGACTTGCACTTGTCTTCATTAAAGAGGTGAATCTCTTTAATTTTAATGCATTTATCCGCTTTGGCCAAATTCCATCTTTAACCTTCCTTCAATGTTTTTACCATCTTCTTGTGCTCTGGTTGGCACGCAAAGTATGTAGAAAAATCCAGCGTTTTATGCTCTTCAAATCGGCTACCACTTTGCATGCTTTGCCCTCTAGTAGGTTGGTCTGTGTACTACCTCGGCATATAATATATGCTGCCTCGGCAGGGTTCTGTCACTCGATCTACTCAGTAAGGTTTCCTCTTCATAATTCAGCTTCCTTTAGTAGAAGATGTCATCTTTGGCTTAGCTAGATCTGGATCTATTACGAGCTCGTTTTGCACTATCTTTTCTTTTCTTCATTGCCTGCTCGACATCAGCTGCACCAGTAGTGAGTAAATCTGCGCAAATACCAAACATTCATAAAACAATACCTTTTTCATTAAATACAACAAATATTAGGATCAAAGGTAAAGGCAGTGTAATTAATGCATATATGGCCATAATTCCACTCAAATGGGTGTAGGTTAAGCAAGAATTACCATGTAAAAAGGGTGAAAATATAGGACTTTTGGGAACTTATCACACCCCAAACTCGAACTATTTCTTGTCCTCAAGCAATGCAAACCATCAATTGCCCAAACCTTAATCTTCATGAAAATTCTCCTTGGTCTTACTTTTCCTTCTTCTCTCCAAACCATGGCCATGAATGCTTGGCCTTTAAGTCTTCAGATGCCTTAGGAATTTCCCTAGAATCAAACTATAAGATTTGTGAGTGTGTGCAAGATTTGTGAACAAGATGGTTATTCGGGTTCTAAGTAAACACTTAAGCATTAACCTACTTAACTTGGGTTATTTTTTAAGCAATCTAACCTACTAGAGCCAATTTCGGGCACCTCTAGTGATTAGCTTAGAGCCAATTTCAGGCACCTCTAGGGCTTCCTTAAGCTAGAGTTAGTGTTAGGCACCTCTAACTTTTTATCCAAAATTTTCTTCCTAAGCAAGTCTATGTCTTAAGTGTCCTAGAACTCCTTAAATCATACAAGTCACAAAGGTGTATTGAAGTTCTAATCTAATAGTATGATCCTAAGTTAAAGGGTCTAAATAGTTCAAAGATATGGTAAGAAGAGATATATCTATGGCCAAGGTAGAGAATTCAATTAAATTAAACTAAGGCAATTGATGAAGAACGTTGCCGAGGCATAAGCTTTATTCGGCTAAGGCAATATGTGTAGTTAAAAAACTGACAAGTATAAAATAGAACTGCATAACAATGATATTATTATGTCGCGGCAGAATAATGCCTCTCGACAGTAGAACCTACACCCCCAAACTCAAGACAAGCATTTCCCTCAATGCATTAACAAAAGATGCAATAATCGAAGAAAAAAATTAAGCACAACAATTAAGGTCATAAAAATAAAGGCAAGAGAGAAAATTTAGATGGACTTGGATGAGTCATCGCTTTGTAGGATCAATCTTCTCCCTTTGCAAGTTGTATGCTTAACTTTCTTGGTTTCTCTTGGCAGTTTGATGCGTGGAGGGGGGTTGGCTTGGCCGCTGGCAAGTTTTGTCGTCGCAACAAAGGTTTCTCCACACTTAGATGATTGTCCATCCCTTCTTTCATTCTTGATCTCCTTCATAATAAAACCTTATTCCTAAATGAAAAATTAAAATGTGGAAAATAAAAAGATAGAGAGAAAAGGTTAAGACTCTAAAGGAGTGCATGTGCATACATCTCCTAAAGTGATTACTTCATTATCCTTCACGGCATGTAGCCCAGACTGATGCTTTAATCTATGCCCAGTATTTTTTAATTCATGATCACCGTGTGCTTTTTTCTTTATATCTCCATGTTTTGTCATCATACTATCGCGGTAGTGGCCCAAACAGTGGCCAATGTTGCAGCCGAAGAAGTGTGGTTCTATGTCGACGTCTGACTTAGTTAGGGTCTGGATTGCCTTACATTTTCTAGGTCATCAGCGTGTTTCATGGGGTTCAGTACACTGAGTTTCACATGTTGGTTGTTTAGTCTCATTGTTAGTTCTCCTTTTTCGACATCAATTAGAGTTCTCCTTGTAGCTAGGAATGGTCTCCCAATGATGATTGGTACATTCTCTTATGCATCACAATCCAAGATAAGAAAGTCGGCAAGGGAAATAAATTTATCTATTTTTACCAAAATATCCTCAATTTTCCCTTCTGGTTGCACATAGGATCTATCAGCAATCTGCAACATTATAGTGGTAGGTATGGCTTTTTCAATTCCCAATATCTCGAACACTAACTTAGGCATCAAGTTTATACTTGCTCCTAGATCACACAGTGCTCTCCCTATGTAATGATTTTCGATTACACATGGTATGAGAAAACTGCATGGGTCCTTGAGCTTGGGTGGTGTCCGATTGTGTAGCATTGTCGTGCATTCTTCTGTCACAGCAACAGTTTCAAATTCCCCAATTCTTTTTCTCCTTGAGACAATTTCCTTGAGGAATTTGGCATCATTCGGGATTTTCTTGATAGCTTCAACCAAGGGCAGGTTGATATGTACCTGCTTCAAGATGTCTAAGAACTTCTTAAACTAGTACTCGTGCTTCTGTTGTTTAAGTCTTTGGATAAATGGTGAAGGTAGTCGAATGTCCTCTACTCTTTCTTTTCATGGGAATTTGATTTGATGGATTAGCGGCTCATCGACTTATGGCTCTATCGTGGGTGATGCCACGAGTGCTGATGTGGCAGTGTCTTTAGGGGTTGTTGTTGTGGCAGTGTTGTTGGGCATTGTTGTGGCAGTTGACTTCTTTAGCTTCGTCTTCTTTGTTTCCTTAACTTGGGGCTCCTTGAGTTGAATACCACTTTGAGTGGTTATGGCATAACATTGTTCATATGATTTTCCCTTAGCGACTTCAGTATCTCTAGGCAAGCCTCGCATCGGCCTTGTGTTTAGGATCTGTGTGACTTTCCAAACTTTAGTCTCTAGAGATTTCTGTGTTGCCTCATTATTTTGCAGCCACATCTCGGTCCTATCCACAAAAGCATCAGTTTTCTTTATAAACTTTTCAGTATTAGCCATATATGCACTAGTTTGAGACATAAAAACATTTAGAGTATTTTTCTACAGAACTAGTTGGCATAGACTGTTGCGGCGGCATACACTACTGTTGCGACATGTTCTGCTGAGGCATGTTTTGTTGAATCCTTATGTTGGAGCATTCTAATTGTTCAGATTGAGTGCGTTGTTGGGGTGGCTCCAAGAGAAAATTGGGTGCTTCTTCTAGGCCAGATTGCAGTTTTGGACATGTTGTTGTTGCGGTTGTAATTTCCAACGTAACAGATCGACTCTGTAATCTACAGACATTTAGAGGAAATATGGTTACCTTCACAGTTTTCACAAAATAAATCCACTACCTTGACCTCCTGGTGATTATTTTGCGGTTGCATGTTCATGACCAACTTTGTCCATGTGGGAATTTGGGATGAAATTGAGCCTGAGGACCCTATTTCATTTATTGTGGGCTGGCGTCGGGTTCCTCCTCTTCTGGCCGTTGGGAACTGATAGTCGTTCTTAGTCGCCCTGTTCGAAATATCCATTGCTTCCTTTGGTTCTTTTTCTAGGAGTATGCTATTGCCGAGGCATCAAGCATCATCCAAGTTGCCGTGTTGACAACATTATATAGCACGGTTACTTGTGTCCACAATGGGAATCCGTTCAAGGGGGCATTTGTGTAACAGCTCTCTATATCGCTCCCAAGCCTCGTGCATGGATTCATCGTCAGGATGTCGAAAAGAAGTGATTTCGTTACGCAATTTATCGGTTAAATTCGTCAGATTAAAACATGCTAAGAAATCACGACATAAGCCATTCTAAGATCCAATTGATTCTGATGGAATGCTATTAAGCCAGGTTTTTGCCCTATCCCTCAGCGAATAGGGAAACAATTTCAGTCTCAAAATATCGTCATATACTTCTTGTATTTTAAATGAATTGCAAATCTGCAAGAAGGATTTGAGGTGATGCCTAGCATCTTTTGGTGTTGAGTTGCCGAATTGTCCCATAGTATTGATCATGTTGAACAGTACGGACTTTAGTTCAAAGTGGGCAACTTCTATCTCAAGTGTAACTACTCCTGAATTTAGTTCGTCCAGATCCTCTTCTAGGTAGTCTTAGACATTTGGGTTTCGTACTGGCACGAATTGAATTCACGGATTTTCTGATCTTGCAAACTTTCTGATCTCCTTTGATTGGTCTCGAGGGGACTGTTTCAAACCATACAGTGACCTGTTGAGCTTGCAAACTTTCTGATCTCCTTTGATTGGTCTCAAACCAGGTGGAATCTTCATATAAACCTCCTCTTCTAACTTTCCATTAAGGAATGCATTCTTCACATCAAGTTGATGCAGCTTCCAATCAGAATTGACAGCTAGAATGAGTAATACCCGAACAGTGTTGAGTTTTGTTACTCGAGCAAAAGTTTTTGTGTAGTCGATCCCATAAGTTTGTGTATAGCCTTTAGCCACAAGCCTCACTTTATATCTCTGGACACTACCATCAGAGTTATATTTTACAGCAAAAACCCACTTACAGCCAACATGTTTTTTACCTTGGGGAAAATATGTTATTGTCCAGGTTTCATTTTTCTCAAGGGCACTGATTTCTTCTTCAACAGCTCTTCTCCACTTAGGATGCTTTAGTGCCTCATCAACAGTTGAAGGGATCTGTTCTTCATTTAGACTTGTTGTAAAGGCTTTGAAAGATGGCCTCAAAGAATTGTAACCAACAAACTTCCGAATATGATGTTTAGTACACTTTCTAACCCCTTTTCTAATTGCAATAGGAAAATCATCAAGGTTAGGAATAGTCGACTCTCTGATTGTATTACCTTCTTCCTCCATGTCGACAAATGGACTCAATTCTAACTCACGGTGAGTGTTAGATTGCAAAATAGCCTCTGGTGCATCGTTGAATTGAATTAATAAATATGGGTATATTTTTCTTTTTTTTCTTACATAGGTTAAAATTTGTTTAGGAGGAGGTGTAGATGTTTTTGAAGAGTTTTGAGGAGTTTTGGAAGGGGTGGATGCGTCTTGAATAGGTGTAGATGTTGATGTAGGTTCAAATAATGGTGAATTAGTGGGTTCAAGATCTGATAGTATAGAAATATTTGGAGAGATTACATGGGGTTGAGGAGGATACTGAAAAGTAGATTGAAAAGGTGAAGGCTGAAAATATCCCACGTCTCCCCCTGAATTGCAGCTTGAGGAAAGTAAGGGTCCTGCTCAAAGAATGTAAGATCCATAGTAACAAAAAATCAGTGAGAAGGAGGATGATAGCATTTATAGCCCTCCTTGAGTGAAGAATAACCAACTAGTACACACTTCAAAGACCTGGGATCTAACTTGGACTTATTAGGGACTGAATTATGAATGAAGACAGTACAACCAAATATTTTAAGAGGTAAAACAGTTGAAATAGGCTTAAAGTGTGGATAACTCTCCAAGAAAACAAATTGAGGTGTTTGAAAGTTCAAGACCTTACTGGGCATGCAGTTCATTAAATATGTGGCAGTTAACAAGGCCTTACCCCACAAGTACTTAGTGACATTACTAGTTAACAAGAGAGAGCGAGTAACTTCAAGTACATGTCTGTTTTTTCATTCTGCAATTCCATTCTGTTGTGGAGTGTCTACACAAGAACTAAGTTGGATTACTCCTTGCTTTTGAAAGAAAGCACTCAAGGATTTAGCAAAAAATTCACTCCCATTATCAGACTTAAACAGTTGAATTTTAGTGTGGAATTGAGTAAGAACAATGTTATAAAACCTTTCAAAGATTCTCTCAGTTTCAGATTTGTCTTTCATTAAATATGTCCAAGTAATCATACTATGATCATCAATAAAATTAATGAACCACTTACTACCATCAGCATTCTTCACACGAGAAGGACCCCAAATATCACTATGGATCAAAGAAAAAGGGTGGGATGGTTTATAAGTAGATGGAAGATAAGATGTTTTAGTTTGTTTAGCAAGCGGACAAATATGGCATTTAAATAAATTGGGCTTTTTATTGATAAACAAATAAGGAGTGAGTTTTGACATATATTGAAAACTAGGATGGCCTAACCTAAAATTCCATAGTAAAACATCATCTAATTGTCCTAAAGCATTAAAAGAGTAAGAAGAGGAATTTGTAGAGGATGGTGAAGAGTCAAGGAGGACATAGAGGCCATTGTGCAAGCTAGCATTTCCAATCGTCTTCTTCGAGTCTATTACTTGTAAAACACAACAAGAGTTATCAAAACGTGTAGAACAATTCAAGGATGTCGAAAGTTTACTAACTGAAATAAGATTGCATGCTAGATTTGGAACAAATAAAACATCTTCTAGCACGAGATCTCGATTGATACGAATGGAACCAAAGCCCTTAATTTTAGAAAGAGAACCATCAGCAGTTCGAATTGATCTACCAGAAGAGGATGCAGAGTAATTGAGGAACAAATCTTTGTTACCAGTCATGTGATCAGAGGCCCCAGAGTCGATTATCCAAGGTTGATTAAGCTGTGTAGATAAGAGGGCTGTAGAAATGGATTACCTTCAGGTTCTTTTACGGCCAGAGTTGCTGCCCTAGGACTCACCATCTTTCCAAACAGTTTCTGAAGGTCTGCAATCTGTTATAGAGTAAAACTAGTTACACTAGAGATAGCAGCAAAGTTGGATTGAGCATCTCGAGAAGATTTTGGCTTCCAATCAGTAGGTTTTCCATGAAGTTTCCAGCACTTTTCCTTAGAGTGACCTGGTTTCTTACAGTGATCACACTAGGGCCTCCCCTTCTTAGTTGGACCAGAACTTTTTTGAGTGATCAGTGCAGACCCTTCAGGTGGAGAGGAATCATGAAGCATCAATGTGCGCCTGCTTTCTTCCTTCTTTGCTGTGGAAAAAACTTCTCGGATAGAGGGAAGAGGGGACTGGCCAAGGATACGACCACGAACTTCATCTAGTTCTTTGTTCAACCCATGAAGAAATTGAAAAATTCTTCTTTGGATGGTAATCTTTTTGTATAAGGCAGCATCGGTTGGTGTCTCCCAATCATTCTGTTCAAAAAGATCAATCTGTTGCCAAAGAGCATTTAGAGTATTATAGTAGAGAGTTACTGGCATGCCTTCTTGTTTGAGAGAAGAAGCTTGTCCTTCAATCCCATATAATTCTGAGATGTTTTCGGTGCTGGAATATGTCTCTTGGACAGCCTCCCAGATTTCAGCAGCTGTTGTGTAGAGTAGGAAGTTTCTACCGACACTAGGATCCATTGAATTTAAAAGCCAGGACATCACACGGTCGTTTTCTTGCATCCATGTCGCATATCCAGTAGCAGCAGCAGGTTGTTCAATTTCTCCAGTGAGATAGCCCAATTTACCTCGCCCCGAAATAAAAATTTTGACAGATTGAGACCATTCCAAATAATTATTACCACTCAATCAATGACAGGTAATAGTGAGACTAGAAGAGTCATTGAGATCGTCAAAACAAGAAACAAATCCTGGTGGAGAGGTGATATCGGAGGTTGAAGAAGAAGAAGCCATCAAGAGAAAAGAGTTTGGGAGTTAGGAATCGACTAGAGTTGAGGAATCGAAACCCAAGCTGATACCATGTAGAAAGAATAGAAAATAGAAAGCTTTTTCTGTTATTTCACGTTAAAAAATATACAACATACGACTCCTTTTTATAGAGTCTTTTTTAGGAGTTAAACTAGAATAAGGACTCCTAGTACTACAAAACTTCTAACTCTAACAAGACTTAGGACTCTTTAGGAGTTTTAATCCTAATCTATTTACATAATATAATAAGGGTAGTTAACTACTAACTCTTAGGAATTTAATCCTAAATTATTTACAATCGACAATATCTTACAGTATCAGTATGTGTCGGTTAGTTTGAGAAGTTGTTGAGTCTGAAAATTTCGAGGACGAAATTTCTTTTAAAGCATAGAGAGTTGTAACACCCAAAAATTTTCTTAAATTGGAAAACCTAAATTTATGAATCCTTAAATCAGAAACCCTAGTAAATGGGGATTTATATTCGAAACCTAGTTGTGAAATTTGGGAATTGAATAATCTTAAAACGAATTCAGTGACCAAATTGTATAGAATCAATTCTTTGGTGATCATTCTATAAGTGGGAAATGAGATTTTTACATCTTTTGTGATTTATTCTGCATTGTGATTTGTGAAAGTTTTCTGATATCATGCATAGCATATTAGAGTTTGTTTTAACTAAATCAGATATATCGAATTGTAAAATATCAGATTTTCGGAATCGTAAAACATCATATTTATAGAATTTTGCAACTTGAATTTTCATAATTCAAGTTTCGGATTTTAAAATCAGCATCACATCATTGTGGATACATGGTTTGAGATTGTTCGGGGAATTTTAGTGGTTTCACCATTTGGGCTGAATTCCGCTTCGAATCAATGGTTTCACCCTACGGGCTGAGTTCCACTTCGAATAATGACGATTTAGAGAGTAGGTTCTGGGGAACCTTACTCTTTAGAAGGTGTATCAGAGATTGCTTATTGAGTTTTCGTAATCGGACATCATATCATTATGATTTGTATTTAACAGATTTAATGTGTTTTTTAAAAAAATTATTAGAAAAATAAATATACTCTTTTGCTTTATGATTCCTTTCACTTTAGATACACACTAAGCTCTTTAGCTTCCACCCCCATAGTCTTTTACTTTCAGATATATACTCAGACTCTTAGGTTACTCGGTACTTGGAGCATCTCACTTTTATTCAGATAATTTTTATAATTCAGTATGAACTCTCTTTTGATTATTTCATACTATTATTTAACATATTTTGGGATATTTATGTAATTCAGACTTTGAGACACTTTATAATTTGGGTTTTATTGGATGCATGAAATATAAGGTTATTTTCGGATATTTAATCAAACTATCGGAACAATGTTATACGACTACGTTTTATAACAAATGAAATGATATTGAGTTTATTTACCTTAATAATTTTTTTTAATTATTTAAACCTAAGATTTATAACTTGAAGAACAAGTTTTTAATGTGATTTTCTAGATTCGGCCCATTTCTTCTAGGTCAGATTTAGGGGGTTACATTTAGTGGTATCAGAGCTAAGTTTAACCCTCGAAATGTGAGGCTCGAAAAACTTGTTTTCAAAATATTTTTGCTTCTACATGCATATGAAATATTTTTGGCTCGGAATGTGAGGCTAGAAAGATGTTTCTATGCATCAAGATAAGGTGTTCAGTGAGCCGATTGGTCATGTTAAGACTTCTAAGAGGATAAATGCACTTATCAAAGAGGCTTCAAAATGTTAATCAAGTTAGGAAGCAATTGGACACAATTTTTTAGCCAAGCTTTTTTGAACCCATCTAGAAAGAGAAGAGAATGATTATCAGAGTTATCGAAGGTGAGACCAACAGTATCGACATTACCGGTGTAACCCCCTTAGCCCGGCCTAGACGGTTGACCCGAACTACGAAGATTACACGGGGAAAACCAAAGTCAACCCGAATGTCAACCTTGATTAACGACCCTTTTTTTCTTTTTAAATCTTGTCTAAATGCATATTAAACCTAGGTGAACTCTTGAGGAAATCATACTTAGAAATCACAGCAAACGGAGATCGATAAAGGACTCAATTACACAACTTACAAATTTAGGGACCAAATTGTAAATCTTGGAAATTACAGGGACTTTGTCAACATTTAGATTACCATTATGAAATTAATCATGTTTCATGCCTCTCTGCCAAATTTCATCTCAAACGGACATCACAAACTCAAACAATTGCATATACAAGAATCAGGACCAAAACGTGAAGATTTCAAAACATATAACCATCAGATTCAGTGCCCAACGATCGAGTGTTCCGAAACGGGGAAGGACCATTCCGAAACACGGGACCGTTCCGAAACATGTTGCGGAACAAAGCTTGGCAGTGGCAAATCCGTTCCGGAACGGCCCTACCCGTTTCGAAATGCCATGGCCATTCCAGGCCTCCTGTTCCGAAACAGTAGCACCCGTTCCGATACGGGTAGCCCAGAAATGTAGAATTTTTCTAGTTTAACACCCTTTTAGCCCATCAAACACATTCTTATGACTTCCATATCACATCCACAAATCATCAAACATCAAAGGAACATACTAGCATCATCAAAACTCAATCAAGGCATCATTTAAGGAAAATCCCAAATCTATAGGCATGCTTCCTAAAATGAAAATCATGCAATCATCAAATCACCAAAACCAAAAACCCAATGTCCCTTTACATGTTCCAAACACCATAGGCAACAAACCAAACTTAGGGAGTCCAAAACATCTCCCAAAAACACAATTTAGGTTCCCATTGTCAAATACCAAAAAGATAATAGTGTTGTGAAAATAGTCACCATACATGAGCTTATACTTCCACTTGGATTCTTGACCTCCTTGCTGCCCTTAAAGCACTTCAATGCTCTGCATTATTGGTTCAAGAAAGAGAGAGCGTAAGCACATAGCTTAGTGAGGAATGCTCATTTAAAACAACACAATAATGCATTTTTGTATAAAACACCTTTCCAAGGCCTTTAATTCCAAAACAACATTTATCCTGCATCAATGCATACAAAACAAGCATCTCATGCTTCAATTCATCAACATGTCATATTGGCTTTCAAGTGATAATCCATAACCATTTTTCAACTCAAAACACAATCGGATACGCGGATTACAAGCGTTGTCCCATACGCTTCATACACACTACCAATATCAAGGTGGAGTTTACCGGTACAATCACAACCCCTCAACACCGGTGATGGAGTCTATGGTACAATCACAACCCCTCCATATCACTCATTGGTAGTTGTATAACATCACTAACGAGAACACGAGACACACAACACAAGATACACATATGGACTTTTAACCACCATTGTGATCTTAACCATACACAAGATCCACACATGGACTTTTAACCACCATTGTGATCTTAACCATACACAAGATCCACACATGGACTTTTAACCACCATTGTGATCTTAACCATCTCGTTAGTGTACTTGGATGGAGTTTACGGTACAATCACAACCCCTCAACATCCAAGGCGACTTTATTCACGGTGCACCCAATCCTATAGCCGGCTAACTATATCTGATTCAAGTACTTAAAAACCAACACATCACTTGCCAATATACATCATTTAACATCATCAATCCACTGTTTTAAAGCATTTAACAAAGCCATTAAGTCAACATGCATCATTATGCAACAAAATCACATTTATCAATGTCAAACCAAGGATCTCTTACCTTGAGCATCCTTCAACACATGGCTTACAAAACCAGCACTAAACATGCTAAAATATGCTTTCAAAACAGAATTTAAAACATGCAAATAAACCACATTGCATTCAACCATCTCATGGTTCATCAAAAAGAGAGTTTTTCTGAAAACTTACTCTTGAGCTTAGCTAAGTTGTTTAGACTTAAACTAAGCTCCCACAACCTTCAAACATTGGTTTCAAAGCTGAAAACCAAACTTCACTCACCGATTCTGTTTCGCAAGCTTGCCAAAACACCGATCAAGCTTCCGGATCAACACCACAAGGATTCGAAGATGTCTCCCCTGTTTTAAACACATCAAAGTAGAGGATTAATGCATCATCATGCATTAATATCTTCAACCAAGACACCTAAACTCGCTGCTCTCATCAACACTCACATTTCGGCTACCAAAAACACAACCGAAATCACATCCAAACACCTCTACAACATTACCCAGCCAAGATCCATCAATTCCAATCATCCTTAAACATCAATTAACATCCAAAAAGGATCTAACCACGTCCTTATACCTCCAGCTATAGCAGAACATCAAAATCATCCCAAAAACCACCATTAACTCAAGCAAAAACTTAGGAAAATCAACCTATTCGGGATTGCATTGATTAAACCTTAATTACACATCATTTATACATCCAATATACATCAAAAAGACATCTCAAAACAGAGCCCAATCATTTAATACGAATTTCTTCAAAATTAAATCCAAATCTTGCATTTTAAGCCAAGATCAAGAACACAACATTAAAACCTTTTATAAAACTCAAATTAAGGATTGAGAACTTGGGAATTTCAGTAAAGAACTGAGTATTTAGAGGAGAAGGACGTTCATACCTCTAAATGTGAGTTTCTCCTTGATTAGAGCCAAAATCTTGGAAAATTCAATAAGCAAATGATGAGGTTTTAGTGTAGAAATGATTAGAAACCATTTGGAGATTGTAATCTCAACTTTAGATGTGAAAATCAGAGGAAAAGAGGCTGGGGAAATGTGTTTGGCTGAGAGAAAATGGAGAGAAAATGAAATGGGAAAATTTTGAGAAAAGTTAGTTATGAAATCAAAAATATCTATTTCCCTCTTTTTCCTTTTATTAAATATCATTTAATAAATCTTTAATATTAAGAAAAATCTGGAGAAACCTCTTCTTGGGTAAATTAGCTCCTTAAAGATTCAAAGTTTCAATCCTTTGAAAACAGTCACCAACTTTTCAAAAATTACATTTTAGTCACTAACTCAAAATGTCATATTTCCAAATCCCATTTTGTAAAATTGATTTCACCACTCTCTTATATATAATAAAAGAGGATTTTTAGATATTTTTCCATATTTTTAATGCATCCAGAACTAGGCTTTCCCTAAAATCACCTTTTATATTCGAACCACAATTTAAACTGGTCCGGTTCAGACCCTAAACTTCCAAGCCCAAAATTGGGGTGTTACAACTCTCCCCCCTTAAGAAATTTCGTCCTCGAAATTTACCTGAAGGAAAAAGGTACGAAAACTGCTTCAACATGTCATCCTTCCTTTCCCACGTGGCTTCCTCAACCCCACGATGCTTCCACAACACCTTTACTAACTCAATGGTCTTGCCACGAAGAACTTTACTATCCGAATCCAGAATCCTCACCGGTTCCTCATCATAGGTCAAATCCGGATTCAATTCCACTTCCTCTACAGGCATCACATGTGAAGGATCCGATCTATACTTCCGAAGCATAGAAACATGAAACACATCATGAATCTTTTCTAGCTCTTGCGGTAACCTCAACTTGTACGCAACAGGACCCACACGCTCAATCACCTCGTATGGTCCAATGTACCTAGGGCTCAACTTACCCTTTCGGCCAAACCTCATCACCTTTTTCCAAGGCAAAACTTTCAAAAACACACGATCACCCACCGCATACTCAATCTCCTTACGCTTCAAATCCGCGTAAGACTTTTTCCGATCGGAAGCTGCCTTCAAACGCTCACAAATGAGCTTCACCTTCTCGGTGGTCCCTTTCAACAAAGCTGGCATCGAAACCAACTTTTGACCCGTTTCAGCCCAACAAAGAGGAGTCCTACACTTCCTCCCGTACAGAGCTTCATAAGGTGCCATTTGAATACTTGCCTGATAACTATTATTATAGGCAAACTCCACTAAAGGCAAATGTTTCTCCCAAGAACCCTGAAACTCAATCACGCAGCACCTCAACATATCCTCTAGCACCTGGATAACACGCTCAGACTGCCCATCTGACTGCGGATGATAAGATGTACTAAAATTCAACCGTGTACCCAAAGCCTGATGCAAACACTGCCAGAAACGCGATGTAAACCTCAGATCTCTATCCGACACAATCGACTTGGGCACACCATGCGGCCGCACAATCTCAGCAATGTACAGCTCCGCAAGCTTATCCAAAGTGTATGTAGTATGCACAGGCAAGAAATGCGCACACTTCGTCAGGCGATCCACAATCACCCACACCGAATTCTTCTTCGATGGCGACAAAGGCAAACCAGACACAAAGTCCATGGTAATCCTTTCCTACTTCTAGTCAGGAATCCTCAACGGTTGCAACAACCCTGAAGGAAACTGATGCTCAGCCTTAACCCGCTGACATACCATGCACTTGCTTACAAACTCCGCAACATCCTTCTTTAAACCCACCCAATAGTACTCATCACGAAGATCACGGTACATCTTAGTACTACCAGGGTGCATAGCAAAAGGACTACTATGAGCTTCAGTCAGAATAGCACGCCTCAAATCAGCATCATTGGGCACCACTATCCGACTCCCAAAGTATAAAACTCCATCATCATTAAAGCAGAAATCTGATGGCCTATCCTCTGCAATATCCTGAACATGATGCACCAAGGAATCATCCATCAACTGCTTTTCCTTAATCAACTGAACCAAGAATGGTTTCACCTGCAACTCAGCCACAAGACAACCATCACGCGAAATACTCAAACTGGCAAACATAGCCCTCAACTCCACAGCTACCTTCCTACTCAAGGCATCCGCTACAACATTAGCTTTACTCGGATGGTACTCGATCGTCAAATCGTAATCCTTAAGCAACTCCACCCAACGTCATTGCCTAAGATTCAACTCTTTCTGAGACATCAGATACTTCAAACTTTTGTGGTCCGTATACACAGTACACTTCTCACCATACAAGTAATTTCTCCAAATTTTCAAAGCAAAAACTACCGCAGCCAACTCAATGTCATGCATAGGATAATTGCGCTCATGCACCTTCAACTGACGCGATGCATAAGCTACCACCTTACCCTCCTGCATCAACACACATCCCAAACTAACGTAGGACGCATCACTATACACCACAAACTCTTTCCCTGATTCAGGTTGAACCAAGATAGGAGCTTGTGTCAAAGCTGCCTTAAGCTTCTCAAAAGCTTGTTGTCTCGCTTCTGTCCACTCATACTTAACATTCTTCTGCAACAACTTCGTCAAAGGCGCAACAATCTTTGAAAACCCATCCACGAACCTCCGATAGTATCCTGCCAAACCAAGGAAACTACGGACTTCATGAACAGACTTAAGAGGCTTCCAATTCATCACTGCCTCAATCTTTTAAGGATCAACACGAATCCCCTCAGCAGAAACCACATGACCAAGGAACACAACTTCTCTAAGCCAGAACTCACACTTGCTCAGCTTAGCATAAAGCTGATTTTCCAACAAAGCCTGTAACACAATCCTCAAATGCCCTTCATGCTCCTCCTCAGTACGAGAGTACACGAGAATATCATCAATGGACACCACAACAAATTTATCCAAGTATTCATGGAACACTCTATTCATCATGTCCATGAAAGCTGCAGGAGCATTCGTCAAACCAAACGGCATCACAAGGAACTCATAATGCCCATACCTTGTTCTGAAAGCTGTCTTTGGCACATCCACATCCTTCAACTGATAATACCCCGACCTTAAATCAATTTTAGAGAACACAGCCGCTCCCTGAAATTGATCAAAAAGATCATCAATTCTCGGCAACGGGTACCGATTCTTGATAGTCAACTTGTTAAGCTGACGGTAATCAATGCACATTCTCATAGTGCCATCCTTTTTCTTCCCAAACAAGACCGGTGCACCCCAAGGTGACACACTCGGCCGAATGAAACCACGATCAAGCAACTCCTAAAGTTGCGTCTTCAGCTCTTTCAACTCTTTAGGTGCCATTCGATAAGGAGTAATGGACACTGGAGTTGTGTTTTCATACAGCTCAATTCCAAACTCCACTTCACGATTAGGAGGCAATCCAGGCAACTCCTCCGGAAACACACCAGGAAACTCTCGCACAGTCCTGATATCTTGCACACGCAACTCTTTAGAGCTAGGATTCATTACAAAGGCTAGGTAAGCTTCACAACCCTGCCTCAGCATCCGGCTCGCTTCCAACGTAGACACCACATTGGCAAGAAACTTCACATTCTCACCAACCACCACTACCTCATAATCATCCGCAAGCTTCAACGAAACTCGCTTATTCTCAAAATCCACTACAGCTCGATGCTCAACAAGCCAATCCATACCAAGGATTACATCAAAACCATAGAAAAGCAATTCCATAAGATCAACATGAAAAACATGACCTTGCACAACCAAGGGACACCTTCTATAAAGCTTTCGAGTCACAACAGTCTCGCCAAAAGAACTAGTTACACGCATACCAACATCCAAAGACTCAACAGGCAAACCAAGCAATTGAGCATGCTCACGCAATATGTATGAATGCGTAGATCCAGAATCAATCAAGGAAACTAATGACAAGGATTGCAAAGTAAAAGTACCTGCAATCACATCCGTGTCATTCCTCCTCTCCCTCTGAGCATACACTCTGGCCTGGCCACCACCCTCAGGCTGAACAGCTACCACATGAGCCACATTCCTTCCACCATCCTCCCTGCGCTGGAAGTTAGCACGGCCGCGCCCACGACCTCTCTGTGGTGCAACAACTCCAAGAGCACGTCCCTAGCCACCTCCGGCCAACAGAGGACACTCCTTCCTCATATGATCTGCCGAACCACAGTTCCAACACAAATTATCAGTCACCACAATAGGAGCCTGTACTTCCCTCGCTGCTCGAGGACAATCACGTCTCAGATGACCACGCGATCTACATGTCCAACATGTGTTCTGATCAACTCTCGCCCTGTCTCCCTGAACAGGTGCACCTTGCCCTCCACCACCACGTCTAGCTGAAGACTGATACTTCCAATCACGTCCTCTCTTGTTCCATCCACCACCGGAACTATACTCAGCAGCTCGCTTGCCCGCACTAGGACCATCACCTCTAGAAGATAAACCTAAATTCAACTCGATGTCTTTTGCTCTACCAACCAGCACATCAAAGTCAGTGTACTCAGCAGCCAACATATAAGTCTTCACTTCAGTCACCAAACCATAACGGAAACGTTCACACCTCTCCCGCTTATCAGGGATAAGCTCACGTGTGTACTGACTGAGTCGGACAAACTGAACATCGTACTCAGCCACTGACATGCTCCCTTGAGTAAGAGACATGAATTCCCTTTTCTTTTCATCCAGGTACCGCACACCCAAATACCTCCTCTTGAACGCGTTCAGAAAGAACGTCCAAGTCACATCAGCATCCTCCATTCCGGAGATAGTGGTTGTCCACCATGTATACGCATCATCGTGCAACAACGATATTACACAGCCCAACTTCTGCACTTCATTGCAGTTCATTTGTCCCAAAATTCTCTTGGTACTTTCCAACCAAGACTCAGAACCTTCAGCAGACAAACCTCTAAACTCAGTCCCTCCCAGACTGCGCAAGCGTTCCAGAGGTAGTCTAGCATTAGCATCTCCCTGATGCCCAGCTCCTTGAGCTCCAGCTACCGCCGCCCGAAAAGCTCCAGCAATAGCTTGTATCAGCATTGTCATGTCAGGAGCAGCTTGCCCCTGCCCAACTTCAGGTCCAGCGACCCCAGCACCAGCACCAGCACCAGCTCCTTCACCCCCAGTACCACCACCACCAGGTGGAGGAGGTAAATTCACCACATTTTCAGCATTCTCCTCATTCTCATTTTGAGCCATAGCTCGCGTATTAATCCTCGTCTCTCTACGAGGTCCCATTTACTAACAATGCAATCACAAATGCAATAAACAAGGTCAGGCTCAGCAAGGTAAGCAATCCAAGTACTCAAGCTCATTTCCAATTAAAAACAAATCATTTCATTAGCTTTGATTTGGCAATGGGTCCCTCTAACATGCTTCACCAAAGCACACACCACAATTGTAACATACTTACAATTCATACATCATACTTTCACTCAACAAGCATACAAGGCAATCATACACATATCACCCACATAACAATTCCCAATTACTCGAGAACTCAGCTCTGATACCACCAAATGTAACCCTCTTAGCCCGGCCTAGACGGTTGACCCGAACTACGAAGATTACACGGGGAAAACCAAAGTCAACCCGAAAGTCAACCTTGATTAACAACCCTTTTTTCTTTTTAAATCTTGTCTAAATGCATATTAAACCTAGGTGAACTCTTGAGGAAATCATACTTAGAAATCGCAGAAAACGGAGATCGATAAAGGACTCAATTGCACAACTTACGAATTTAGGGACCAAATTGTAAATCTTGGAAATTACAAGGACTTTGTCAACTTTTAGATTACCATTATGAAATTAATCATGTTTCATGCCTCTCTGACAAATTTCATATCAAACAGACATCACAAACTCAAACAATTGCATATACAAGAATCAGGACCAAAACGTGAAGATTTCAAAACATATAACCATCAGATTCAGTGCCCAACGGTCGAGTGTTCCGAAACGGGGAAGGACCGTTCCGAAACGCGGGACCATTCCGAAACCTGTTGCGGAACAAGGCTTGGCCGTGGCAAATCCGTTCCGGAACGGCTCTACCCGTTTCGAAACGCCATGGCCATTTCAGGCCTCCTGTTCCGAAACAGTAGCACCCGTTCGGATACGGGTTGCCCAGAAATGCAGAATTTTTCTGGTTTAACACCCTTTTGGCCCATCAAACACATTTTTATGACTTCCATATCACATCCACAAATCATCAAACATCAAAGGAACATACTAGCATCATCAAAACTCAATCAAGGCATCATTTAAGGAAAATCTCAAATCTATAGGCATGGTTCCTAAAATGAAAATCATGCAATCATCAAATCACCAAAACCAAAAACCCAATGGCCCTTTACATGTTCCAAACACCATAGGCAACAAACCAAACTTAGGGAGTCCAAAACATCTCCCAAAAACACAATTTAGGTTCCCATTGCCAAATACCAAAAAGCTAATAGTGTTGTGAAAATAGTCACCATACATGAGCTTATACTTCCACTTGGATTCTTGACCTCCTTGCTACCCTTAAAGCACTTCAATGCTCTGCATTATTGGTTCAAGAAAGAGAGAGCGTAAGCACATAGCTTAGTGAGGAATGCTCATTTAAAACAACATAATAATGCATTTTTGTATAAAACACCTTTCCAAGGCCTTTAATTCCAAAACAACATTTATCGTGCATCAATGCATACAAAACAAGCATCTCATGCTTCAATTCATCAACATGTCATATTGGCTTTCAAGTGATAATCCATAACCATTTATCAACTCAAAACACAATCGGATACGCGGATTACAAGCGTTGTCCCATACGCTTCATACACACTACCAATATCAAGGTGGAGTTTATCGGTACAATCACAACCCCTCAACACCCGTGATGGAGTCTATGGTACAATCACAACCCCTCCACATCATTGGTAGTTGTATAACATCACTAACGAGAACACGAGACACACAACACAAGATACACATATGGACTTTTAACCACCATTGTGATCTTAACCATACACAAGATCCACACATAGACTTTTAACCACCATTGTGATCTTAACCATACACAAGATCCACACATGGACTTTTAACCACCATTGTGATCTTAACCATCTCGTTAGTGTACTTGGATGGAGTTTACGGTACAATCACAACCCCTCAACATCTAAGGCGACTTTATTCACGGTGCACCCAATCCTATAGCCGGCTAACTATATCCGATTCAAGTACTTAAAAACCAACACATCACTTGCCAATATACATCATTTAACATCATCAATCCACAATTTTAAAGCATTTAACAAAGCCATTAAGTCAACATGCATCATTATGCAACAAAATCACATTTATCAATGTCAAACCAAGGATCTCATACCTTGAGCATCCTTCAACACATGACTTACAAAACCAGCACTAAACATGCTAAAATATGCTTTCAAAACAGAATTTAAAACATGCAAATAAACCACATTGCATTCAACCATCTCATGGTTCATCAAAAAGAGAGTTTTTCCGAAAACTTACTCTTGAGCTTAGCTAAGTTGTTTAGTGTAACCCCCTTAACCCGGCCTAGACGGTCGACCCGAATTAAGAAGATCACACGGGGAAAACCAAAGTCAACCTGAAAGTCAACCTTGATTAACGACCCTTTTTTCTTTTTAAACTTGTCTAGATGCACATTAACCCTAAACATTATCATACAACAGCATACTCAAGATCATAACCATCAGAGAACATTCAAGGACCCAAATGCACTGGATACAACTTTAGGGACCAAATTGTAAATTCTGAAAATTATAAGGACTTAATCCAATTCAAAGTTACCAACTTGAAATTAATCATCTTTCATGCTTCTCTATCAAATTTCAGCTCAAACGGACATCTCAAACTCATACAATTGCATAAACATGTTTCAGGACCAAAATGCAAACATTTCAGAACATATAACCAACAATTTCAGTGCCCAACGGTCTAGTGTTTCGGAACAGGGAAGACCCGTTCCGAAACGCGGGACTGTTCCGCATCAGGTTCCGAAACAGTGCCTGGCAGGGGCATATCCGTTCCGGAACAGTGCCTCTCGTTTCGGAACGCCCAGGCCATTTCAGGCCCCCGTTCCAATACGGTAGCACCTGTTCCGAAACAGGTTGCCCAGATTGCAGAAAATTTGCTGGTTTATCATACAATTGACATATCAAACATGCTCCAAACGCAACCAAACTTTACCAGCAAGACATTCAACATACAAGGAACATATTTGCATCAATCATTCATCAACATGGCAACAAAATAAGAAATACCCAATTCTAAAGGCATGCATCCTACTTAACCAATCATTCAAGCATCAAAATACCAAATCCACTTCATATAGGCCAATTACATGTTCCAACATTATTAACAACATTAAACAGACTTAGGGAGTTCAAAACATCTCCCAAAACATCAACATAGGTCCCCCATTGCCAAATGCCAAAAGCTAATAGTGTTTAAGAAATCTTCACCATACTTGAGCTTAGTTATCCACTTGGATGCTTGCCCTCCTTGCTGCCCTCAATGCACTTTAATGCTCTGCATTATTGGTTTTAGAAAAGAGAGAGCGTAAGCAAAATCTTAGTGAGGAATGCTCATTTAAAACCACACAATAATGCATTTACAAAACACATTTATAAACCATTCTTCAAGCAACATTTATACATGCTCTTAAACATTTGAAACAAGCAATACATGCTTCCATTTCATTATATGTCATATTGGCAACAAGTGATACATTCCACATAAGATCCACACATGGACTTTTAAACACCATTGTAATCTTATACTTTCCAAGGACCACACATGGACTTTTAAACACCATTGTGTCCTTAACCCATGGACTTTTAAACACCATGGCAAGGACCACACAAGGACTTTTAAACACCTTTGTGTCCTTAACAAGAACCATCCAAGGACTTTTAAACACCTTGATGTTCTTAAATAACAAGGCTTACACAAGGAATTTTAACCACCTTGAACCTTAACCAAGAACCAACCATGGACTTTTAAACACCATGTTGTTCTTAAAATTTACAAGATTCACACAAGGACTTTTATCCACCTTTGTGATCTTAACCAAGAACCATCCAAGGACTTTTAAACACCTTGATGTTCTTAAATATACAAGGCTCACACAAGGACTTTTAACCACCTTTGTGACCTTAACCATCACTTGCCAATATGCATCATTAACATCAATACTCCACTGTTTTAAAGCATTTAACAAAGCCATAAACATCATGCATTTTTAAGCATCAAACCACATTAAAACAATGTTCAAAAACAAGGAACTCTTACCTTGAGTTTCCTTCAACACATGGCTTATACTCTCAGCAAATAAACATGCTAGATATGCTTTCAAAACAGAATTTAAATCATGCAAACAAACCACATTGCATACCACCAATCCATGGCCATCACCAAGAGAGTTTTTCCGAAAACTTACTCTTGAGCTTAGCTAAGTTGCTTAGACTTAACCTAAGCTCCCAAACCTTCAAAACACTGGTTTCAAAGCCGAAAACCAAAATCCACTCACCGATTCCGTTTCGCCCCTTGCCGAAACACCAATCAAGCTTCCGGATCACCACCACTTGGATCCAAAGATGACTCCCCTGTTTTAAACACATCAAAGCAGAGGATTAGTGCATCATCATGCATTAATATCTTCAATGAAAGCATCTAAACTCGCTGCTCTCATCCACACTCCATTTTCGGCTACCAAACACAACCGAAAATGCATCCAAACAACTCCACAACATTGCCCAGCCAAGATCCATCAAATCTAAACATCTTTAAACATCATTTAACATCCAAAAAGGATCTAACATCATCCTTATACCTCCAGCAACAACAGATCCACAAGATCACTCCAAAAACAACCAAGAACACAAGCTAAACTTAGGAAATTCAACCTATCCGGGATTG
The DNA here is from genome assembly GCA_958450335.1 of Hibiscus tridactylites. Classification (NCBI taxonomy): domain Eukaryota; kingdom Viridiplantae; phylum Streptophyta; class Magnoliopsida; order Malvales; family Malvaceae; genus Hibiscus; species Hibiscus tridactylites. The sequence continues at coordinate 53,899,918 of OY288279.1, read as the reverse complement.
CATTAGTTAAAACTCAATTTCTCATCAATTTAACATTCATTTAACATCAAATTGACACCTCAAAACACTACCCAATCAGATCATACGAAATTTCAACAAAATCAACCAAATCTTGCATTTAAAAGCCAAGATCAATAACACAACCTTAAAACCATTTATAAAACACAATTTAAGGATTGAGAACTTAGGAATTTCAGTAAAGAACTGAGAGTTTAGAGGAGAAGGACGTTCTTACCTCCAAACTTGAGTTTCTCCCTTTTTAGAACCAAAATCTTGAAAATCCAATTAGCAAATGGTGAGGTTTTGTTGAAGAGATGATTAGAGATCAAAAGAGAATTAAAATCTCATGTTTGGATATCAAAATCAGAAGGAAAAGTTCTGGAGAAAGATGTTTGGTTTGAGAGAAAAGATGAGAGAAAATAGAAAATGGAAATATGGAAAAGTTAGTTGGAATTAGGAAAATATCTTCCCTCCACTTTTCTTTTGTTTAAAAACCAATAATAAATCATTTAATATCTTAGAAAAATCTGGAGAAACTCCCATTGGGTAAATAGCTCCTTAAAGATTCAAAGTTTCAATTCTTTTTAAAACAGTCTCACATTTTTCAAAAATTACATTTTGGTCACTAGCCAAAATGTCACCCTTCCAAACCTCATTTTGTAAAATTGATTTCACCACTCTCTTATATATATTAAAAGAGGATTTTAAGACATTTTTCCATATTTTTAATGCAACCCGAACTAGGCTTTCCTAAATTCACTTTTATATATTCGAACCGCACTCCGACCGAACCGGTCCGAAACCCAAAACTCCTAAGCCCAAAACCGGGGCGTTACAACTCTCCCCCCTTAAGAAATTTCGTCCTCGAAATTTACCTGAAGGAAAGAGATAAGGAAACTGCTTCAGCATGTCATCCTTCTGTTCCCACGTGGCTTCCTCAACACCACGATGCTTCCACAACACCTTTACCAACTCAATGGTCTTGCCACGAAGAACCTTGCTATCCGAATCCAGAATCTTCACCGGTTCCTCATCATAGGTCAAATCCGGATTCAATTCCACTTCTTCCACAGGCATCACATGCGAAGGATCTGATCTATACTTCTGAAGCACAGAAACATGAAACACATCATGAATCTTCTCCAACTCTTGAGGTAGCCTCAACTTGTACGCAACAGGACCCACACGCTCAATCACCTCGTATGGTCCAATGTACCTAGGGCTTAACTTACCCTTCCGGCCAAACCTCATCACCTTTTTCCAAGGCGAAACCTTCAAAAACACACGGTCACCCACCGCATACTCAATCTCCTTATGCTTCAAATCCGCGTAAGACTTTTGCCGATCAGAAGCTGCCTTCAAACGCTCACAAATGAGCTTCACCTTCTCGGTTGTTCCCTTCAACAAAGCTGGCATCGAAACCAACTTTTGACCCGTTTCAGCCCAACAAAGAGGAGTCCTACACTTCCTCTCGTACAAAGCTTCATAAGGTGCCATTTGAATACTTTCCTGATAACTATTGTTATAAGCAAACTCCACCAAAAGCAAATGCTTCTCCCAAGAGCCCTGAAACTCAATCACGCAGCACCTCAACATATCCTCCAAAATCTGGATAACACGCTCTGACTAACCATCCGACTGAGGATGATAAGATGTACTGAAATTCAACCGTGTACCCAAAGCTTGATGCAAACACTGCCAGAAACGCGATGTAAACCTCGGATCCCTATCCGACACAATCGACTTTGGCACACCATGCAGCCGCACAATCTCAGCAATGTACAGCTCCGCAAGCTTATCCAAAGAATACGTAGTATGCACAGGCAAGAAATGTGCACACTTCGTCAGGCGATCCACAATCACCCACATCGAATTCTTCTTCGATGGTGACAAGGGTAAACCAGATACAAATTCCATGGTAATCTTTTCCCACTTCCACTCAGGGATTCTCAACGGTTGCAACAAACCTGAAGGAACCTGATGCTCAGCCTTAACTCGCTGACACACCATACACTTGCTCACAAACTCCGCAACATCTTTCTTCAAACCCACCCAATAGTACTCATCACGAAGATCACGATACATCTTAGTACTGCCTGGGTGCATAGCAAAAGGACTACTATGACCTTCAGTCAGAATAGCACGCCTCAACTCAGCATTATTGGGCACTACTATTGGACTCCCAAAACACAACACACCATCATCATTAAAGCAGAAATCTGAAGGCCTACCCTCCGCGATATCCTGAACATGCGGTACCAAGGAATCATCCAACAACTGTTTTCCTTGATCAACTGAACCAAAGATGGTTTCACTTGCAACTCAGCCACAAGACCACCATCACGCGAAATACTCAAACTGGCAAACATAGCCCTTAGCTCAATAGCTACCTTCCTACTCAAGGCATCCGCTACAACATTAGCTTTTCCAGGGTGATACTCAATCGTCAAATCATAATCCTTGAGCAACTCCACCCAACGCCGCTGCCTAAGATTCAACTCCTTCTGAGACATCAGATACTTCAAACTCTTGTGATCCGTGTACACAGTACACTTCTCACCATACAGGTAATGTCTCCAGATCTTCAAAGCAAAAACTACTGCAGCCAACTCAATGTCATGCGTAGGATAATTGCACTCATGCACCTTCAACTGCCGCGATGCATAAGCCACCACCTTACCCTCTTGCATCAACACACATCCCAAACCAACATAGGACGCATCACTATAGACCACAAACTCTTTCCCTCATTCAGGTTGAACCAAGATAGGAGCTTGCATCAAAGCTGCCTTAAGCTTCTCAAAAGCTTGCTGTCTCGCTTCCGTCCATTCATACTTAACATCCTTTTGCAACAACTTCGTCAAAGGTGCAACAATCTTAGAAAACCCATCCACAAACCTCCGGTAGTATCCTGCCAAACCAAGGAAACTACGAACCTCATGAACAGACTTAGGAACCTTCCAATTCATCACCGCCTCAATCTTCTGAGGATCAACACGAATCCCCTCAGCAGAAACCACATGCCCAAGAAACACCACCTCCTTAAGCCAGAACTCACACTTGCTCAGCTTAGCATAAAGCTGATTCTCCAACAAAGCTTGCAACACAATCCGCAAATGCTCTTCATGCTCCTCCTCAGTACGCGAGTACACGAGGATATCATCAATGAACACCACAACAAACTTATCTAGGTATTCATGAAACACACGGTTCATCATGTCCATGAAAGCAACAGGAGCATTTGTCAAACCAAACGGCATCACAAGGAACTCGTAATGCTCATACCTTGTCCTGAAAGCTGTCTTAGGCACATCCACATCCTTTACCTTCAACTGGTAATACCCTGACCTCAAGTCAATCTTAGAGAACACATCAGCTCCCCGAAATTGATCAAAGAGATCATCAATTCTCGGCAAAGGATACCGATTCTTGATAGTCAACTTGTTCAGCTGATGATAATCAATGCACATTCTCATAGTGCCATCCTTCTTCTTCACAAACAAGACCGGTGCACCCCAAGGCGACACACTCGGCCGAATGAACCCACGATCAAGCAACTCTTGCAACTGCGTCTTTAGCTCCTTCAACTCTTTAGGTGCCATTCTATAAGGGGTAATGGACACAGGAGTTGTATTTTCATACAGCTTAATTCCAAACTCCACCTCGCGATTAGGAGGTAATCCAGGTAACTCCTCAGGAAACACACCAGGAAACTCTCGTACAATCCTGATATCTTGCACACGCAACTCCTTAGAGCTAGGATTCATCACAAAAGCTAGGTAAGCTTCACATCCTTGCCTCAGCATCCGGCTCGCCTCCAACGTAGACACCACATTGGCAAGAAACTTCACATTCTCACTAACCACAACCACCTCATAATCATCCGCAAGCTTCAGCGAAACTCGCTTATTTTCACAATCCACTACCGCACGATGCTCAGCAAGCCAATCCATACCAAGGATTACATCAAAACCATAGAAAGGCAACTCCATAAGGTCAACATGAAAAACATGATCTTGAACAACCAAAGGACACCTTCTATAAAGCTTTCGAGTGACAACAGTCTCACCAAAAGAACTAGTGACACGAACACCAACATCCAAAGACTCAACAGGCAAACCAAGCAATGCAGCATGCTCACGCAAAATGTATGAGTGCGTAGATCCAGAATCAATCAAGGAAAGTAACGACAAGGATTGCAAAATAAAAGTACCTGCGATCACATCCGCATCATTCCTTCCCTCCCGCTGAGCATACACCCTGGCTTGGCCGCCACCCTCAGGCTGAATAGCCACAACATGAGCCACGCCCCGACCACCTTCCTCTCTCCGCTGGAAGTTACCACGGCCGCGCCCACGACCTCTCTGTGGTGCAGCAACAACAGGAGCACGCACTTGGCCACCAGCCAACATAGGACACTTTCTCCTCATGTGATCCGTAGATCCACAGTTCCAGCACGCATTACCAGCTGCCACAACAGGAGCTTGCACCTCCCTCACAGCACGAGGACAATCACGCTTCATATGGCCACGCGAACCACATATCCAACATGCACTCGGATCAACTCTCACGTTGCCTCCCCGAGCAGGTGCACCACCACCTCGCTTAGCCGAGGACTGATACCTCTGATCGCGTCCCCTCTTGTTCCGTCCACCACCGGAACTATATTCAGCTGATCGCTTACTAGCACTTGACCCAGCACTTCTAGCAGATAAACCCAAGTTCATCTCAATATCCTTTGCTCGGCCCACCAGCACATCAAAATCATCATACTCGGTAGCCAGCACATACATCTTAACTTCTGTCACTAAACCATAACGGAACCTTTCACACCTTTCCCGCTCATCCAGAACAAGCTCAGGTGCATACTGACTGAGTCGAACAAACTGAACCTCATACTCAGCCACAGACATGCTCCCTTGGGTAAGAGACATGAACTCCCTCTTCTTTTCATCTAGGTACCTCACACCTAGATACCTTCTCTTGAACGCGTTCTGAAAGAACGTCCAAGTTACACCAGCTTCCGCCATCCCAGCGATAGTGGTTGTCACCATGTATAAGCATCATCTTGTAGCAAGGATACTACGCAGCCGAGCTTTTGCACATCAGTGCAATTCATCTGACCCAAGATTCTCTTGGTACCCTCTAACCAAGACTCAGAACCTTCAGCTGACAACCCTCTAAACTCAGTCCCTCCCAGACTGCGCAGACGTTCCAAGGGTAGTCTAACTCCAGCATCTCCCTGATGCCCAGCTCCTTGAGCTCCAGCTACCGCTGCTTGGAAAGCTCCAGCAATAGCTTGTATCAACACCGTCATGTCAGGAACAGCTTGCCCCTGACCAGCCTCAGGTCCAGCGACCCCAGCACCAGCTGCAGCTCCAGCTCTTTCACCCCCAGCTTCACCAGCACCAGGTGGAGGAGGTAAATCCACCGCACTCTCAACATTCTCTTCATTCTCATTCTCATTCTGAGCCGTAGCTCGCACATTACTCCTCAACTCTCTACGAGGTGCCATACTCTAACAACGCAATCACAATGCAAATAAACAAAGTCAGGCCCAGCAAGTTAAGCAATCCAAGTACTCAAGCTCATTTTCACTTAAAAACAACATCATTTCATTAGCTTTGATTTGGCAATGGGTACCCACAACATGCTTCACCACAGCATACACCTCAATTGCATCATATTCACAAACCACTCAACATGCTTTCACTCAACAAGCATACATAGCATACATACTTCAATCATGCACACAATCATTCCCAATTACTCGAGAACTCAGCTCTGATACCACCAAATGTAACCCCCTTAACCCGGCCTAGACGATCGACCCGAATTAAGAAGATCACACGGGGAAAACCAAAGTCAACCCGAAAGTCAACCTTGATTAACGACCCTTTTTTTCTTTTTTAACTTGTCTAGATGCACATTAACCCTAAACATGATCATACAACAGCATACTCAAGATCATAACCATCAGAGAACATTCAAGGACTTAATCCAATTCAAAGTTACCAACTTGAAATTAATCATCTTTCATGCTTCTCTGTCAAATTTCAGCTCAAACGGACATCTCAAACTCATACAATTGCATAAACATGTTTCAGGACCAAAATGCAAACATTTCAGAACATATAACCAACAATTTCAGTGCCCAACGGTCGAGTGTTTCGGAATAGGGACGACCCGTTCCGAAACGCGGGACCGTTCCGCAACAGGTTCCGAAACAGTGCCTGGCAGTGGCATATCCGTTCCGGAACAGTGCCTCTCGTTTCGGAACGCCCAGGCCATTTCAGGCCCCCGTTCCGATACGGTAGCACCTGTTCCGAAACAGGTTGCCCAGATTGCAGAAAATTTGCTGGTTTATCATACAATTGACCTATCAAACATGCTTCAAACGCAACCAAACTTTACCAGCAAGACATTCAACATACAAGGAATATATTTGCATCAATCATTCATCAACATGGCAACAAAATAAGAAATACCCAATTCTAAAGGCATGCATCCTACTTAACCAATCATTCAAGCATCAAAATACCAAATCCACTTCATATAGGCCAATTACATGTTCCAACATTATTAACAACATTAAACCAACTTAGAGAGTTCAAAACATCTCCCAAAACATCAACATAGGTCCCACATTGCCAAATGCCAAAAGCTAATAGTGTTTAAGAAACCTTCACCATACTTGAGCTTAGTTATCCACTTGGATGTTTGCCCTCCTTGCTGCCCTCAATGCACTTTAATGCTCTGCATTATTGGTTTTAGAAAAGAGAGAGCGTAAGCAAAAGCTTAGTGAGGAATGCTCATTTAAAACCACACAATAATGCATTTACAAAACACATTTATAAACCATTCTTCAAGCAACATTTATACATGCTCTTAAACATTTGAAACAAGCAATACATGCTTCCATTTTATTATATGTCATATTGGCAACAAGTGATACATTCCACATAAGATCCACACATGGACTTTTAAACACCATTGTGATCTTATACTTTCCAAGGACCACACATGGACTTTTAAACACCATTGTGTCCTTAACCCATGGACTTTTAAACACCATGGCAAGGACCACACAAGGACTTTTAAACACCTTTGTGTCCTTAACAAGAACCATCCAAGGACTTTTAAACACCTTGATGTTCTTAAATAAAAAGGCTTACACAAGGAATTTTAACCACCTTGAACCTTAAACAAGAACCAACCATGGACTTTTAAACACCATGTTGTTCTTAAAATTTACAAGATTCACACAAGGACTTTTAACCACCTTTGTGATCTTAACCAAGAACCATCCAAGGACTTTTAAACACCTTGATGTTCTTAAATATACAAGGCTCACACAAGGACTTTTAACCACCTTTGTGACCTTAACCATCTCTTGTCAATATGCATCATTAACATCAATACTCCACTGTTTTAAAGCATTTAACAAAGCCATAAACATCATGCATTTTTAAGCATCAAACCACATTAAAACAATGTTCAAAAACAAGGAACTCTTACCTTGAGTTTCCTTCAACACATGGCTTATACTCTCAGCAAATAAACATGCTAGATATGCTTTCAAAACAGAATTTAAATCATGCAAACAAACCACATTGCATACCACCAATCCATGGCCATCACCAAGAGAGTTTTTCCGAAAACTTACTCTTGAGCTTAGCTAAGTTGCTTAGACTAAACCTAAGCTCCCAAACCTTCAAAACACTGGTTTCAAAGCCGAAAACCAAAATCCACTCACCGATTCCGTTTCGCCTCTTGCCGAAACACCAATCAAGCTTCCGGATCACCACCACTTGGATCCAAAGATGACTGCCCTGTTTTAAACACATCAAAGCAGAGGATTAATGCATCATCATGCATTAATATCTTCAATGAAAGCATCTAAATTCGCTGCTCTCATCCACACTCCATTTTTGGCTACCAAACACAACCGAAAATGCATCCAAACAACTCCACAACATTGCCCAGCCAAGATCCATCAAATCTAAACATCTTTAAACATCATTTAACATCCAAAAAGGATCTAACATCATCCTTATACCTCCAGCAACAACAGATCCACAAGATCACTCCAAAAACAACCAAGAACACAAGCTAAACTTAGGAAATTCAACCTATCCGGGATTGCATTAATTAAAACTCAATTTCTCATCAATTTAACATTCATTTAACATCAAATTGACACCTCAAAACACTGCCCAATCAGATCATACGAAATTTCATCAAAATCAACCAAATATTGCATTTAAAAGCCAAGATCAATAACACAACCTTAAAATCATTTATAAAACACAATTTAAGGATTGAGAACTTAGGAATTTCAGTAAAGAACTGAGAGTTTAGAGGAGAAGGACGTTCTTACCTCCAAACTTGAGTTTCTCCCTTTTTAGAATCAAAATCTTGAAAATCCAATTAGCAAATGGTGAGGTTTTGTTGAAGAGATTATTAGAGATCAAAAGAGAAGTAAAATCTCATGTTTGGATATCAAAATCAGAAGGAAAAGTTCTGGAGAAAGATGTTTGGTTTGAGAGAAAATATGAGAGAAAATAGAAAATGGAAATATGGAAAAGTTAGTTGGAATTAGGAAAATATCTTCCCTCCACTTTTCTTTTGTTTAAAAACCAATAATAAATCATTAAATATCTTAGAAAAATCTGGAGAAACTCCCATTGAATAAATAGCTCCTTAAAGATTCAAAGTTTCAATCCTTTTTAAAATAGTCTCACAGTTTTAAAAAATTACATTTTGGTCACTAGCCAAAATGTCACCCTTCCAAACCTCATTTTGTAAAATTGATTTCACCACTCTCTTATATATATTAAAAGAGGATTTTAAGACATTTTTCCATATTTTTAATGCAACCCGAACTAGGCTTTCCTAAATTCACTTTTATATATTCAAACCGCACTCCGACCGAACCGGTCTGAAACCCAAAACTCCTAAGCCCAAAACCGGGGCGTTACATTTAGACTTAAACTAAGCTCCCACAACCTTCAAATATTGGTTTCAAAGCTAAAAACCAAACTTCTCTCACCGATTTCGTTTCGCAAGCTTGCCAAAACACCGATCAAGCTTCCGGATCAACACCACAAGGATCCGAAGATGTCTCCCCTGTTTCAAACACATCAAAGCAGAGGATTAATGCATCATCATGCATTAATATCTTCAACCAAGACACCTAAACTCGCTGCTCTCATCAACACTCGCATTTCGGCAACCAAACACAACAGAAATCACATCCAAACACCTCTAAAACATTACCCTACCAAGATCCATCAATTCCAATCATCCTTAAACATCAATTAACATCCAAAAAGGATCTAACCACGTCTTTATACCTCCAGCTATAGCAGAACATCAAAATCATCCCAAAAACCACCATTAACTCAAGCAAAAACTTAGGAAAAACAACCTATTCGGGATTGCATTGATTAAACCTCAATTACACATCATTTATACATCCAATATACATCAAAAAGACATCTCAAAATAGAGCCCAATCATTTAATACGAATTTCTTTAAAATTAAATCAAAATCTTGCATTTTAAGCCAAGATCAAGAACACAACATTAAAACCTTTTATAAAACTCAAATTAAGGATTGAGAACTTGGAAATTTCAGTAAAGAACTGAGTATTTATAGGAGAAGGACGTTCATACCTCTAAATGTGAGTTTCTCCTTGATTAGAGCCAAAATCTTGGAAAATTCAATAAGCAAATGATGAGGTTTTTGTGTAGAAATGATTAGAAACCATTTGGAGATTGTAATCTCAACTTTAGATGCGAAAATCAGAGGAAAAGAGGCTGGGGAAATGTGTTTGGCTGAGAGAAAATGGAGAGAAAATGAAATGGGAAAATTTTGAGAAAAGTTAGTTATGAAATTAAAAATATCTATTTCCCTCTTTTTCCTTTTATTAAATATCATTTAATAAATCTTTAATATTAAGAAAAATCTGGAGAAACCTCTTCTTGGGTAAATTAGCTCCTTAAAGATTCAAAGTTTCAATCCTTTGAAAATAGTCACCAACTTTTCAAAAATTACATTTTAGTCACTAACTCGAAATGTCATATTTCCAAATCCCATTTTGTAAAATTGATTTCACCACTCTCTTATATATAATAAAACAGGATTTTTAGATATTTTTCCATATTTTTAATGCATCCCGAACTAGGCTTTCCCTAAAATCACCTTTTATATTCGAATCGCAATTTAAATCGGTCCGGTTCAGACCCTAAACTTCCAAGCCCAAAATTGGGATGTTACAACCGGATGGAAATGTGAGTAGTTCAAAAGTTTCCCGACCCATATATGTATTTCATTTCCTTAAGAGGAAGCATAACAGAGAGTTTAGATAGAAGAAAGGAACATGATTTTAATGTGGATTCCATGATTATTATCTACGAAATTGTCCGCGTCCACCTATCGGTCCATCTGTACAGATTCAATCAGAGGCATAAGTTCAGGTACCTCATGGAGGTAGAGGCATAAGTTCTGAATGCATGAAATATAAGGTTATTTTCGGATATTTAATCAAACTATCGAAACAATGTTATACGACTATGTTTTATAACAAAAGAAATGTTATTGAGTTCATTTACCTTAATAATTTTTTTAATTATTTAAGCCTAAGATTTATAACTTGAGGGACAAGTTTTCAATGCGACTTTCTAGATTCGGCTCATTTCTTCTAGGTCGAATTAGGGGGTTACATAATGGCCTATGGGCAAAAGGTAAGATTTGTGGTAAAATGATTAACCTTGGAAATGTGTGAGTTTTGGATACAATATGCATGTCATAGGGTTATTTGAGCTTGTTATGTAAGGGAATTGGCTACGGCATATATGTGGTGAGATAAGGTTGGTTTGTGTAAGGGACATTTGGAGCTACAACCTATTTGATATGTGTTGGTGTAAAGGGTAATCCACGTATCCATTTGTTACTATGTTCAAGGAATTGTTATGTGTTTTAGCTATGCAATGAAAATATGGAATTATGATATTTGAACTTAAGCATGAGACATATATAATTAGCAATGTAATTGTGTCATCCAAGTATGTTAATATGTTATTCAAGATATTGATGTGTCATTCATGTCATTAATACCTTGTTTTACATTTTTTATAACTACCTCACTAGCTATGTAAGCCTAACATTCGTGTGTCTCATGCATTTCAAGATCTTGATGGTATTCCGAGCTCGGTCGTGTAATTGAAGTCGCAAGTCACCTCCCTACAAACTAATGTATGCTTACTTTTGTTTTGAACTCCCAAAAAGGTGGCATAGGAGTTAGATAAGTTGTATGTGATTATTTTAACATGATTGTATAAGCCTAATAGTACCTAGGTGATGTATGTGGTAGTTGGTATGTTTTGGATAGGCAAACTAGGTAAAATGAGCTTTAAAGGTACTAAATGGTAAAACCTTGGTAAATGGATTGGGAATGGCCTAAAATTTTGTATGCTATTAGATATATTGTTTTTAGTGTTGCTGGTAAACTTTGGTAACATTCGGATAACGTTGGCTAGGGTAATTTGAATAATAACCAATAAAATCTATCATTTTAGGTCAGGGCGTATCGATACGGGTGATGGCGTATCGGTACGGTTCTTGTAATTTTGGTCAGGTCAACATTGGTTAAACAGGGCATATCGATACGGTTTGGGTGTATCGGTATGAAAATTGGTCATTGGAATATTTTTGGGAAAAAGGTATCGATACGGTCTTAAAGTGTATCGATACGCAGTTAATGAAGTCAACTTGTATCGATACAGGCGTAGTTGTATCGGTACGGGCTGACTACCCTTTGAATTTGGAATCTAGAAAATAGGCTTAGCGTATCAATACGGTCCTATAGGTATCGGTACGGTGTTAGTTAATCCAGTTAAAAGATTTAGATTTTAGTTTTACACAGTTTAAAAATGGTCACTAATAAGTTATATGGCTAAATTAGATGGGTAAACGACCTCCGATAGTAACAAAATTTCACAGGATAATAGTCGACAAATCTAATTACGAGTTGGTAATAAGAAATTCTAACTAGGATCGTTAATTTGAAATATTTCCATTTTAACCCCTAAGTTTGAAAAAGTTTAAAATTGACCATAATCCGGATAAGGTTGGTAATGAATAGATTTGATAAGTATTAAAGGCGACTAATAAGATATTCTGAATAAGTTCCAAACTCCGATTCTATTCCCGATTTCTGAATCTGTTTTCGGTAACACTTTCTAAACCGGTTCTCTACCAGACCGGGAAGAGGGTGTTACATTTGTGGTATCAGAGCCTAGGTTTAGTCGATTATATGAGTAAAATGAAGTTCTTTACAAGTCTGTATGTACTTATGCCACCTAGGAGTTATTTGTATATGTTATCTATGACTTGCAGCTTACACGATTCAATCTTTTTGTATAATTAGAAATGAAAATGTATGTGCCTACTGATACACGCACTATCAATGAACCAAATCTTGGCTCATCATCCACATAGGGGATAATTTGAGGGCCAAAGTCGGGCCTGAACAAGTTGGGTAGAATGACCTACCTCATCCTACACTGATGCCTCTAGCCCAACATGAGTACTTAATGTCATTGGCTGATATGATTACGCAATTGGTCGTGTCCCTTAGGCAAGAACCATACCCTTAACCTACCGAAGCAACTCATTCTATTTCGAAAGCTCTCATTGATAAGGTTAAACAATATCTAGTTTACACCTTCACCGGCCAGGACCTGGACAACCCCAAGATCGTAGAATACTAGCTGGAGGATACTTTTAAAGTTTTGAATAAACAGATGAAGATCCCTGGGGAGAAAAAGTTAGAGTGTGCCTTGGCTTTGATTACTGAAGAAGCTCAGAGTTGGTGGGACACTATTGCACTCACTGTGCCTGAGCACAAGATTACGTGGGACTTCTTCCTTCAGAAGTTCTACAAAAAGTACATCAGACATTAGTGACCACTATATTGCTGAAAGGCGTAAGAAGTTCCACCATCTAAGACAATGAGGAAGACCCGTTGAGTAGTACATTCACGATTTTTGCAAATACGCGAGGTATGGTGTTGAGATCATACGTACTGAAAAGGAAAAATGTAAAATGTTCATTGATGGTCTCTGTGATGAATTACATCCTCTTTTCACCGCCTTGGAGATAGAGGACTTTCAGACTCTTGTCAATCGAGCTATCGCTATTCAAGCCTCCTAGAAGGCCCGTGAAAGAAAGAAAGAGAACCGAGCCTGATATGATAAGAGGTTTCGAGATGATTTAAGGCCTCCTATGCTTCAGAAGAAGGGTAGACAGTGGGACCAAAAGTCTGCCACCTTTCAGTAATTACCAAGATCGGGTTATGTGCCACAGTCCTAATCTCCATGGTCGTCTATTGCTCGCACAGCTTCTGTTGATAGTACGGGTTTTTCTAGAAGAGCATCCTAGATTCCATTATGTAATTTCTGTAAAAAGAGGCACCCCGGGCAGTGACGTCAACAATCTGGATCATGTTATTTCTGCGGTGAGTTTGGCCATTTCGTTAGGCAGTGTCCGCAGAATCTGAATGCTCCTACCACTGTCGCTTCTCAGAATAATCCTAACAAGGGATGGGGAGTAAAGCAAGTGTAGTCTAGATCAGCGGGGAGACCTCACAACATCAACGCTCCTTCAGTTGGTCTTGATCATCAAGCCTCAGCTCAGATGTACCATGTTAGAGGTCGAGTGCATGAGGATGACCCCGTTGTAATTGTAGGTATGGTGGAATTATGTTCTGATCATGTTTATGCTTTAGTAGATACGGGCTCTACGCATTCCTTCATTAGTGAACCATTGATTGCACGGTATGCCTTAGAACAAGAACATGTTACTTCTTAGATTGTTGTTTCTAACCCACTAGGGGATATTGTGGTTATTCGGTTGATTTGTAAAGCTTGTCCTTTGAGGATCCAAGGGATCTCATTTTCGGCTAATTTGATGGCCTTGCCCTTTTGAGAGTTCGATCTCATCCTACGCCTTGATTGGTTAGCTAAACATCAAGCCTAGGTAGATTGCTCGGGAAAAAAAAGTTATACATTCGTGGACTTGGCAAAGAGATTGTAACCTTGATCAAAACTCAATTCGAGCCTAGTAAGACTATCTTGTGTGACATGGAGCCTAAAGAAGATCCAAATCTTGAGATTGTACTGGTGGTGAAAGAATTCTTTGATATATTCCCCGATGAGTTTTCGAGACTCCCTCTTACCCCGAGAAATGGAATTCAGAATTGAAGTACAACCTAAGAATACGCCAGTCTCCATTACTCTATATAGAATGTCTCTGGTTGAATTAAAAGAATTAAAGGCCGAAATCCAAGACCTTTTGGATAAGGGATTCATCCGACCAAGTTCCTCGCTTTGGGGAGCACCAGTTTTGTTTGTTAAAAAAGAAAGATGGATCAATGCGTCTATGCATTGACTATCATCAGCTGAATAAGGTCACGATCAAGAACAAGTATCTGTTACCTGGGATTGATGACCTCTTCGATCAGTTGAAAGATGCTTATATCTTCTCAAAGATAGACCTAAGATCCGGGTACTAAAAAATGCTAGTGAAGGAGACTGATGTTCCCAAGACTGCCTTCCGAACTAGATATGGCGACTACGAATTCATGGTAATGCTAATCGGGCTTACGAATGCACCTGCAGTGTTCCAACCTTACCTAGATAAGTCCATAGTGGTGTTCATAGATGATATTCTGATCTATTTAAGAGATGCTACCGCTCATCAAGAACATCTTTGGATTGTGTTTTAGACTCTCCGAGAGAAACAACTACATGCCAAGTTTAGCAAATGTGAGCTTTGGTTATCCGATGTATCATTTCTGGGCCATGTGATCTCTTATGTGGGAATCCAAGTTGGTCCAAAGAAGATTCAAGCAATCCTTGATTGGATTCTTCAGAAGAATTTTGGAGAAGCTCAAAGCTTCCTGGGATTTAAAGGCTGCTATCGTAGATTTGTTAAAGGGTTCTCACTAATTGTGGCAACCTTGACAAAGCTTCTCTGTAAGGAAACCCCCTTTGTAGGGACTGTGGATCAACAAAGGAGTTTTGATCAACTCAAGCAAGTCCTTACCCATGCCCCTATTTTGGTACAACCCGGGTTGGGTAAAGACTTCACTATGTATAGTGATGCATCCCACCTGGGATTAGGATGTGTACTGATGCAAGAAGGCAAAGTCATAGATTATGCTTCACGTCAATTCAAGCCCCATGAATTAAATTATCCGACACATGATATAGAGTAGGCAGCCGTTGTTTTTGCCTTGAAAATTTCGAGACACTATCTGTATGGTGAGAAGTGTTACTTGTACACTGATCACAAAAGTTTGAAGTATCTCTTAACTCAGAAAGAGTTTAATCTCCGTCAACGACAATGGATAGAGCTTTTAAAACATTGCGACTTGGTTAGTAATAACCATCCTGGTAAAGCCAATGTCATAGCTGATGCCCTTAGTCGAAAGCCTACTCCCTCTATGAGGTGTTTGAATGCCCACTTTTGACTCAAGAAGCATGGCAAGTTCTTGGCTGAATTGAGAGTTCAGTCGACAATTGTATCCTGAATCAAAGCACTCCAAGAATCTGATGAAGAGTTACGAATTCTTATTGAAAAGATCAAAGAAAAACTCGATCCTGACTTTGCTATGAATTCTGATAGTTTATTGTGTTTTCGCAACCGTATATGTGTTCCAGATGATGACGATCTTCGAAACCAAGTTCTAAGTGAAGCTCATTCAAGTAATTTCTCTGTCCATCCTGGAGCTATCAAGATGTATAAGGAGCTAAACGAATTGTAATAGTGGTCTGATATGAAAAGAGAAATCACAGACTTCGTGGCTAGGTGCTTGACATGTCAAAGGGTTAAAGTCGAGCATAATATGTGCAAAACCTATGTTTGATTTTGATATAATTAAATCTTTAAGGATCAATTTGAAAAACTTAAAATTGTTTTTGTAAGTCCCTTAATAAGTTTTAAATAACCAACTCTTTAAAACAGATTTGAAAAACTCAAAATATTTTCTAAGTGTTCCAAGACCAAACTATTGAAAAACGTTCAGGTGTATCGATACACTCCCAAGCGTATGGATACCTTTTTACTAAAGTTGGCTACTGGAGGAACACGTATCAATACGGCAAACCCTCGTATCGATACGCCCCTTTGTAAAAGTCTAAAGAGTTTGAATGGCGTACCGAGACGTCAAACCCTCGTATCGATACGGCCTTAATAAATTTTTAAATGCAAGTCGGTTTAAATAATTTGACCGTTGGTGTCAGTTGGTTGGTAACCAAATTTTAAATGGTCGTTGACCCGTATCGATACGCCAAACCCTCGTACCGATACGGAAATCGACAGTGAGCTAAGTTGAGAAAAAGGTATCGATACGGCAAACCCCCGTTTCGATACCCCGTACCGATACGCTTACGCGAGTATCGATACCCCTTATTTATTGCACACAATGGCTCTTTCTTTTCTGATACAGGTATCGATACACCTCCCCGCGTACCGATACGCATAGCTGCAGAAGTGCATTTATGGTGGTAAGAGAGGGTTCCAACGGCTCCATTTATGTTCTCAACCACCCAAACGGCTAGAAATCAATGAGAAGGTATAAAAGAGACCTCCAAAAGCTCCAGCAACAATTATTGATCCTCAAGAAAACATATATTCATCAAATTCAAGCAATTGTGCAAAAATCCCATATTGTCTAGAAACCCCAATTGTAATTTTCATTCTTATCTTGTTCAATTGGGTTGAGTGCTTGTAATTGGGCTACAATTTGTATTGAGAGATACTCTATTATCCATCAAATTCTTTGTTACCTTGTTGTGAGGATTGGGTTAAATTTTGGGTAGAAAATTTAACCGAAATTGTAAGGGTTGCCTCCTTAGCCTAGAAAAGGGGAAGAGCAATTAGTGGAATTGTTGCAAATCCATAGTGAAGCTAAGGTAGTGGATGTAAAGTTCATTTGGAACTTGAACCACTCTAAAATCTCTTGTCAATCTTTTTAATTTGCAATTTCCACCATACAAACTTTAAATTTCCAATTCACCCCCTCTTGGTTCATATCGATCTTTCGATTCACTCAACAATTGGTATCAGAGCCTACCTCTTTGAGGATTAACAACCACAAGAGGAGTTCCTTGGAAGAGTGTGATCATCATATATCAAGAGATGGCTTCAACCTCCGGTTCGGGCATGTACGAGTCTCAATCCACTACAAAACCTCCCTTCTTTAATGGTGATAACTATTCTTTTTGGAAGAATAGAATGTGTCTCTTCATCAAGTCAAATGACTACCTAGCGTGGGATGTCATTGAAGATGGCCCTTATATTCCATTGAAGCAAGATGGTGAAGGCAAGATGGTCTTGAAGAAAAAGATGGAGATGAGTGAAGAAGAAAGGAAAAAGATTCAAGTAAATGACAAAGCTCTTCACATGCTCTTTTGTTCTTTTGGTCCGGACATCTATTCTAAGGTCTCATCCATCGAGAGTCCCAAAGAAGTGTGGGACACTCTTGAGACTACCTATGAGGGCACCAACGATGTTAAAGAAACTAAGATTGGAATTCGCAATCTTAGTTATGAGAATTTCAAAATGGAGCCCGATGAGACGGTGTCCAAGATGTTTGATAGGTTTTCCACTATTGTCAATGGGCTCAAGGGTTTTGGAGAAATCATACCGGAAGCTACTCTATTCACTTCCCGAATTTTGGGATGGGAAGAGAACTGCCATCATTGAAGCTAAGAATTTAAAGACTTTAAAGCTTGATGAGCTTGTGGGTTCTCTCCTTACTCATGAGATCATGAAGCAAGGAAGGGAAGAAGAGAAGAAGAAAGAAGAGAAAAGAGTAGAGAAGCTTGAGGTTGAGAAGAAGAAGAAGAAGAAGATGGGAATAGCTCTCAAATCTTCACAACATGAAGAGAGCTCTTCTTGTGAGGAGGATGAACTAGAAGAATTGGCTATGATAGCCAAACGATTCTCACGTTTTATGAGGTCCAACCGGGGAAGAAAAATCCAAAGAAAGATGGACTTCAAAAGCAAGAACAAAGAAGAAGCAAGGGATCCAATCATTTGCTTTGAGTGCAAACAACCCGGCTACATACGTTCAGAGTGCCCTCAACTCAAGAAGAAGAGGCTCAAAGCCAAGCTTGCAACTTGGAGTGATGAGGAGTCATCGGAGGATGACGAACAAGAAGTGGCTAACCTTTGCCTCATGGCACTTGAGGAAGATTCCTCCATGGTAACCTCTAACTCATCTACTTTAGACTTTACATATGATGAATTGAATTATGCATATGATAAGTTACAAGAGGTCTATGATGAATTAGTTGAGAAGTATAAAGAGTCGGTCATTAGAAACAAGAAAATTATTTTGGAACTAAATGAGAAAAATGACTCACTCACTCAAGCTAATTCAAAATTTGAGAAAAAGATATTAGGGTTAAAAGATGAACTAAAATTCTTTCAAGATGAAAATGTTGATCTTAATAATCTTTTGTCTCAATGTAATAGTGAACACCAAAAGGTGTTAAATGAGCTAAATGAGCTCAAAAAGTCTTTTAAAAATGTTGGTAGTATCAAGCATGAAATAGGTGAATCCTCTAGAACAAACCAACCTAAGAAAAGGACTAACTACTACAAACAAGGTAGCTATCCTAGACATAGTAGAGCTAAAAGAATTAGAAGTGTATGGGTTCCTAAGGAACTTGTAAAATCTAATAATATTATTGCTATATCATCTTGGATTCCTAAGGGAACCAAGGTTTTGGGAGCTAACACTCATGGATCCAAAATGATTTGGGTACCAAAAACAAAAGTTTAATATCTTTGTTTGTAGGGGGGCATTGCTACAAGGCCAAAGCACAAAGTCAAAACTCATGGTACCCTGATAGTGGATGCTCAAGGCATATGACCGGAGACAAGAGTAGATTCATGGATCTAAAGCCAAAAAGTGGAGGAGTAGTAACATTTGGTTACAACTCCAAAGGCCACATTAAAGGTATTGGCTCCGTATGTAATCACTCTACTATTCTCATTGAAAATGTCTTGTATGTCGATAGTCTTAAACACAATTTATTGAGCATAAGCCAATTGTGTCATAAAGGATTTAATGTTTTATTTGATAAAAATGGATGCAAAATTGTAGACATTAAATCTAATAATATTATGTTCATAGGTCATCGCATAGGGAACATATACATGGTGTATCTAGATGACATTCATACATCTCATGCATGCTTAGTTGCACGAAATGAAAATGATGCATGGTTGTGGCATAGGAAACTAGGACATGCTAGCATAAGTGTTTTAGAAAAACTAGTCTCCCTTAATCTAGTTAGAGGTTTACCCAAGATAAAATTTCAAATGATAAAATTTGTGATGCATGCTCAAAGGGTAAACAACATAGGTCTTCCTTTAAATCCATTAATGATGTTTCTACTAGTAGATGCTTACAACTTATCCATATGGATTTATTTGGGCTAATTAGGACTATGAGCTTGGGTGGTAAGTCTTATGCTTTTGTACTTGTTGATGATTTTCTAGATTTACTTCGGTTCTATTTTTAAGTACTAAAGATGTGGCTTTGGAAAAATTCATCACATTTACAAAATTAACCCAAAATGATATTGAACTTAAAATTTCACATATTAGAAGTGATTATGGAACCGAGTTTCAAAATTTAGGGTTTGAAGATTTTTTAAATGAAAATGGTATTAGCCATAATTTTTTGGCTCCTTGAACTCCTCAACAAAATAGGGTAGTTGAGAGGAAAAATAGAACTTTGCAAGAAATGGCTAGAACTATGCTTTGTGAAAACAATTTACCTAAATATTTTTGGGCGGAAGCCACAAACACCGCTTGCTATATT
Source organism: Hibiscus tridactylites (assembly GCA_958450335.1). Taxonomy (NCBI): domain Eukaryota; kingdom Viridiplantae; phylum Streptophyta; class Magnoliopsida; order Malvales; family Malvaceae; genus Hibiscus; species Hibiscus tridactylites. Next base: position 53,880,011 of record OY288279.1, on the reverse strand, counting down.
GTAAATCGAGTAATGATTAGGCCAATTTTAAAGAAAACACCTTATGAGATTTTAAAATCTAAAAAGTCTAACATTAGCTATTTTCACCCTTTTGGTTGCAAGTGTTTTGTTTTAAATAATGGAAAAGACAACTTAGGTAAATTTGATTCAAAAAGTGATGAAGCTATTTTCATAGGTTACTCTTTAATCTCTAAAGCCTATCGAGTATTTAACAAAAGAACTTTAGTAGTAGAAGAATCTATTCATATTGTATTCGATGATAACCTCCTTCCTAGGAAGGATTCTTGTGATGATGATGATGTAAGAATCATAAATGCCTTTGATGGAGGACAAACTTCAAAGGAGGATGAGATTCCAACAAAAGAAGAGGACACACAAGATCCACCTCTTAAAGCCTTGAAGGACTTGGCTCTTGAGGAAAAGGAAGTGAGCTACCCAAGGGAGTTGAACTATGTCAAAGATGGTGAAATCTTGGGTGATCCATCCAAGGGGCTAACCACTCGATCTTCTCTTAGATTAATGAATCATGTTGCATTTATCTCATGCATAGAGCCTAAGAATATTAAAGAAGCATTGAAAGATGACTTCTGGATTATGGCTATGCAAGAAGAGTTAAATCAATTTGAGAGAAGTAACGTTTGGACATTAGTTGATAGGCCTAGTAATCAATCTACAATAGGAACTAAATGGGTCTTTAGGAACAAGCTAGATGAGAGTGGTAACATTGTAAGAAATAAAGCTAGACTAGTAGCACAAGGTTACACTCAAGAAGAGGGAATAGATTTTGATGAAACCTATGCACCCGTAGCTAGAATGGAAGCCATTAGGATGTTGCTTGCATATGCATGTTATCATAATTTCAAGCTTTTTCAAATGGATGTTAAAAGCGCATTTTTAAATGGTTTTATAAATGAAGAAGTGTATGTGGAACAACCACCGGGTTTTGAAGACTCAAAATTTCCAAATCTTGTTTTCAAACTTACCAAAGCTCTTTATGGTTTAAAACAAGCTCCTAGAGCTTGGTATGAAATACTTTCAATCTTTTTAATTGAAAAAGGATTTGAAAAGGTAAGGTGGACACTACACTTTTTATAAAAATATATAAAAATGACATATTAGTAGTTCAAATTTATGTTGATGATATTATTTTTAGTTCTACTAATGAATGTCATTGTCAAGAGTTTGCTAAGTTAATGCAAGGTGAATTTGAGATGAGCATGATGGGGGGAGCTCTCATTCTTTTTGGGACTCCAAATCAAGCAAAAGAAGGATGGCGCCTTCATCAACCAAGCAAAATACATAAATGATATGCTCAAGAAGTTTGGCTTGGAGAATGCAAAGCCTCAAGCCACACTTATGAGCTCATCTACAAAGCTTGACAAAGATGAAAGAGGTAAATGTGTCGACTCCAAGCTTTATCGTTCTATGATTGGATCATTGCTTTACCTTACCGCAAGTAGACCGGATATCTTGTTTAGTGTTTGCTTGTGTGCTAGGTTTCAAGCTAGTCCTAGAGAGTCTCACCTTATCGTCGTTAAGAGAATCTTTAGGTACCTTAGAGATACTCCTGGTTTAGGTCTTTGGTATCCTAGAGACTCTACCTTCAACCTTCATGCTTATTCGGATGCGGATTATGGGGGTTGCAAAATCGATAGGAAAAGTACTTCGGGAACTTGTCAATTCCTAGGTAGTATGCTCATATCTTGGTTCTCTAAGAAACAAAATAGTGTAGCCTTATCTACCACCGAAGCCGAGTACATATCCTTAAAGAGTTGTTGTGCTCAAGTCCTTTGGATAAAGCAACAACTCTTAGATTATGGAAATAAAGTTGAAACCATACCCCTAAAATGTGACAACACGAGTGCAATATGTCTAACAAAAAATCTCATCCAACACTCTAGAACCAAACACATAGAAATAAGACATCATTTCATTAGAGATCATGTCCTTAAAGAAGATGTGGTTATAGAGTATGTAGATACCTTAAATCAATTAGCGGACATATTTACAAAACCTTTAGACAAAGAGCGTTTTTGGTCCCCTTAGGAGAGAGTTAGGTCTAGCTAGTCTATCTTAACCTTTTAGGACCTCTTTTGTGCTTAAATTTGCTTGATCTTGTGAAATGCCATGTTTATGTGTTTAGACTCCTAATTTCATCCATGCCTATAGTTAGGGGGAGTATGCTTCTATTAAAATATGCTTAGAATTGTTCATTCATCATTTGTATACCTTTAGGAGATGTTAAATTCGAGCCTATGGTTGTTCTTAGAACTAAATATGCATTTCTGGGCATAAGGTATCGATACGGATCTACGCGTATCGATACGTGTTCTTCATTCAGATTCCCAGAATTTATTTTTCTTACACGGGTATCGATACGATTAAACCTGTATCGATACGAGTCATTTCGATACGGATCCATCTGTTTCGATACGACTCTCCAACGGGAATTTTTTGTGGAAATGACGATTCTACCCCTATATCGATACACCTTCAGGCGTATCGATACTCGATTGCGCAGACAGCTTTAAATTTGGCTTTTAATGTGTTCAACTTTTACCAAAACTAAAACTATTCAAAACCTAAAAACCCTATCCGTTTTTGCCTATAAAGGGCTCTTCCTCCCTCATATTTTCACACCACAACTCAAAATCTATAAGAGTTTTTGAATCAAGCAAGGCTTTAAGCTCTCTATCATCAATTGTGCTAGAATTTTTCTTCAATCTCCCAAGTTTCTATCAAGGTAAAATTTCTTTCTTTTGTTTTGTTTTGTTTTGTTTTGTTTTGTTTTGTTTTGTTTTGTTTTGTTTTGTTTTGTTTTGTTTTGTTTTGTTTTGTTTTGTTTTGTTTTTTATTCTTTCTTTTTAATCAAATTTTTGTTATTCAAAATTTCTTTTTCTTCAAATCTTTATTTTCTTTTCAAATTTTTTTCCTTGGTTTTTAACCAAAATTGAAGAAATCTTTATGCACGATTTCTTTTTTATATCATGGCACCAAAGGAATCGAGGAAGCGTTCAAGGGTTTCTCAAACCGGTGAATCATCTACTCTTGGAGCGATTGCACGACCGAACTACACTTCCATCTATGAACAATCCTTTGAAGGTCCCACGGGTCTAGCTTATTTTCGTCAATTTGAGAATTATAAGATTCGTGCGGAAAGGGTAATATCCGTTCCTTTTCTCGACTCGGAGCGTTTTAAGTTTGAATATCTTCCTTTGTTTCGACGTTGGAATTTCATGGATTTCATATCTATTCCTGGTTTTTATTATCGCCATTTGGTTTTGATTTTCTACACTAATGCCAAATGTATTACTCGCAATGGGGAAGTTGTTGCCATTAGTTCTTATCTCATGGGAAAGAAAATCATCCTTGATGTTAAATCTATTTGTGAAGTTTTTAAATTAGAGGATGAAGGCCTTGAAGATGAGAATGCTTTGGGGCATGTTCTTAGTGGATCCGTCACCGCCCTAAATGCTAAAGATCGAATCCTCCATTTGATGGTGTCTTGGTGGTTTCGTCCCTCCAGAGGAAAATATTCTACCATCCGTTAAGTGGATGATTTTTGGATCCATTGCTTCCGTGAGCGAAAGCGCCCAAATCTTGCTCGAATCATGTTTGGGGAAATCGTCTATCTTGTGTAAAATCGTCACACAACTCTCATCACCTCCTTTACATATGGTACGGCCTTAAGTTATTCCTTTGTTAAAAAGGATATTGATTGCTCTTCTGACTACCCAACTCCCCTCACCGATCCCATTGATGAGCGATCTCTTGCACGGGCAAAGTTCCAATATTTTAATGGTGAATGGGTACGTCTTGCCGAGCTACCACCCGAGGCCGCCGCCGTATTTGAAGAACCTCAAGCTCCTCAACCCTCCATGGATGCTCTCATGACTTACCTCAATGACCAATTTATCGGGTTGCGCACGGACATGGGAAATCGTCTTAGCGCCCTTGAAACTACTTTTGATACAAGGATGACGAGCATGGAGAATCGCCTCACATCTCTTGAAAGCGGTAACAATTCTTTGAATATTTCCATCTCCGATTTCCATGATGAGTGGCGCAATAGCATGAGGGACAATGATCCAATGGGAATTGATGATGAAGATGATGAAGACGACGAAGACGATGCCTAGACGTTTCTTCTTGCATCTCATGCATATCATTTAGGACTTTCTATTTTATGCATCTTTGATTTATGTTCTTAGGACTAAGTTTGCTTTATGTTTAAACCTATGCTTTGATTTTTCTACTTTTGTTTGGATTTTAAGTTTGATGCTATGATCAATAATATTAATGTTGCTTATTTATACCTTTGCATATACTTTATGCACTTATCTATTTGTCTCAATATTTTTGATCTAACAAAAAGGGGGAGAGAAACTAGCTCACAACACTTCAAAAATTTTGATTTTAACTCAAAAGTTACCAAGCTTATATTAAGGGGGAGTTAACTTTGTAAAGTTTTTCAAAGTGTCAAAAATTTTAAGTTTTAGTTTTGTTATAACAAAAAGGGGAGATTGTAAAACCTATGTTTGATTTTGATATAATTAAATCTTTAAGGATCAATTTGAAAAACTTAAAATTGTTTTTGTAAGCCCCTTAATAAGTTTTAAATCACAAACTCTTTAAAACTGATTTGAAAAATTCAAACTCAAAATATTTTCTAAGTGTTCCAAGACCAAACTATTGAAAAACGTTTAGGTGTATCGATACACTCCCAAGTGTATCGATACCTTTTTACCAAAGTTGGCTACTAGAGGAACACGTATCGATACGGAAAACCCTCGTATCGATACGCCCCTTTGTAAAAGTCTAAAAAGTTTGAATGGCGTACCGATACGTCAAACCCTCATATCGATATGACCTTAATAAATTTTTAGATGCAAGTCGGTTTAAATAATTTGACCGTTGGTGTCAGTTGGTTGGTAACCAAATTTTAAATGGTCGTTGACCCGTATCGATACGCCAAACCCTCATACCGATACGGAAATCGACAGTGAGCTAAGTTGAGAAAAAGGTATCGATACGGCAAACCCCCGTTTCGATACCCCGTATCGATACGCTTACGCGCGTATCGATACCCCTTATTTATTGCACACAATGGCTCTTTATTTTCTGAGACAGGTATCGATACACCTCTTCGCGTACCGATACGCATAGTTGTAGAAGTGCATTTATGGTGGTAAGAGAGGGTTCCAACGGCTCCATTTATGTTCCCAACCACCCAAACGGCTATAAATCAATGAGAATGTATAAAAGAGACCTCCAAAAGCTCCAGCAACAATTATTGATCCTCAAGAAAACATCTATTCATCAAATCCAAGCAATTGTGCAAAAATCCCATATTGTCTAGAAACCCCAATTGTAATTTTCTTTCTTATCTTGTTCAATTGGGTTGAGTGCTTGTAATTGGGCTACAATTAGTATTGAGAGATACTCTATTAGCCATTAAATTCTTTGTTACCTTGTTGTGAGGATTGGGTTAAATTTTGGGTAGAAAATTTAACCGAAATTGTAAGGGTTGCCTCCTTAGCCTAGAAAAGGGGAAGAGCAATTAGTGGAATTGTTGCAAATCCTTAGTGAAGCTAAGGTAGTGGATGTAGAGTTCATTTGGAACTTGAACCACTCTAAAATCTCTTGTCAATCTTTTTAATTTTCAATTTCCACCACACAAACTTTAAATTTCCAATTCACCCCCTCTTGGTTCATATCGATCTTTCGATCCACTCAACAATATGCCTTCTGGCCTCCTGCAACCCATTGAGCTTCCACAAGGGATATGGGAGCGTATCAGGATGGGCTTCGTAAATGGTCTATCGATGACACCAAAGAAGAATAATGTTGTTTGGTCATTGTGGATCGATTCACAAAATCTGCTCATTTCATTCCGGTGAGAATGGACTTCAGCTTGTCCAAACTTGTTGAATTATACATTCATGAAGTTATCTGTCTGTATCGATTGAATGTGTCTATCATCTCTGATCGAGACCCACATTTCCTAGCTCGATTTTGGAGGACCCTACATGAGGCGTTAGGAACCCGAGTGCACCTGAGCACTACTTTCCATCCTCAAACTGGCGACCAATCCGAAAGGGTTATTCAAGTAATCCTACCCATTCCTTTGATTCATGTGTAAAAGTGTTTCGTGCCAATTCCGACTCTTCCTTGTAGATTTTGGAAGATATGCTCCGAGCATTTGTAATTGACTTTGGGAATACGTGGCAGAAATCCCTACCTTTAGTCGAGTTTGCGTACAACAACAGTTACCAAACCTCGATCCAAATGGCCCCATATGAAGCTCTTTATGGAAGGAGATGTAGAACCCCTCTTTGTTGGACAGGGCTTGGTGAAGGCAAGGTGCTAGGTCCTGACCTACTTTGGGAAATCGAAGAAAGGGTGACTATTATCCGTGATCAGCTCAAATTTGCATTTGACCGGCAAAAGGCTTATGCTAATCTTAAAAGATGAGACATTAAGTACGATGTTGGTGAGAAATCATTCCTTAAAGTGTCTCCGTGGAAAAAGATCCTTGGATTCGGTAAAAAGTGAAAATTAAGCCCTCGTTTCATTGGCCCATTCGAAGTGATCGAAAGAATTGGACATGTTGCCTATCATTTAGCTCTCCCCAAAGAGTTGATCCGGATTAATAATGTTTTCCACTTACCTATACTACTGAAGTACTGGTCTAATTCTTCCCACGTGATCGAGCCGGAGTCTGTGGAAATTCAGTCCAATCTGGCGTACAAGGAGGAACCAGTGGAGATCCTTGCACAAGAAGTCAAAAGGCTTCGTAATAAGTCTGTACCATTTGTGAAAGACCTTTGGAGAAGTCATTCGGTTGCAGAAGCAACGTGGGAACCAGAAAAGACAATGCAGAAGCAGTACCCTCACTTGTTCGTGTAAAATGAAAATTTGAGGACAAATTTTCTTAAGGGGGAGAGATGTCACATTCCAAAACCCGGTCTAGTCAAAATCAAGTTTCTGCGACCAAAAATTTTGAATCTGATGTACTCAAATGTTGTAAATGGGTGAGCCTTGTATTGTGCCCCTCTTGTTAGTAATGAAGTTGCTTTTGGTCAAATTTGAGTATTAAGCCTCTTAGCAATAATTTCAAACTTGAAATGTTAAATATGAGCCAGGCGTATTATAAAGTGTCCACAAGCTCTCTATTTCATGCACATTCCATCTCATATTATTGTTGTTTTTTAGTACATCTTAGGCATAATTAGGACAATGCATTGCATTTTACAGTATTTCTTTGCTTCGCCATGTTTTTATAGATTATCTTTTATTTGGTGAAAAAAGGTATTGTTTTAGTGTACTTTTGGTTTTAGGTACTAAAGGCTGACAGAGGGAAAGAAGAGCTGAGGATGTGATGCTCTTTTATTTGGTGAAAAAAGGTAATGTTTTAGTGTACTTTTGGTTTAAGGTACTAAAGGCTGACAGAGGGAAAGAAGAGCTGAGGATGTGATGCTGAGGCAGTGAACCACGGTGCAGTACTGATGCAGTTCCAAACATAGACAGCAGCTGACGAGTAGTTGTCGCCGCCCACCTTGCTGCTGAAGTAAGCAGACTATGGACTTGGAGAACCGAAGTGCAATTTGTAAAATAGAAAATCTTGATTCTATCGATGTTGTCCACTCAATTTTATGATGTCTGTAGCAGGGTGCAGAGCCGTTGAAGTTAAATCTTGAGATTGCTTGTGGAACAAGGGAACGTGATAAAGTCCACATTCAACTCAAAGAAGTCAGAGTTTAAAGTCATATTTAATGTGGAAAGCTACTTTGAAGACTTCTACTTCAAGAAGGACTAGACCTAGCTAATGCCTATATATACTCATTGTAATTCTAATTCAAGAAAACATAGGATTTCCTTAGGCATAGTTTAGGTTTTCTTACTGCCGACATGTTCTAATTCTCCCTTTGGGTTTGGGTTATGTTGTAATTAGTTGTGAGAACGGTTGTTTAGGTTTTCAAGTTTTTTTTGCAATAAAATACTCTTAGTTTGCTTAATTCATGTGCTTCACTTCCTTCAATTAGTTCCAAAAGTCCAGTTAAGGAAATCCATTTGTCGGGCACGAGAGTGTCAAACTCGCGATAGAATTAAGCATGGTCTCATCATGACGAGGTGTTGACTAATTCGGCTTAGACATAAGTTAGACTTTCAGCGGCTAAAAGGAACAACCAAACGTTGACTAAATCTGTTAGGTTTACGCTGAGATTGCTAGGTATTGCCTACATCACGCAGCAACAGAATCCTAGCCTAGACATAGGTAGGATCACTTCAGAATTGCTTCGCCGAACTTGGAGTATTTGCCAGACTTGCCGCTAGGACTTCTCTCCATCTTACCTACTGGGGCAGCGAAAGTTGCAAGAGAAGAGTTCCGCCATGGCAGCGAAAGTTGTCGTCGCCTCAATCCACCATTACCCGCCAAGGCATCAGAACGTGGCAGCGTAAAAAACCTTGACCTATTCAACGCAATTTCACACTATGCAGCTGCATAACCCTGCCCTCTCTATCAATCTGATCACTTCCTCTCTAATTACTTGTGTTTTTATTTTACTTTTCTTCTCAAACAACCATCTTACTTCTGCAATTACTTTTCTTGTGAATAACAATTCGAACCAAGCTGTCCAATCCATGTGGGAGACGATATCTTATATACTATAACTTGACAAGGGTGTGCACTTGCGCTCAGTAATAGAGAACACCCAAACGCTCTACAAGTTTTTGGCACCGTTTCTGGGGATTGGTAACAGCGAATTTCGTCTTTAATTTCTGCACTTTTATTTCTTTACTTATTATTTTATTTTTAATCAAAAAAAAAAGAATTTTACAGTTTCATTTGCTAGTGTATGACCAGGGTGAATCCAAAAGGAGAAATCCTCTTCTACGACGATATCGAACATAGACCAAGAGAGCTTAAGAAGGAGATCAGAGTAACCCTAAGGAAAACCAAAGAGGAAAAGGAAAAGGCAAAAGTAAACATGGACCCATCCAACGATTCTGTGAACGGCAGGGATGGGAAGCAAGACCCGCCGCTCAGAGAACAGTAAGTTCCGCCAAGGCAGCCCCAAAATGTTCGAACCACTAGAGATTATCTGGAACATGACTTCAGAGGGTTCGATCCGATAGTGGCAGAGCTTGAGATTGAGGCAGATCACTTCGAGTTGAAGCCCGTTATGTTCAACATGATCAACACGCTAGCGCAATTTGAGGGACTGCCACAGAAGATGCTCAGCAGCACTTGAGAGGATTCCTGGACATCTGCAGAGCATTCAAAATACACAGGGTCCATCAAGACGTAATGAGGCTGAGACTATTTCCCTATTCACTGAGGGATAGGGCAAAACAATGGCTAAATAACCAACCAGCAAGGTCGTTTAACACATGGACAGAGCTGTGTAAAGATTTTCTAGATCGCTTCATCCCGTCCAATGTCAAAGACAGACTACGAAACAAGATAACATCCTTCTGACAAGGGGATGATGAGTCGATGTATGAAGCATGGGAGCGGTACCAACAGATGTTGAACAACTGCCCGCTACATGCTCTTCCGGCTTGGACACAAGTATCAGTATTCTACAACAGGGTGAACTACCCAACACGGATGATGATTGATGCCTCAGCCAATGGAATCATCCTTCACAGACCACTAGAGGAGGCACTACGAATTCTGAACTAAGCAACAAAGAATGACTACAAGTATCCAACAGCCCGCCGAGGTGGCGTTAGGTGGCCAGCCACAGTAAACGAGGTATAATCCTCAGAATCTCTCAAATCCTGCCTTGACAAGCTGACAGAGCTGGTCATGAGCATCGTGAAACCAGCTGGGGAAGTCTACGAGGCAAAGGTTGTGTTGTCGTTCTGTGACGAGTGTGGGGACAACCATGATTCTTCTAACTGCACCCCATCTGCCATCTTTATGGGAGGATACGAGAGAAACAACAAATCTACCCAGAACACATACAACCCTGGATGGAAGAACCATCCTAACTTCTCCTGGAGCAACCCAAAGACTGTTGCAAACCCATAACAGCAACAGGGAGGCTACCAAGAAAACCTATCCTAACAGCAGGCTCAGCAGCCAAAAAATAATAATTCACTAGAAGCAACTCTTCATACCTTTATGTCTAGAACTAGTGATTTTATTGTTCGCACTAATAAATTCATTGATAAAACCGATTCTTTCATGGACGGTATAAAGATGAAGATGAACATCCAGGAGGCTGCTATAAAAAACCTAGAGGCCTAATTTGGGTAGTTCATAGAGATCTTCAGCAGCAAAACAATGGGAGCAGAATCCAGCAGCTCAGAGGCAGCAGCCAAACCCACTTACGAGCAGTGCAAATCCATATCTACCAGGAGTGGGAAGTAGTTGGATGAACCCAAGGTGGAGAAACACAGTCAGACCAAAAAGAACAGTCTGTTGCGGTAGCGTCAACACCAGTCACCCCGACAGCTGAACATAATAGCAGTCTTGAAGCAGATGATCCTCCATAGATTAAATTCCAATGCAAGGAGCGTATAGAGGACATCCTTCTGCTAGCACCTTTCCCTAGAGGCTTAAGCAACATAAGCAAGAGCACCGGTTCAGAAGATTCCTGGATATTCTAAAGTAGGTGCACATAAACATACCTCTAATAAAAGTCATTCAGAATATGCAAAACTATGCAAAACATCTCAGGGATGTGGTTTCTAAAAGGAAGAGGATTGGGGAGTTCGAAACAGTTGCTGTAACAGAAGAGTGCATGGCAATGTTGCACAACAAACTGCCACCCAAGCAAACAGACTCGGGCAGCTTTGTTATCCCATGCAGGATAGGCATCAAACATGAAACAAAAGCGATGTGCTACTTGGGAGCTAGCATCAACCTAATGCCCAAAGTAGACTTCGATAAATTAGGAATTGGGCCAGCCAAACCTACCTCTATCATACTTAAACTTGACGATCATTCGTTTGTACGACCAGAGGGTAAAATCAAAGACACCCTAGTGAAGGTGGGAAACTTGATTCTTCCAGCTGATTTCCTCATCCTAGACTGTGAGGCCAATGAAAAAGCCCCTATCATCCTTGGGTGACCATTCTTGGCCACAAGCAGAATGTTAATAGATGTGGAACATGGGGAGCTGACTATGAGGGTAGACAACCAGAGCATAAAGCTAAATGTGCTACAACCCTCAGGAAAAGAAAAGAAAGGATGCCCAGATGCAAAAGCTGCCAAAATTATCATAGAGACAGGCCAAGGCAACAGCTGTCGCATTAGACCAAAGAGCAGGTTGAAGGACCCAGCAGCACATCACTTGAAGGAACAAGAGGGCCCCTAGGATAGAAGGACAAGCCAAATTACTTCATGAAGTGGTTATGTCTGTAAGATGCACCCAAATGTACTCCCAACATAACATAATTTTTTTAATTTCTTTATTTTTATTTTTATGCATTAGGATTAGAGTTTGATTTATTTTAGGATTAGATTAGTTTCCAGATTTTTATTTTTTAGAAGTTATTTGATTACTTTTATTTTTATTTTCAGGATTAGAAATAAAAGAGATGGATCAAGAAGGAGGCCAAGCAAGGAGCCCGCCCACCATTCCACCGAGATAGCCTAGGGTAGCCCAGCGCAGAAACGCGTAAAACCTAGTTTCCAACTGCTCCGAAAATAACGGGCAAAAACCCCGTAAGTGCGCGAGACAACTGGACCGTTAGACATTTAATGTCGCCATGACACCTCTCGGCAACCTCTATTTAAACCCTTCTCACCTCATTCATTTGTTTTACTTTCCCCTCCTTTCTATCTTATTCTTGCATCCACTGCTCTCTAATTATTTTTCTTTCAATTTTCAGTATACTTCAACCGTCTCACAAGGCTTCCTCATCGGCACCCAAACCCACTTTCCAACGCTTCTTCTCCTGCGCAGCTAAAAAGAGACACCAAACTCAGTTTGCAAAGCAAAACATATGGGAGGAGCAAGGTTTTCACTATACTCAGAAGATAGGAGATCTCGGCCTAGAACCAAAATTGTTCAAAATCATCCACAACAAAGGATGGGAAATCTTCGCACGACAGCCCGAGATCGCCAACATCACCATGGTTAGAGAGTTCTATGCCCACTATCCTCACCCAGAGATGCCATTCGTATATGTACGCAGGAAGCCTGTCAAGTTGAATGTCACCGTAATCAACAACTTCTATGGCCTGGATATGCAAGACAACCCTCACGAGGAGTGGAGGCAGTCACTAACGGCTGCCGATTATGAGAAAATCAAGGCCAAACTCTACAAGCCCAACACGCCGTGGTTGGCAGGCAAACATGAAGGATCTGTCCAATGCCACCACCTGCTGCCAGAGGCAATGCTATGGAACACATTCGTCAAGAGGCGCCTGCTGCCCACCTCCCACAACTTTACCGTCGATTGGTCGCGCCTTGCTCTAATCCATAGCATCATGATGAAACAGACCATCAATGTTGGGGAAGTTATATGCAAGGAGATCCATACCTGCTTCCAGAAGACGAAGGGCATGTTGTACTTTCTGTCCCTTATCACAGGCCTTTGTGCCAACTTTTGTGTTCCGACCGACCCAAAGTATGAGATGACAATAGCCAAAGAAAGGTGGACCAGAAAAGTCCACATGCAGATGATGCAAGCCCCAGAGACAGTGCCTATAACGCCCAGCCAGCCTTCTGCTGCCTAGCCGGGCACTCCAGTCACCCCGGCAGTACTAAAGCTGCCCTAGACAACAAATTCCTCACGATGTTGCACACCCTTGTCAACAGCACCAAACACATCGAGCAGCAGTAGCTGACCTTCATGAAATACGTGGGGGAAGTCCAAGAAGCCTTTGTGGCTTATCTCTTGCAGAAATTCCCTAATGATGGACCCATCCTGCCTTCATATCCTGCAGACCTTATAGCAGCAGTCCCAGCACAAGGAACGCCATCTGCCGCCACTGCTCGCCATGCTGCTTCCCACCTCCAGGTGCCCTCTTCGACGCACTATCCATCTTACTCAGCCATCACCGCATCCAACATAGTGGCGGACTCCCCCGAGAGGCATCAACAGTACCATTCACTTGTATGCACAGCAACGACAATGGCGAACACCTCCTCATTAGAGAAGATTGAGCAGCAGTCGCCGGAACCAGCAACAACAGTAGTTGTAGCTGTAGCAGCCATCCCAATGGCGATTGACCCTCCGGCAGCACCTATGGAGGAAGGCACTAGGAAGAGGAAACGACACATAATAGTCGTCGAGCCTGTGGACGATGAGACAGAGTCAAAAGAGAGCAAAGAACCTCCTGCCGCTCCCCCTGCCGAACCTCAAGAAGAGCCTCGTCCCACACCCAAAGAAGTCCAGACGTCATGGACAGAAAAGATCTCACCTACTAAGTCTGCTGCCAAGACATCTATTGATCGCTACTTCATCATCCAAACCTCTTCCTCATTCTCAACAGGAAAGACTCAAGCCTCCTCTCAACCCTCAGCCAATTTCTAGTTTTTTTTCTTTCTCTTTCCTTCATTTTATTTTTTTCTATTTTCTTTATCACATATATTTATTTTTCTATTTTATTTTGTGCATTGAGGGAAATGCCCATCTCGAGTTTGGGGGGATAGCTCTCACATCTTTTGTCTAGGCATACTTAGTAGCATATAGGTTGCATTGTACTTGCCTTAGTAATAATCAGAACAGAAAAATACAGCAGTGCCACAACAGCAGAAGTAAAAACAAAGAACATTGTTGTTTACCCTAGAGGTGCCCGCAACAGGCTCTACGAAGAATCATGTACAAGGACACTCCGCTGCTATCAAAGTCCATGAATCTGAAAGTTTTGAAGTGACGGACAAATTAGCATGAGTGAATGAATGTCTTCACAGGATGACTCTACTCTATGGGTTTGGGGTTTTGTAGTTTGCTCCTATCTTAATTTCAGACCTAGAAGAGTAGTTGTGATAAGTTGAAGCCCTCATTGCCATGATTAAAATATTGTGCTTAATTGTGATGTCTCGGCAGCAACCTTATATATCGTAACAGCATCTTTGTTTATTTGTTATTCTGCATATTCAGCGTGTATACAGTTCTGCACACACTACACTGGCAATAGAAATTAATTCAGAGTTATTTTCTTGCTAAGTTCCCTTCACTACTCTAATATAGGTGCCACGGCCTTGAGGTATGAAACCAAGTTGAAAACGGGTTTTTCATTCTGGTTATTATAAGGGCAAGTATGTTAGGTTGCATTGCTTGAGGACAAGCAATAGTTCGAGTTTGGGGGTGTGTAAAGTGTCCACAAGTACTCTATTTCATGCACATCCCATCTCATATTATTTCTGTTTTTGAGTACATCTTAGGCATAATTAGGACCATGCATTGCATTTTATATTATTTCTTCGCTTTGCCATGTTTTTATAGATTATCTTTTATTTGGTGAAAAAATGTACTATTTTAGTGTACTTTTGGTTTTAGGTACTAAAGGCTGACAGAAGGAAAGACGAGTCGAGGATGTGATGCTGAGGAAGCGAACCAGGGAGCTGTACTAATGCAGTTCCAGACAAAGACAGCAACTGTCGAGTAGCTGTCGCCGCCTACCTTGCTGCCGAAGACAGCAGACTATAGACTTGGAGAACCATAGTGCGATTTTTAAAATAGAAAATCCTAATTCTATCGATGTTGTCCACTCAATTTTTCATGTTTGTAGCAACGTGCAGAGCCGCCGAAGTTAATCTTGAGATTGCTTGCAAAACAAGGCAACGTGATAAAGTCCACATTCAACTCAAAGGATTCAGAGTTTAAAGTCATATTTAATGTGGAAAGATACTTTGAAGACTTCTACTTCAAGAAGGACTAGACCTAGCTAATGCCTATATATACTCATTGTAATTCTAATTCAAGAAAACATAGGTTTTCCTTAGGCTTAGTTTAGGTTTTCTTACCACTGACATGTTCTAATTCTCCCTTTGGGTTTGGGTTATGTTGTAATTATTTGTGAGAACGGTTGTTTATGTTTTCAAGTTTGTTTTTGCAATAAAATACTCTTGGTTTGCTTAATTCATGTGCTTCACTTCCTTCAATTAGTTCCAAAAGTCCAGTTGAGGAAATCCATTTGTCGGGCACGAGAGTGTCAAACTCACGAAAGAATTAAGCATGGTCTCATCATGATGAGGTGTTGACTAATTCAGCTTAGAAATAAGTTAGAATTTCAGTGGCTAAAAGAAGCAACCAAACGTTGACTTCCTGTGTTAGGTTTACAATGATATTGCTAGGTATTGCCTACATCACGCAGCAACAGAATCCTAGCCTAAACATAGGTAGGATCACTTTAGAATTGCTTTGCTGAACTTGGAGTATCTGTCAGACTTGCCGCCGAGACTTTTCTCCATCTCACTTGCCGGGATAGTGAAAGTTGCAAGAGCAGAGTTTCACCGTGGCAGCGAAAGTTGACGCCGCCTCAATCCGCCATTACCCGCAAAGGCAGTAGATCGTGGCAGCGTAAAACAACTTGACCTATTCAATGTAGTTTCATGTATCGATACGGTCATACTAGTATCAACATGGCTTAACTTCCCATAACTAACTTCCATGTTTTAGCATAACTGTATTGATACGGTCAGTAAGTGTATCGATACGGTCCTCTATCAAACTTTATTTTGTTGATCAAATTGCAAAGCTTAGGGCTAAGGTGCTAAATCACCTACATGCCTGACACCCCACGTGGGTTGACTCAGAATAGGGTATAGAATGGTTGTGAATTGCCTAAGAATGTTAAAGTGATGAGAAACAATTGTTTAAGCTTTCTTTGCCTAAAGGAAAGCTTTCTATTGGCCAAAGGATAGGTGGGAAATGATTAAGGAGTTTATGTGGGTTATAATAAAGAAGAAAAGCTCTCACTTTGTTTTTGATTTCCCGAACATCAAACCTCACCTTTGTCTCCAATAAGCTCACACCTCCATTTCCATCTTCAAGCTCAAGCTAAGCAAGCACCTCGGTTCCATCCTTGAACTTCGTTCAATTTCGATACGCCGTTTGAAAGCCTGCAACTTGGTTCGTAAAACCCCTATAAGAATTTGATAAGTATCTCAATTGTTAAGGTTTAATTCCAAGACTAGGTTTTCAATGTTCAAATGGAAACTCGTGGATTAAGAAGCTAGTTTTGTTAATTCAATATTGTTTACAAGCTTAGGCAAGCTTGAAAGATGTTTTCGAATCCTTAGATTGAATTCTAATGCAATCCCAAATCTTGTGCTAGATCAAGTGGTGGAGAAGGGCCCCTTGTCGCCTCCGAAAGAAGCTAGGCACAACATAGTGGTAATTTGAGAGCCTTGTAATCAAGGTGGGTGTAGTTGTGTCAAGGGATAGGCCAGGTGCCATCCCGTTACATTTGATTTGTGGTTTTGATGTGTATTATGTCTAAGAATCAAGTAGAGCAAGCATGTGTGGTTGCTAAAGGTGAGCGTGGTAAGTCTTCGATATGCTATAAGCTTGTATGTGACAATTTAAACATTCTATATATGAAAATCGACATGAACACAATGTGATATGATATGTAAAATTGATATGATTTTGCTATGATGTGATATTTGGAGCCAAGGCTCGATTATGTGATCCGATATGTTATGGTCTATAGGAAAAAGGTAAGATTTGTGGTAAAATGTGTAACCTTGGACATGTGTGGGTTCTGGATACAATTGCCATGTCATAGGGTTATTTGAGCTCGTAAAGTAAGGGAATTGGCTACGGCCTATATGTGGTGAGATAAGGTTGGTTTGTGTAAGGGACATTTAGAGCTACGGCTCAATGCTACGACCTATTTGATATGTGTTGGTGTAAAGGGGAATCCGCGTATCCATTTGTTATTGTGTCCAAGGAATTGTTATGTGTTTAAGTTTGCAATGAAAATATGGAATTATGATATTTGACCTTAAGCATGAGACATATATGATTAGCAATGTAATTGTGTCATCCAAGTATGTTAATATGTTATTCATGATATTGATATGCCATTCAAGTCATTATTATCTTGTTTTACATTTTTTAGAACTACCTCACTAGGCTATGTAAGTCTAACATTCGTGTGTCGGGTGCATTTAAGGATCTTGAAGGTATTCTGAGCTCGGTCGTGTAATTGAAGTCGCAAGTCACCTCTCCACGAACTCATGTATGCTTACTTTTGTTTTGAACTCCTAGAAAGGTGGCATAGGGGTTAGATAAGTTGTATGTGACTATTTTGACGTGATTGTATAAGCCTAATAGTACCTAGGTGATGTATGTGGTAGTTGGTATGTTTTGAATAGGCAAACTAGCTAAAATGAGCTTTAAAGGTACTAAATGGCAAAACCTTGGTAAATGGATTTAGAATGGCCTAAAAATTTGCATGCTATTATATACATTGTTTTTAGGATTGTTGGTAAAGTTTGGTAACATTCGAAAAATTTTGGCTAGGGTAATTCGAATAAAAACCAGAAAAAATCTGTCTTTTGAGGTCAGGGCATATCGATACAGGTGATGGCGTATCGGTGCGGTTCTTGTAATTTTGGTCAAGTCAACATTGGTCAAATAGGGCGTATCGATACAGTTTCGGCGTATCGATATGGTTTGGGCGTATCGGTACAGAAATTGGTCACTGGAATCTTTTTGGGCAAAAAGGTATCGATACGGTCTTAGAGCGTATCGATACGCGATCAATAAAGTCAACATGTATCGATACGGGCCTAGTTGTATCGGTACGAGTTTGCTACCATTTGAATATGGAATCTAGAAAATAGGCTTAGAGTATCGATACATTCCTATGGGTATCGATACAATGTTAATTAATTCGGTTAAAAGACTTAGATTTCAGTTTTACAGAGTTTAAAGAATGGTCACTAGTAAGTTATATGGCTAAATTAGATGGGTAAACGACCTTCGGTAGTAACCAAATTTCATAGGATAATAGTCGACAAGTCTAATTACAAGTTTGTAATAAGAAATTTTGACTAGGATCGTTAATTTGAAATATTTCTGTTTTAGCCCCTAAGTTCAAAAAAAGTATAAAATTAACCTCAATCCTGATAAGGTTAGTAACGAATAGATTTGATAAGTCTTAAAGGCGACTAATAAGATATTTCGAATAAGTTCTGAACTCCGATTCCATTCTTGATTTTCAAATCTATTTTTCGGTAACACTTTCCAAACCGGTTCTCTACCAGACCGGGAAGGGGGTGTTACAGCTTCTGCCTAAAAATACTTAGGCAAATTGTTTTCACAAAGCATGGTTCTAGCCATTTCTTATAAAGTTCGATTTTCCACTCAACAACCACATTTTGTTGAGGTGTGCGAGGAGCTGAAAAATTATGGCTTATACCATTTGAGTTACAAAAATCCTCAAAACTTAAATTTTGAAATTTTGTCCCATGATCACTTCTAATGTGAGAAATAGAGTGACCAACATCATTTTGAGTTATTTTTTAAAACGTGGTGAATTTTTCTAAAGCCTCATCTTTGGTACTTAAGAATAGAACCCCAAGTAAATATAGAGTAGTCATCAACTAAGACAAATGCATATGATTTTCAACCCAAGCTCATAGTTCTAATAGGGATAAATAGATCCATGTGGATCAATTGTAAAACTCTACTTGTACAAACATCATTAACAGGTTTAAAGAAACTCTTTTATGTTTGCCTTTTGCACAAGCATAACAATTTTTAACATATGAAAACTTTATTTTAGGCAAACCTCTTACAAGATCATTTGAAATCAATTTCTCTAAAATACTCATGCTCGCATGCCCTAGTTTTCTATGCCAT
The DNA here is from genome assembly GCA_958450335.1 of Hibiscus tridactylites. Classification (NCBI taxonomy): domain Eukaryota; kingdom Viridiplantae; phylum Streptophyta; class Magnoliopsida; order Malvales; family Malvaceae; genus Hibiscus; species Hibiscus tridactylites. The sequence goes on along the minus strand of OY288279.1, from coordinate 53,861,225 downwards.
AATCATGAATGTCTTAAAGGTCTAATTGGTCTCAACGAAAAATTAAAAAATCAATTAAGCCCTTATGAAAAACTTTCACTCAATTGAGCCTTTAAAATTCAAATTACGATCAATTTGGCCCTCAAAATTCAAATTGCGATCAATTTAGCTCTTTCGTAATGTTGACCGTTAACTCAAATTTAATTAACACGATAGTGACACATGGCACACTCTGGATATGCCACGTCATCAAACCCGAAAATATATTTTAAAATTTTAAAAAAATATTAAAATGTGTAAGAAATTAATATTATGCATAAAATTATAGAAAAAAAATATTTTTTACATAAATCGAAAAATATACAAAATAATTGTAATAATTATTAAATAAATATATATATTTAAAATGAAATAATATTTAAAAAATTTATAATTTTTAAAAATATATATTTTTAATTATAAAACCAAAAATTTCAAAATTTTTCAAAATACCAAAAATTCAAAACCCTAACCCTAACCTTTCATTTACAAATCCTCAAATCAGATTAAATTTTCCATCCTACATTCCCAAACCCGAATCCTACATTCCAAAAACCCCAAAATTCACAAAAATTTCAAAATGTCCAATTTTTAAATCGGTTCTAATGCTTGATTTTGGGATTTATGAGGCTTTTTTAAGAAATGATACTTTGGGGGTTTTTTCAAAAAATTATTATTTTATATTTTTTATAAAAAATCAAAGGAAAATAAGAAAAACTTAAATTAATTAAATATTTTTAATTTTTAATTTTTACAACTTTTATGAATTTTTATATTTTTTATAATTTGTAGATTTTTTTAGAAATTTTTTTAAAAAATTGATCTTGATGACATGGCACATTCAAAGTGTGCCACGTGTCCTTCTATCTTTGACTGTTTTTGAGGATTGACGGTCAACGTAATGGAGGGACTAAATTGGGTGCAATTTGAATTTTAAAGGCTAAATTGGGTGAAATTTTTTATAAGGGCTTAATTGGTATTTTTATTTTTCATTGAGGGCCAATTTTACCTTTAAGCCACCATGAATCATGTTCATCTTTTGCAACAAAACATGCATTTGAAATATGAATGTCATCTAAATGCACCATGTATATGTTTCCTATATGATGACCAATAAGCATAGTTTTGTTAGTTTCAATGTTCACAATTTTGCAACCATTTAAATCAAAAAGCACATTCAAACCTTTATCATAAAGTTGGTATATGCTCAAAATATTATGCTTAAGACCATTGACATATAAAACATTATCAATAAAGATGGAAGAGTGATTATCAATGGAACCAATTCCTTCAATATGGCTTTTGGAGTTGTCACCAAAAGTCACTACTCCTCCTCTCTTTGGATTAAGCTCCAAGAACCGACTCTTGTCACGGTCATGTGTCTCGAGCATCCACTATCAAGGTACCATGAATTTGCACATAAAGCTTTGGCCTTGTAGCAATGTTCCCCCTACAAACAAAGACAAGTCTTAATTTTTGGTACCTAAATCATTTTGGGTCCATGAGTATTAACTCCCAAAAACTTAGTTTTCTTGGGAATCCAAGAAGGAATAGCACTAGTGTCATTAAAAGTAACAAGTTCCTTAGGAACTCAAACACTTATAATCCTCTTACCTCTAGAAGGCCTTTGGAAGCCTCATTTCTTGTAGCCACCAAAGTTCCTTTTCACATAGTTAGGTTTTGAAGATTGTCTTTTTCAAAACTAGTTTTCCCAACTTTGTTTAAGGAATCTTTGAGATCACCAACTTCCCTTTGGTGATCATCATGAACTTTAGAGAGAAGGTTGTTCAAATTTTGATTTTTTTCAAAATCATTTCGTTTTTGTTGTAAATCAAAAACCTTCTTCTCAAGTTCCAAATTAGTTTTGGATAAAAAATCATTTTGACTTTTCAAATCGAAAATTGTTTTCTTGTTTTTCAAAAGTGATTCTTTGTATTTCAAAACTAATTCGTAATAAACCTCTTGTAACTCATCATAAGCTTCTTGAAGCTCATCAAATGTAAAATCAAAATTAGATGAGTTAGAAGTTACCTTAGTATCCTCTTCAAGTGCCATGAGACAAGGGTTGGACACTTCTTGCTCCTCTTCATCGAATGATTCCTTATCACTCTAAGTAGCAACATGAGCTTTGAGCTTCTTCTTCTTCCCAAAGCTCTTCCTCTTTAATTGGGGATAATCGGTCTTGATGTGCCTCGGTTTCTTGCACTCATAGCATATTATTTGATCATTTTTCCCTCCTTGTTCTTGTTCTTGAAATCTTTTTTTTCGATGAAATTTTCTTCCTCTGTTGGATTTCATGAACCAAGTGAACCTGTTGGCTAGCATAGACAATTTTTCATCTTCCTCCTCACCAGAATCGCTATCCTCTTGTGAGGCCTTTAGAGCAATCCCAATCTTCTTCATCTTCTTCTCTTCTCTCTTATTTTCTTATTCTTTTCCTTTCTTCATAATCTCATGAGTAAGGAGAGAACCCATGAGTGCATCGAGCTTCAAGGTCTTGAGATCCTTGGCTTCTATGATGGCGGTTCTCTTTCCATCCCACGACTCGGGAAGAGAGTAGATGAGCTTCCGAACAAGCTTGTCTTCCAGAATGATTTCTCCTAGACCTTTAAGCCCATTGATGATTACAGAGAATCTATTGAACATCTTAGTGACGTCCTCACCAGGTTCCATTTTGAAGTTCTCATAACTCAAGTTAATGAGTCCAATCTTACTCTCCTTGACATCGTTGGTTCCTTCATAGGTGGTCTCAAGCTTGTCACATATCTCTTTTGCAATCTTACAAGAAAACATCTTGGAATACTCATCCAGTCCAAGAGCACAAAATAAGATATGCATAGCTATGTTGTTGACTCTCATCTTCCTCCAATCATCATCGGTATACTCTTGTCTTGTCTTAGAGATAGGTCGTTCTCCTTCGATCTTCATAGGAATGAATGGACCTTCGTCTACAACAACCCAAAGTAGGTAGTCTTTGGACTTGATGAAGAGCTTCATCTTATTCTTCCAATAAGGATAGTCATCCACATTGAAACAAGACGGTTTAGTGATGGATTGAGACTTGTAGAGGTTGTTCCCGGAAGTAGAGGTCATGGCTTGATTATTTGTTGATTGAATCACTTTCAGATCATCTCAAGAGGATGTTGATCCATTCGATGAGTGAGGCTCTGATACCAATTATTAAGATGATCAATCTAAGTGATTTGACCAAGAGGGGTGAACTTGCAATTTAAAAAATGAAGGGAAGCAAATGGAAAGATTAAAATTGATACACAAAGGATTTATAGTGGTTCAACCTTCTAACAATGTCTACATCCACTAACTTATCTTCTCACAAAGGATTTTCACAAATTCACTATGAATTTCTTCCCCTTTTCTAGGCTAAAGAGGCAACCCTTTACACAATAAAAGCTTTATAACCCAAAGCTTTGATCAAACACTCTCTTTTACAAGAAATTGAATAGCAAACTGAAAATCCTTTCAAAGGTAGCTTGTTTACCCAATTACAAGTTCACTCAAACCAAAAACTCGAATAAAAATGATTACATGAAAGATCACTAAAGTGGATTACAAAGATTTGACTCGCTCAAGAAAGATCACTCAAGTGGATCAAAAAGGCGTGTCGGTACAAGCCGTATCGTATCGGTACTAGTTTTACTCACTGGAATCTTAGAAATTTTGAGAGTACAAAAGTGTATCGGTGTACATTAGGGTGTATCGGTACGGTATAACTAAAATTTAAAGTTTCTTATTCCAATAAACTGACAAGTTAACGACTATATTATTAAAAGGAAGATTTTGAAAATCTAAACACCCCGTATCAGCACGAGTAAAGTTGTACTGATACTTAAAGCTTATTTGGTTTCCAGGAATGAATGGTGTAGCAATACATCTATACGTGTATCGGTACCCAATAGCCATTATGTAGAAAATGTTTTCCAGTAGCTAAGACTCGTATCGATACTGCCAAGTGTATATCGGTACTCTTGGACCAAAATTAGCTATTTGAGTACAAAAATAATTAGAAAATATTTGGGATTTTATTTTTCACTTAAAAACAATTTTAATTCGAATCCTTCGTCATTTTGTGAGCATTTTTAGTACTTAAAAATTTATTCAAATTTACGATTTAGTCTTTTAAAATCATTATTATATCAAAATCAAATATTGGTTTTACATAGGTGCGATAGAACTAATAATTCAATTTGTTTGAGCCAGAAGCTTTCACATTGAAAAATGATCTCGTTCCTAAACAACCATAAGGTCCATATGATAGAGAAAAGGATAGCAGACAATACCTTGCTCAACAAAGTTGGGCTCACCGCCCCCAAGCTTCTAAGAATAGCACTGGATCCATTGGGAGAGCCAGGGAAATACCCACAAGTGTTAGGAACTTGGACCATAGAGACCAAATTGCCCCGCATGTGAAAAACATATGTGAAACGGACTCCCCCACTAACTCTACCCAAGCAAACTAACCATAAGAACAGTTTAACTTTAGGAGGAGCAACACCAACCCACACAATTTTTTTCCAGAAACTATTCGAAGGGATCGGTCCTTGCCACATAAACTTTAGTGATTTCACCAAGAAAGACCCATCACCCGAACCCGACCACCTTACCCAATCATAATCCAAGAAGCTCTTAAAGCCATTGAGTAGAGAGCATAGTTCATTCCACAAATGAATTTCCCAATCAAACAATGATATTCTAAGAGGAATATTCTAAACCCACCCCTCCTCACCTTTGGACCTAAAATCCGCAACACAACCATTCTTGAGGACAGCTAACGCGAAAATGCGAGGGAACATGGATTTCAGAGGAGAGTCCCCTAGCTAAAAATCATGTCAAAAAGAAATACACTTACCATCCCCCACTTGAAGACTCAAATTGGAGCGAAGAAAAGCACCGCAATTGTCATCCTTAAAAAATGATTTTAAGATACCGTTCCAGATCCAGGAAGCATGTCTTGGAGCCGACTCTATTGGAATAAGACTATTCCCAACATAAGAAGACTTACAAGTTAGAACCCTCTTCCATAACCCATTTGGTTCATTGCCAAAACTCCATCTCCATTTTTCGAGATGGGCGCGATTAAAAGAGTCTAAATTTGTTACATCGAGCCCCTAAACCATATGGCTCACAAACACTTTTCCATTTTACCTAGTGAATCTTGGATTTTTCAGAGGACCCACACCATAGAAATTTGGCCATAAGGCTATTTAGACGCGTAGATATAGAGGCCGACATTTGAAACAGAGACAAGAAGTACACGGGGAGGCTCAAAAGGATAAACTTTATAAGTGTGAGCCTACCCCTTATCGACAGAAATTTAGACTTCTAGCCCTCTAACCTTCTTTCAAACTTATATATCATAAGATCCCTTAGCGAGATGGAGTTTCTGCTAGCCCCAAGAAGGAGACCCAAGTAATTGGTAGGAAATTTGCCAACAGAACAACCCAAGACAAGAGAACCTCATCCTCATCGTTAATAACGATATTTTTTCTCCTTTTCAAATTGTGTTTGAGCCCTGAAACAAGTTCAAAGACTCGCATAACCCGTTTAACATTTTGAACTTGCCAAATTGAGGATCCACAAAAAATCAAAATGTCGTCTACGAATTGAAGATGGGAGACACTCACTCGATTACCACCACAACCAACCTCAAAACCATCAAAGAGACCTCCATCTGTAGCTTTCTTGAGTAGAAGGTTCGGGGCTTCACCCAACAAGTTGAAAAGTAAAGGCGATAAGGAGCACCCCTATCTGAGCCCCGAGAAGTAGTGAATGAATCAGTGGGAGCCCCATTAACTAGAATCGAAACAGATGCTGAAGAAATACATTAAAAGATCCAACTACACCATTTGCTTCTAAAACTACACTTTTTTCATAATTGAGATTTGAAAGCTCCAATTTACAGAATCATAGGCATTTTGGAAGTCAATCTTGAAAGCTACACATTCCTTCTTCTCTTTGACTATATAGTAAATAACCTCATTAGAAATGAGGGAACAATCCAAAATTTACCTTCTTAGAATAAAAGCAAACTGCGACTTCCCCCACGATTGAATAATAACAAATTGTAGCCTCTTTGTAAGGACTTTGGACAGAATTTTGTACATGCCTCCAACGAGGCTAATAGGACGATACTCGTCTAGAGAATCAGGGTTGGACACTTTCGAGATAAGTGTAATAAAAGAGTGATTTATTCCTGGCTCCCATTTAAAGCCACAATAGAAATCTTAAAAGAACCTCATGATATTGTCTTTTTAAAAGTGCCAAAAAAATTTAAAGAACCTCAGATTAAGGCTATCTGGCCCAGGGATGCGGTTACTATATGCCGATGATAAAGAACTCCACACTTCTTCTACGTTGAACTTCCTTTGCAGTGAACTAGATGGCTCATGAATAATACAAGAGAATCCAAGATTAAATTCTTCAATTTCTGGTGCATGATTCAAATTAAAGGCTTTTGAAAAATGATCCTTGATCATCATTCTTATTTGAGCAGGATCTGTAATGGTTACCCCTTCCAACTTAAGAGCCTCAATCGAGTTAACAAGTCTCCTCCCAAAAGCAGCCATATGAAAGTAGTCGGTATTCTATCCCCTTCCTTGAATTAACATAGACGAGATTCTTGCAACCAAGAAAATTTTTCTTTATGATACTCTTCCACAGCTTTGACCTCAACAGAAACAGTAAACTAGTAAACCAGGGTCATCCGACCCCTTTTGGATATTAGCTTTCAACTCAGAGATATCTTTTTCCAACTTAGATATAGATAGACCCGGCACCTGATCATGCTAGCCAGCCCAACTTTTTATAACCAACTTTGATCTTTTGAGTAAACCACCAATTCTCATCCTAGGATTCTTAGCTTTTAGTCTACGTGGAGTAATTCCCATTGTCTCCTCAAAACCCTCTTCCTCAAACCAATGATTGAAAATTTTAAAGGGCTTAGGGCCTCAGTTGACTCCATTTTCACTCAAAAGAATAGCATTAAGTGGTCCAATAAGGACTTCTCTAGCGCCCGTTGCACCATGCTTGGAAAGGCAAACTCAAAAACTATCGAGACCAGGAATCGATCCAGCCTTACAAAGGTAAGAGGGTCTCGATTGTTACTCCAAGTGAACCTACCTCCTTGAAGAGGCAAGTTAACTAACACAACATCAAAAATAAAGGATTTAAATAGATTAACCAAAGACAAATTTAACGAGAAACCATGTTTTTCTTCAGGGTCAAGTAACATACTCTAGTCTCCTCCGATACACTAAGGGATATCTCATCTTCTTATGAAATATAACAACTCAATCAAAAAGCCACCCTTTTCAGCTTCCATAAAAGGCCCATATACATTAATCAAGCCACACTTCAAGCTATTTTTGACGAACGTACCAATCACAACCAAAAATCTCATGGAAAATGTAACTATCTAATACCTTGAAGTACCTCTCACCCTAGAGACATAATAATCCACCAAAGGATCCAATAGCCGGTGAAGAAATGGCTTTAACATCTTCTTTATTCCATATTTTTTGTGATCAAACTCCCATTTATGACATCTATTTTGGTCTCCTAGAGTAAAACGACCTTGGGAAGAACATTTCTAATGAACCGCTAGACTACACAAATCTTCTCCTTTTTTCTAATACCATGAATATTCCAACATAATATTTACAAATTCATAATAATCAAGTAGGAGTTATTACCGAAAAGAAGTAACCTACATACATAATCTGCACTCATGCTCAAGCTCACAAACTTTCTAAACTACAACCTCTTTCCCCATTTAAAGGAAAATTCCAAGACTTTACTAATTTCCCAAACATCTTAAATTTTCAATTTGTCTAAAGAAACAATCTCACTAGACAAAGAAAGTCTGCTCTAACCTTCGCGAATGGGACAATACCCTTCAATGGAATCCCAAACATGTCTCCTCATTTCTTTTCTAAAATTCGCCCTAAAGAATTCATTAACCAAGTCGTTTGCGCCTTTTTTTGTAGAAGAATAGAATCTCAAGTACCCATCCCCATTGAGACTATCCAGCACAACAGATCTGCCCTGAAAGCCATCGAAGGAATGAAAATGGGCGAGTCTGGAGGGGGATGGTTGTCTTTACCACTAGATATTTTGAGACACCAGCAAATCAAGCCATTTGGATATTAAGTGAGGGATTGACCACTTTCTCCACATTCTTAAACAATCCAATTATGGAACTATTCACACAGACTGGGACAGGGGGTCCCTTCTAGGCCCATTGAGAATACCTTGGTCCAAACAAACAAAGGAGTCTCGGCCAACCACGAATGGGGAATCCACGTTATTTCCGTGACTACCAACTAGACTAGAATTAAAAGCCCCTTCCTCGTTTATTACAACATTCTCTTTTAGGGCGGGAGAAGTACAAGATCCCGAAGCCTTATTAGTCTTGCTCGAGGGAGAATGTGAGGGGACATCTACCCTATGATCATCGTTTGAAGCCTGACAACTCACCTAATGGCCCTTAACGGCCACCTTCACTGAATTTTCATTAGGGTTCACTGTGTTCTTCCCTGGGTCTCTAATAATTGGGATGTCCAACCATAAGTCTGCATAGTTAACCCCATTGTCATCCAAAGGAACCTCCGAACGATTATCTTCCACATGACCAATATCAATCTTGATCTGAAAGGAGGACCCCATTAATGAAACCCTGATAGATTCTAGAATATCCAAAGGGCTTGCCACCATGATTGTTGACCTAGCTTAATTGAAATTGTCCTTCTGCTTAGTCCCCTCGTCAATGCATGTGAAAATTCTCCACCAGTTACCCACGACCCTAAAGAAAATTTCACTCCAACATGTGAGGAGCGTTCTGCAAAGAAACTACACAGTATACGGAACATTTCCAACCAAAAGAAGAAAGATATGCTTGAACCAAAAACTTATGGCCTCTCTTTTGGTTTCTCAGGTTTTTTCCATCTCAACAATTGACTTGAATCTAATAACATATGATTCACCAATCACCCTTCAATTTGGAGACTTTTGCATCAATACCATCAAATTCAAAATCTTCTTGAACAATCCCTACCTCATAAGATTTCTTCAACAAACCCACCAAATAACATTTTAGCCATTCATTCTCCTCAGGGTAGATATCCACATCAAATATACTACCATCATTGCACCCCACTTGAATAACCCTCTCGAAAGGCCATCATTTCTAGCCGAAATATGAGCCTTGTTCACGTTCTAGAGCAAAGCATCTCTATAAAACATTTTATCACCAAAACGATTCTCATTCCCCCTATATTGTTCTAGGGATTCCCCCTTTCCTCGTTAGAGGCTTCGTCCTCTTTCCGTTGATCCATCTCTACTCTGTTCGCGGGCAAACCTTTATTGAGAAAGTTATTGCCAGATTTTGGATATCTTGCCTGGGTAACACTAACTAGACCACAGTCGATCTTGGCATTGTTCATTTTAGTTTTCAGCGAAACTATATCATCCTTTGTTGCCACCGAGATAAAAGCAAAGGTTTTCTCCTTACTTCGCCTTCTTGTTAATGCTTGGGATAAAAACCTTAATAATCTTAACGTGATGACTATAGAGTTTCCTCATAGTTGCTCTGGAGTCTTGCCTGCTCAAGTTGTCCACAAAAATCATCCACTCTCGTTGCTTTGATCTGTCGCCCTGCATCGAAAAGCTCAGTAATACAGACTACCAAGGGATGCTAAAAGCACAAACAGGTATATGGCAAGCTTAACACTGTCATGATAAATTGGGCGACAGTAAGCTCAAATTTCGATTCGATATTTCAGCGAAGCATTAAATCAAAAGGTAACAGACTTGTTCTTATTTGATCACTCGAACCTTAAGAGATGAGTCTCAAGCCAGAGATTCAAAGAGATACAAGTTTCAGAAGTTGTATCAAGGAGTTCAAAGTGGTTCATTAAGTGTGAATTGTAAGTTACTGAGAGTTCAACTTTGATACATTAATTTAGTAGGGTATGTTTCAAAAGAGGTCAGAAAGTTTTATTAATTTACTTAACTACCCTCCAACCAAACTCCGAAATGCAATTCCCCATGAATTGCATACAGAAGGTCTTACCCTAGGCTTGAGGCGTAGAAGCCTACCTAAGGGAATGCCTTAGGTCCAGAAAGACTTACACTAGGCCCATTGGGCGTAGGAGCTTAGGTCCATAAGGACTTACCAGCGTTGAGCCTACAGGTCTTCATTTATATCCCATATAATATACCATAGATGATTTCAGTTTATATTCAAAAAATAGTATTTTAGAAAATAGATGTCAGGTCTATTTTTATATCGGAAGACAAATGTCAAATTTATATTATTATTATTTCGTATTCAATGTCATATATCAGATATATTTTCATATCAAAGGACAGAAATTAGAGAATTGTTTTCTTTTCGAATAATAGTGTCATACTTTTAATTTTAAGCAAATGATCTTGGTTTAGGACAGAGAGTGTTTACAGATACAAGGTACGCGCTTTATGACCCAATTCGTTTCTCAAGGGTACTTGATACATATCAGAAAGATGACATTTAACAATTTTTGGACTGATTTCAGGATGAGGTCCCTAGGCGAGGGAGCTCGATACTAACAGCTCAAACCAATATTCTGAACTTGACACACTGGGAACATTGAGATTTTAGAAGTATCGGGAGTGATCCAATCATTTAAGCCTACGAGGGCATTTTGGTCATTTTGACCTTCAAGGTAATTTGATTATTAGGTAAAAGCAGTGACGTATGGAGTTCAGAAGTTATGGTTACTTATTAGGTTTCCGAGTCCTTTTGAACTAACCGCAAACCATCGCACAAGGTTTATTATTTAACCGAAACAGTACAATGCATGTACTCACTTCTCAAAACTGACTATATTGTATAACAAAAGCTCGCCAAGCCAAGCAACCACTGAACATACAACGAGAAATCAAACAAATATCCAAATGGTATTTACTAAGTAATTGGACATGTGTAATGCATCTGAACTCGATCCATAACATCGAATACACATGAAGAACATGTTGCTCTTACCATAGACCTAGGTACTTTCTCCAAATAACTTGAACATGCCCTTAAGTGGTATTCTTCCAACATCACAATAGTTCTCGAAACGATCAACCAACAAGGGTCGTGTATTACTACTTTCAGGACTGTTGCCTTTGCTTGGCTTTATTGATAATTCTCATTTCAAGTCTTAGAGGTATTTTCAGTCACCTCAATGTCTGAAGGTGTTTCAATCATTCTGAGCCTCTCGGTTCTTTCAACTATTCATTCATTATAGTTCTCGAGGGAAAATCCATCATTTTGTTTAATTAGACAATTGGTACCGAGGATAGATCATTCTTTTTGGTCATTACGGACATATTGATCAATTCAGCCTTAACAATATTTCCGAACATTTTAGTCATTTCAATCAATTCAACATTTTGCGCAACTCTGACTAATTCAAACATACAATTAGTTTCTCGTAAATGTCTTCAGAGCATTACTCAATTTCAAAGAAACTAGAAATTTATAGACTCAAAAGTGAAGCCTCGTTACCATAACTTCCTGAGCAAATTTCAGGATTTTCAGAAGAATCAGTTGTTTTACCGGATCTATTGTATATTTCCAGACCACTTTCATTGACATGGGTATTTTAGTCATTTACATAGCTCAAGGGCATTTTCGTAATTCATTAGCCAAAATAATTAGACTTAGAGATCATCTATTTTTATTAGTCGTTTATTGAACTTGGAAGTCCCTTCAATACATCAAACACCTTATCCGAATATTTGTCTTGGCCATTATTATTTTTATATCATAAATGATCGACATAGGCAGGAATAATCACATACTCAAACATGATCGTGCAAATATTAACCAAATACCAAGATGTTACAAAGGCATGCAAAAGGTAGTAATGTATTACATTAACTCCGAGTTGCATCGGTCGATTCATGATTCCCCTTTCGATTGCAGTCAAACCCGAATTCGATGTCCCATAACATTTCGGATATGGAGATACGTGGGTACCTTCAATAAAACAATACCCTTAATCAGTCCTCATTTACATTGCTTTTATACTAGATATTTAACTCATGCACTCTTGGGTTCAAATTCAGATTCAGAGGCTTTCGAGTTAGAATTTTGTGAAACGAGCTTCAAAAACAGGCTCAGGACATTGAAAAACATAAAAATGGGAGTTTTTAGAAAATTTGACTTTTTAGTCAAAGTCAACGGTCAACGATGTCGTCATCATTGGTCAACGCTAACGTCATCATTCAACAGTCAACCGAGTTGACTCGGACGGGTCGACTCACTAAGTTGACTCAGACGGGTTGACTCGGACTGGGTCAACGGGTAGGGCAGATGGTTGGGTCAACGGGTCGGGTTTTGGCTCAAACTGGGTTGGTCGATTCAAACCGGGTTCGGCTGGTTCAGACCATAGCTTGAACCGATTCACTTACCCCCAATATGTCGATCACCGGGAGGTTGCCGAAAAAGTTGCCGGAGATGCCTTTCCTCGTTGATTCTGCCGAAAATCAAGAGGTAGTCAAACCCAGAATCATATTTATCCCAAAACCCAGTCAAACATGCCGAAATTCAACCGAAAATTACCTAAAAAGTTCAAAAAGGGTTGGACTATCACGTAACACCGATGAAGCCCTTACCGGCGCCAGACGAGTGGTCGAACGACTGGGTTTTGCTTGCCACATTGTCAGGAGCTCAAATCTGATGAATGTGTCGCGAACGCATGGTGGACGGGACCGGAAAGCATAGGAAACAGAGGTTGCGATTAGGGTTTCGGCTGAATCTTTAAACGAGTCTTGCCGGCGTCGAAAAGAGGAGTGACCGGCTGGGTTTTGATCTCCACAACACGCCGAGCACGTTGGCGAGATCGGCGCGACGATCGGACACCAGGAGTGGCCGAAATTGAAGCTGGAAACTCAAGGATTCCGACAAAGCTTCGAACAAGCTTTTGCCAGCGGTGGTGGCTCAGATGCGCGTGTGACAGGTGGCTGGTGGTTCGGAGTTGGGTGACGCGCATGGTGGTGGTGGAGGTGTACGCCACGAAGCGGCGGTGAGGCGATCAGAGAAGTGGCCGATGGGGTTAGGTGAAGGGTCGGGGAAGGCTCCCTTTTTTATCCAATATTTTCCATATTCGAAATGGATTAAAATGAGCCAAATGGGTTGTTCCGTCTATAATTAGTATCAGTCGAAACACTATAGAATATTTTAAAACGAAGATGGTGCATAGTTTAACTAAGAGTGGTCTTCGGCCCAAACGGTTAAGACCTAAGTTCATCAAGTGAGGGGTCAAGGGTTTAAAACCCTTTAACAACACTTTCTTCTTCTTTTTTACCTAGAAAATTTGAGGTGTTACAAATGTGGTATTTAAAATTGTCATTTTTTACAAATATGATCTACGTACTTTTTAAAAACTAATTTGATACATACATTTGTGAAACGCTACATGTTTGATACTTGAAATTGTTGCTTTTATAACTGTAATTTTTAAGAGTTTGGTACTTATGTTTGTCAAACATTACATATTTGCTACTTCTTTTTATTAAACCAGTGCCAAATGTTATAATGTGGACTCCATTTACAATTGGTTATAAATTAAAATAAAATAAATTTAGTTACTCATCATTCTAAGTTATTTAATACAACAAATTCAAGTATCATTGGGAAAGTTGGGGAGTGTTTATCGGTCTCAATTGTATGTGCTTAGGAATTGAAGATTAACAATATTATTGTAGAAATGGATAGGTTGGAAGCCATCGGAATTGTTCGCAAAGGCATGGAAGACTCGGTATTGCTCTTCATATTTTTGAGTTGTAAATCGACAAATAGGCCAAGCCCAATTCAATACAAACATAAACACGAGGAAAGGGTTTAATTATGTTTTCTATTTACATTCCCGTCTTTTAGAAAGATCGGCCCCTATACTTGTATCCTCCAACAATGATTCTAAACTTTTTTAGTCGCACATTTATCCCAAAATTTATAATTTATTGACTCTTTTTTTAACATCGTGAAGTAGATGAAAACATGATACTGTGAAATTGTCCAAAAAGGAGCTGAATAATGTACAAAAAATAGAAATCCAAAAAGTAATTAGAGGTGAGCAAAATTCGAGAATATTAAATTTTTTGACCCAATTAGACGCGAAAAAAATTTATTCTACTTGACTTGAATTGAACTTTTATAAAACTGACTCGATTTGAAAAAAAAATTAATAAAATTTTGAGTTATAAAAAGCCGTTTAAATTAGAATCGATTAGTACCATAATATTATAAATATTTACAAATAAATTTGAACCAAAACTCGAACAACTTAGAAAAGTTTTAAATAAAGTTTGAATTATAAAATATGACTATTCAACTCGAATAACTCGAATTTTTTTAGCTCGATTCGACCAAATGTTCAACCGAGTGAGAGTAAAGTTGAGTGATTGAAATTGAAAATTTTAAACTTTAAAGACTAAATAGGAGTAAGAGTAAAGCTGAATGGTTTAATTTATAATTTACCAATAAAGCAAAGGTAAAAAACAAATATAATTAATAAAGGATTAATATCCTATACACTGGCGGTGGAAAGTTTTTATTTCCACAAGCGCCTCAATTATAGGGTTTAGGGTTAGTGTTTAGGGTTTAGAGTTTAGGGGTTTTAGTGTAAAGATTTAGAATTTAGGGTTCATGTTTAGAATTTATGAATTAGGGTTAGAATTTAGCGTTTAGGGTTAGGGTTTGGTTTTAGGATAATATGGGTGGGGATTTAGGTTTTAACCTATAAACCCTACATTTTAACCCTAAACCCAAAATTCTATCAACAATCTCTAAATTCAAAACTACTACACTTATACCCCTAAATTTTAAACCCTAAACGAAGTCCCTAACCCCTAAAACTAAGGCGCTTGTGTAAAAAAGTTTCCATAAGCGCTTGTGTATAGAACAATTACCCATTAATAAATGGTATATGAAAAAGAAACCCACAATAACCACAACAGCTCTTTGTCTCTGCAGTTTTGTTCAGAAAGAAAGTGCAAACCAAATTTCTGGAACACCAATAGAGGAAAAAGAAAAAAGAAAAAAAAAGAGGGTTTCCGAAAACAGAACTCGGCACCGCGACGCGGAACGAGTCAATTCGGCGGCACTCGTCGATCGTTTCCAATCTTCATCACCCGATCATCTATATCCCTGACAGTGAGTTAAAATAAGAAGCAAATTGGAATAATAATAATAATAATAGACATTTTTTCATCAATTTGATTGATTCAAAAAAGGCTTCGTTTATTTACTTATTCTTTCCCCTTAATCTGGTAGGATCCAATGCGGTTTTCGGATATTTTCGTTGTGGGATTTTTTTAGAATATATTTTATTGGGTTCTTTTTAAAAAAAAACTGTGATGTTGGATTTTCGGGAAGGAAGGGTGAGGGGCTAAGGTTTTGGTGGGTTAGGATTAGGGTTTTGGGGGGTGGGCTTGGAGATGGATGAAAATTCCGAGCCTGAAGAAGGAGAAGCTTGCTATTACAGGGATGATGACGACAACATTAACCCCGATATCGCTTTCTCTTACCTTGTAAGGTTTCACTGTTTTTGTTTTTTTAAAGAAAATTCTGTGGATTTTACATCCCTTTTATGTTTAAAACTTGGGATTATGCTTTAGATGATGCAAATTGGGTCTTTTGATTGGAATTATGCTGAATTCTAAGTTTGATTAAGCATTTATGCCACTTTGTAGGCAATGCAGTTATATCAAGCTTTATTGCAGGGAATGGTTAGTTTGAAATTTTGGGTTTATTAGACATAAAGGGGGAAATAACTAATTACTAACTAGAATAACTTCCGGTTCTTGTTATGAATTAGAATCCTAGGAGGCTTTAAGTTTGTGGTGTTTGACCATGGATTCATCTAAGTGTTGGAGTTGTCTTTAGAGGATGAGATTATTTGGTTCTTTGCAAACTTAGTAGACAAAAGTGTTACTTTGACATGCTTTCGCTATAAATGATCGGTTACTCTAGGTTCATTTTTCACCATTCACTGGGAATGTAATAGAACAACTAGATCAATATGCTTTAAAGCTCCATTTTGTGTCTTTGTTCAGTTTTGTATTTTGTTATGCAATGTGATAGTATTAAAATGTTGTCATGTTTCTCAGCAACAATTTGATGCATGATAAAAGTTCTTTGCGTGGATGTGGATAATCTTTGAAACTTCGTCAACATTTAGAATTTTTTTATGTTGATTATAGTGTTTGTTTGAATGTGCGATGTGGTTAAATTTTTCAGTTTTCTTAATTTATTTGCTCTAATTCATTTTTGCAATACTAAGCTCATATTTTTTGTATAACCACTGGTATCCGACCAGTTGGTTGACAGTTTCATATGTTATTATTGAGCTCGAATGGACTTTGAGATGATAATAATAGTTGGCTTCTTATGCCCATTGAATTGAATCTGGTCAATTTATGATTAATTTTGGGTTTATCAGACATAAAGGGTAATAAAACTACTAACTAAAATATGTTGTGCCTCTTTATATGAATTATAATCCTGCTAGGCTTTAAGTTTTGTGCCATGTGACCATTGATTCACCAAAGTGTTGAAGTCAAATTCAGAGGATGAGAATATTATGTTCTTTGCAAACTTAGTAGACAAGTGTTTTTTCCAGACATGCTTTTGTAGATAAATGGTTGGGTTAGCAAGGTTAATTTTTCATCACTAGCAATGTAATAGAAATAGTGTTAGAATGTTGTCCTGTTTCTTAGCAAAACTTTGATGCATCATAAAAATTTCTTAGCCCAGATGATCTTTGAAACTTCTTCCACATTCAGAGTTTTTTTATGTTGATGGTAGTGTTTGTTTGAATGCAAAATGCGATCAGCTTTATCTATTCTCTTAATTTATTTGATCTAATTCATATTTGCAACATTAAGGCATGATTAGTTTCATATTTGCAATATTGAGGCAACTTTTGAGGATGAGATTATTATGTTCTTTGCAAACTTAGTAGACAAGTGTTTTTCCTGACATGCTTTTGTAGATAAATGCTTGGTTTAGCGAGGTTAATTTTTCATCACTAGGAATGTAATATAAATAGTGTTAGAATGTTGTTGTCCTGTTTCTTAGCAACAATTTGATGCATCATAAATTTTTTTGTACCCGGATGATCTTTGAAACTTTCTCCGCATTCAGACTTTTTTTATGTTGATGATTCTGTTTGTTTGAATTCAAATGCGATTAGCTTTATCGATTCTCTTAATTTATTCGACCTAATTCATATTTGCAATATTAAGGCATGATTAGTTTCATATTTGCAACATTAAGGTAATGTTTACTGAAAATATTGGACACTAATACTTGTGCCCGTTGTAATTCAATATATCAGCTTTAACATGCAGTTTTCAACATTCTCTTTGCTATTATATTAATAATGTGGGATTTCATTTCTTAAAGGATGAGAAGATCAAAAACGTTCTGGGCCATTTTCAAAAAGATTTTGAAGGCGGTGTTTTTGCAGAAAACTTGGGTAAGTGTTTGATCATAGTTTTACAAACTTTAAATACTATTGCAAGATTGATGTTTGAGATGATGATGAAGACTAAAATTTCTTAACAGGGGCAAAATTTGGTGGGTATGGCTCTTTTTTACCTACCTATGAACGCTCTCCTTCAAGATTATCACATCCAAAGACACCACAGGGGAACTCCAGCACACCAAGATCTACAAACAATTTATCCATTGAGGTATACGATCAATATCTGTTCTATATTTTGATCATTTCTTTGGAAGATGATGTACTTAGCCGTTGCCTAGACAGCTTCTGAAATTCTTGTTTACCTAGTTGCTGTGGATTCTTGTATGATACAGGGTGCATTCCAGAACTTGAAAGCTCCTCCAAGTGCACCCCTAACTGCGAGACCTGGGAATGCTTCCTGCCCAAGTGGTCTTATTACAGCTAAACGTGATTCTCATTTGTCTTTTAATCATGTTGCGGAGAAGCCTGCCTTAAAGGATGAGAGTTTTAAAAGAGCAGAGATTCCCACTGACCAGAAGACACTAAAGGTCCGAATTAAGGTGGGATCTGATACCAAAGTTCAAAAGAATGCTGCAATCTATAGTGGTCTTGGGCTTGATGATTCTCCATCTTCGTCGTGGGGGAACAGTCCCGAGGAAAGTGGAGGAACAGTTACGGCTTTTCCAGGAACTACAAATGAATCACCTACTAAAATTCTTCAGGTAGAGGTTCTCTTGGTTGTTTGCAATGTCTTCCTATGAACTAAGAAGGATATGTTAATATTATATGCCTTTATACAGGTTATGACTTCCTACCATGTCCCTGGTGGTGTACTCATATCTCCTCTTAATGACGGTTTGCTATGCTTATTAAGAAAGGAGAAGGAAGGGCCTTCTAGAGATAGTACACCTATCCCCTTGCTTAAGACATGTCGAGAAAATTCTTCTGGGTTAATAGATGACTCCATTTTGGGCAATGGAAAAGAGCTCAGTGAGAAGAAAACGAAAATTTTAATTGGGAAAAGCAAAAAGGTGCTGGAATCAAAGCACAGGAATCATGTGAAGGTTGAGAATGATACGAAGTTGCTCATAAGAAAGAAGTCAGAAAATGAGATTGCCGGAGGGAAGGAGTTGCTGGCAAATGACTTGAAACACACATCTCTATCTAATTCAGTGAACGTTGCTGACTCTATGGAGGCCACACCTAGGGTATGTGATTTTTCTGCGGAGGCTAATCAGGATGCATCAAGAGGTGGATTATTTTCCTCTGGCTCATCAAAGAAGGATTCTTTGGAGTCAATGTCTGGTAGGAGTGGAGCTAGTGGCAAGAAGAAAAAACGGGATATTCACTGTAGTTCAGTTGAAAAGGTTTGGGAACGGAGTGTAGTAAGTTCTGATAAGAACGCTTCACTTGACCTTGGGGATTATGGTGGCAGTAAATGCAACCAAAATACTGCCCCTTTAAAGCATAAGGAAGATTCGAAAACAAAGGTTGGTCAGGAAGCTACACTTAATGTTCAGAATGAAATAAATATTCCCTTCGAAATGGGAAACACATTGTTTGTGGGCAAGAAGTCAAAAGGTGGCAAAAATACTGGACAAATTGCTGCTGATTCAATGAAAGAAAGTTTGAGACTCGATGTGGGTACAACATCTAAAGATACCACCAGTTCTACTCAGAGTTTTTCTTCAGGTAAAAGAAAGATGCATAAGTTGAAGTTGCAGAAGGATGAGGTCCAAGGTAATCATAGAGATGCATTGGACACCAATTTCAAACAAAAACATGACAAAATGGATCCATCAACGAGGCTTGTTCACAATAGGCCAAAAGGTTCTGGTCCAATGGATTTTGAGAGGGAGCAGAATGGCTCATTGGACAAGTCAAAAGAAATATCTAGTGATAGAACAGTTGATAGCCAGCTGTTGGGAGTGGATGCTCCAGGTGTGGTTCCCCACCTCACTGATAAGACACTTGCCTCACAGACAACAGCAGCTGCAGCAGTGGCAGCAGCGGCTCCTGTAGTCATAGAAGAAAACTGGGTTCAGTGTGATATTTGTCACAAGTGGCGACTTCTGCCTTTTGATACTAGACCTGAACAACTCCCTGAGAAGTGGTTGTGTAGCATGCTTAACTGGCTGTAAGTTCCTTAGATGATTATAAAATAACGTTTTTGTGCGCTCTATTTGCACCCTATGTTTTTGTGCACCCTATGTTTGTGTGCACTCTATGTGCATTTACCTGCCAGTGCACCCTATGTGATCCTCCTTGGCATGAAAATAAGTAGAAACAGCTGGGGAATGATGGGTGTATTCATAGATGCATTGTGTATTTCTGTGAACTGTGAACATATGCATGTTATTTTGTTTTTGCTGATTTTTGTTGTTGAAATTGTTGCATAGGCCTGGAATGAACCGGTGTGACATTAGTGAAGATGACACAACAAAAGCTCTCAATGCATTGTACCAGATTCCAATTGCTGAGAATCAAAATAACCCACAAAATCATGCAAATGGAACCATGTCAGCTCATCTTGAGCATCTTGATCAGAAAAACTCTAGTTTCAATTCTCAGCTATCATCAATTCAAGGCAAGAAGAACCATGGCCCAAAGGAAGTGCGCAAAGCAGGTGGCAGTGGCCTGAGTCAGATGCCAAACTCTAAAAAGAACCAACAGCAGGAATCTTTGAAAAGTAGGAGCTTAAAGAACATGACCCAGGTCCCCGCTGAACCAAATCTCACAAAGAAAACCAGCTTTCAGCAAAATGAAAAGAATCCAGATGCAGGTATTTTGTTCACTTGAGAGTCTAAACTATACTATCAGTCAAACATTTATATTGAGAGACTATATGTTTATTTTTTGGGTATTTGTTTGATTGTAGGAGCGGTCAAGCAAGCAAAGATGAAAAAAAAGAGAGAGTCTGGTCTGTATGTGAACGAGGGTTCAAAGAAAGCCAAAACAGAAGTTGCATGCACTACTGATAAACACCAGAGTTGTAACTTAGATATCAGAATGGTGGGTTTTAATACAAGCGCTGGCTTGCCAACTCAAGCAAATGGAAGAAGTATGCATAACTATAACGAGTGCTCTAATTCTGGGGATGTAAAGCATGATTTGAAAGAAAGATCAGCAGTTTCTGTTAAGAAAGTTGTGGATCAAACTCAGGCCTCATCAGATGGTATGTCATTAGACATGATAAGAAGTGATAAAATGGCTTCTGTGAAGAAAAGGAAATTGGAGGACCGGGAGGACAGTCAAAACGGGCACAAGTTATATATGAAGGAAGAATGTAGTGAGAGTGGGTCTAGGAATGAAAAGAAATTACGAGTCTCAAAGATTGAGGGGAAGCAGTCCCTTAGAAATGATGGTGATGGCACATCAAGCAGGAAAAACATAGAGCATTTGGTTGGTGGCACTGAAGAAGTCAAAAGCATTGATAGGAACCAGCAATTTGGAAAACACAAGAAAAAGTCCTCTTCTCAAAAAACTTTGGTTGGCCTTGATTCATTGAGAAGGGACTCTGAAACTGGACAAAATTTGAAGGCAGCAATGTCTAGTTCTTCAAAGGTTTCTGGTTCTCATAAAACGGGAGTAAACTTTGAAGAAGCAAGGGGTTCGCCAGTCGAGTCGGTTTCTTCATCTCCCATGAGGACCTCATATCCAGAAAAGCTTGCTTCAACCAAAGGGGAGCGTTCAGGGAAGGATGCTGCAGCAAATACTGGCATTCCCCCAAGTGGCAAGTCTGGAAGATGTTGGGATGGAGAAGGTACCATTGAGCTTGTTCAATCTGTTCCAGAAATGAAAGTGTTAGGTGATTTTAATCCTAAATCACATAAATCTTCTACCCTGGATTGTCTGGATAGAAATTCTATTTGCAAAATCAGCATTAAAACTAAACCCTCTTCTAGATTGGGGAATAGCCATTTGTGCCATGGTGATACTCGTTTTGCAGAAAATGGGCAGCATGCTCTAGAACGGCCCCATGGCGAGGATAGAGTGAACAGGGAGTGCCAGGTCAATGCGTTTTCTCAGAAATTTGATAAGGGTTCACAGAAAAAGAACAGTGAAAGTTCTGCTGCAGATAAGATGAAGGTTAATGATCCAGCAGATCAGCAGGAAGGTTTGTGTTCTAGAAAGAACATGAAGTATCAGCCAGATGTCGGCCACAAGGGTCATGGATGTCTTCAAGAAACAATTGCTGATTGCAAACTCAATTTTCCAAAACCTAGCAAGGGTGAGAAGAACAATGTTGAAAGGAGGGATCCTTCTGGACATTGGTCAAGTGACAGTAGAAAGGAAGCCCGGTCAAATAAAAAGCATGATGTTGATGCAAAATCTGCTGCTGTATGCAGCAAAAAAGGGAAGACTGCCCCCGAGAAAAACCTGTTCCGGGATATTGATGGTCAAACTAAATTAATGCAAGTGGAGACAAGAAGTGGAATCTCAAAATCATCCTTGCATTCCGAGGGCGAAAGTCAGCAAGAAATAAAGGGACATTTAACAGCACCAGAAGCCGAACAGGGAGTTGTTTCTGATGGGTTTCCAGTTGATTCGGCTAAGGCTATAGAATTGCCTGGAAAAGCTGGCAGCAAGAATGGATCTAACCACAGTTTGGGGAAGCACATACCTGACTTGTGTATGGCTCACAGTCCAGTAAGAGTAAATTTCTCCAACCAGACAGCAAATAATGCCCTGAATGACGCTGAGAAGCTTAGAAATTATGCTGATCATCTTAAGGTTTGTTTTCAGATTTTTTGCCCCTCCTGATAGGTATGCCACTTTCTAAAAGTTATTTAAAAATGTTATTAACTATTCTAACTGTTCACTACCATTTCATTGTCTTCTTTCAGAGTTCTGGTTTTGTTTTTGAAAGCAATGAGATTTACTTCAAAGCTGCTCTTAAGTTTCTTGGCTCTGCTGCCCTTCTAGAGACTAGCAATAGTGAGAGTGGTAGACATGGCGACACAAACCAAATGCAAGTTTATAGCACTGCCACTAAACTTTGCGAGTAAGTAAATGCTTCAGAAGTGATAGGGAACTGTTGTTTCTTGAACTTCATTAGATTTGTTTGTTTATATTTACATTAGGAGTGTTTATAGATTCCTATATCTTGCTTGATGCTGACTTCTCAAGTTCACAGAATGTGTGCGCAAGAATTTGAAAAGAGTGGAGAAATGGCTGCTGCTGCTTTGGCCTATAAATGCATGGAGGTAGCATACATGAGAGTTGTTCACTGCAAACATTCTACTAGCTGCCGTGACCGGAATGAGTTGCAAGCATCTCTACAGATGGTTCCCCAAGGTAACCCGGGCTTGTTTTTCTCTGCGTGATTGATTGCACATTTGGTTTTATTTGATAATATCTACTTTTAAATTTTGAATCATATGCAATAATTGTTTTTGTCTCATGTTCTAGAGCTTATTCCTTGGCTAGTTTAATTAGAAGATTCACCTAACTGTATAACTTGAGAAAGCAAACTACAGCATGAAGGCGGTTCTCTCTCCCTGGGTGGAGGACCACCAGGGCTTTGGTTTATATTTAAGGGCAGTCAACAGTGCATGTTGCTGGTTTAGGTCGCATTGAAGCTGTAGTGTGTGGATATTTCCTGATGGGGCTAGAGCTCTAATTCTTTTTGCATATCACAGTTTAATGGGTCTAACATAAAATACACTGTAACAGATGCTTTTTTGGGGATTATGATGCAACCTTAGCTTTTTCGGATGGCTTCTTTCAGGTGAATCCCCATCATCATCTGCATCAGATGTTGATAATAACTTAAATAATCAACAAACAGTGGAAAAGGCTCCATTAGCCAAGGGTTTAGTTTCACATGTTGGTGGGACCCATGTCATTGGTGCTAGAAGCCGCCCAAGTTTTGTTCGGCTGCTTAACTTTGTAAGTTGTTTTAGACTGCCAATTTTTTTCCTTTTCTCTCTCTTGCTTTTTTATTTAAATCATTTAATTTATATGTTTTATTAGGCAATGATTTACACCGTGTATTTACTTAAGTAATTATCAGAAACTGCTTATAAGCTATGGTTTGCTTCAAGGATGTTCCTAGGTAGATGGAATAAGCTATTGTGGACAACCCCATAAGTTGTTATGAGGTAGTTGGACTTGGATATACGTTGATTATGGTGGAAATAAGATGATATTTGAATGAAATGTCAAAAAGGTTAATGGGTATAAGTCTAATCACTGCCCCCTGCAGTAAAATTTGAATTATCTGACTTGGGTTCTTGGTAAATATAGGTTCTTCCCCAACCTGCTGTTGAAAACCAAACTTTTGATCGCTTGAAGGGTCTTAGATGGTTAAGGGAGGGAGTTAATAAGCTTGTTTTTCTTGACTGTCCAGTAGGTTGATGTCTGCAGTCTTAACCTACTTGTGTAGACCTCATAGGCATATCTGTTTCCCTTCTTAATTGCCACGCTCTGATTTACGATGGAAAATGCATGTCTCTGAATGTCATGTTAAGCTAATAAGGTGGTTCAAGTGGGTAAATGCATTAATATGTTCCCGTTCTGCAGACACAGGATGTATGTTTTGCTATGGAGGCTTCAAGAAAATCCCAAAATGCTTTTACAGCTGCAAATGCATCCCTGGAAAAAACACAAAATACTGAGTGCATTATTTCTGTTAGGAAGGTGCTCGATTTCAGCTTCCAGGATGTGGACGGATTTGTACGCTTGGTTCAGCAGGCTATGGAGGCCATTAGTCGTTCCGGTTTAGGTGGTGCTAGAGAATAAGTTACCCATGTATATACTTGTGGCTTATTTTCTTTTCGGTTTATAACCCCCAATGTGCATTGGAGAAGGAAGGGGAAAAAGATGCCTGCTTAGACCTGCTGCATTTCGAAACAAGCAAAGACGCCGGTTGCCTCTCTGTACATGTGTACAAAGTGAGACTAATCTGGAAATTTTGGTAATGTATATTTCTTATTTTTGTTTTTCAGCTTTTTCTTGACATTTTTAAGCACGCTCACCCTTTTAAGTGTTTCTGGGTTGGCAAAAGAGGATGGAAAATGTAGGTTTATTGGGCAAGAGATTCCAGAGTTGCATGCAATATGTGAATTCCATACAGTGCTATTCTTTTGCTCCATTTATTTTGGGGCCCAGACACAGGGAGATGATTGAGGAAAGACACGTATGCCTCAATGCTCTCTACAATTTTGGAATGGTCAAATGAAATATTCTTTTTGGAAGTTGCATTGTATTTTTAGAGTAAGTTTTGTGTCGTTTAATTTAACACAGTAGAAATTTGAGTAAAAATCCTTTCAAAATGTTGTCCTTTTCTTTTTGGAAGTTGGTTGTTTCAAAACCAAATTACTGCAACTAATGCACAATCCAAAGATACATTCAGCCTACCTAAATCCTCACCCAACATATGCTAACTATAAAACGAATTATCCGTTTCCAGCTGCACCACCAAGCATTAAGCACCGAGCAGCGGCCAAGACTGCTATCTCTTCATCTGCCATATTATCCGATTCACGAACTGTCTTCATCCATCCCACTAAACCCCATAAAGTCACCACTTGAGCGTCCTTTCTTATTTTTTTCCTAATTATTCAAAATTCAATACATGAAATAAAAGTTAGAAAAATATGGTGGCACTATAATGAAGTTTTATAAGTATAAGCGTAAACTTAATTACTTGATATTAAAACAAAACTAGCCACTTGATGTTATATAAAGATTTAACAGTAAAAAGATTAAAAATCTAATCAAATGACTCATAATAAAAATAGATACTACAACCATAACACTAACATTAAAAAATATATATAACGGTTATGGCACGTTGACAAAACGGTCATTACCTCTACTCAATCGCGAACAAAAAACGGTGATTGTAAACCCACATCTAAATCCAGCCCAAGGTCTAAAGCATGAAAGATCAACATGATAACAAATAAACGTCATCTTGATCAGTCACATCATCGTCGAATCCAACCATGAGAAAACATAAAATGCTTAAATAAAAAAAGTGCTCAAACTATACATGTTTTGAACTTTAAGTACCTAAAGTTTACACCGTTACAATTTTAGGTGCATGGTAGTTAACTGCCGTTAAAAAAATATGTTAACCAATTAAAACATGACACGTGGCATGTTTATTTTTTTTTCAAAATTAAAAACTTAAAACAATTTTTTAACACAAAAATTTTAATTTTTCAAAAAATCCCTAAATTCTACAAATTTTACAAAACAATATCCAAATTCAAAGCCCCAAATCGCCGTCACTTCTACCGCCGGTCGCCGCCCCCGAGCACACCCCTTCGATCGTCGGACCTAGCTCATCGTTCCTCAGCATAATGTCGCCGAAAATGACAAATGGCGTGCCAACTGAACGTCAAACGTGAAATCGACGTTCCGTTGGCACGTTATTCGCTATTTCTAATGACACATTGTTGGGGGAAACGACCGGATAGGTCCGACGACCAAAAGAGTATACTCAGCGGCAGCGATTTGGGGGTTTGGGTTTAGAAATTTTTGGAGATTTGGGGCTGGTTTGTAACAAATTGGAGAATTTGTGGATTTTCTGAAAAATTTAAAAAAAGTTTGTTTTCTTTTTTTAAAAAATCAAATTATTGTCACGTGTCAAGTATTGATTGGTTAACGAATTTTTTTAACGGTACTTAATTACCGAGCACCTAAAATTCTAACGGTATAAACATTAGGCACCTCTTTTTAGCAAAAAAATACTTCAGGCACCTGAATTTCAAAAGAGATATAGTTTGGGCACTTATTTTTTATTTATTTAAGCCAACATAAAATGCAAAGAAAGACCAAACAACCAAAGAAATAAAATAAAAAACGTGTCAAAAGACAAATGAAAACGTGCTACAAAATATAATTATTTTATTAAAACTAGATAAAAATAAAAATTATATATAGTAAAACAAAGGATAAAAGAAAGAATATTACAGTCGACGACCAATACTAAAACCGAATTCACTTACGGGCAAACACAAATGAAAAGGGAAGAAAGTGACCAGCGGCTTGAGAGAAAAATATTATCGCAACCCTAATATTCTTAAAATTAACTATCCTTAAAATAACTAAATGCATAAATATTTTTAAATGTATATATATCACGAGGCTTGTTATTCTATGTACGGGAAGTGAAAAAAAATTCTACAAACATATCTAATTTCACTAAAAAAACTAAAATCTAAATCTTTAACCCTAAAACTCTAAAAACTAAGTCATAATTCGTAAACTCTAAATCCTAAATTTTAAGCCTAAACCATAAATTTTAAACCTTAAACTTACAAACTTAAATTAAACCCGCTTGTGAATAATATTTTTTTACTGTTAATGTATGAAATATTTTCTCATAACATAAACCATTAACATATTAAAGTTTTATAAAACAATGTATCAAATAGGGGTGGCAATAGGGCGGGTCGGGACGGTTTTTTATTCCTCACTCCGTCCCCAACACTTGTGGGTACGGTTTCGGGGAATCCCCATTAAACGTTTCGAGGATTTTTTTCGTCCTCATACCTATCCCTTACGGATCCCCGCAGTTTTCGGTTAATCCTCGTACCCAAAAAATAAACAAAGCTTAATACATTAAAATACTACTCAACATTAAATCTCCAAGATTACAACCATAAATGATAAATTTAAATTTTACCAACAAAACAAACAATTTCAAAACTATAAAACATGACTACAATATTAAAACATGACAACATGCACTACCTTTAAAAAAAATATGTAACTAATAATCTAAAATTCCAAATCATGATCTGTTTGTTCTAGAAGGAACTAGATTTGATAATCTTTCCAACCATATAAATTACCTCTTTTGATTTACTCGTACGATTTATGAAAAATTTCTGAAGTTAATGTAATTGTTGTTTTTGAAAACAGTCTGCAGTCTTTTCTTCTGATCTTTGCTCACTCAAAAATTAATAACTCTTAATATATAACTCAAAATCAAGAACCATTTATTTAAAATGGATCTAGATTTCCGTATAATTATAGAAATATAAGGCTCACTTTCTTATTTATCTTGTAAAATTTTTGGTGGTTTTTTAAAATCACTGCTAAAAATGTATTATAAGAAATCTTCTACCAAATTTTTATGACCTTTCAACATTTAAATATTCATATTTTTTTAAAACACATATTGAAATTGATCACCATGTTTTTTTGAAAAAAAATAGATTGAATCACGTTTACAACAACAATGTATAGACCACTTTTTAATTATTTTTATAGAATTTACGAAAAATGTCCAAATTTACTCCAGCTGGTCATACTCAGATTACGAGAGAATATATTTTTGTTTAAAAATAGGTAAATTATCCTTATGACCATCTAACTTTGTAAAATATTGGGATCCCTGCGAATATTTTTGGGAATCTCCACGATGATTTATATGGGTAGGGTTTAGTTATCACCACAGTTGGGATATAGCAATCCTCGTCCCCATCCTCAATTGAGCTTCAGTGATAAAACTTCCAACATCCTCATACCCGTAGGTGAAGATTTCGGTTATTTTCCACCCGATTCCCACTCCTAATATCAAACATGATTATAATAAAGAATGTATAAAAAATAACACAAATATACAAACTAAAATACCAAATATTTAAGATTCACGATATGAGCCTAGTCCTCTTTGGGCCTCCGTCCATACCTAGTTTGATATATAATCATGGGCTAGTTTGGTACTCAAAACTGCCGTTAAATTGGTTGATGATTTACCCTCCAAGTTAAAACAAGGGTAAAGTTCATGTTATACTCGATGATCACTCAACCGTTGCTTGCCAAGTTGTGGAGAAAAGTTAATTTTGGGTGTTTGTCGTGGAAGTAAAAATTAAGAATTTAACACAAAAAATTTAGAGTGATTCAGCTTTCTAACCAAAGCCTACATCTACTACCTTAGCTACCCACCAAGGATTTCACCAATTCACTAAGAATTCTTCCCCTTTTCTAGGCTAAGGAGGCAACCGTTACAATCCTAGACTCACTCACCAAGTCTAGCAACCAAAGCTCACAACCCGAGTTTTGGGCACACTCTTTAAACAAGAGAATTCTAAGCAAACGAAATCCCTCTACAAGGTTGATGTTTGCAAACTAAAGCACTCACCCAAATCTTAGAACACTTGAGCATACATTGAAAATTTGAGCTCACAAGTGTTTGTCTATACAAGGAATGAAAATTAAGCTCTAAGACAAATTTGACATCATAATGTTGTTGACAATTTAAGTATTAGTCTTCCATGGATGCTTAGAGGTCCCTTTTATACTCTCAATTGAGTTTGTACCCATTGAGAATTGTTGGGATTAAATTGGAGCCGTTGGAGCCTTTATTTCCCACCATAAATGCAGTTTTGGAGATGTTCGTATCGATACGCGTGTAACCGTATCGGTATAGACTTTTTTAGAAATAGTTGTTGGAGGTCTGGTCCAGCTCTGCGTATCGAAACACATTGAGGTGTATCGAAACGCCTTGTAGCGTACCGAAACGTAATTGTTCGTATCAGTACGACCTGCACTTTAAGCGGCAGTTGGGAAAATAGCCGTTGGGGGGTTTTTCATAAAGTCGTTGGACATTAAATGATGGGCGTATCAAAACGGGCAAGCCTTTTTCGATACGAATTTTGGTAGTTTTAATTCCAGTAGCTGAAACCCTTAAAGTGTATCGAAACGGGGTATACCGTTTCGGTACGGACAAGCTGAAATTTTGGTTTTGGCTACTTTAAAACATTTCAAAGCATTTTAAAACCTTTTGAAAACTCAAGTTATTTTGACTTAAGGCATGTTTTATGTAACACCCGTATTTTGGGCCTAGGAGTTAGCCGGGTATTAATTCGAGTTAAATAAAATTTAATTAAAATAATTCAACTTCTAGTAATGACCTATTTGAGCTTAAATAAGAAGGGAGGGACCTATATCGCGATTTGACCCAAAGTTTTCAAAAGCAAGATCACTTTATCAAAAAAAGTGTCTTCCTCCCTTTCCCCTCCCCCCTTTTCACGTGGAAACCATCTTCCCTCCTCAAACCCTCTCAAAAATATCAAGTTACTATTCTATCAATTTTCCACTCATTTCCAACACCATTTTAAGAGGTAATTATGTTTTCTAAACCTCCTCTTTATTCTCTATCTATCCCTTGTTGTAGATTTCAAAAAGATGGTGTTTTGAAAATTAGGGTTCATAAGAAATTTGGGGTTTTGATGAGGCTTTTCAAATTGTTTTGTTAAATTATGTTGGGGGTTTGTTTAAGCATGATGAAATACACCATATACTTTAATTTGGTTGAATTTTGATAGAAATTCGTAGTAAGGTCTTAGGGCTAGATTTAAGGTTGTAAAACTTGAGTTTTTGGTGGGTTTTGTGTTGAAATTGATGGGCTGTTGGTCTACCTATGGTATGAGAGTGTTTTGGGATGTTTTGGAAGCCATTTGGGTGTTTGGAAGTGGGTTTTTCAGCAAGGGTTTTGGGAAGCACGAAAATTGAGTTTTGGGAGATTTTGTGACTTGGGGAATTTGTGAAATTTGGTTTATGGTTGTGAAGTGAATTGATAGTTGAGCTTTAGCATTGAATTGTGGTGTAACAAGTGTGTTTTGCTTGGCTAGAAGCAAGGGGAAACGTTGAAGGAGCTTTGGGACCGAATCCGGGTGCGTAGGAGGATTGTTCGATTTGCTAAGGAAGGGCGGTGAGTGGTTTCAACTTGTTTTTAAAGTTTGGTTCGAGTGTGTGTGGGTGGGTGAAGTGTGCTTGGTAAGCCACTTCTAGTTGATTCAAGTTGATAGCTTAGCCTTTGATATCCATGTGCTCTTGTACTTACTAGCTATACTCTTGATTTGTGGTTAATTGATACTTGTATGTATATCATGATGAGTTGATATGTGGTGAGCATGTATTGTGGTGGATGATGTTTATATATGATGTGGTTATGAAAATTGGCACTAAAAATTACCGGTTGTAAATGATCGATCATTAGGATAGTGTGCACACAAATTGAGTCAAAACGTACGTGGCCTTGATGGCGTTAAGTCATCAAGGAGGAGTACGGTGATGTAGCATTCCACCGGAAGCTTTTATTATATTTCTACGGGATGATGAGTGGAATCCCATCCGTAGGGCATGTGGCGATGAGTGGAATCCCGCACATGCAAGGTCCGGTGATGAGTGGAATCCCACCGAGGTAAAGTGTTGTCAAGGTTTTAATCCGTACAATCGGGGTAATTAAAGTGGCCAATTAACTTGTTCATGTATTGTGATATATGATGGTGATATGTGATTGAGGCATATGGTGTTGTTGCATGATGCTCTATATTGATGTTTAAATCTTGCTAGGATTGAGAGACCATATTTGCCACTTGAAAGACTAGCTAGGTCTACTTGATTATATGCAATGCTTGATATGTATGAGATTAGGATTACATGCTTGAACCCTGCATTGTTGATGTTTTTCGTTTTAGAGCACCCTCACTAAGCTTATAGCTTACGCTCTCAATGTTCAACAATGCAGATCGTTAGCGTGGTGTTAGTTCGAGGCAAGGCGAGAAGGGCTTTCCAAGTTGCTGCTCAAGTATGGTTGATTTTGTAGTAGTTAAGCAATGTGGCAATAGGGTGTCTTTATATGAGCTTGTATGACTCATTTGAATGATGATGTGTTGAGTTCGATTATGGTTTGTAAGCATGCTATACTTTGATGAATGTTGGTGTGTATGATGGTATGCTCTAGGATGCTTTAGGTTGTCTTATGCTGGGTGCAAACCTCTTTTGAATGACTTGTGGCTTATGATCCTTTAGAGCCTTTGTGTATGCTTAATATTGCCTATATTGCTCCTTGATTTGAATGCTATGTATGAAAGCTTAAATCCATGTTTGAATGACACCCATGGCTTAAATATGTGTGCTTGCATGTTGGTGTACACTTAGGTGAGTCGAGAAATGCATTTAGGGTCGTGTTGGGGTCGTTTTAGTTGAGTTTGAGGAGTTGCAGTGCAGGGGGTATCGATACCCCTGGTAAGGGTATCGATACTCTCTTGCCCAAATGCCTCAGATTTTGCCTAGGGTATCGATACCCTTAGGGTATCGATACCGTCCAAAGTTTCTGTAATTTGGAATTGGGAGTTAGAATGGAGCGTATCGATACCGTGATCCCGAGTATCGATATGGTTCTGGTCTGTTGACCAAGGAAGGTTGACCGAGGAAGAGGGTATCGATACCCCTGGTAAGGGTATCGATACGGTCTTCTCGTGTTGACTTCCTGGGTTGACCTAGAAGGAGGGTATCGATACCCCTGTCAAGGGTATCGATACTGCCTGCCTTATAAGCTTAAAACTGCATGTTTTTGTATGGCTGTGTTTTTGAATGTGATCTCCTTCGAACGTTTTCCGCTGTTGTGAATCATATAGTACCTAATATTCATCTAGGCAAGATTAATATATAAAAAAATAGGGTTGCTAACCGAAGGGGAATCCTTTGGGTTTCGGTTCGGTTTTCCCCGTGTGGCCCACTCGGACCGGTCATCCGGCCAGACCGGGACGAGGGGGTTACATTTGTTGGTATCAGAGCCTGAGGTTACCGAGACCTCGGGCAGGTAAGTGAGGTAAGGTTAATGTGTTAAATGCTTGTGTTGTTCAATGCATGATTTGCCATGAATCCTTGATGCTTGATTGACCGTATGATGTTTTGAATGCATAAACTGTCGTGTCTGGAATAGAGTGAGTGCCCATTGCTACTATTACTTAATTTAAAAGAGATTTTTGAAAAGAGGAATACTTGAGCACTATTGGACCCTTGCTTTGACTAACGTAATCCTTATCTGTTTCTTGTTGTAGTTTACCTTGCTAGTTGAACCATGAGACCACGTGGGAGGCCTAGGATGGTTCGACCGGAACCACGGGCAGAGGCTCCGAGAGTTGAGCCAGTTGTGAGAGTTGAGGCTCAAGTGGGAGAGCCAGTGGTTGGAGTTGGAGCTCCTCCACCACCTCCACCACCACCACCTCCTCCACCGGGAGTGGGAGGCGAGGCCGGGCCCGGAGGAATGGGACCACAAGGAGGCCAAGGTGGCCAAGGACCGGCCGGGATTGACTTAGCTCCGTTAGTTCAGGCAATAGCCGGGGCATTCCAGGCTGCAGTAGCTGGAGGTCAGGCAGCTCATCGTCAGGGTGAGGGCACCGGATTGCCATTAGAGAGACTTCGGGGCCTTGGGGCCGAAGAGTTTAGAGGTGCTACTCCGGAGAGGTCAGAGATGTGGTTTGAGAAGACCGTCCGTATTCTTGCTCAGATGGGATGTACTGGTGAGCGCAAGTTGGGATGTGTTGAGTCTCTGCTTCAGGGTGATGCCTACACCTGGTGGGTCACCGTTACTTCGGGGATGGATGAGACCGAGATCACTTGGGAGTTCTTTGAGACAGCTTTCCGGAAGAAGTATTTGGGTCCGCGATACCTCGATGAGAGGAAGAGAGAGTTTATGGCACTGCTTCAGGGGAGTATGTCCGTGACTGATTATGAGATCCGATTTGTCAGACTGAGTCAGTATGCACCCGAGCTTGTACCTACTGAGGTGGAGCGTTGTAACCGCTTCCGATATGGGCTGAATGAGGAGATCAAGACCTATACTCTAGCTTCTGATTACACCGATTTTGATGTCTTGGTCTCGAGGGCCAAGGACTTAGAGCACAGTTTGAGTTTGACCAGGCGGTCAGGTGGATCTAGTTCGGGTAAGAGGTCCAGCAACTTTGATAGAGGTGATGCCAAGAGGCATCGGGACAACCGGCATCAGTTTGATCATAGGCGTGGTGGCGGTAACCACGGTAGGGGCCATCAGGGTCAGAGAGCTGGTGGGAAGTTGCCCACGTGTGCTACTTGCGGGAGGAACCACACCGGTGAGTGTTGGGGGAATTATCATTCCTGTTGGAGTTGTGGTGCTAGAGACCACATTAGGCGTGACTGTCCACATCAGGTGGGACAGATAACAGCTCAGGCTCCTGCTAGAGCCAATGATTTTCAGAGAGGCCGCGGGCGCGGTAGAGGTAACTTCCAGCCGAGGAACGATGGTCAGAGGAATTTAGCTCATGTTGTTGCAGTCCAGCCGGAGGGCGGAGGACAGGCTAGGGTTTACGCACAGCGCGGGGAGCAGCATGACACCGATGTGATCGCAGGTAACTTCTCGATATAGTCTTTGGGTTTGCTTTCCTTGATTGACTCTGGGTCTACACATTCCTACATATTGAGTGAGCATGCACAGTCTTTGAAATTGCCTTGTGAGTTGCTAGAGGTAGGAGTTAGTGTTACTAGTTCCTTTGGGGACACGGTAGTGGTTAGGAAGATGTACCGAAGGTATCCGTTGATGGTTCAGGGACATGTGTTTCCAGTGGATATGATGGAACTTCCCTTCTATGGTTTTGATGTGATTCTGGGTATGGATTGGCTCACGGAGCATAGAGCTAGGATAGATTTTGAAACTAAGCGGATTTCTTTGAAGCTCACAGATGATTATGAGATTGTTGTGGTGGGTGAGAATGTGAAGTTCTTATCCAATGTGGTTTCAGTGTTAGAGGCCAAGAAATTAGTTGAGTTAGGGTGTGAAGCATACTTAGCGTATGTGATGAACCCTAACATGAGTGAGGTTAGACCTCAGGACATCCGGACAGTGTGTGATTTTCCTAGTGTGTTTCCGGAAGAATTGCCAGGGTTACCACCGGACAGAGAGGTAGAGTTCAGCATTGAGACTTATTATGGTTCAGCTCCTGTTTCGATTGCTCCGTACCGTATGGCACCGAAAGAATTGAAAGAGTTGAAGACTCAGTTGCAAGAATTGACATATAGAGGTTTTATTAGGCCTAGTTCTTCACCTTGGGGTGCACCAGTGTTGTTTGTGAAGAAGAAAGATGGAAGTATGAGAATGTGCATAGATTACAGACAGTTGAATCAGTTGACAGTGAAGAACAAATATCCGTTGCCTAGAATTGATGACTTGTTTGATCAGTTGAGGGGAGCATCGGTCTTTTCGAAGATTGATTTGAGATCAGGTTACTACCAGCTAAAGGTCAGAGAGGTCGATGTACCGAAGACAGCCTTTAGGACTAGGTATGGACACTATGAGTTTTTAGTCATGCCATTTGGGTTGACTAATGCACCGGCAGCTTTCATGGACATGATGAATAGGATTTTTCATCAGTATCTAGATCAGTTTGTAGTTGTGTTTATTGATGATATATTAGTGTACTCTCGAACCGAAGAAGATCATGATCGACATTTGAGACTTGTTTTGAAGACTTTTCTAGATCATTAGTTGTATGCGAAGCTCAGTAAGTGTGAATTCTAGATCCGGGAAGTAGTCTTCTTAGGACATGTAGTGTCAGCTGAAGGCATTAGAGTTGATCCGAAGAAGATTGAAGCCATTGTTGAGTGGAAGCAACCGAAGTCAGTGACGGAAGTACGTAGCTTCCTAGGCTTAGCCGGATACTATAGGAGGTTTGTAGAGGGTTTCTCTAAGTTAGCCGCTCCATTGACACAGTTACTTCAGAAGAGTGTTCAGTTTGAGTGGACAGATGCAAGACAGAGAGCCTTTGAGAAATTGAAAGAAGCTTTGACCCAAGCTCCGATCTTGATTCAGCCTGAGTCCGGGAAGGACTATGTGATTTATAGTGATGCCTCGTATGTAGGGTTAGGATGTGTTCTGATGCAAGACCGTAGAGTAGTGGCTTATGCCTCAAGACAGTTGAAGACTCACGAGCGCAACTATCCGACCCATGACATAGAGTTAGCGGCAGTTGTGTTTGCTTTGAAGATTTGGAGGCATTATTTGTATGGTGAGAAATGCACAGTATACACCGACCACAAGAGTTTGAAGTACATTATGACTCAGCGAGATTTGAATCTCAGACAGCGTAGATGGTTAGAGTTGCTAAAGGACTATGATCTTACTATTGAGTACCATCCGGGTAAGGCCAATGTAGTGGCTGATGCATTGAGTAGGAAGGTGGTCGTGGACTTGAGAGCCATGTTTGCTAGATTGAGTTTGTCCGGGGATGGTGGCTTAGTAGCCGAGCTTCAGGTTAGACCTACTCTAGGTCAGATGATTCGATAGAAACAGCTCTTAGATAGATCTTTGGCACCTCACGTGCAAGATATAGCCGAAGGTAGATCTTCAGACTACAGTTTCAGTTCCGATGGGGTCTTATGTTTCAAGGACAGAATAGTTGTGCCTGAAGACAGTGATCTGAGACGTACGATCTTGACTGAAGCCCACAGTAGTCCGTTTGCTATGCATCCAGGAAGTACGAAGATGTACCGTGATTTGAAGAATGAGTACTTTTGGGTTGGCTTGAAGAGAGATGTAGCCGACTTTGTGAGTAAGTGCTTAGTGTGTCAGAGAGTAAAGGCGGAACATCAGGTTCCTTCAGGGTTGTTACAGCCGTTGAGAATTCCGGAATGGAAGTGGGAGAACATCACTATGGATTTTGTTTCGGGTTTGCCTTTGACTCCTACGAAGAAGAACTCAGTTTGGGTGATAGTAGATCGTTTTACGAAGTGTGCTCACTTCTTGGCAGTCAACACTACTTACACCTTAGATAGATTGGCCGATTTGTACATTGGTGAGATTGTGAGGCTACATGGTGTGCCGAAGTCCATTGTGTCAGATAGAGATCCGCGGTTTACTTCGAGATTTTGGGAGTGTCTGCATACAGCTTTGGGTACCCGTTTGAACTTCAGCACTTCTTATCATCCTCAGTCAGATGGTCAGTCAGAGAGGGTTATTCAGATCTTAGAGGATATGCTGCGTTGTTGTATCATAGACTTTCAGGGTACTTGGGAGAAGCATTTGCCTCTAGTAGAGTTTGCGTACAATAACAATTTTCAGTCGAGCATTCAGATGGCTCCGTATGAGGCCTTGTATGGCCGGAAGTGTAGAACTCTAGTGTGTTGGGCCGAGGTAGGACAGAAATTGTTACCTATGCCGGATTTGCTCAAGGGGACGACCAAAAAGGTAAAATTGATTTGTGATCGTTTGAAGGCTGCTTCGAATAGGCAGAAGTCCTATGCCGATTTGAAGAGGAAGGAAGTTGAGTTCTCAGTGGGTGAGAAGGTATTCTTGAAAGTGTCTCCGTGGAAGAAAGTGATGAGGTTTGGCCGAAAGGGGAAGTTGAGTCCGAGGTACATAGGACCGTATGAGATTGTGAAGAGAGTTGGTCCTGTTGCTTATCAGTTGCGCTTGCCATCCGAGTTAGAGAAGATACACGATGTGTTCCATGTATCCATGCTTCGCAAGTATAGGTCTGATCCATCACATGTTATGCCCGTAGAAGAAATTGAATTGAATCCGGATTTGACTTATGAGGAAGAGCCCGTGGAGATCTTGGCTTCTGACAGTAAGGTGTTGAGGGGTAGATCAATTGAGTTAGTAAAGGTGCGGTGGCAACGTAGAGGTGTGGACGAGGCCACTTGGGAGAGGAAGGAGGATATGGAAAAGCAATTTCCGTATCTCTTTCAGTTAGGTAATTTCGGGGACGAAATTCCTTAAGTGGGAGAGAGTTGTAACACCCGTATTTTGGGCCTAGGAGTTAGCCGGGTATTAATTCGAGTTAAATAAAATTTAATTAAAATAATTCAACTTCTAGTAATGACCTATTTGAGCTTAAATAAGAAGGGAGGGACCTATATCGCGATTTGACCCAAAGTTTTCAAAAGCAAGATCACTTTATCAAAAAAAGTGTCTTCCTCCCTTTCCCCTCCCCCCTTTTCACGTGGAAACCATCTTCCCTCCCCAAACCCTCTCAAAAATATCAAGTTACTATTCTATCAATTTTCCACTCATTTCCAACACCATTTTAAGAGGTAATTATGTTTTCTAAACCTCTTCTTTATTCTCTATCTATCCCTTGTTGTAGATTTCAAAAAGATGGTGTTTTGAAAATTAGGGTTCATAAGAAATTTGGGGTTTTGATGGGGCTTTTCAAATTGTTTTGTTAAATTATGTTGGGGGTTTGTTTAAGCATGATGAAATACACCATATACTTTAATTTGGTTGAATTTTGATAGAAATTCGTAGTAAGGTCTTAAGGCTAGATTTAAGGTTGTAAAACTTGAGTTTTTGGTGGGTTTTGTGTTGAAATTGATGGGCTGTTGGTCTACCTATGGTATGAGAGTGTTTTGGGATGTTTTGGAAGCCATTTGGGTGTTTGGAAGTGGGTTTTTCAGCAAGGGTTTTGGGAAGCACGAAAATTGAGTTTTGGGAGATTTTGTGACTTGGGGAATTTGTGAAATTTGGTTTATGGTTGTGAAGTGAATTGATAGTTGAGCTTTAGCATTGAATTGTGGTGTAACAAGTGTGTTTTGCTTGGCTAGAAGCAAGGGGAAACGTTGAAGGAGCTTTGGGACCGAATCCGGGTGCGTAGGAGGATTGTTCGATTTGCTAAGGAAGGGCGGTGAGTGGTTTCAACTTGTTTTTAAAGTTTGGTTCGAGTGTGTGTGTGTGGGTGAAGTGTGCTTGGTAAGCCACTTCTAGTTGATTCAAGTTGATAGCTTAGCCTTTGATATCCATGTGCTCTTGTGCTTACTAGCTATACTCTTGATTTGTGGTTAATTGATACTTGTATGTATATCATGATGAGTTGATATGTGGTGAGCATGTATTGTGGTGGATGATGTTTATATATGATGTGGTTATGAAAATTGGCACTAAAAATTACCGGTTGTAAATGATCGATCATTAGGATAGTGTGCACACAAATTGAGTCAAAACGTACGTGGCCTTGATGGCGTTAAGTCATCAAGGAGGAGTACGGTGATGTAGCATTCCACCGGAAGCTTTTATTATATTTCTACGGGATGATGAGTGGAATCCCATCCGTAGGGCATGTGGCGATGAGTGGAATCCCGCACATGCAAGGTCCGGTGATGAGTGGAATCCCACCGAGGTAAAGTGTTGTCAAGGTTTTAATCCGCACAATCGGGGTAATTAAAGTGGCCAATTAACTTGTTCATGTATTGTGATATATGATGGTGGTATGTGATTGAGGCATATGGTGTTGTTGCATGATGCTCTATATTGATGTTTAAATCTTGCTAGGATTGAGAGACCATATTTGCCACTTGAAAGACTAGCTAGGTCTACTTGATTATATGCAATGCTTGATATGTATGAGATTAGGATTACATGCTTGAACCCTGCATTGTTGATGTTTTTCGTTTTAGAGCACCCTCACTAAGCTTATAGCTTACGCTCTCAATGTTCAACAATGCAGATCGTTAGCGTGGTGTTAGTTCGAGGCAAGGCGAGAAGGGCTTTCCAAGTTGCTGCTCAAGTATGGTTGATTTTGTAGTAGTTAAGCAATGTGGCAATAGGGTGTCTTTATATGAGCTTGTATGACTCATTTGAATGATGATGTGTTGAGTTCGATTATGGTTTGTAAGCATGCTATACTTTGATGAATGTTGGTGTGTATGATGGTATGCTCTAGGATGCTTTAGGTTGTCTTATGCTGGGTGCAAACCTCTTTTGAATGACTTGTGGCTTATGATCCTTTAGAGCCTTTGTGTATGCTTAATATTGCCTATATTGCTCCTTGATTTGAATGCTATGTATGAAAGCTTAAATCCATGTTTGAATGACACCCATGGCTTAAATATGTGTGCTTGCATGTTGGTGTACGCTTAGGTGAGTCGAGAAATGCATTTAGGGTCGTGTTGGGGTCGTTTTAGTTGAGTTTGAGGAGTTGCAGTGCAGGGGGTATCGATACCCCTGTCAAGGGTATCGATACTGCTTGCCTTATAAGCTTAAAACTGCATGTTTTTGTATGGCTGTGTTTTTGAATGTGATCTCCTTCGAACGTTTTCCGCTGTTGTGAATCATATAGTACCTAATATTCATCTAGGCAAGATTAATATATAAAAAAAAATAGGGTTGCTAACCGAAGGGGAATCCTTTGGGTTTCGCTTCGGTTTTCCCCGTGTGGCCCACTCGGACCGGTCATCCGGCCAGACCGGGACGAGGGGGTTACATTTTAAATTCTTTTCAATTTAGTCCAAAATATTTTTTAATTTATTATATCAAAATCTATATCTCAACAGTTCACAAATGGTGGCCAAATTATTTCAAAATGTTTATTTCCAACTTTCAAATGTTACAAAACTGTTATTTACAAAAATAGTCGCTAACCGCCATTAAAA
The DNA here is from genome assembly GCA_958450335.1 of Hibiscus tridactylites. Taxonomy (NCBI): domain Eukaryota; kingdom Viridiplantae; phylum Streptophyta; class Magnoliopsida; order Malvales; family Malvaceae; genus Hibiscus; species Hibiscus tridactylites. Next base: position 53,821,539 of record OY288279.1, on the reverse strand, counting down.
GGAGTGATGTGACAGTTAATAAAATTTGTATAATAGCACATTTAGTCACCTATGTTTATTCATTCAATTAATTTAGTCCAAATTAAAAAAATTTGTATAATAACACATTTAATCAGGGGGTGCTCAAGCGTTCGGTTTGGTTATTAACCGAATTGAATTACCCAAAACCGAGTTAACCGAAGTTTTAAAAATTATAACCATTAAACGAATCAATTTTTTTCAAAAATAATTAACCGAACCAAACTAAGTTTGATTAAATCGGCCAGTTTTCAATTTAACTAAAAATTTTAATAAGATATTTTAGCTTTAATTTAAAATAACAATTTAAGTAGTAATAAATTAAAATTATATTTTTTTTGTTAGAGATTTTGTATTTCAATATTTTATTTTTCTCTTTTGGGTGTGGACTTAAAATTGAGATTAAAATATAAATTTTAAATTTTAAATATTATGAGTTATTATTGAAATTTGAGCTTATAATTAAAATATAGGGTAAACTACACAGATGACCACTGAACTATGGGTTTGGTGTCAAAATGACCACTATATTATTTTTTGCCGCAAATGCACCACACAACTATTTAAATGGTTCCATTTTAGCCACACACCGTTAAAAAACGAAAAAAATTGACGAAACTGTTAAAAAAATTGGTATAATTACACATTTGGTCCTCTATATTTATACAATATATCAATTTAGTCCTAATTTTAATCTAATAAAAATAAATTAATTATTCAATAAGGTGGTGACACGTGTCACCACCTGATTGGAAGTCTAATTATTTGAGAAACAAAATCACCCTTACCAGGACTCAAACCCAGGACCTCTGGGTACCCAAGCCGTGTGCTTGCCACTGAACCAAGCAAACTTTCGTGCTATGAGATACATTAATATATGTATTTAATGATTGTTAATGCCCAGAAAAATTAAAGAGAAGAAAATGCAATTGCATGGATTCCAACCAAGGACCTCATGGTCTAAAGCACATGTGCTTGCCACTAGGGGTGTGCAAAAAAACCGAAAAACCGAAACCGATTCCGAAACCCGAAAAAACCGAACCGAAAAATTGGTTAACCGAACCGAAAAATTCGGTTTCGGTTCAGGTTTTTATTTTTTTAAAAGAAACCGGTTCGGTTACGGTTTACGGTTTTGGGATAAATTGGGTAACCGAACCGACCGATTATATAATATATATTATTATATTATATTATATGTTATTTTATTATTTTATATTAAAAAATTAAATTTTATTTTATTTTCTCATTCCCCAAACGTAAAACCATAATTTTATTTTATCAAGTTTAAGTGTTTAACTTGCTAGTATTAGAAAAGATAATAATATCATGTGTCGATTTTAAAAAGTATGTACTTTTTTCTAACATATTATTAAAATTTATATTTTTAATAAACAAAATAAAAAACCGTTACCCGAACCGAACCGAACCGAATTTTTCGGTTAACCGACTAAACGGTTAACCGGTTGAATGGATACGGTTTAGGGTCGATAATTTAGTAACCCGAACTTATCGGTTAACCGAAATAATTTGCTAATGGTTAACCGAACCCGGTTTTGCACACCCCTACTTGCCACTGCACCAAGTGTATGTCTTGTGATATAAAGTAGAACATTTAATATATGTCTTATATAAATTTTAATGCTTGAGAAAAGGAATGAAATGTCGTTTTAAGAAATTCGAATGTAATATTTTTATGATGCATAAAAAAATCTAAATCAATTAAATAAATCTAATAATTAAATTAAAGTTAACAATATTAAATTGTGTTTGTGAGTTTGAATTCGCTAAATGAATTTAATATAATTTGGAGTAGTTTAAGATAATTATATATAATAATTTAATTAATTTTTTTAATAAATATTAAAATTATTAATTAAGTTAAAAAATCAATTCAATGATTATATACGTGAAATTATAAAAATAAATCTAGCATTGAAAAATATATTAAATTTAGTTTAAAATATAAAAATTTTAAAATGATATTTATATTAAAAAAATATTAATTTTTTTATTTTAAATCGTGCACAAACTATAATTTAAAATATATACAAAATATTCTTAACTTTAATTTAGCTATTAGATTTATTTAATTGGGTTAGATTTTTTATGCATCATAAAAATATTACATTCGAATTTCCTAAAATCATATTTCGTTCCTTTTTCTCAAGCATTAAAATCTATATAAGACATACATTAAATGTTGTACTTTATATCACAAGACATACACTTGGTGTAGTGGCAAGCATATGTGCTTTGGACCATGAGGTTTTTGGTTCGAAACCATGCAATTTTATTTTCTTCTCTTTAATTTTTCTAGGCATTAACAATCATTAAATACATATATTAATGTACCCTATAGCACGAAAGTGTGTTTGGTTCAGTGGCAAACACACATCTTGGGTACTCAGAGGTTCTGGGTTCGAGTCTTGGTAGGGGTGAATTTGTTTCTCAAATAATTAAAGACTTCCAATCAGGTGGTGACACGTGTCACCACCTTATTGAATAATTAATTTATTTTATTAGATTAAAATTAGGACTAAATTGATATATTGTATAAATATAGAGGACCAAATGTGTAATTATACCAATTTTTTTAACAGTTCCGTCAATTTTTTCGTTTTTTTAACGGCGTGTGGCTAAAATGGAACCATTTAAATAGTTGTGTGGTGCATTTGCGGCAAAAAATAATATAGTGGTCATTTTGACACCAAACCCATAGTTTAGTGGTCATCTGTGTAGTTTACCCTAAAATATATTAAATATATATTAATTTTTTGGTTAATTTTGTTAATTAACCGATTTCGAACCGAATTAACCAATAACCGAACTTAAAAAAATATTTAACCGTTAACCAACCAACCAAATAATAAATTAATCGATCGAACCAAAATTTACCGCCCGATTAACCAAATTAAGTATCGATTTGACCGGGTTAACATGTCGTTTGAACACCCCTATATTTAATAGCCACTATTTCCTATGTTATTTGTCACGTACCAAAAATTTTACCACCTAAATATTAGAGTTATCTTGTAAGAATGACGATATTAATGGAGAATTCTAGAACATTAAAGAAAGTCATAGAATTCTACAGAAATATCTAGAACACTTTAAAATGTTTTAGAATACTATGAAAGACTTTAGAAGGTTTTAGAATACCATGAAAGACTCTAGAAGGTTATAGAATTTTGAGGAAGGCTCTGAAACGTTCTAGAAGGTTATGAAATACGGTAAAAGATTATAAAATGTTCTAGAAACTTATAGAAAATTCTCCAAGACTAGTCTATACTAGAATTGTGTAGAAAGGTATAGGTAGGGCGTAAACGAACCGAACGAACACGAATGAGGGTGTGTTCATGTTCGTTCGTTTAACTTTAACCGAACAAATGAACGAACACAAACATAAACGAACACAAAATTTCTTGTTCGTGTTCGTTCATTAAGGAATGTAGCTTGTTCGTGTTCGTTCATGTTCGTTCGTTTAAATGGTAAACGAACATAAACGAACACAGACGAACATATATAATTTGTTAAATATTTAATATTTTTGGTTAGTTCGATTAATTCAGTTAATTAATCAATTTTAAACCGAATTAATCGATAATTGAAATTTGAAAAAACTCTTAATCATTAGCCGAAACCTAAAATTATCGAATAAATTAACCAATTTTATTTTGGTTCGGTCGGTTAGTTCGGTTTAACCGAATAATGAACACCCCTAGACATATCTGAATAAATTTAAATGAACATAAATGAACATAAACGAACGAACATAAATGAACATAAACGAACGAATTACCGAACGTTCACGAACATAAATGAACGAACAAGCCCTTTGTTCGCGTTCGTTCATTTAATTAAACGAACAAAAAATCTTGTTCATGTTCGTTCGTTTAATAAATAAACGAACATAAACGAACTTCCCGCCGAACGATTCGCTGAACGTTCGGTTCGTTTACAGCCCTAGGTATAGGAGTTGTAATATCTCTAGGCTTATATAGATTTCTCTAGAAGCTAAATATTGACCATATGATTTAAATTGATCTCTATCGTCAATTTAGGAGATAAAATGCTATAAATAGGCGGCCTTGGTCGTTTGAAACAACAACCATGAAATCTAAGAATCCAAGTACCTTTAAAAGTATTTTCCAAGTCAATAAATTTATCTTTTCAAGTAATAACAATTAAGTTCTCTTCTTTCATACTTAAAATATATTTGTCTTATTATTTACTCACTACGCTTAGCTTGCACTTAAAGCTTCTTTGAGAAATTTAGGCTAACATAGTTATTGAAAAAAAGAGTGTTTAAATGTCGCGAAAGAAAAAAAAAATATGTATGTGACATATTACATCTACAGCCCTACAAAGGAATATTTTTGTTCGGGCCTACTAGTACTGGGAAAACAATAATTGCTCATGCTGCTGTAAATTTTCTTGTATTGTTTGTTTGAATTGTTTTAATACGATCTTATGATAAGTACTATTAACCTCTATATACAAACAACCTAGAATCAAGATAAGGGGGCAGTTTATGATTAACCATTAAAAGGGAAAATTATCTTGAATAAAAAATGGAGTTTGTATTTTAGGTGAATCTTTAGACCGAATTCTAGTCTAATTTGGCTTAGGAAAATTCTGAAAATATTTTTAAAATATTAAAATGAATATTTGGAAAATAATTATTGAATATTTTATTATTAGAACATTATAAATTTTGGTAATTTTGAAAGGATTTAATAGCAAGTGTTTTTAAAAAGTTGATTAGTGACTTAATTGCAAAGAATTAAATTTTGGTGATAAAATTGATTTACCTTTTTTTATATTGACTAAATTCAAAATTAGTTATTTTTTGTAAACTCAAAAGGTAATATTAATATTTTTAATTAAAAATTAGAGGTGAATGGGTTTTAATTAAATTAGTGTCAATTAAAGTTTATCGTACAATATTTTTTAAAATAAATATTTAATTTTAAATTTTTAAATTTTAAGGGTGAATTAAAACAAAACTAATAAAATATTAATAGACTAATTTCGAAATTATACCTAAGTAAATGAAGTTTTTTTTAAATAACACATAATTTTCTGACTGGTCTGAAGGGTTCACGTCAGCTTCTGTAACGAAAGTGTGTAAACATATGAATGACAAGATAATTAATGTGTAAAATTAATAATTTTAAAACGAAATGTATGACGTTGAAGAATTGAGTATAACTCATATACAAAAAAAATATTTAAAAAATTTGACCTCACATAATTTTAAAAACAATCAGAATTTTTAATAATAAAAATTCTAAACCCAATCCATCCACACTTTCCGCCTCATATATTCATCTTCCCAAAAATTCACTTTCTAAAAAGCATACCCAATAATCCACGAATTTCACCACCATTTTTTTCATAATCTTCTCGTTCTAAAAATTTTACGGTCTCCATCTTTTATTTACAGATAATTATTATTTTTAAATAGACAATATTTAATCATTTGTGAGAAGAAGTAGGAATCAAATATTTGTTCTAACATCGTTATAAATGCATCAAATTGATTTTTTTTACTGTTTTAAAATTCATAATATCATATTAGTATGAAAATTAAAGTGAGTTGTTGTGGGTAAACTTTAAAATATAAGTGTAAATTCGTTGAATTTCAATTATTTTTAAACATTTGATTATTTTTTCAGTTGTTTATCATAACTTGAACTGAAATTAGTCCATAAGCTAGTAAAATTATGGATAAACAACTCAAATGACCACCTAATTATGGGATGGTATCGATACGATTATTATACTTTTAATTTTGTCAATATGACCACATAACTATTTAAGTGGTAACAATCAAGCCACACGTCGTTAAAACCTACAGGAGATGCTGGCGTGACAGTTAACATAAATTTGTATAATTACACATTTGATCCTTGTTACTTATACATTCTATCAATTTGGTTTTAATTTTAATTTAATTAAATAAATTAATCATTCAATTAGGTGGTGACACGTGTCACCGCCTGATTAGATGAATTTATATATTTTTAATTTGATTTAATAGTCTTATATTATTTGGGTAAACTACTCATGTGACCACCGAACTTTGGGGACGATCCTATTTTGACCACCCAACTAAGCAACTCGTCAATCAGACTATCAAACTTTTAAAATGCTCATATTTTGACCATCAGCCGTTAAAATCTAATGGAAGAGATGACGTAGCAGTTAACAGAAATTTGTATAATTACACATTTGGTCCATATTAGTTACCTATTATATCAATTTGATCCTAATTTTTATTTAATTAAATAAAATTAATCAACCAATCAGATAATGTCATGTGTCATCACCCGATTGGATGAATTTACTCTAATTTTTAATTTATTCAATATATTTATTTTCCTCCAATCAAGCGGTGACATGTGTCACTACCTAGTTAAAGAAAAATTAAAGAGAAAGAAACATGGCCTTGGTGAGATTTGAACCTAGGAACTCCAAAGGAAAAAAGCAAACCATTACCACTACACCAACTAATCCTTAACGATATGAATTGAACCAATATATATATATATATATATATATATAATGAAGTAAATACCAGGGAAAAAGTAAAAATATTTGAGAGGGGACTCAAACATGGGTCACATGAGATGTGTAAAAACACATATACCACTAAATCAATTCAAATAATTAAATTAGAAATGAAAACATTTTAATTATATTTAAAGTATAATTAAAGAAAGATTTAAATGAATATATATATATATATATATATTAGCCGGACAATTTTGCCAACAATGATCTATTTATTTGAAGAAACATAATTTGTAAAATATTTTTTAAGAAAATTATCAACACATATCAGACTAAACAAATGAATTGAATTTATTAATTATCAAAATTATATGTTTTAATATAATATATAAAATTATTGAATTAACATATTTAATAAAAAATAAAATTATTAATTAAATTAAATAACTCGATTCAATATTATATATATAATTATTAAAATAAATGTGAAAAAGAAAAAATATTCAATTTAATTTAAAAATTAAAAAAATCATAAATCTATTATCATTTTAAATCATTCTTTAACTATACTTTAAATATAACTAAAATATTTTCATTTTTAATTTAATTATTTTAATTGATTTAGTGGTTTGTGTGTTTTTACGCATTTCATGTGACCCATGTTCGAGTCCTCTCTCAAACATTTTTACTTCTTTTTCCTTAGCATTTACTTTATTATAAAATATATACATAATGATGCAATTCACATCATTGAGGAGTAATTGATGTAGTGTGTAACCCACTCGTCCCGGTCTGGCCGGATGAACGGTCCGAGTGAGCCACACGGGGAAACCGAGTGAAACCCCTTAAGGATTCCCCCTCGGTTAGCAGCCCTATTTTTTTTATTTTAATCTTGTCTAGAGGAGTATTAAATCCTAAGTGATCATACAGCGGAACACATACACGAGACAATCAAACGAACCCAAACCAACATTTAACAGCCCAATTTAAACTTAAAATGCAGGCGGTATCGATACTCCCAAGGAGGGTATCGATACGCCTTGACCAAAGTCAACACTCAGAGTCAACACAGGAAGACCGTATCGATACAGCCCTTGAGCGTATCGATACGCCCTTCCAACGGTCAACTCCTCGCGGTCAACGCTAAGAAGACTGTATCGATACACCAGAGGCCCGTATCGATACCGAAATGGACAGTAGCTTCAGTGACCAAAAAGGTATCGATACGCCCCCTCGCGTATCGAAACGCGATGCCTGAAACAAGAAGGTCGTATCGATACGGGTCCAAACGTATCGATACCCCTACTACGAACTTACAAGTTTTAGCTGATTTAAGGCACAAGGATGCCCCTAAATCCATCTAAAACCTCAACCAACACACTAGCATCATTCTTAAGGCAACCCAACATAACGAACATGCTTTCACTTGAAGCCAAAAGGCACAAATCAACACAAGGTAAAGCATAAATCATACAAGCAACTTAAGCATTCAAACATGAAGCAAGGCATCCATACTTGGCATTCCAACAAAGGCAATTAGCATTTAAAGTCATACATGAAAGCTCAAAGGCCCGAATGGCACACGATAACACATAAGAGGTTTGCATCCATAACAAGGCAACCTAAACATCTAAGACAAGCCACCACACACAAGCATACAATATGGCATAACATGCTTTACAACCCAAGGCCAAATCAAACATCAACATACATGAGTCATACATAGCTCATACAAAAACCCTTGCCACATTGCTATCTAATACAAAATTAACCACCGTACTTGAGCCACAAACTTGGAAAGCCCTTCTTGCCTTGCTCCGAGCTAACACCACGCTAATGATCTGCATTGTTGAACATTGAGAGCGTAAGCTATAAGCTTAGTGAGGGTGCTCTAAAACGAAAAACATCAACAATGCAGGGTTCAAGCATGTAAATCCTAATCTCACATACATCAAACATTGGCATATAATCAAGTAGACCTAGCTAGTCTTTCAAGTGGCATAATATGACATCTTACTTCATACTAAGCATCAAGCATCAATATCAACAATCTTATATCAACATCACATATCACAATATATGAACAAGTTAATTGGCCACTTTCAATTACCCCAATTGTGCGGATTTAAACCTCAACAACACTTTACCTCGGTGGGATTACACTCATCACCGGACCTTGCATGTGCGGGATTCCACTCATCGCCACATGCCCTACGGATGGGATTCCACTCATCATCCCGTAGAAATATATAAAAGCTTCCGGTGGAATATTACATCACCGTACTCCTCCTTGATGACTTAACGCCATCAAGGCCACGTACGTTTTGACTCAATTTGTGTGCACACTAATCCTAATGACCGATCATTTACAACCGGTAATTTATTTAGTGCCAATTTTCATAACCACATCATATATCATCAACCATATTCCATGCTCACCACATATATATATTTCATGATATACATGCACCAATTTAACCACAATCCACAAGAGCATAGATAGGCAAATACACAATAGCATTAAATGGAATCAAAGGCTAGAATTAACAACTTGAAATAGGGAAATGGCCTACCAAGCACATTCCACACACACACTCTACACACACTCGAAGCGAACTTTAAAACAAGTTTGAAACCACTCACCGCCCTTCCTTAGCAACCGAAACAATCCTCCTACGAACCCGGATTCGGTCCCAAAGCTCCTTCGACGGCTCCTCTTGCTTCTAGCCAACCAAAAACACAACCAACAACCACAATCAATGCTAATATTCAAACAACACTCAACCTTTGAGTTCAAATCAAGCTTCACCCCAAATTTCCAAATCAAATAAATCCCCAAATGTATCAAATTCGTACTCCCTCAAACCTTGGTTGAAAACTCCATTTTCAAACATCCAAAAGACTCTCAAATGATCCCAAAACACCCTTCTAACATATATAAACCAACATCCCTTCGATTTCAACCTTAAACCTCCCAAAAACCCAAGTTTTGACCTCCTAAAAATGGTTCCAAGAACCCATTTCGGGTTTTCAATAAAACCCACCCAAATTAACATATATTGAACATCTTGATGTGATTAAAACAAAACCTAACTTACCATTTCAAAACAAAATGAGAATCACCATAAAAACCCAAACTTTAATCAAACCCAAATTTTCGAAATCTCATATCTTTAAAATCTAAAACAATGGGTAGATAGAGAATGGAGAGGGGAGTAAGAAAACACTTTTACCTTTCAAAAAGACCTTGGATTGAAGATGCTATTCAATGGAATAGTAACTTATGGGTTTAGGGAGGGTTTTTTGCTTTCTAACGTTGGAGAGGGATAAAGGGAGGAGGAAGACAACTTTTAATTAAAAGTGGTCTTGCTTTTCAAAACATTTGGGTAAAATTACAACATGGGTCCCTCCCCTTTATACTAAAGCTCAAATGGATCCAATTTAGGTTGAATTGATTTTAATTTAATTTTAAAGATTCAGACTACAAACCCGGCTAACTCCTAACCCCAAAACACGAGCGTTACAACTCTCTCCCACTTAAGGAATTTCGTCCCCGAAATTACCTGACTGAAAGAGATACGGAAACTGCTTTTCCATATCCTTCTTCCTCTCCCAAGTGGCCTCGTCCACACCTCTACGTTGCCACCGCACCTTCACTAACTCAATCGATCTACCCCTCAACACCTTACTGTCAGAAGATAAGATCTCAACGAGCTCTTCTTCATAAGTCAAATCCGGATTCAATTCAATCTCTTCTATGGGCATAACATGTGATGGATCGGACCTATACTTACGAAGCATCGAAACATGGAACACGTCATGTATCTTCTCTAGCTCGAATGGCAAACGCAACTAATAAGCAACCGGCCCAACCCTCTTCACAATCTCATACGGTCCTATGTACCTCGAACTCAACTTCCCCTTTCGGCCAAATCTCATCACTTTCTTCCACGGAGACACCTTCAAGAATACCTTCTCACCCACTGAGAACTCAACTTCCTTCCTCTTCAAATCGGCATAGGACTTCTGCCTATCCGAAGCAGCTTTCAAACGATCACAAATCAATTTTACCTTGTCGGTTGTCCCCTTGAGCAAATCCGGCATATGTAACAATTTCTGTCCTACCTCGGCCCAACAAACTGGAGTCCTACACTTTCGGCCATACAAGGCCTCATACGGAGCCATCTGAATGCTCGACTGGAAGCTGTTATTGTACGCAAACTCTACTAGAGGCAGATGCTTCTCCCAAGTACCCTAAAAGTCAATGATACAACATCGCAACATATCCTCTAAGATATGAATAACTCTCTCTGATTGACCATCTGACTGAGGATGATAAGACGTGCTGAAGTTCAAACGGGTACCCAAAGTTGTATGCAGACACTCCCAAAATCTAGAAGTAAACCGCGGATCTCTATCTGACACAATGGACTTCGGCACACCATGCAGTCTCACAATCTCATCAATGTACAAATCAGCCAATCTATCTAAGGTGTAAGTAGTATTGACTGCCAAGAAGTGAGCACACTTCGTAAAACGATCTACTATCACCCAAACCGAGTTCTTCTTCGTAGGAGTCAAAGGCAAACCCAAAACAAAATCCATGGTGATGTTCTCCCACTTCTATTTCGGAATTCTCAACGACTGTAACAAACCTGAGGGAACCTGATGTTCCGCCTTCACTCTCTGATACACTAGGCACTTACTCACATAGTCGGCTACATCTCTCTTCAAGCCAACCCAAAAGTACTCATTCTTCAAATCACGGTACATCTTCGTACTTCCAGGATGCATAGCAAACGGACTACTATGGGCTTCGGTCAAGATCGTACGTCTCAAGTCACTGTTCTCTGACACAACTATTATATTCTTGAAACACAAAACCCCATCAGTGCTGAAACTGTAGTCTGAAGATCTACCCTCGACTATATCTTGCACGTGAGGTGCCAAAGATCTATCTAAGAGCTGTTTCTCTCTAATCAACTGACCCTAGAGTAGGTCTAACCTGAAGCTTGGCTATCAAGCCACCATCTCCGGACAAACTCAATCTAGCAAACATGGCTCTCAAGTCCACGGCCATCTTCCTACTCAGTGCATCGGCCACTACATTGGCCTTACCCGGATGGTACTCAATGGTAAGATCATAGTCTTTTAGCAACTCTAACCACATACGCTGTCTGAGATTCAAATCTCGCTGAGTCATAATGTATTTCAAACTCTTGTGATCGGTGTACACTGTGCATTTCTCCCCGTACAAATAGTGCCTCCAAATCTTCAAAGCAAACACAACTGCAGCTAACTCTATGTCATGGGTCGGATAGTTGCGCTCATGAGTCTTCAACTGTCTTGAGGCATAAGCCACTACTCTCTTGTCTTGCATAAGAACACATCCTAGCCCTACATAAGAAGCATCACTGTAGACTACATATTCCTTCCCGGACTCTAGCTGAATCAAGATCGGTGCTTGGGTCAAAGCTTCTTTTAATTTCTCAAAGGCTCTCTGTCTTGCATCTGTCCACTGAAACTGAACACTCTTCTGAATTAATTGTGTCAATGGAGCGGCTAACTTGGAGAAACCCTCTACAAATCTTCTATAGTACCCGGGTAAGCCTAGGAAGCTACGCACCTCTGTCACAGACTTTGGTTGCTTCCACTCAACAATGGCTTCAATCTTCTTCGGATCAACTCTAATCCCATCGGCTGACACTACATGTCCTAAGAAGACTACCTCTCAGATCTAGAATTCACACTTGCTGAGCTTCGCATACAACTGATGATCTAGCAAAGTCTTCAAAACAAGTCTCAAGTGTCGTTCATGGTCTTCTTCAGTTCGCGAGTACACCAAAATGTCATCAATAAACACAACTACAAACTGATCTAGATACTGATGGAAAATCCTATTCATCATGTCCATAAAAGCAGCCGGAGCATTAGTCAACCCAAATGGCATGACTAAAAACTCATAATGTCCATATCTAGTCCTAAAGGTCGTCTTCGGTACATCAACCTCTCTTACCTTTAGCTGATAGTAACCTGATCTCAAATCAATCTTCGAAAAGACCGATGCTCCTCTCAACTGATCAAACAAGTCATCAATTCTAGGCAACGAATATTTATTCTTCACTGTCAACTGATTCAACTGTCTATAATCTATACACATTCTCATGCTACCATCTTTCTTCTTCACAAACAAAATTGGTGCACCCCAAGGTGAAGAACTAGGCCAAATAAAACCTCTATCTTTCAATTCTTGCAACTGAGTCTTCAACTCTTTCAATTCTTTCGGTGCCATGCGATACGGAGCAATCGAAACAGGAGCTGAATCAGAATAAGTCTCAATGCTGAACTCTACCTCTCTGTCCGGTGGTAACCCTGGCAACTCTTCCGGAAACACACTAGGAAAGTCACATACTATCCAGATGTCCTCAGGTCTAACCTCACTCATGTTAGGGTTCATCACATACACTAAGTATGCTTCACACCCCAACTCAACTAATCTCTTAGCTTCTAATACTGAAACCACATTAGACAAGAACTTCACGTTCTCACCCACCACTACAATCTCATAGTCATCTGTGAGCCTCAAAGAAATCCGCTTAGTTTCAAAATCTATCCTAGCTCTATGCTCCGTGAGCCAATCCATACCCAGAATCACGTCAAAACCATAGAAAGGAAGCTCTATCATATCCACTAGAAACACATGCCCCTGAACCATCAACGGACACCTTCGGTACATCTTCCTAACTACTACCATGTCCCCAAAGGAACTAGTAACACTAACTCCTACTTCTAACATCTCACAAGGCAAATTCAAAGACCGTGCATGCTCACTCAATATGTAGGAATGTGTAGACCTAGAGTCAATCAAAGAAAGCAAACCCAAAGACTGTATCGAGAAGTTACCTGCGATCACATCGGTGTCATGTTGATCCCCACGCTGAGCATAAACTCTGGCCTGACCTCCACCCTCTGGCTGAACTGCAACTACATGTGCTATGTTCCTCTGACCATCGTTCCTCGGCTGGAAGTTACCTCTACCGCGCCCGCGGCCTCTCTGAAAGTCATTGGCTCTAGCAGGAGCCTGAGCTGGTGCCTATCCCACCTGATGTGGACAATCACGCCTAATGTGGTCTATAGCGCCACAACTCCAACAAGAATGATAATTTCCCCAACACTCACCAGTGTGGTTCCTCCCGCATATAGCACATGTGGGCAACTTCCCACCAGCTCTCTGGCCCTGGTGGCCCTTACCGTGGTTACCGCCACCACGCCTATGATCATACTGATGCCTGTTGTCCCCATGCCTCTTGGCATCACCTCTATCAAAGTTACTGGACCTCTTACCTGAACTAGATCCACCAGACCGCCTAGTCAAACTCAAACTGTGCTCTAAGTCCTTGGCCCTCGCGACCAAGACATCAAAGTCAGTGTAATCTGAAGCTAGAGTATACGTCTTGATCTCTTCACTCAACCCATAACGGAAGCGGTTACAACGCTCCAACTCAGTAGGTACAAGCTCAGGTGCATACTGACTCAATCTGACAAATCGGATCTCATAATCGGTCACGGACATACTCCCCTGAAGCAAGGCCATAAACTTCTTCTTCCTCTCATCGAGGTATCGCGGACCCAGATACTTCTTACGGAAAGCTGTCTCAAAGAACTCCCAAGTGATCTCGGCCTCATCCATACCCGTAGTAATGGTGACCTACCAGGTGTAGGCATCACCCTGAAGCAAAGACTCAACACATCCCAACTTGCGCTCACCAGTACACCCCATCTGAGCAAGGATACAGACAGTCTTCTCAAACCACAACTCTGATCTCTCTGGAGTAGACCCTCTGAACTCTTCGGCCCCAAGGCCCCGAAGTCTCTCTAAAGGCAATCCAGTGCCCTCACCCTGATGGTGTGCTGCCTAACCCCCCAGCTACTGCAGCCTGAAATGCCCCGGCTATCGCCTGAACCAACGGAGCTAAGTCAATCCCGGCCGGTCCTTGGCCACCTTGGCCTCCTTGTGGTCCCTCTCCTTCGGCCCCAGCCTCACCTCCCGCTCCCAGTGGAGGAGGTGGTGGTGGTGGAGGAGGCGGGGGAGCTCCAACTCCAACCACAGGCTCTCCCACTTGGGCCTCAACTCTCCCTACTGGCTCAACTCCCAGAGCCGTTGCCCGTGGTTCCGATCGAACCATCCTAGGCATCCCACGTGGTCTCATGATACAGCTAGCAAGGTATAAACTACAACAAGAAACATATAAGGATTACGTTAGCCAAAGCAAGAGTCCAATAGTGCTCAAGTACTCCTTTTTATCAAAATCTTTTTAAATTAAGTAATAGTAGCAATGGGCACTCACTCTACACCAGACACGACAATTCATGCTTCAAAAAATCATACGAACAGTCAAATATTCAAGAATTCATGTCAAGACATGCATCGAACAATCACAATCATTTAATACATCAAGCTTACCTCACTTACCTGCCCGAGGTCTCGGTAACCTCAGGCTCTGATACCAACAAATGTAACCCCCTCGTCCCGGTCTGGCCGGATGACCGGTCCGAGTGAGCCACACGGGGAAAACCAAGTGAAACCCCTTAAGGATTCCCCCTCGGTTAGCAACCCTATTTTTTTCATTTTAATCTTGTCTAGAGGAGTATTAAATCCTAAGTGATCATACAGCGGAACACATACACGAGACAATAAAACGAACCCAAACCAACATTTAACAGCCCAATTTAAACTTAAACTGCAGGCGGTATCGATACTCCCAAGGAGGGTATCGATACGCCTTGACCAAAGTCAACACTCAGAGTCAACACAGGAAGACCGTATCGATACAACCCTCGAGCGTATCGATACGCCCTTCCAACGGTCAAATCCTCGCGGTCAATGCTAAGAAGATCGTATCGATACACCAGAGGCCCGTATCGATACCAAAATGGACAGTAGCTTCAGTGACCAAAAAGGTATCGATACGCCCCCTCGCGTATCGAAACGCGAGGCCTGAAACAAGAAGGCCGTATCGATACGGGTCCAACCGTATCGATACCCCTGCTACGAACTTACAAGCTTTAGTTGATTTAAGGCACAAGGATGCCCCTAAATCCCTCTAAAACCTCAACCAACACACTAGCATCATTCCTAAGGCAATCCAACATAACGAACATGCTTTCACTTGAAGCCAAAAGGCACAAATCAACACAAGGTGAAGCATAAATAATACAAGAAACTTAAGCATTCAAACATGAAGCAAGGCATCCATACTTGGCATTCCAACAAAGGCAATTAGCATTTAAAGTCATACATGAAAGCTCAAAGGCCCGAATGGAACACGATAACACATAAGAGGTTTGCACCCATAACAAGGCAACCTAAACATCTAAGACATGCCACCACACACAAGCATACAACATGGCATAATATACTTTACAACCCAAGGCCAAATCAAACATCAACATACATGAGTCATACATAGCTCATACAAAACCCTTGCCACATTGCTATCTAATACAAAATTAACCATCGTACTTTAGCCACAAACTTGGAAAGCCCTTCTTGCCTTGCTCCGAGCTAACACCACGCTAATGATCTGCATTGTTGAACATTGAGAGCGTAAGCTATAAGCTTAGTGAGGGTGCTCTAAAACGAAAAACATCAACAATGCATGGTTCAAGCATGTAAATCCTAATCTCACATACATCAAACATTGACATATAATCAAGTAGACCTAGCTAGTCTTTCAAGTGGCATAATATGACATCTTACTTCATACTAAGCATCACGCATCAATATCAACAATCTTATATCAACATCACATATCACAATATATGAACAAGTTAATTGGTCACTTTCAATTACCCCGATTGTGCGGATTTAAACCTCAACAACACTTTACCTCGGTGGGATTACACTAATCACCGGACCTTGCATGTGCGGGATTCCACTCACCGCCACATGCCCTACGGATGGGATTCCACTCATCATCCCGTAGAAATATATAAAAGCTTCCGGTGGAATATTACATCACCGTACTCCTCCTTGATGACTTAACGCCATCAAGGCCACGTACGTTTTGACTCAATTTGTGTGCACACTAATCCTAATAATCGATCATTTACAACCGGTAATTTATTTAGTGCCAATTTTCATAACCACATCATATATCATCAACCACATTCCATGCTCACCACATATATACATTTCATGATATACATGCACCAATTTAACCACAATCCACAAGAGCATAGATAGGCAAATACACAATAGCATTAAATGGAATCAAAGGCTAGAATTAACAACTTGAAATAGGGAAATGGCCTACCAAGCACATTCCACACACACACTCTACACACACTCGAAGCGAACTTTAAAACAAGTTTGAAACCACTCACCGCCCTTCCTTAGCAACCGAAACAATCCTCCTACGAACCCGGATTCGGTCCCAAAGCTCCTTCGACGGCTCCTCTTGCTTCTAGCCAACCAAAAACACAACCAACAACCACAATCAATGCTAATATTCAAACAACACTCAACCTTTGAGTTCAAACCAAGCTTCACCCCAAATTTCCAAATCAAATAAATCCCCAAATGTATCAAATTCGTACTCCCTCAAACCTTGGCTGAAAACTCCATTTTCAAACATCCAAAAGACTCCCAAATGATCCCAAAACACCCTCCTAACATATATAAACCAACAGCCCTTCGATTTCAACCTTAAACCTCCCAAAAACCCAAGTTTTGACCTCCCAAAATGGTTCCAAGAACCCATTTCGGGTTTTCAATAAAACCCACCCAAATTAACATATATTGAACATCATTATGTGATTAAAACAAAACCTAACTTACCATTTCAAAACAAAATGAGAATCACCATAAAAACCCAAACTTTAATCAAACCCATATTTTCAAAATCTCATATCTTTAAAATCTAAAACAATGGGTAGATAGAGAATGGAGAGGGGAGTAAGAAAACACTTTTACCTTTCAAAAAGACCTTGGATTGAAGATGTTATTCAATGGAATAGTAACTTATGGGTTTAGGGAGGGTTTTTAGCTTTCTAACGTTGGAGTGAGATAAAGGGAGGAGGAAGACAACTTTTAATTAAAAGTGGTCTTGCTTTTCAAAACATTTGGGTAAAATTACAACATGGGTCCCTCCCCTTTATACTAAAGCTCAAATGGATCCAATTTAGGTTGAATTTATTTTAATTTAATTTTATTGATTTGGACTACAAACCTGGCTAACTCCTAACCCCAAAACACGGGCGTTACATAGTGGTAAAGGCTTAGATTTTTCCCTTAGAGGTCTTAGGTTTAAATCCCACCAAGTCACATTCCTTTCACTTTAATTTTCCTAATCGGGTGGAGACACGTGTCGTTATTTGATTGATTGATTAATTTTATTTAATTAATTTAAAATTAGGATCAAATTAAAAGTTCGATGGTTTGATTGACGAGTTACTTAGTTGTGTGGTCAAAATAAGATCGCTCCCAAAGTTCAGTAGTCACATGAGTAGTTTACCCATATTATTATTAGTTTCCCTAGTTGCATATGACTTTTGAAATCAAAGTTAACATTTTTTTTAATTTCTACCTAGGGAGGGGAAGGGAGAAATAGCTCATAATGAGTATTAAACTCACAACCAAGGAAAAAAGGGGAGATGGTCAATTGTGAGCTTTTAACCATTTGCTCTAGAGATTGTTGACGAAGTTAACCTTTTTTTAGAATGTGGTTTATGTATTGTAAATGTTAACCATGAAAATCTGGTTTGAGTGTTTGTGGTTAGGTTTTATGGTTTGACATTAAATTTTATGGTTTGAAATTCTTAGTTTAAGGTTTATAATTTAGAGGTTAGAGTTTAGGGCTTCTAAAAGAAATATGTGATAGCTTTAGAAGCCCGCTTGTGGAAAAAAAACTTTTCACCGACGGTGCATCAAATAATTACCCTTTCTAACTTATAAATATAAAACTAACATAAAAAATTTATTTAAGAGTTAAGGGTACATACAAAATTACAAATTGGTAAGTAACTATAACAAGTTAGAATGAATTATGTTGATGTTAAGATCGAATAAGGTTGCAAAGTGATGTTACATTAGTTTGTAATCATTCAATTCAAAGCTAAATAATTATGTGCTATTATTATATTTTTAGAGTTGAATTGTGTTTGAAATTAACTGTTAGAATTGTCCAAAATAATAATCAAGTGCTTCATAATCCAGGACATTTATATTTAGATAAATTGCTATTCTTTATAACTAAATTAGTAGAGGTCGTAGTATATTTTTACAGCTCAAACTTCATGTTGTTAATATGCACTTTATGTGCTGAAATTTAGTTGAGATTTTTATTAATCTGTTTAAACCAAATTTATATACTTATACATGCCTAAAATTATATTTGAAGTGTTTAAAAACAACAATTAAAGATCAAGTATGTATACTTATACATGCTTAAAATTATACTTACAAGAAAGTGTATGGATAATGTAAATCTACTTGTTATGAATGTTTAATAGGAATGAAGAGATATTTTAAAAGAAAATTAACTTTTTGATATAGAAGAGTAAGAACAGAAAGAAAAAAAAAACAATAAAAAGAGTGAAGGTCCAAAGTGAAATACAAACCAATTCATAAAATGATGAATAAAGTTATGTTAAGTTTAACCTTAAAAATCTATCTGTAGATTCATGATTGAAGATTAAAATTATAAATTATCATTCAAATGATAGAGACAATATAAGAATAACATATTTATAAAAAGGGCCTTTCCAACTTCACAATCACAAGTCTCCCAAAAAAATAATTGTAGGAGTGGAGAGAAGTTTTACAACTTCTTAGTATAAAAACAATGAAATTGATTAGAGTATAGTATTAAAAAAGTTGTTATACTTTGTTTATATTGTTATCTTTTTGTTGACTAGAACAAGAGATATGGCACTGCAATTGAGACACATGAATTCAATAATTGGAGAAATTAGATTAGAGTTACATGTTGAAGGTACAAATAGTTCTTATGATGTAGGCATGAGAAAGTATGATAACTTGAAGCAAAGACAATACACTAATATGGCTTTCTTAAGACAATCAGATGAAGCTCATAGTAGTTATCGAACAAGATTTACTGTTTCTATTAATTGTGCTCCATTCCTTTAAAAATAAGATCTAACATGATAAGTCTGCAATGAAGTGGTAACCTTCTTGAACTTCTTAAGTTATTTGGTGATAATAATAAACTGGTAAGAAATGTTATTAAAAATTGTTTAATTTCTCTAAATATTCTAAACAAAATATTGTACATATTGTTGCAATAGAAACAACAAATGACATAGTTGAAATTTTTTAAAATAAATTATTTACTTTACTAGTAGATATGAGTCGCGTGATGTATCAACTAAAGAATAAATGAGAGTTATGCTATGATATGTGAATGAAAGGCTTAGATAGATTTTTAAAAATTGTCCATATTAGAAATACTGTTGCTTTATCACTTAAAGCAGACATCGATCTATTTTTTTTACTAAATTTGAATTAAGCACATCAAGAATACGGGGACAAGTTATGTTGGTGCTAGTAACATGCAAGAGAAAAAATGATTTGAAAAGTTTAATTTTAAGAGAAAATTTATCGGTTTTTTTACATCCACTATTTCTCACATCGACTACAATTGGCATTGATTGCAATAGCGAAAACTCATATTCAGATTGCATCTCTTTTTAATTTGATAATTTCTTTGATAAATGTTGTTGCGGGCTCTTGCAAACGACATTATATGCTTCGTAAAATATAATTTTTTGAAGTTCAAAATAGTTTGACTAATTCTGAAATTTTATAGGACGAGGATTAAATCAAGTGAGAACTCTTGTTCGACCAGGAGATACTCGTTGGGATCACATTATGGTATACTTCTAAACATAATCATTATTTTTAATTCGATAGTTGATATTCTTGAAAATATCATAGATGATGGATTAAAATCCTAATAAAAGACAAACTAATACTTTATTATTGATACAATCATTTGAATTTATTTTTTCCTTGCATTTAGTGAATCACGTGTTTGGGATTACAAATAAGTTAAAAGAAAAATTCAAGATATTGTTAATGATATGTCATTGGTAAGGATTTCAAAAGAACAATGACATAAACTATAAGAAAATGGATGAACTTCATTGTTTTTAAGGCTATAATCATTTTGTCAAAATATGAGATTAAGTTCCTTAGCATGGATGATGCATTTATTACCAAAAGATTGTCACGAAGAAAATCTCACAAGGTAATAAAAATGCATCGTCATAGCGTTAAGTTATTTTATACTATTATAAACGTGTAACTCCAAGAGCTTAACATTTATTTTAGTGAAGCAACAACAAAGTTGTTGTTATGTGTATCTATTTATGTCCGAATGAAGGTTTTTGTACCTTTTGACAAAAAAATTGATTCATCTTAGTGAAATTTATTTTTCTGATTTGTCTAAGTTATTGCACTTGAGATACATACATATATCTATTGCAAATGATATTCTTTTTTAAACTGAATTATATTCAACAGCAAAAGGAATCACACATTTTACAAGAGAAATACAATGCATAACAAAACAACAAAATATAAAGGTGTAAAAAACGTTAAAATACCAAACCTAACACTGTCAGAAGAAATCCTCTAAAAGAAAAATTTAGAAAAACTATAACTTTGCCTTGAGTGCTCTTTGAATATAGCAAAAATTCTTCTGCTACTTGTGCTTGACATGTCAGGACAACCACAAAAAGGAATCATAACATGTATAAAACAACCTCCTTCGTTGAAAAGCGCTCGTTGATACTCGTCACTCGAACACATAACTGTCAAAAGACAGACTACTATCATGAAGACAGACAAAAATTGCTAAAAAGCAGACGAAAGAACTGCCACCGAGCAGACAAAACAACTGCCATAAAAGCATATTTGAATAACAATCCAACAAAGTAGAAGAAAAATAATAAACAAACTTGAAAAACGAAATATTCATTGAAAAAGATAAATTTTATTTATGTACAGAATCAGCAGAATGGCCAAAGGCCGTCGTCGGTAAGGAAAACGATAAAGAAAAAGAATAATTTAGAGAAATTTTGTAACCGCCTCAGAAAAAATGGAGACGTGGAGAAAACGTAAAAAGTTAATTTTGATTTTGGAAAAGGATATTTTTAATAGTATCGAAAAGAGAAAAAACAATTCAACAATTTTAAAACATGAAGAAGCGTCGTGGACAATTGTAAAAAAATGTAAGAATTATGAAACTTTATTCGATATACTTAATCGTTTAGTTATTGTTGTATTAGATTTCTAATAGTCTTTATTATGTATTAATGCCATGTATTACTAATTGATATTACTTTATCTAGACATTCCTTTGGTAATAAATGATGCATATTTTTTTTAAAAAAAATTATCGGGTAATAAAAGCTCACATGATAACAATATTTTTTTAGAAAAATAATGATGTGAAGCTTTTTGATAGGTTAATAATATAACATATTAAAAAAACATGTTTGTGATCATGATATAGAACAAATCAATGTAAGTAAAAGAGAATAAACGGTCACCGAGAAAAACACTGAAAAGGCCCATAAATTTCCCGCAAATACCTCACCATAAACTACATAAATTCCATCTCATTCCCATCCCAGAAAAATTGTTCAAGATGGTGAATATGGGTTTGGTTGTATTCTCATTGGCGTTGGTGCTCTCGATCGAAGTCGTCGCAGGTCGCGATGCAACGGGAATGGACGAAGAACAAGCGTTCTATTTCGGGGTCGAAGTGGGCCTGGACCAAATGAAAAAAGCTGGATTCTTTGATCCCAAAGACATGAAGGGTGAACTTAGTAGAGTGGAATTCCATCAAGCCTTTGAAGATGCCAAAGCCAAAGAAAACAATGAGAAATCAGTTTTCATAGCAGCCTTCATGAACAGCTTGGAAAGGATGGAAAACTCTGGACAATTGAATCGCGGTGTGTACCAAAAACTTTTCCCAGGAGGAGGGAAGACTTTGACACCCAAGCTTGAATTAGCGCTAGCTAAAGCCTATAAAGAAGCTCGACAACACGAACAACATAATGCTGATGCCCCGCTATCGCAATAACGGTCCTTATATAGTATCGTCCGAAATTGTTATTGCAGAAAATAGCGATCCGCAACAACCACAATACATTCGATATTGTCGACGCTACAACCTGGTTCATGGTTTAAAAGGCTAAACATGATCTATCTGTAATGTATTGGTAAAATTGTTAATTTGCTCAAAGCCAAAATAAAACTATTTTTCGACCCAAGATTCAATAAAAATACAAGTTGGAGGTTTGATAAGATTTAAATGTGATTGCTCTTTCTTAAAAATTAGGGAAATGGTTAGAAAATACATCTTCAACCTTTTTGATATTTTTATTTATGCACAAAAAATAAAGTTAAATGTTAGTGTTAGAGTTTAAGAATATAATTTCAAGTAAACTACATAGTTGATCCCTTTTGATTTTGATGTGATTGATTTCGGTCATTAAATTTAAAAAAAGTTGTCTTTTATTAATTATATTATTGTTGTGAATAAAATAACGAAGAACGATAACAAGAATAAAGAACACAGAGACGAGAGAAAGAGAGAGATTTGTATTATTCATAATATTGACATGAATATCGAATGCCTTAATCAAATAATCTATTTATTGGCATTAGAAGTACATATTACATTGAACTCTAATTAATGGAGATAATATTCCTAATGATAAAGTAAATCAATCTTCTTAGATAAAGTTCTCATCATGAAAGACATCCACATAGATAAATAATCATTGTAACCCCCTCGTCCCGGTCTAGCCGACAGACCGGTCCGAACGGGTTACACGGGAAAACCGAAGCAAAGACCGCTAAGGCCTCACTCCGATTAGCAACCCTATTTTTTTTTCTTTAATTATCTTCTCTAAATGTATCGTTAGGTCCTAAGTGTGAAAACAACAACGGAAAAAGAGGACAAGACGATATAGACGGAACATAAGGTAATTTAAATTTACCAAGTGACATGTTAGTCCATTTCCATGCTTAACGACCCAAACTACACATAAACGATGCATACGAGATTCACAAGAAAGCTTATAACAAACAGAACCCAAGCCCAACAAATCGAGAACCTTTAAAGATGCCAAAAGCCCAAATTACATGCTTGTGTTTCGAAACAGGCTTGCCCGTTTTGATACACGGGCCCTAGTTTTAAAAGCCAGACAGCCGTACCGATATAGTCCACCTCGTTTCAGTACAGGGGTCCATTTCGCCTAAGCGTTCCGAAACACGTTCTGGAACAGGCCTTCACAGTAGAAAAACCATTTCGGTACGCGTATCGGAACAGGGGCTCACAGTGTCAAATCGTACCGGAACGCGTTCCGTTACGGGCATCCCTAGAACCCCACCCGTTCCGAAACCACTACGCCCGTTCTGAAACGCCTGCAGTCTGTGTGTTTCTAAAATCAGTTTCTGCATCTCTAAAAGTTCCCAACATGCCTCAAACAACAAGAAACAAGATACAATATGCATACACGAATTCTAGAGGCATTTCACCCTACTTCAAGCATGATCAACACTTATCATACACATTCAAGACCATCCATTCAAAAGAACATACATCCAAGGCTAACCAAAGCTAAGCATACAATGCTACCTAACCCACAATCAAGGCAACCAACACAAGATAAGCATTTAGATAGGAACTTGCATACAAGCATGCATACTAAACCACTTCATTCATAGAAAACAAACACCTACCTAAACATTGCATAACAAGGGTCACATGCCCTTGAAACAAAACACTTAAACATTCAGGGCAAGCAAAAGACATTCACTTATATCCTTCCAGCACATGCCAAAATATCAAACCACCAAACATGATATATATATATATACATATAAGGCAATAAAGCATGCTTAACAAAACCATTTAGCCAAAAGAAACATTCGTTCACCTAAGTAATGCACAAACAAGATTTACATGTCTTCAACCAAAAACATAAGCATTCATAAGACATGGTTAAAAACCTTCAAATACAAAATACTTAGGCATCAACATAAACATGGTTTACAAATCCATCAACACAAAGCATTAACAACATAAAGCCAACACAAAGGAGTCTAGATACACGCTCCTAAAACACGTAGCATTTCCCATTGCTAAACTACTACATTATTTACCAAACCATACTTGAGCAACTACCACACGCTTGGACGCCCTTTTCTTGATCCTTGCTAACTCCACGCAAATGATCTGCATTGTCGAAAAAGGAGAGCGTAAGCATAAAGCTTAGTGAGCGAAGCTCTAAAAACACATTGTGAAACCGATATTTTAATTTTGATATAGCTAAAGAACCTAAGGACTAAATTGAAAATGTGAAAACGAATTTTTTAGTCCTCAAACCTCCATATATGTTTTAAACAGTATGCCTAAGTTAAAAACTATTTTTATCAAATATTTTCTAAGTGTTCTTAAATCCAAAACAATGATTTTCGAGTCACCGTTTCGAAACGGCCTTAGGCGTTTCGAAACAGTTTTGAAACTGTGAACATGTGTTTCGAAACGGGTATCGAAATGATTTCAACACTGCCAACCCGTGTTTCGAAACGGCTTAAGAACATTGAGACACCGTATTGAAATAACATCAAGTGTTTCGAAACGGCTTTAAAATTGATTTGAAAAATATGACCGTTGAATGTTTTTAACTGATTTTTAACAAAACGTTAAGACGTATCGAAACGATCTCAAGCCGTTTCGATACGATCCTTGACAGTGGCAAAATGTTTCGAAACAAGTTTCGAAACGGCTCTTAGCGTATCGAAACAAGTCTGACCGTTTCGATATGGGCTCTTAAATGCGCCCCAACGGCTCTTTCTATTTTAGTCTGTTTCGAAACAGGGTCGGGCGTTTCGAAACGGTTGGTTGCAGACTGCATTTATGGAGGGAAGATAACACCCCCAACGACTCTATTGATGAATGCAACAACCACAACGGCTAGAATTCAATGAGAAGATATAAAAGGGACCTCTAAAATCTTCAACAACAACTATTGATCCAAAAGCAAACATCCAAACATAAAATCCAAGCATTTGTGCCTAAATCCCATTATTGTCTTGTAACCCCAATTGTATTTTTCATTCTTATCATTTCAATTGGGTTGAGTGCTTGTAATTGGGCTACAATTTGTATTGAGAGATACATGCTTAGCCAACAAATTCTTTGTTTCAATTGTGTGAGGATTGGGTCAAATTTTGGGTAGAAAATTTGACCGAAAATTGTAAGGGTTACCTCCTTAGCCTAGAAAAGGGGAAGAGCAATTAGTGGAATTGTTGCAAATTCTTAGTGAAGCTAAGGTAGTGGATGTAGAGTTCATTTAGAACTTGAACCACTCTAAAATTCCTTGTCTATCATTTTTATTTGCAAATTCCACCACCAAGAACTTTAAAAATCCAATTCACCCCCTCTTGGTTCATTTTGATCTTTCTATCCACTCAACAATTGGTATCAGAGCCTACCTCTTTGAGGATTAACAACCACAAAAGGAGTTCCTAGGAAGAGTGTGATCATCCAAAAATCAAGAGATGGCATCTACCTCCGGTTCGAGCATGTATGAGTCTCAAACCATTATAAAACCACGCTTCTTCAATGGTGACAACTATCCGTTTTGGAAGAATAGAATGCGCCTCTTCATCAAGTCCAACAGCTACTTGGTTTGGGATGTCATTGAAGATGGCCCCTACATTCCATTGAAGCAAGATAGTGAGGGGAAGATGGTTTTGAAGAAAAAGGTGGAGATGAGTGAAGAAGAAAGAAAAAAGATCCAAATAAATGACAAAGCTCTCCACATGCTCTTTTGTTCTTTTGGTCCAGACATCTACTCCAAAGTATCATCCATTGAGAGTGCCAAAGAAGTGTGGGATACACTTGAGACCACCTATGAGGGAACCAACGATGTCAAGGAAACTAAGATTGGAATTCTCAATCTTAGTTATGAGAATTTCAAGATGGAACCCGATGAGACAGTGTCCAAGATGTTTTATCGCTTCTCTACCATAGTCAATGGGCTCAAAGGGTTTGGAGAGACAATACCGGAAGACAAGCTTATCCAGAAGCTACTCTACTCACTTCCCGAATCTTGGGATGGGAAGAGAACCGCCATCATAGAAGCTAAAAATTTGAAGACTTTAAAGCTTGATGAGCTAGTGGGTTCTCTCCTTACTCATGAGATTATGAAGCAAGGAAGGGAAGAAGAGAAGAAGAAGGAAGAGAAGAGAGTAGAAAAGCTAGAGGTGGAAAAGAAGAAGAAGATGGGAATAACTCTCAAAGCTTCATTACTTGAGGAGAGCTCTTCTAGTGAGGAGGATGAGCTAGAAGAATTGACTATGATAGCCAAACGATTCTCACACTTTATGAGGTCCAACCGGGGAAGAAAAATTCAAAGAAAGATGGACTTCAAAGGTAAAAACAAAGAAGAAGCAAGGGATCAAATCATTTTCTTCGAGTGCAATAAACCCGGCCACATACGTTCGGAGTGCCCTCAACTCAAGAAGAAGGGTTTTGAGAAGAAGAAGAAGCTCAAAGCCAAGCTTGCTACTTGGAGTGATGAGGAGTCATCCGAAGATGACGAACAAGAAGTGGCCAACCTTTGCCTCATGGCACTTGAGGAAGATTCCTCCATGGTAACCTCTAACTCATCATCTTTAGATTTTACATATGATGAATTAAATGATGCATATGATGAGTTGCAAGAGGTCTATGATGAATTAGTTGAGAAATACAAGGAGTCGGTCATTAGGAATAAGAAAATTATTTCGGAACTAAATAATAAAAATGACTCACTTTCTCAAGCTAATTTAAAATTTGAGAAAAAGATATTAGGGTTGAAAGATGAGCTAAAATTATTTCAAGATGAAAATATTGACCTTAATAATTTTCTTTCTCAATGTAATAGTGAACACCAAAATGTGTTAGATGAGCTTAATAAGCTCAAAGAGTCTTTTAAAAATGTTGGTAGTGTGAAGCATGAAATATGTGAATCTTCAAAAACAAACCAACCTAGGAAAAAGACTAATTACTACAAACAAGGTAGCTTTCCTAGACATAGTAGAACTAAAAGGATTAGAAGTGTATGGGTTCCTAAGGAACTTGTAAAATCTAATAACATTGTTGCTATGTCATCTTGGATTCCTAAGGGAACCAAGTTATTGGGAGCTAACACTCATGGACCCAAAATTATTTGGGTACCAAAAACAAAAGTTTAATATCTTTGTTTGTAGGGGGAGCATTGCTACAAGGCCAAAGCACAGAGTCAAAACTCATGGTACCTTGATAGTGGATGCTCGAGGCATATGACCGGAGACAAGAGTAGATTCATGGATCTAAAGCCAAAAAGTGGAGGAGTGGTGACATTTGGTGACAACTCCAAAGGCCACATTAAAGGTATTGGCTCCATAGGTAATCACTCTACTATTCTTATTGAAAATGTCTTGTATGTCGATGTTCTTAAACATAACTTGTTGAACATAAGTCAACTGTGTGATAAAGGATTTAATGTTTTATTTGATAAAAATGGGTGCAAAATTGTTGACATTAAATCTAATAATAATATGCTCATAGGTCATCGCATAGGTAACATATACATGGTGCATCTAGATGACATACATACATATCATGCATGCTTGGTAGCACAAAATGAAAATGATGCATGGTTGTGGCATAGGAAACTAGGACATGCTAGCATTAGTGTTTTAGAAAAACTAGTTTCCCTTTATCTAGTTAGAGGTTTACCCAATATTAAGTTCTCAAACGATAACATTAGCCATTTTCATCCTTTTGGTTGCAAGTGTTTTGTTTTAAATAATGGAAAAGACAACTTAGGTAAATTTGATGCAAAAAGTGATGAAGCTATTTTCATAGGATACTCTTTAACCTCTAAAGCCTATCGAGTATTTAACAAGAGAACTTTAGTAGTAGGAGAATCTATACATGTTGTATTCGATGATAACCTCCTTCCAAGGAAGGATTCTTGTGATGATGATGATGTAGGAATCATAAATGCCTATGATGGAGGACAAACTTCAAAGGAGGATGAGATTCCAACAAAAGAAGAGGACACACAAGATCCACCTCTTGAAGCCTTGAAGGACTTGGCTCTTGAGGAAAAGGAAGTGAGCTACCCAAGGGAGTTCAACTATGTCAAAGATGGTGAAATCTTGGGTGATCCATCCAAGGGGGTAACCACTCGATCTTCTCTTAGATTGATGAATCATGTTGCATTTATCTCATGCATAGAGCCTAAGAATATAAAAGAAGCATTGAAAGATGATTTTTGGATTATGGCTATGCAAGAAGAGTTAAATCAATTTGAGAGAAGTAACGTTTGGACATTAGTTGATAGGCCTAGTAATCAATCTACCATAGGAACTAAATGGGTCTTTAGGAACAAGCTAGATGAGAGTGGTAACATTGTGAGAAATAAAGCTAGACTAGTAGCACAAGGTTACACTCAAGAGGAGGGAATAGATTTTGATGAAACC
Organism: Hibiscus tridactylites; assembly: GCA_958450335.1. Taxonomy (NCBI): domain Eukaryota; kingdom Viridiplantae; phylum Streptophyta; class Magnoliopsida; order Malvales; family Malvaceae; genus Hibiscus; species Hibiscus tridactylites. The sequence continues at coordinate 53,792,447 of OY288279.1, read as the reverse complement.
TATGCACCCGTAGCTAGAATGGAAGCCATTAGGATGTTGCTTGCATATGCATGTTATCATGATTTCAAGCTTTTTCAAATGGATGTTAAAAGCGCGTTTTTAAATGGTTTTATAAATGAAGAAGTGTATGTGGAACAACCACCGGGTTTTGAAGACTCAAAATTTCCTAATCATGTTTTCAAACTCACTAAAGCTCTTTATGGTTTAAAACAAGCTCCTAGACCTTGGTATGAAAGACTTTCAAACTTTTTAATTGAAAAAGGTTTTTATAAAGGCAAGGTGGACACTACACTTTTTATAAAAAGGCATAAAAATGATATCTTAGTAGTACAAATTTATGTTGATGATATTATTTTTGGTTCTACTAACGAATGTCATTGCAAAGAGTTTGCTAAGCTAATGCAAGGTGAATTCGAGATGAGCATGATGGGGGAGCTCTCATTCTTTTTGAGAATCAAAATCAAGCAAAAGAAGGATGACACCTTCATCAATCAAGCAAAGTACATAAAGGACATGCTCAAGAAGTTTGACTTGGAGAATGCAAAGCCTCAAGCCACACCTATGAGCTCATCTAAAAAGCTTGACAAAGATGAAGGAGGTAAGTGTGTTGACTCTAAGCTTTACCGTTCTATGATTGGATCATTGCTTTACCTTACCGCAAGTAGACCAGATATCTTGTTTAGTGTTTGCTTGTGTGCTAGGTTTCAAGCTAGTCCTAGAGAGTCTCACCTTATAGTCGTTTAGAGAATCTTTAGGTACCTTAGAGATACTCCTTGTTTAGGTCTTTGGTACCCTAGAGACTCCACCTTCAACCTTCATGCTTATTCAGATGCGGAATATGGGGGGTGTAAAATCGATAGGAAGAGTACTTCGAGAACGTGTCAATTCCTAGGTACTATGCTCATATCTTGGTTCTCTAAGAAACAAAATAGTGTAGCCTTATCTACCACCGAAGCCGAGTACATATCCTTAGGGAGTTGTTGTACTCAAGTTCCTTGGATGAAGCAACAACTCTTAGATTATGGTATTAAAGTTGAAACCATACCCTTAAGTGTGATAACACTAATGCTATATGTTTGACAAAAAATCCCATCCAACACTCTAGAACCAAACACATAGAAATAAGACATCATTTTATTAGAGATCATGTCCTTAAAGAAGATGTGGTTATAGAGTATGTTAACACCTTAAATCAATTAGCGGACATATTTACAAAACCTTTAGACAAAGAGCGTTTTTGGTCCCTTAGGAGAGAGTTAGGTCTAACTAGCCTATCTTGACCTTTTAGGACCTATTTTGTGCTTAAAATTGCTTGATCTTGTGAAATGCCATGTTTATGTGTTTTTACTCCTAATTTCATCCATGCCTATAGCTAGGGGGAGTATGTTTTTGTTTGCATATGTATTTCCTGCTCATTCATGTCATTCATGCATGTTAGGCCTTAGAAAATTTCATTTTTCTGCACTTTTAGAGCCTCATATGCACTTCCAGGCCCAGGTGTATCGAAACGGGTCCACCTATTTCGATACAGTTGCTTTAAATTTCTATATGAGAGAAGGTTGTTTTGAAACGCCTTCCAAGGGTTTCGAAACATTTTTGCTACTGCCAAGGGGTGTATCGAAACAAGTTTCGATACGAGTCAACAGGGTTTCGATACGGTCAAACCCATATTGAAACGGTCAGCTAGAGTTGAAAAGTCGGTCAATATTTCGTGCCCGCGATCCGAAACGGTCGACACCGTTTCGAAATGGGTTCGCGGACTGCTTTAAAAGGGCTTTTAATGTTAAAGTTAAACTTAAATTAAAACTCTCCCAAAACCCTAAAAACCCTAGAATCAATTTTTCCTATAAAACCCCTCTAAACCTCATTGTTTTTCACCAAATCCTTAGAGCTTTTTCTCTTAAACACAAGTCTAAGAAAGCATCAAAAATATTGTGCAAGGATTTTCATCCATTCATCCAAAATCCCAATTTAAGGTATATTTTCATCTTTTTCTTTTTCCTTCAATTTGTATTCAAATCCTAGGTTAGAAAATTTTAATTTTGTATAGTTTATATGTTTTGATACTTGGGTTTTTCAAATCTTGTAAATTTTTTTTCAAAATCTTCAATTTTTTTATTCGAATATATAAGTTTTCACTCGTATTTTCTTTACTATTTTTTAATTGTTTTTCTCTTAAATTTTTTTGTTTATTTTTGTTTTGTATCTTTGTTTTTAAAATTTGTTAAGCCTAAGTGGGATTTACCATTGGATTGAATTAAGAAATCTCATGCATACACTTAAAATTTTTTAAATTGCTTGCTTTATGTTTTTAGGATGTCTACGGAGAATGTTAACAAAAAGCGTAAGACCGGTCAATCAAGTGAATCGAGTATTCGTCCTAATCTCACCCAGCTTTTTCAAAAGAGTCTTCGAACTCAAGAGATGATGGATCGGTTCAATTATGTCAAGGAGTACGAAGTTCGTCGTGAGCGTGTTGTTGATCTCACGTTTCTTGACTCCGAGCGCTTTCTCTTTTGTTACCTCGACCGTCTAAGAGAATGGGGATTCCTTGGTTTGATGAGTATCCCGGATATTTGCTACAAGCACATGGTCCTTCTCTTTTACTCAAATGCTCAATTTATCAACAATGAAGACAACTTCGAAGTTGTTGGCCTTGAGTCTTCTATCTTGGGAAAAAGGATTGTCATTGACATCCCTTACTTGGAGACTACTTTTGGTCTTAAGGAAGAAGGAATCGACAATGAGAGTCACCTTGGTTCTCACACCGGTTCGGTGCTTACCTTGGATGCTCACGATAGGTTCCTCCACTTGATCGTCTCGTGGTTTCTTCGCCCCTCAGGAGGTAAATTTTCTCACATTCATCAAGTAGACTATTTTTGGCTTGAATGTTTCCGTCGTGGTGAGCGCCCTAATCTTGTTAAGATCATGTTTGTCGAGATTGTCAATAATGTTAAGCTTCGTGACACCGACGCACTTAAATCTTTCACTTATGGAACTGTTTTAAGTTACATCTTTGGCAAGCTTAATTTTGATTGCACCTATGACTCACCGGAACCCCGCAAGCAAAAACTTGGTGCATCTTCTCTCTGAAGGTCCGACTTTCGATATATCAACAATGGGCAATGGGAACGTGTTGATAGGGAAGCACCTCCACCTCAAGTTGAACCTCAACCACAAGCTCCAGTTACGAACAATGAAGCTCTCACGACTTTTCTTACCGAGCGGTTCAACACATTGGACACTAACATGTCTAGAGGTTTTAGTGCTATCAACACTTGGTTGCAATCCGTAGAGGATCGTCTCCTTGCCATCGACTCACATCCATTGAGAATCAACACTCGGCTATGGATATGTCATTTTCCACCTTTTATGGCCAATGGATGAATTTTCATCGTTCTCAAGCCAAAAGCGATGATGAATCCATGGATGATGATGGCGACGATGACGAGGCTTAGGATTCTCATGTCATATCATATTAGCTATGCATTTTAGGATTAAGTTTGCATCTTTATTTCCATTATGTTTTATGAACCTATGCTTTTGATTTTATTTGGGATTATGCTTTGAACTTATTGTTTACGATTTATGTTTTTGATATTTTAATTTTATGAATTAATATTATTGTTGCTTATTGCTTATTGCTTTTAACCCTATCTCTTCTCTTTGAGCCTTGTTTATTATTTTTGATCTAACAAAAAAGGGGAGAAGTAATCTAAGAGCCAAAATTTGTTTTAAATGTTTAAAGTGTTTTTAAGTTTTAAACCTTGAATTTAAATCCTTAAATCCTTTTTAAAACTTTAAAAACCTATCTTAAATTGAGGGGTAGTTAGAATGTATACAAAATTTTCAAAACTCTTAAAAATTCTAACTTTGGTTTTGTTATATCAAAAGGGAGGAGATTGTGAAACCGATATTTTAATTTTGATATAACTAAAGAACCTAAGGACTAAATTGAAAATGTGAAAATGAATTTTTAAGTCCTCAAACCTCCCTATATGTTTTAAACAGTATGCCTAAGTTAAAAACTATTTTTATCAAATATTTTCTAAGTGTTCTTAAAGCCAAAACAGTGATTTTCGAGTCATCGTTTTGAAACGGCCTTAGGCGTTTTGAAACAGTTTTGAAACTGTGAACATGTGTTTCGTAACGGGTATCGAAATGATTTCAACACTGCCAACCCGTGTTTCGAAAAAAGTTTTGAAATGGCTTAAGAACATTGAGACACTGCATCGAAACGACATCAAGTGTTTCGAAACGGCTTTAAAATTGATTTGAAAAATATGATCATTGAGTGTTTTTAACTGATTTTTAACAAACCGTTAAAGCGTATCGAAACGATCTCAAGCCGTTTCGATACGATCCTTGACAGTGGAAAAATGCTTCGAAACAAGTTTCGAAACGGCTCTTAGCGTATCGAAACATGTCTGACCGTTTGGATACGGGCTCTTTAATGCACCCCAACGGCTCTTTCTATTTTGGTCTGATTCGAAACAAGGTCGGGCGTTTCAAAACGGTTGGTTGCATACTACATTTATGGAGGCAAGATAACACCCCCAACGGCTCTATTGATGAATGCAACAACCACAACAGCTAGAGTTCAATGAGAAGGTATAAAAGGGACCACTAAAAGCTTCAGCAACAACTATTGATCCAAAAGCAAACATCCAAACATAAAATCCAAGCATTTGTGCCTAAATCCCATTATTGTCTTGTAACCCCAATTGTATTTTTCATTCTTATCATTTCAATTGGGTTGAGTGCTTGTAATTGGGCTACAATTTGTATTGAGAGATACTTGCTTAGCCAACAAATTCTTTGTTTCAATTGTGTGAGGAACCGAAAATTGTAAGGGTTACCTTCTTAGCCTAGAAAAGGGAAAGAGCAATTAGTGGAATTGTTGCAAATCCTTAGTGAAGCTAAGGTAGTGGATGTAGAGTTCATTTGGAACTTGAACCACTCTAAAATTCCTTGTCTATCATTTTTATTTGCAAATTCCACCATCAAGAACTTTAAAAATCCAATTTACCCCCTCTTGGGTCATTTCGATCTTTTGTTCCATTCAACACACATCAACAATGCAGTTTTCAAAAACATAAATCTTAGTTGAAAAGCAAACCATTTTAAAGTACGAAAGGAGATACAATTATCACAATTACATGGTATGCACATGCATAGCAAAAACACGGTGGGACCACACATCACCGTTCGACTAGTAGTTTTCCGATGGGACCACACATCACTGTACTCTTCTACTAGTCACTACCGGTGGGACCACACATCACTGTAGTCTTCGACTAGTTACTATCGGCGGGACCACACATCACCGTAGTAACGACAACCATCACGTGAGGTTCGACACCAACAACGACTACACAACATCAAACAGAAGTATAGACAATCCACAATTCACACAATATCACAACAATCACACACACATTAACACTTAATGAACAAGGTGAAAATTAGTAAACTTACACTTGGATTTAGGTTAGCCCTCAAGGCTCCATGCAAACCCCCGAGAACCCATTTCGAAATCAAATCAAGTTTCAAAACATTTCCACTCACCATTCGCACACCAATGCAAACCACAAAGTTGTTTCAAGCTTCCGAACTTCCCAAGGCCGCGTCCGAACCACTCAAGGCCAAATCCGATGTTTCTAACCAATCAAAAACAATGTATTAACCTCTGAATCAACCACAAATTTACTGTTATACATCATCTCACAATTCCACAATATTTTCTCAACAATTCAAAGCTGAAATCCTCCCAAATAATCTCAATTTCGTACTCCAGCAAAACCCAGCCATTACCGCTCAATTTAAACACTTAAAACACTCCAAAACATGTCCAAAACATCACCCAAAGGCTGTACAACCATCAGCCCTTCATTTCCCCACATAAACACCTTAAAAACTCTTATTTTCCACTTCTAAAAATCACCTATAGCAGTGGTTTCGGGAATCGAATCAAACCAGCACTATCACCACTCAAAAATCATCAAATAACATCTAAAAACACATATCCAAGGTCCACATACCTCCAGCCCTCTTTTCACCACAAAATCAAGCCAAAAACTCACTTATTTCACTTCTAAAATCCACCCCTAAGACTAGTTTCAGGTATACTATAATTAAACAATATTTTTAACATGTTATGACTTCAAAATAAACTTTAAAAACACCCCAAAACACTGCCCTAAAAGACCCATACGAGATTTCACCCAAAATCCCCACTTTTCATAAATCTTGAATTTTCAAGGTTGAGAATTAATGGGTTTTGCAAATCCAACTTTAATTTAAGTTAAATTTAAGTAAAACAAGGAAAAGAAAAAGAGGATTTACCTTCAAAGGTCTTTGATGGAGGAAAGGAGAAGAAGATGAGAGAATAGGGTTTTTGGAAGAAGATGAGTGGTTTTGATTTTCAAAACCCTTTTAAAATTTTCATTAATAGCGTTATCGTAAATATTGAGAACTTTTATAAAAATCAGCTCTTTAATTTAAATCTAACCCGAAACTAATCTTAGATCAAAACCGATAACCCACGGGCCTAAAACTGAGGTGTTACAACTCTCCCCCACTTAAGGAATTTCGTCCTCGAAATTACCTGACAGGAAGTGATACGAAAATCGTTTCTCTATATCTTCCCTTCTCTACCCCAAGTGGCTTCTTCCACACCTTTGTGTCGTTACTTAAACCTGACAAGCTCGATAAATCTCTCACGCAACACTGAAGGTCAATAATGCACATCTCAATGCGTCCTCTAATATTTGAATATCTCTCTCTGACTGATCATCGGTATGAGGGCGATACGATGTACTGAAATTCAGACGGGTACCCAAAGCACTATGCAGACATTCCCAAAATCTAGTTGTAAACCTCGAATTTCTACCTGACTCAATCGACTTCGACCCACTACGCAAACTCACAATCTCACTGATATACAAATCGGCCAACTTATCTAGAGAGTAGGTCGTATGAACGACTATGAAATAAGCACACTTTGTGAAATGGTCAACAGTCACCCAAACTAAATTCTTCTTAAAAGAAGTCAAAGGCAAACCTGATACGAAGTCCATTTTAATATTTTCTCACTTCCCTTCTAAAATTCTCAACGGCTGTAACAAACCAGATAGAAATTGATATTCTGCCTTAACACACTGACAAACCATGCACTTGCTCATAAAATCAGCAACATCTATTTTCAGACCAACCCAACAATACTCATCTTTCAACCCACGATACGTCTTTGTACTACCGGGATGCATAGCAAAAGGGCTGCTGCGTGCTTCGGTTAAGATCGTACATCTCAAATCACTGTCATCAGGCACAACTATTCTATCTCTGAAACACAAGACCCCATCAACACTGAAACTATAGTCTGATGGTCTACCCTCGGCTAAATCTTGCACGTGAGGTGCCAAAGATCTACCTAACAACTTCTTCTCTCTAATCATCTGGCTCAACGTAGGTCTAACCTGAAGCTCGGCCACTAAACCACCATCACTCGACAAGCTTAATCTAGCGAACATAGCTCGCAATTCAACTGCCATTTTTCTACTTAAAGCATCGGCTACTACGTTGGATCTCCCGGATTATACTCAATCTTGAGATCATAGTCCTTAAGCAATTTTAACCGCCTACGTTGTCTAAGATTCAACTCTTTCTGTGTCATCAAATATTTTAAGCTCTGGTGATCTGTATACACTGCACATTTCTCACCATACAGGTAATGTCTCCAAATCTTCAAAGCAAACACAACTGTAGCTAGTTCTATGTCGTGTGTCGGATAATTTTGCTCGTGAGTCTTCAGTTGTCTTGAGACATAAGCCATAACTCTCCCATCTTGCATAAGTACACAACCTAATCATACATATGAAGCATCATTGTAGATCACATAGTCCTTCCCCGACTCTGGCTGAATCAAAATCGGTGCATTCGTCAACCCAAACGACATTACTAAGAACTCATAGTGACCATATCTAGTTCTAAAAGCTGTCTTCGGTACATCTACTTCCTTCACCTTCAACTGGTAATACCCGGATCTCAAGTCTATCTTAGAAAACATTGAAACACTTCTAAGCTGATCGAACAAATCATCAATTCTTGGCAACAAATACTTGTTCTTCACTGTCAATTGATTTCGATTGTCTATAATTGATGCACATTCTCGTACTGTCATCTTCCTTTTTACTAACAACACAAGTGCACCCAGAGGCGGGGAACTCAGATGGATAAAACCTCTATCTGACAACTCTTGCAACTGAGTCTTCAACTCTTTCAATTCTTTCGGTGTCATATGATACAGAGCAATCGAAACATGAGCAGAATATGTATACATCTCTATAGCAAACTCTACTTCTCTATCAGGCGGTAAACCAGACAATCCTTCCGAAAACACTTTCGGGAGATCACAGACTATTTTGATATCCTGTGGTATGACCTCGTTCAATTTCAGATTCATCCCTAAGCTAGGTAGGCCTAACAACCAAACTCAAACAACCTCTGAGCCTCTAAAGCTAAAACAACATTCGATAAGAATTTCACATTCTCACCTACCATTACAATCTAGTAGTCATCCGAAAGCTCCAAGAAAACCCTCTTAGTCTCAAAATCTATCCTAGCTCTATGTTCTACAAGCCAATCCATGCCCAGTGTCACATCAAAATCGTAAAAAGGCAATTCCATCACATCTACTGGAAACACGTGACCCTGAACCATCAACGGACATCTTTTGTACATCTTTATGACCACAACTGTATCCCCGAATGAGCTAGTAACACTAACACCTACCTCTAGTACCTCACAAGGTAAATTAAACAACTTTGCATGCTCACTAAAAATATACGAATGCGTAGATCCAGAATTAATCAGAGAAAACAAACTCAATGTCTGTATCGAGAAATTACCTGCTATAACATCGATATCATTCTGAAGCCAACTCTTAGGTCTTCACTTCTTTTACAAACTCATATCAGGATCGGTCACATTGTTCTTTCTCAACAGGAACCAACTCATATGCACGCTGACCCAAACAGACAAACTGCACCTCAAACTCTAGTACGGCCATACTGCCCTGAACTAGAGCGATGAACTCTCTCATCATTCACATTCTCTGAAGCCTCAGATTCATGATTACCAGCTCCAGGCCCACACCTCGGTCTCATACTTGCCAAAAGCAATAATACAACAACAAACAAAACACACAAACAAAACACGCAAACAAAAATATATGGGGTTAGCAAGAGCAAGGGTCCAAGGTGCTCAAGTACTCCTTTACACAAAATCTTTTTAAATAAGTAATAGTAGCAATGGGAACTCGACACTACGTTTCAACACAACCATCATGCTAACACATGCTTTCAAACACCGTACTAGCAAGCAACGTCAACCATACATGGCAAAACATTCACCGAGACATATCAACAACATAACACATCAAACTCACCTCACTTACCTACTCGAGGTCTCGGAACCTCAAGCTTTGATACCACCAAATGTAACCCCCTCATCCCAGTCTAGCCGACAGACCGATCCGAACGGGTTACACGGGGAAAACTGAAGCGAAGCCCGGTAAGGCCTCACTCCGATTAGCAACCCTATTTTTCCCTTTAATTATCTTGTCTAAATGTATCGTTAGGTCCTAAGTGTGAAAATGACAGCGGAAAAAGAGAACAAGACGATACAGACGGAACGTAAGGTAATTTAAATTTACCAAGTGACATGTTAGTCCATTTCCATGCTTAACAACCCAAACTACACATAAACGATGCATACGAGATTCACAAGAAAGCTTATAACAAACAGAACCCAAGCCCAATAAATCGAGAACCTTTAAAGATGCCAAAAGCCTAAATTACAGGCTTGTGTTTCGAAACAGGCTTGTCTGTTTCGATACACGGGCCCCGGTTTTAAAAGCCAGACCAGCCGTACTGATACGGTCCACCTCGTTTCGGTACATGGGTCCATTTCGCCTAAGCATTCCGAAACACATTCCGGAACAAGCCTTCACAGTAGCAAAATTGTTTCGGTACGCGTATCAGAACAGGGGCTCACAGTGTCAAATCATACCGAAACATGTTCCGATACGGGCATCCCTGGAACCACACTCGTTCTGAAACCACTACACCCATTCCTAAACGCCTGCAGTCTATGTGTTCCTAAAATCAGTTTCTGCATCTCTAAAAGTTCCCAACATGCCTCAAACAACAAGAAACAAGATACAATATGCATACACGAATTCTAGAGGCATTTCACCATACTTCTAGAATGATCAACACTTATCATACATTCAAGACCATCCATTCAAAAGAACATACATCCAAGGCTAACCAAAGCTAAGCATACAATGCTACCTAACCCACAATCAAGGCAACCAACACAAGATAAGCATTTGGATAGGAACTTGCATACAAGCATGCATACTAAACCACTTCATTCATAGAAAACAAACACTTACCTAAACATTGCATAACAAGGGTTACATGCCCTTGAAACAAAACACTTAAACATTCAGGGCAAGCAAAAGACATACACTTATATCCTTCCAGCACATGCCAAAACATCAAACCACCAAACATGATATATATATATATAAGGCAATAAAGCAAGCTTAACAAAACCATTTAGCCAAAAGAAACATTCGTTCACCTAAGCAATGCACAAACAAGGTTTACATGTCTTCAACCAAAAACATAAGCATTCATAAGACATGGTTAAAAACCTTCAAATACAAAACACTTAGGCATCAACATAAAAATGGTTTACAAATCTATCAACACAAAGCATTAACAACATAAAGCAAACACAAAGGAGTCTAGATACACGCTCATAAAACACGTAGCATTTCCCATTGCTAAACTGCTACATTATTTACCAAACCATACTTGAGCAACTACCATACGCTTGGACGCCCGTTTCTTGCTCCTTGCTAATTCCACGCTAATTATCTGCATTGTCGGAAAAGGAGAGCGTAAGTATAAAGCTTAGTGAGTAGAGCTCTAAAAACACATAAACAATGCAGTTTTCAAAACATAAATCTTAATTGAAAAGCAAACCATTTTAAAGTACGAAAGGAGATACAATCATCACAATTACATGATATGCACATGCATAACCAAAACATGGTGGGACCACACATCACTGTACTCTTCTACTAGTCACTACCGGTGGGACCACACATCACTGTAGTCTTCGACTAGTTACTACCGGCGGGACCACACATCACCGTAGTAACGACAACCATCACGTGAGGTTTGACACCAACAACGACTACACAACAACATCAAACAGAAGTATAGGCAATCCACAATTCACACAATATCACAACAATCACACACACATTAACACTTAATGAACAAGGTGAAAATTAGTAAACTTACACTTGGATTTAGGTTAGCCCTCAAGGCTCCATCCAAACCCCCAAGAACCCATTTCGAAATCAAATCAAGTTTCAAAACATTTCCACTCACCATTCGCACACTAATGCAAACCACAAAGTTGTTTCAAGCTTCCAAACTTCCCGGGACCGCGCCCGAACCACTCAAGGCCAAATCCGCTATTTCTAACCAATCAAAAACAATGTATTAGCCTCTTAATCAACCACAAATTTACTGTTATACATTAGCTCACAATTCCACAATATTTTCTCAACAATTCAAAGATGAAATCCTCCCAAATAATCTCAATTTCGTACTCCAACAAGACCCAGCCATTACCCCTCAATTTAAACACTTAAAGCACTCCAAAACATGTCCAAAACATCACCCAAAGTATGTACAACCATCAGCACTTCATTTCCCCACATAAACACCATAAAAACTCTTATTTTCCACTTCTAAAAATCACCTATAGCAGTGGTTTCGGGAATCCAATCAAATCAGCACTATCACCACTCAAAAATCATCAAATAACATCTAAAAACACATATCCAAGGTCCACATACCTCCAACCCTCTTTTCACCACAAAATCAAGCCAAAAACTCACTTATTTCACTTCTAAAATCCACCCCTAAAACTAGTTTCAAGTATACTATAATTAAGCAACATTTTTAATATGTTATGACTTCAAAATAAACTTTAAAAACACCCCAAAACACTGCCCTAGAAGACTCATACAGGATTTTACCCAAAATCCCCACTTTTCATAAATCTTGAAATTTCAAGGTTGAGAATTAATGGGTTTTACAAATCCAACTTTAATTTAAGTTAAATTTAAGTAAAACAAGTAAAAGAAAAAAGGATTTACCTTTAAAGGTCTTTAATGGAGGAAAGGGGAAGAAGATGAGAGAATAGGGTTTTTGGAAGAAGATGAGTGGTTTTGATTTTCAAAACCCTCTTTAAACTTTCATTAATGGCGTTATCATAAATATTGAGAACTTTTATAAAAATCAGCTCTTTAATTTAAATCTAACCTGAAAATAATCCTAGATTAAAACCGATAACTCACGGGCCTAAAACCTGGGTGTTACAATCATAACACTCCCCCTTGGATGTCTATGAAGATAATGTGCCTCGTTAAAACCTTATTAAGATAAAAATCCAATGGGAAAAAAAATTCTTTAGTGAAGGAAAAAGAGTACACACATCTTTGATACGCATAACATGTTGCCTCATAAAAACCTTACCAGGAAAACCCATTGGGACAAAACCTCGGTTAAGAGAAAAAGAGTACAACGCGTATTTACTCCCCCTCATGAAAACATCACATAAGATCTTTGAATGTTCATAATTCAATCTTAAATACTATTTTATAAATATCGTGAGGGATGTAACTTTGGAGTAATATGTTTCTTGATGTACCCACCTTTCGATCGAGATATACATCTTGCATTATCTCTACACAAGGTAGCTTTCTATCGTATCTTGTGAAAGTAAATCACATATCTTCTAGATATGTTGGGTCAATGGTCTTAACCAAACATTTTTGGGTTGCCTCGTGCATAACAATTATTGCTACAAGATTTGAGGAGGCATCGACGATTTTTTGAAGATCTAAAGGTAATGATTTTTGTATATCCATGGATATTTCTTGACCAACTAATATATGGTGTTTCAAGACAAAAAAAGATATAATTATCTCTATTCACATCCAACAATCTTACAATAGATATGCTTTATCCATATTGAATCTTCTTTAAGATTCTTTCAACTTATGTCCATTCATAGACAAAAACGCATATTTAAGTGATTGATCGTTAGGTCAAGACAAAACTATATCTCAAAATTCTTTTTCTGAAATACTTTCATTAAATACTTTGAAAGCTCTTCATGAGTTTTCAATTTGAAGCTCTTTAGGAGTTCTAATGATATAATGAATCTTGATCCAAACTCCTTTATAAAATACATAAGGAAATATGATCATTCTTATAGTATTTCCTCAATTAGTGCCCACTAAGGCGATTATACCAAATAAATTTCTTCGGAAATTTCTAAATCCGTCATGGATAACTTTATTTTTATAGGGATCCACAAAATGATTAGACGCATATAAAATGTTTCATAACTGCCAAAGTAAATGCATCCACCATGAAGTAATTAGAATTATTCATAAATCATAATTCAAGTCGTATTTAAGACTACTTATTTGTGCCTCACTTGCATTACACTTTTAGGTGTTTGGATTGTTGGTCCAAATACTTCTCTTTTAGAAGTTCAAAGTGTCTTTCTACATTGGCCAATTCAGTATCTATACTTCTGGATAGATTTCTATACAAGATCCTCATTTTCTTTCTTTACTTCTATGGAAGTATTCTATGTAAAATTGTTTGCAAAATCGTTGTCGACAAATTTTCAATTTTCTGGTTTCATTCTCGTAGTGACATAACTCATTGAGATATATTCAAGCTTTTAATATTTATTTCAGGTACCTAAAACTCTTCAAGAGTTTTATTATTAGTTATGTCTTGGGTCTCTTCAGGAGCAGCCGCCTCCAATATATGACCATCTCATACTAATTTTCATTTACATGAATTTTGATCATTGTAACCAATTTGCATGCTTAATGTGTGATTTACATCCATTCGCTCTAACATGTAATTCAAATTTAGAGCATTTCAGCTGGTATATGAGACTTAGTTACTCTCATTGGGCCAGTAAATATATCTGGCAATTGACATGTGATAACATAAATTATCTTATGAACTTTTAGTTCATATACGAGAGTTTAGATAACGATAACTCATTTTCTTTTATCCAGCTAATTATTATTTCCCTTGATATTGAGAAAAATCATGTCATAAATGATTCTCCAATTAATGTTTAAGAATTTAAACATAAAAGGAGACTCATACTCAATATATATTCTCAACCATTTTATTTTTTCCATTTTGTGCGTTGTGGTGGAGTAATTCAACAATATATCGCACATTCAAAGATTATAAAATGGGAAATTTATGGCTTCTGACCAAAAACCAATCATGACGGGGAGTTTATTATAACTCGTTGGCTTGATGCGTATAAGTGCTGCTATAAAGAAATACCATATAAATAATAATTGTCTTGTTCTCATAGTTTAGCTATCAAAGAGGAGGCATCCAATTAAAATTTTGCTAAACCATATTTTTTATAATCAATAGGCTTTGTAACAACTGATATAGCCTAAAATGTAAACCCACTAGCTTTTGTAAGACGAATAGTCTAACTGATATAGCCTAAAATATAAACCGTATTTTTTGGAATTAATCTCACAAACTTCTGGTTGTAAGTCGATAAAACAATGTAGATGAATCTACTAAAATCATATAAAACTTTACACATTTATGGATATATGGGCCCATATTTCATTCAGATATGCAAGACATGCAATCTCAACTTTAGTACAAGAACTTCAAGCTCTTTTGGTAAGAGAGATCTTAATCATTTCTTTTGAGAACAAGCAACGCAAGAACTTCGTGTTCTTTCAATAAGTGGAATTTAATCAATTCCTTTGAGAACAAGCACCACAAGAACTTCAGGTTCTTTTAATAAATGTGCATAAAAATCTCAATAGCTTTCGGGTCATTATTGATCAGGATGGTCTAATCGATCATGCCAACTATATACAAGTGTGTATATACATTTCTGAATTTCGTAAACTTCTGGTTTACCATAACATGTGATTCAATCTCACTCGTACATGTCAAGTACGATCATCAAAATTGTTCCTTCGAAAAAGAATATCTTTAGCTATCACACCCCAAGTTTCAGGTTGCTAAATGAATAAAATGGAATAAAAAGGAAAAAAAGGAAAATGTTGGTAAGGGGTTTCGAACCCACACCCTTAGGCTTTGTGGGTTGAAGCCTTAGCCATCAAGGTTAAGGCCATCTCTAGTTAAGAAATTGTCTTGGATTAACTTTAAGCTGTTGTTTGTGTTATACCAAAAATAAGTAAGTATGAACCAACCCGCCCCTAGAAGGGAGACCCGTTTTTCAAATACCCCAATCAATCTTTTCTCTCACCCAAGATTTTCATCTCTACGTCGGCTCTGCTCCAATCACCGTCACCGCTGCTGCGTGTCTTCCACCGCCAGCGCTTATGTGATGGCCGGCGTGTCCCGATCAAAACCCCTCTAACCATACGCTGAACTACCATGCTAATCTCCGGGAAATCATGGTTGAAGGTTCGTCGAACCTTGGTCAAAAACCTCTTCATTCTTAGTCAATTTCGGCCGCCCCTATCGTCTGTGTGAGTCACACCATCACCAGTGTACTCGTGGTGCCAAGCCGAGCAAAACTCGGCCATTAAATTAGGTGTCTGACGTCGTTTCGAAGGTCATCAAAAACTTGTGGAAACTGAATGGTTTTCCTTTGTCGTCGTAGTTTCAGCCGCTCTAATCCTCGGTAAGATTTTGAAACACATCTGATGTTTTTTGCTGCATCGAGATATGTCGTTCTATGGTGTTTTCGACCATTTTGAGTGGCGCGTGGCCACCATGCGCCGTCAAAAATGATTTCCGACAGCCACAACCTTATCTTTCGACCTGAACCATCGACCGGTTGAGTCAGTTCGGCCTTGAACTGAGGCGGTTGGGCTCAAACCGGATTACCAGTCTTGAACCGGCCCAAAACCCAATCTGGTTCAAGCCCGAGCCCTTGTTAACCAACCCGTTTAGCCTAAGCCCAATTTTAACATGAACCCATGTATGATCGGCCCGTCTAACTGAATCGAGCCCAGACCCGTCTGTCCGACCCATTGCCCGAGTCAATCGCCAAGTCAACTCAGCCTCAGTCAATCACGGAGTCAGCTCAGTGAGTTAGCCGAGTCAACTCAGTTGACTACTGACGTCAGCGTTGACTTTGACCGTTGACGTTAGCGTTGACTTTGACATTTGACCAAAAAGTCAAAATTTTCTGAAAACTCCTATTTTATGTTTTTCGACGTCCTGAGTCTGATTTTGAAGTCGTTTTGCAAAATTCTGACCCGAAGGCCTCCGAATTTAACCTTGGACGTGAGAGTGCTTATGTATTTAATTAATTGGTTAAGAGTTTTGTGAATAAGGTCTGATCTTGAGATTTGTGTAATTGAAGGTACTCATAGTCCCTAGAATACGAATTGTTGAGGGATGTCAAATCCGGGTTCAAGGGTGTTTGAATGTCGTAAATGGATCGATCGATGTAGCTCGGAGCCAAGGTAATACATTACTACCCTATGCATGCTTTTTGAAACATGTTGGTATTCGGTTATGTTTGCACGACCATATTTGAGCATATGATTATCTCTGCCTATGTCGATCAATTATGAATTAAGAATTATAATGACCAACGCAAAAATATTCGAATAAGTGGTTGATAAATCGAAGGGACTTTCGAGTTTAGTACACGATTATTGATACAATAAATCTTTAAGTCTGATTATCTATTTTATTCAAAGGATAAATGTCAGAAATATCTTATTAACAAATGACGAAAATACCCTCTAACTATAAACACCACCTGAGAAGCTATACTTGATCCGTAAGACATCCGATGCATTTGAAAACCTCTGATTTCCTAAAATGTTATAATAACAAGATTTAAATATTCGCGACTGTAAAGTACTTGAGTTTCTGAAATTTTGAATAAATCTCTGAAGATAAATTTATAGAAAAATATTAGTATGTTTGAATTAATCAATGTGGCGTAAAAGATTGAATGGAACGCAATGACAAAAGAAGGATTGAAAATACTGATAAGATTGAATGACACTAAAGATTAAATTTTCCTCGAGTAATAATTGCCAATCGACCGACTTATGTGTTATATCCTCGAGGTTTGAAACGAATAAACAGTTGGAAGGACCGAAAGACTCTAAAAATTTGAAAAACCTTTGAGCATCGAATTGTCTAAAATACCCTTGGATACCAAAGACTGAGAATATCTCTAAGACATGGAATTTAGAACTGCATTTAAAGCCAAGCAATTTAATGGCTCTAAAAGTGGTAAATTCAACCCGTGTCAGTTGATCGTTTGAGATACTATAATGATATTAGAGGAACACCATATGAATGCACGTGCAGTTTATTCGGAGAAAGTACATAGTTAATGGTATGAAATACCTGTTCTCCAAATGCACTTTCGATGTTTTGGAATGAGTTCAGGTTCAATGCAAATGTTCGATTACTTGGAAAATATCACTTGTTTATATATATGCTATGTTGCTCGTAGCAAGTTTAGTGGATGATTGGTGAAGGCAAACTGTTTTGATGATACAATATAGTCAGTACTAAGAAATGAATGGTTGAGGTGTACCTATCCGTGAGATATTAAACATCGCGTCAATGGGTATTGATTAGTTCAAGGGGACTCAAAAACTTGATAAGCAGCTAGAAATATTTGAACTCTGTACATCACTGCTTATACCTTGTTGTTCTAATTACCAAACTACCTCCGAAGGTCAAAATGACCAAAATACCCTCGTAGACTTTAATGATCGAACCACTCTCGATATATCTGAATGCTCAATGATCTTGATGCATCAACTTTGATGTCTGGTTTGAGTCACTGTTACCGAACTCCCTTTTGTGGGACCTCGCTCTGAAATCAATCCAAATTTATCAAATGTCATCTTTCTAATATCTATCAAGTACCTCTGAGAAATGAATTGGGTCATAAAGCGCGTACCATGTATCTGTAAATACTTTCTGTTCTAAACCAAGACCATATGCTTAAAATTTAAAAGTATGACATGGTTATACAAAAGGAAAGCAATTCCCTAATGCTTACCTCTGATATGAAAAATATCTCTGATATATATGACATTGAATACGAAATAATAATAATAAAATAAATTTGACATATGTCTTCTAGTATAAAAATAGACATGATATCTAATTTATGTAATACTGTCTTCTGAATATAAATTGACATCATATGTGGTATATTATCTGGGATATGAATGAAGATCTATAGGCTCAGCGCTAGTAAGCCCTTCTGGACCTAAGCTCCTACGCCCGATGGGCCTAGGGTAAGTCTTCCTGGACCTAAGGCATTCCCTTAGGTAGGCTCCTATGCCTCAACCTACGGTAAGACCTTATGTATGCAGTTCAGGGGGAATTGCATTTTGGAGTTCGGTTG
This sequence comes from Hibiscus tridactylites, assembly GCA_958450335.1. Lineage (NCBI taxonomy): Eukaryota > Viridiplantae > Streptophyta > Magnoliopsida > Malvales > Malvaceae > Hibiscus > Hibiscus tridactylites. Next base: position 53,773,916 of record OY288279.1, on the reverse strand, counting down.
GAGGGTAGTTAAGTAAATTAATAAAACTTTCTGACCTCTTCTAAAACATACTCTACTAAATTAATGTATCAATGTTGAACTCGTAGTAAACTTACAATTCGCGCTTAATGGACCACTCTGAACTCCTTGATTCAACTTCTGAAATCTGAATCTCATTTGAATCTATGGCTTTAGACTCACCTCTTAAGGTTTGGGTGATCAAATAAAGAACAACTCTGTGGCCTCTTAATAATGCTTCACTGAATTATCGAATCGAAATTTGAGCTTACCGTTGCCCAATTCCTCGTGACAATGTTAAGTTGTCATATACCTACTTGTACCTTTAGCATCTCCTAGTAGTTTGTATTACCGAGATTTTTGAAGCTCATATTGTTTTTACCATCATAAGTTAAAAGATCTACCATGTTGCAGCTATCAACGTCGGTATGGGAGTTTGCTCGGCTTTGCTTGCGAAGTACGACACCTGTGTAATCAAGGGGCATGTATGTCACGTGTTGTTTTATATTCGAGTATGAAACTTGTATTAACAACTTTTATCACATTTTTGTTTCATTGATTGAATGTTTTCTGAAATTGTATTTTAATTCGAAACTTAATTTATGATTTTAAATGGTTTAACAATTTGTTTATTTGAAATTTTAATGTGGGTCGCTCTGGTGACCCTAATGTGACTTCCTAGGATCCGTATTAACGCATAGATGGGTCTAGGGGGTTACATTAGCTCTTTTAGAGCTTTCAGTGAAAATATCTTTTGGTAGCAATATATTGCTCTTCTAGAGCTTTCAACTGACTTTTTTGCTACCAGAACTTATATTCACATTGGCTTATTTCAAATGCCAATTGATAACATATGTTATCTATAATTCCCGAAGGATTATGTTGTGAATTCATATTGCTCTTCTTAAAATTTTCACTTCTAGTGATGACGATATTATTACCATCAACAATAATTATTACAATATTCACAATTATGCACTTTTCATAATGTGCTTTCTCTCAATAATTTAGTGCTATTCTAGAGCATCGATATTTCCAGTACTTTGAGATATAGTACTCACATTTCCCCTTGCATTTAGATGGGAAAATATATCTTATGTTTCCGCTAAGCATAAATCGTCACCATAAATTGTATTTGATAAGTAATCATGTTAAACAAAATAAATAAATATCATAATATATAAATATGAATATAAATATAAATATAAAACGTAAATAATTAATGTGTAAAGTAAATAAATATAAAGGAAATAAATAAAAATGTAACGCCCTGGTTTTGGGCTTAGGAGTTGTGGGTTTCGGACCGGTTCGGTCGGAGTGCGGTTCGAATATATATAAAGGTGAAATTAGGAAAGCCTAGTTCGGGTTGCATTAAAAATATGGAAAAATGTCTTAAAATCCTCTTTTATTATATATATAAGAGTGTGGTGGAATCAATTTTACAAAATGAGGTTTGGAAGTGTGACATTTTGGTTAGTGACCAAAATGTAATTTTCGAAAACTGTGAGACTGTTTTAAAAAGGATTGAAACTTTGAATCTTTAAGGAGCTATTTACCCAATGGGAGTTTCTCCAGATTTTTCTATAATATTAAATGAATAATTAGTGGTTTTTAAATAAAAGAAAAGTGGAGGGAAGATATTTTGGCCATAACTAACTTTTCTCTCAAATCTTCCATTTTCATTTTCTCTCATTTTTATCTCAAACCAAACACAATTCTCCAGAGCTTTTCCCTCTGATTTTGTCACCTAAACAACTCATTTCAATTCTCTTTTGATCTTCAATCATCTCTTCAACAAAACCTTTGCATTTGCTAAGTGGATTTTCAAGAATTTGGTTCCAAAAAGGGAGAAAACTCAAGTTTGGAGGTAAGAACGTCCTTCTCCTCTAAACTCTCAGTTCTTTAGTAAAATTCCCAAGCTCTCAATCCTTAATTTGTGTTTTATAAATGGTTTTAAGGTTGTGTTCTTGATCTTGGCTTTTAAATGCAAGATTTGGTTGATTTTGGTTAAAATTCGTGTGATCTGTTTGAGCAGTGATTTGAGGTGTCTTTTTGATGTTAAATGAACGTTAAATTGATGAGAAGTTGAGGTTTAATTAATGCAATCCCGGATAGGTTGAATTTCCTAAGTTTAGCTTGAGTTCTTGGTTGTTTTTGGAGTGATCTTGATGATCTGTTATAGCTGGAGGTATAAGGGTGATGTTAGATCCTTTTTGGATGTTAATTGATGTGTAAAGATGATTAGATTTGATGGATCATGGCTGGGTAGTGTTGTGGAGTTGTTTGGATGCATTTTCGGTTGTGTTTGGTGGCCGAAAATGGAGTGTGGATGAGAGCAGCGAGTTTAGGTGCTTTCATTGAAGATATTAATGCATGATGATGCATTTATCCTCTGCTTTGATGTGTGTAAAACAGGGGAGTCATCTTTGGATCCTAGTGGTGGTGATCCGGAAGCTTGATTGGTGTTTCGGCTAGTGGCGAAACGGAATCGGTGAGTGGATTTTGGTTTTCAGCTTTGAAACCAGTGTTTTGAAGGTTTGGGAGCTTAGTTTAAGTCTAAGCAACTTAGCTAAGCTCAAGAGTAAGTTTTCGGAAAAACTCTCTTGGTGATGAACCATGGATTGGTTGTATGCAATGTGGTTGTTTGCATGTTTTAAATCCTGTTTTGAAAGCATATTTAGCATGTCTATTTGCTGAGATTATAAGCCATGTGTTGAAGGATGCTCAAGGTAAGAGATCCTTGTTTTTGAACATTGTTTTAATGTGGTTTGATGCTTAAAGATGCATGATGTTTATGGCTTGATAAATGCTTTAAAACAGTGGAATATTGTGGTTAATGATGCATATTGGCAAGTGATGGTTAAGGTCACAAAGGTGGTTAAAAGTCCTTGTGTGAGCCTTGTTTATTTAAGAACAACATGGTGTTTAAAAGTCCATGGTTGGTTCTTGGTTAAGATCACCAAGGTGGTTAAAATTCCTTGTGTGAGGCTTGTTATTTAAGAACAACATGGTGTTTAAAAGTCCATGGTTGGTTCTTGGTTAAGGTTACAAAGGTGGTTAAAATTCCTTGTGTAAGCCTTGTTTACTTAAGAACTCCAAGGTGTTTAAAAGTCCTTGGGAGATTCTTGTTAAGGACACAAAGGTGTTTAAAAGTCCTTGTGTGGTCCTTGTCATGGTGTTTAAAAGTCCATGGGTTAAGGACACAATGGTGTTTAAAAGTCCATGTGTGGTCCTTGGAAATTATAAGATCACAATGGTGTTTAAAAGTCCATGTGTGGATCTTATGTGGAATGTATCACTTGTTGCCAATATGACATGATATGAACTTGAAGCATGAAATGCTTGTTTTAAATGCTTTAGTGCATGTGCAAATGATGATTGACTTATGGTTTATAAAGGTGTTTTATAAATGCATTATTGTGTGGTTTTAAATGAGCATTCCTCACTAAGCTTTTGCTTACGCTCTCTCTTTTCTTAAACCAATAATGCAGAGCATTGAAGTGCTTTTTGGGGCAGCAAGGAAGCCAAGCATCCAAGTGAAGGTTTTAAGCTCATGTATGGTGAACATTTTCTCAAAACTTTTGGCTTTTGGGTATTTGGCAATGGGGGACCTATGTTGTTGTTTTGGGAGATGTTTTGGACTCCCTAAGTTGGATTTATGTTGTTATTAATGTTTGAGATTGTAATTGGCCTTTGTGATGTGGTTTTGGAATATTGAATCTTGAATGGTTTTCTAAGTAGGATGCATGCCTATAGAATTGGGGATTTTCATAGTTGATGCCATGTTGATGTTTGGTTGATGCAATTATGTTCCTTGTATGTTGAATGACTTGCTGGTAAAATTTGGTGGCATTTGGAGCATGTTTGATGGGTCAATTGTGTGATAAACCAGCAATTTTTCTGCAATCTGGGCAACCTGTTTCGGAACAGGTGCTACCGTATCGGAACGGGGGCCTGAAATGGCCTGGGCGTTCCGAAACGGAAGGAACTATTCTGGAACGGTTTGGCCTCTTCCAGGCCCTGTTTCGGTACCAGTTGCGGAACGGGTCTTCCCTGTTCCGAAACACTCGACCGTTGGGCACTGAAATTGTTGGTTATATGTTTTGAAATGTTTGCATTTTAGTCCTGAACCTTGTTATTGCAATTAAATGAGTTTGAGATGTCCGTTTGAGCTGAAATTTGACAGTGAAGCATGAAATATGATTAATTACATATTGGTAACTTTAATTTGAGTTAAGTCCTCATAATTTTCAGATTTTACAATTTGGTCCCTAAAGTTGTAATTTATGTAATTGGGTCCCTGAATGTTCTCTGATGGTTATGATCTTTGAGTATGCTAATTGTATGATCATATCTAGGGATAATGTGCCTCTAGACAAGTTTAAAAAGAAAAAAAAGGGTCGTTAATCAAGGTTGACTTTCGGGTTGACTTTGGTTTTCCCCGTGTAAACTTCTTAATTCGGTTCATCCGTCTGGGCCGGGTTAAGGGGGTTACAAAAAATATAAATAATTCTCTTTAAAGTTATGAGAATAATTAGAAGATGATTTATTCCCTTCGAGAGTTATAAGAAAATCAACAACGTCCAAATGAGTTGGACCAACAATGTCCAAATAAGTTGGACCAACAATGTCCAAATAAGTTGGACCAATATCATCTTCGTCATTTTTCTCAAAAAAATTGCTTCTATTTTCTTTCCTTTATCATTAAATGATTGTTGATTTTTTAGCGTACGACAAGTACGAGACCAATGGTTTATAATATCGCATTGGTAATAAAAAAGATTTCACTTCCTTAGAATGACCTTTTATCACTCTTGTCATCCTTATAACCCCACTTTTGATGGATATAAACATTCTTAAAATGATCACATTATTCATGTCTATATTTATGGCCTCGACCACAATCACAACTTTTAATGTCGCTTTTATTCTTTTCATAATATAATCTCTCATTCACTTCAGGGAATGTAGTAGAGCTAATGGGCCTTTGAAACATTTTTCACGATATTGTGTCTGAGGACAACATTATTTGTCATGAAAAGTGGAGTATGTTTTTATTAACATATCCTCATCACAGAGAACAAAGATTTCATACTCGTACGCGACATTGTTAAACCAGTTCACAAGGTCATTTAAAAACCTTCTTTGAGACTAGTAGCCTCGCAGAACGGGATGTCCAGCCAATATACTTAGATTATATCGAAGTTATGTTACCAATTAAATAGTGATTTACAATGTTTGCATTCACTTCAGGGAATGAAACAGATCTAATAATCGCATGGAATAAACATCATGTTCGCATTCACTTCAGGGAATGCCTCTCATAAATCTTTTTGGATCAAGACGAATTTTCGTAACTTGAACTTGGGAGAAATAGTCGAGTTTTACGACACATAAGAATTATTGCTTTCGAGCAAAATCACCACGATTTATCGCACTTTAAAATCATAATTTAAAGAATAAAAATAAAATCAGAATTTACTGTTATTAGTTTTCCTCTCGAGGACAATGGAGACGTAGCAAATGACCAAGACAGCTTCTCATAATGTCATGTCTCTTCCAAGTCATTATATCTTGCAAAAACTCAAAACACGATTAAAAATATTAACTTTCATAAAATAAGTATTAAGTAACAAATAAATATTAAATAATAAATACAAGTTAATCACTAAAATGTAACTCACTCTAAGCAAGTTGTTTTAAGGGCAATTAAGCACCGTTAAATTAAGAAACATAATGTTTTTTTCTTTTTTTTAGTCTTAAAATTAAATAAACAATCTCAATTTGCTCGTCTTAAAAGTTCCTTAACATTATATTTTTTTCTTATTTGGCTTAAACAAGCAGAAACAAAAACAATCATTTTTTATTAGAACAATATAAAACACCAACAAAATAATTAATTGATATCAAAAATAAAATTAACCGTACCTTGTAAATAATTATAAAAGTAAAGTAACAAAAAGAAAACTTACTAACCTTTCATTTTCACTTACGATTATTGATATCTTATATTAAATAAAAAACAATGAATTTGGTGATTAATGTGTAGTAGATGAATTCGATCTTCGATGTAAATAAATTGTTGCTCTGGAGCAATTCGTGCTGATAACGTGTTGTGAATAAAATAACGAAGAACGATAACAAGAATAAAGAACACAGAGACAAGAGAAAGAGGGAGATTTGTATTATTCATAATATTGACATGGGTATCGAATGCCTTAATCAAATCATCTATTTATAGGCATTAGAAGTACATATTATATTGAACTCTAAATAATGGAGATAATATTTCTAATAATAAAATAAATCAATCTCCTTAAATAAAGTTCTCATTATAATAAATATCTATATAGATAAATATTTATAACAATTATTTTTTTAAACGTTTCAATTACTTTACTCCGATAACAAAAGTCTAAACTAATACGTTAAAAAATACCCATAAACCCATGTAATTCCCAGCCGTAATCCACGTATAATTAAAAGAAATGACTTCTATTCATTAAGGTTAATTAAATGGATGGAAGGAAGGGAAAATAAATTAATAAAGCTTCTTGGGTGAGAAAGGGGTTCTCATGTGGTTGTCCAAGGGGGAGAGTTGACGACAGTTAAAGTTCTAATTAAGTACTGATATTTGCGTCTCTTGTCTATTGTTGAAAAACAGGTCAAAGTAAATAATATATATATTATATATATATATATATATTTGAGTAAACTATGTCAGGTACTATGACATGTCTTACGATGTGATAATTTAGATGTTAGATCAAACGAAGTCGTTTTGTTGGAGGAAAATATAATACTGAGATTTGAACATGGAACCTTCAAAATCAAAAACAAACTTTGAGCCACTAAGTAAACTTAACATCTTTGTCAATTTCTAACACAAATAATATATATGTCAAACTGCAATTTGTCATATAAATAATATTACTCTATATAAATAATATAAATATAATATTTCTAATATAAATATATTAGAAATAATATTAGTATACATATATTAATATATAAATAATAAATAAAATATTTTTATATAAATAAATCAATATATTGTTATAAAAACTAAAAATTAATTTTCAAAACCACGAAAATTTCAAAATTTTCAAAAAGCATAAAATCTACCCAAACCTTAAACCATAAACCTTAAAGTATTAAAATATATAAACAAATAATATATTATTATAAAAATTAAAAACTGATTTTTAAAAAATCTGAAATTTCTGAAATTTACCAAACCCCCCCCCCAAAATTTACCAAAGCCTTAAACCCCAAATCCGTCCATTTTGGATGCTAATAGGTTTATGGATTTAAGGTTTAAGATTTATAATTTAGGGTTTTAGGGTTTATAGGTTAGAGTTTAATGTTTTGGTCGATTTTGGGCCTTTTTGTAAATTTTAGAAATTTCAGTTTTTTGAAAATTAATTTTTTAGTTTTTATAATAATATATTATTTATTATCTGCAAATAAAACCAAATCTTTTGCAAAAAAGAGATGAGAGATCATTGGATCGTTTCGCCGAAACTGAAAGGCCTTCCAATTTCCCTGATTAACCTCACGCTGAATAGCATGTGTCAGTCTCTCCATACAAAGAACAAAGAGATAAGGAGATAACGAATCGCCCTGTCGAATCCCCCGAGAAGGTTTAAATTCCGCCGACTTACTATCGTTCCAAAGAACTTGAGTAGTAATAGAGGAAACACAGCTCATGATAAGAGATTTCAACCTCGAAGGGATACCGAGCTCAAATAGAGTATCGTCGATAAAAGACCACTCAAGCCTATCGTACGTGTAGAACTAATGGTTTGATATAATAATTGAAAAATATTTTAGACTGGTTTAAAAAGTATTTAAAACAATTTCCAAAGTCCAAATAACTTAAAACTATGTTTAGGGAATTTTTTAAAGGTTTTCACATGTTTTCAAAAGCCAGTCTACACAAAACCTTCCAGACGTTTCGAAACACCTTAGGGCGTTTCGATACGGATGTCTCCAGTAGCAAAAGTGTTTCGATACGGGTATCGAAACGGGCTTTCCCTGGATGAGATTTTTTAGTAGCGTTTCGAAACGGGCTATGTCGTTTCGATACGCCTACGTGGCTTCGACCACAACGGTCATAAACCCCAACGGCTATTTCCCAACTAATATTTAAATGCAGGTCGTTTCGATACGATACTAGGCATTTCGATACGTGTTCCGAAACGGCCAAAGGCGTTCCGATACGGGTGCCTCATCAGACTGCAACGGCTCTTTCTACTTAAAGGGTGTTTCGAAACGGGCACGACTGTTTCTAAATGGTGAGCTACAGAAGTGCATTTATGCTGGGAATTAAAGTTCTCAACGGCTCCAAATCAACCCCAACAGCTAGCAACGGCTATAAAATCATCAAGGAGTATAAAAGGGACCTCCAAGCATCAAGATATGGTTAATGCTCATATTGTCAATCAACAAATGATCAAATATTGTCTTAGTGCCTAAATTGTCAATTCTTGTATAGACAAACACTAGTGAGCCAAAATTGTCAAATTTTCTCAAGTGTTTTAGGTTTTGGGTGAGTGCTTTAATGTGCAAACAAACACCTATTAGAGGGATTTATGTTTGCTTTATTTATCTCTTTGTAAAAAGGGGTTTGATCAAGGCTTTGGGTAGAAAGCTTGATCGGTGTATAAGGGTTTCCTCCTAAGCCTAGAAAAAGGGACGAATCAATAGTGGATTGATTGGAAATCCTTAGTGGGAAGCTAAGGTAGTGGATGTAGACCTTGGTTAGAAGGTTGAACCACTATAAATCATTGTGTCACTTATCATTTTGGCTTCCACACCACCTCCACCCAAAAATCCACCTCTCCACCACTTGGTGAGCCATATCGGTTGAACGAATCGAGCTCCTGACAACTCAACAATTGGTATCAGAGCTTGGCTCAATTGAAGAGGATTCACATCCTATTGAGAAGATCCGGAAAGCTCGATCATCATTTCACCAACTGGCTCAAATGGCGCAATCCATCGACAAACCGCCTTTCTTCGACGGAACCTACTATGCCCATTGGAAGATAAAGATGAAGTTCTTCATCAAGTCTAGAGACTAAAAGCTATGGGATATAGTTGAAGATGGTCAATTCGTGCCTCAACGAAGCAAAGCAGAGTGGAGTGCCGACGATCACAAGAAGATGGAGCTAAATTACAAAGCCTTGCACATCCTCTTTTGTGCATTTGGCCCATCCATCTATGAGAAGATGTCTTTTTGTGAGAGTGTCAAGGAGGTATGGGACAAGCTTGAAGTCACATACGAGGGAACCGATGAAGTCAAGGAGACCAAGATTGGGCTCCTCACCTTAGAGTATGAGAACTTCAAGATGGATCTAGAAGAAAACATCGAGAAGATGTTTGATAGGTTCTCCACCATCACCAATGGTCTTAAAGGTTATGGAGAAGCCATCCCGGAAGAGAAGCTTGTCCGAAAGCTCATCTACTCACTTCCCGAGTCTTGGGACTCAAAGAGGATCGCCATCATCGAAACAAAGAATTTGAAGACTTTGAAGCTTGATGAACTCATGGGGTCACTCCTTACTCATCAAATCATGAAGAAGAACAAGGAAGGTGCAAAGAAGAGGGAAGAAATTAGAGCTATGGGAGAGAAAAAGCTCAAGGGGCTTGGCATTAACACCAATGTCATGGCTCTCAAGTCCTCCACTTGAATTCATGTCTATTCAAGTGAAGAGGATGATGAAGAAGAAGAGATAGTTCATCTCTTCAAGAAGTGTTCCCCGTTCATGAAGAAAGCTTTGAGAGAACTAGAACGAGAATCCAAGAAAAAGGAGAGGGCAAGCACTTCAAACCATAAGAATAAGGCACATGTGGCTACTTGGAGTGATGAGGACTCCACCGACGATGAACAAGCCAACCTTTGCCTTATGGCCATCGAAGAAGATTCAAGGGTAACTTCTAATTCATCTACTTCATGCTCTTACTCTTTTGATAAATTACAAGATGCCTATGATGATTTGGTTTTAGAGTTTAAAAATCACATTTTGAAAAACAATAAATTGATTTCAAAGTTAAAAATTCAAAATGATTTGATTTCTAAAACCAAACTTGAACTTGAAGCAAAATTCGAAGAGTTTGAATTAAAATGTTTTTATTTACAAAATTTGCTTCAAAAAGTTCAAGAAGAAAAAGATTTAATTTCCAAAGAGCTTGAAAAGAAAAACAATGTTGGAAAATCAAATTTTTATGTAAGACAATCTAGTGCCCCTAGATTTGTAAAAGGAAAATGTTTTAGAAGTATTTGGGTCCCAAAAGGACTTAGTACTTCAATTAAAAAGGATGACATTGAAAAATGGATTCTTAAGGGGACTAAAATTTGTGCTACTAACGTTTATGGATTCAAAGCAATTTGGATACCAAAAATCACTTGATTGTCTTTTGCTAGGTGTGATGGAGATGTTCAACAAGTCAAACATTGAGGGGGAGCTCCATGCACACAAGGAAGAACACTTGAAGAAGGAAGGCTTCACATCCTCCCTTTGAGTTCAAGTGTTGGTAAAAATCTAGTTGTTTTCGCTTTTATTTGTTTTAATTTTTATTTAATCCAACTAGATGATCATAAATGTTGGACTAACATTTTATTGATGCTTTGAGTAAGGGGGAGCCATTTTAAAATCAAATTCTTATTTTTGTCAATTTTTACCTCTATTGTTATTTTGAACTTAATGTTTTAAATTCTTTTTGATATAACAAAAAGGGGAAGAAATGATATGAAAAATTGAATTTTCAAATGAATAAGGGGAGCTTTATTTGAATTCAAAGCTTTAATCTCTTATTCACATTTTTAAAGTTAAAGGGGGGAGAATCCCAAACAATTTTTCAAGAAAATTTTATTATATCAAAAAGGGGGAGATTGTAGAACTAATGTTTTGATATAATAATTGAAAAATGTTTTGGACTGATTTAAAAAGTATTTAAAACAATTTCCAAAGTCCAAATAACTTGAAACTATGTTTAGGGAAGTTTTTAAAGGTTTTCACATGTTTTCAAAAGCCAGTCTACACAAAACCTTTCAAGCGTTTCGAAACACCTTAAGGCGTTTCGGTACGGATGTCTCCAGTAGCAAAAGTGTTTCGATACGGGTATCGAAACGTGCTTTCCCTGGATGAGATTTTTTAGTAGCATTTTGAAACAGGCTATGTCGTTTCGATACGTCTACGTGGCTTCGACCACAACGGTCATAAACCCCAACGGCTATTTCCCAACTAACATTTAAATGCAAGTCGTTTCGATACGGGACTAGGCATTTCGATACGTGTTCCGAAACGACCAAAGGCATTCCGATACGGGTGCCTCATCAGACTGCAACGGCTCTTTCTACTTAAAGGGTGTTTCGAAACGGGCACGACTGTTTCGAAACGGTAAGCTGCAGAAGTGCATTTATGGTGGGAATTAAAGTCCTCAACGGCTCCAAATCAACCCCAACGGCAAGCAACGACTATAAACTCATCAAGGAGTATAAAAGGGACCTCCAAGCATCAAGATATGGTTAATGCTCATATTGTCAATCAACAAATGATCAAATATTGTCTTAGTGCCTAAATTGTCAATTCTTGTGTAGACAAACACTAGTGAGCCAAAATTGTCAAATTTGCTCAAGTGTTTTAGGTTTTGGGTGAGTGCTTTAATTGTGCAAACAATCACCTATTAGAGGGATTTGTGTTTGCTTTATTTATCTCTTTGTAAAAGAGGGTTTGATCAAGGCTTTGGGTAGAAAGCTTGATCGGTGTATAAGGGTTTCCTGCTAAGCCTAGAAAAGGGGACGAATCAATAGTGGATTGATTGGAAATCCTTAGTGGGGAGCTAAGGTAGTGGATGTAGACCTTGGTTAGAAGGTTGAACCACTATAAATCATTGTGTCACTTATCATTTTGGCTTCCACACCACCTCCACCCAAAAATCCACCTCTCCACCACTTGGTGAGTCATATCGGTTGAACGAATCGAGCTCCTCGCAACTCAACAGTACGCTTTCTCAAGATCTACCTTTATCGCGAACCAACATTTCCTACCCTTCTTCGTGCGCATCGAATGGATGACCTTTTGGGCTATGATAATATTGTCAATGATAGATCGATCGGGAAAAAAACTGGTCTGATTCTCTATAATTCACTTAGGCAAATAAGGTTTCGATCTATTAACCACAACCTTACTTAAGATTTTGTAGACCATAGTACACAAGCTGATTGGTCTGAATTGAGCAATCGACTCCGGATTATCCACCTTCGGAATGAGAACCAGAAGGGTTTTATTCAACTCAGCACTAACCGACCTAGTGGTAAACATATCCTGGACAGTCTTACAAACAACTTTACCCACAGTATCCCAGTGTCGCTGAAAGAATAATGCGTGAAAGCCATCAACACTTGGGGCTTTAGAAGGTTGCATCTGAAAAAGAGCCTGGTGAATCTCCTCTTTGGTAACAGGAACCTTCACCATCTCCTTATCTTTATTGGAAAGGCACTGAAACACATCACGTCAATTATACATGTAACCATTAACCCCTTCCGAAGAGAATAAATTGCCAAAGAAGTTCGTAGCAATATGTTTAAGAGTCTCCTGGTCTGACACCCACTCTCTGAGCTCGTTCTTAAGAGACATAATAGAATTCTGTTTTCTTCTCCCATTTACGATCGCATGATAATATTTAGTATTCCGATCACCACTGATAATCCAATTGCACCTCGCCTTTTGACGTCACATACTTTCTTCCATAGTAATGATCTTATCCAATTCAAATTTAAGGGATTTCTCAAGCTCGCATAAGAAAACTGAATGTTTGAGACCCAAAGCTTTATCAATACCTTGAAAATGTGCAAGAATTTGCCGCTTTCTCTTGCACAAAGACCCGAAATTATGAGCACTCCAAAGAGTCAACGTATCCTGCAATTTACCGGTATTATCCGCATAAGACAGAACCGGATCCCACTCCTTCGCAAGGATATTGGCAAAATCCGGGGACTGCTTCCAAGAAAAGAAAAAACGAAACGGTTTCTCATTGCCACCTGGAACAAAAGGAGTCGTGCAAAGCAAAATGGGACGGTGATCGGACCCAATTCGATCGAGATGGTGAACCAAAGTATTCGGGAAAAAACTAGCCCATTTCGAGTTCATAAGATAACGATCAAGCCGTTCAAACAAAGTCCCCCGAACCCAGGTGAACCGAGGCCCTTTGAACTCAATATCCAACAAACCACCATCAAAAACAAAATTCTAAAAATCCCTACTCACATGGGTTCGACCCCCCACACCCTCACGACGGTCATCCGCATGTAAAATTGCATTAAAGTCTCCACCAAGAAGCCATGGGTGGTCAACGCCTGGATTTAGAGCATTCAGTTGATCCCAAAGATGTCGTCTATACTGGACATGAGGACTCGCATAGATAATGGTCCAAAAGACAGAACATGGTAGTAAACTCCCCTGCAAAACCACATGAATAAACTGATTTGAAATGGAGAGAACTCGCACCTTCAATCCCCTATTCCAAAGAAGCCAATTACCTCCGCTAAACCCATGTGCCTCAACCCAAAAAGAATATTGAAATCCCAAATTACGGATGATGTGATCAACCCTATCGCCACTAACCCGAGTTTCCAACAGAGCAACAACCGAAGGCCGTGACGAAGCGACAATCCTGCATAAGTGGTCTCTAAAGGAGGAGCCCGCAGCTCCTTGAATATTCCATGTACAAATGTTAATCATCACAAAACCAAAAAAAAGGGAAAGAAGAGCCAAACCTAGTCCTCCACCATTATGGCGGTCGAATCTACGCTTCCATCATCCTCATCTAGAGCTGTGACCTCCGGAGTAAGCACCCTCACATCACTAGTCCCACCCTTCTCGATTGCATCGGAGCATCCCACCTCCCGCACAGCTGAACCAGACATGTGTAAGTGTGGCGAAACTGGCTGCAACACATCCAACTGAGCCGAGGTCGATTGCACCCATTCCGATAGAAGGGGCATTACGGGTAGCTGATCCGATTTTTTCTTGCTACGTAGTTGTGGTTTAGCCAAACCTTTACTGCTTTTTTGCACCCCCTGGACCCGAACTTTAGAGCCACCTTTTCTAGTAGAATGAACTTTCCGACCATCATTAAGAATCGATATCGCCACATGACTAGACCCCGCCTCATTGGATTTGTGATGAATAACCGAAAGGACATTTCCTAGGATAACCAGGGAGATACTCATCGGCGAAAATTCCACCGGTTTAGTCACAATAGGCTCACCATGAGAAGACTCCACATCCCTTTGCAACCGATCCATACTTGTGATCATAGGACCCTCGGAAGAAGCTACTTGCTTACCCTTGTTTTTTCCTTCGGCATTCGTTGATTTATCCTCACTCCCCCCTCGACCTTGCCCATGTGAAACCTCCTGCACCTCATCATTATCCAACTCCCGTAGAAGATGAAATCTCGAGTGCGTTGCATCCTTTCCCCCACCCTTAACGAAAGAATCGTTTTCACCAGTTTTCTGCGGCCTTCTCTTTTTATTGTCCACAGCCATCCAAGGACCATACAAATCTGATCGCTCACTATTTTTCTCCGGTTGCACCATTTTCTTTGACGACATCTCAGACATCGTTGCAATTTTGGATGCACAAAACTCCATGGTGTGCCCATAGACCCCGCAATGGAAACAAATCTGACTCAGGCCTTCATACTCAAATTTTGGACAGAATTATCTGTACCAATACAAGGTAAAACAGGCTTAGTCTGATCGACCATAACAGCGAGACGAGCGAACTTACCCCTTTCCCCGGCAACAGTATTGTAATCAACCTTGATCACCTTTCCAATAACATCTACAATGCGTCGAAATAAACTCTTCGTATAATACCTTATTGGCAAACCTGAAAGCCTCACCCAAACCACAACATGAGATGGATGTGCCTTAGCCGTAGAGAAATCTCTGCTCCATGGTTGAACCGTGAGGTAGCTGCCAAAGAGAGTCCACGGACCAGCTGTTAACACTCGTACGTAGTCTTCCTCTTTTTCAAACTTCACCAGAAAATATTCATTCTCAAGATCAACAAGCTGAAAGAGACCAACCAATTTCCATAGTGACTGCAGACGATTCCAAAGCACTCTATAGCTGATGGTTCTGCCAAGGATTCGAACAATCAAAGCTTTCCCCATACTACGATCAATTAAGTAGTGAACACGATCCGAGAATCGGATCACCGGGTATGAACCACCCTCCTTGATCGTAACATCCTCATCCCACACTACTATCTCACTATCCGTAATACCGAAAAGTTGTGGCCCCGTATTTCCTTCAGTATCTGCAAGAATGTTGGCATAAGATCTTTTAGTTTCATCAGCCTCAGGTTTGTGAACAGTCGTTGCACCCTTCACTATAATATGCTCTCCACCCAGATCCACTTCCTCGTAGGTAGGGTTCTCCATAATACTCATAAGCCTCTGGCCATCACCAGCGTGCACCCCATCACCACTGACAATCACCCGCCCTATACCACTCGTAGAGCCCTCCTTAAGCCTCTTGCCATCACGCAAAGCTTGCTCCAGCGAAGGCGAAGCCGGACGTTCTAAAGCCCCTGCAGAAGAAAACGTCGGAACATGTAGACCATTCCCAACCGTGAGGGACGTCCCCATGATATCCGTAGATACCTGTCGTCCATCCCCTGGCGACCGGCCACTTGAGTGCGAGAACGCGACAGGCCCTGGCGCAGCCCTACTGGGCACGTTAGGGTTTTGATTTTCGATATTCTCCTGGAAACTCGGAGGAAACGAGAACATAGCTTTATTTTCATCTCTAATTTTTCAAAAACCCACACATACCTACAATATAATCCTAAATCCTTGACTATTGTCAAACGCAACAATATCGTCGTGCAATGAAATCTTCTCTTTTTATGAGGAGAGTTGTAAAATCTAATTCATCGTTTTTCGATCGACAACATTTATGTCCGTTATTTAATTGACATTTTATTTATCAAATTGTAACGTAAAAAAGTAGGGTAAACTATATCGTTGACCATCATACTTTGGTTAGCGTATTAAAATGACCACCTTAAAAAATCGACTCAATTGACCACCCAAACTATTAAAATTGGATCAATGTGACCACCAGCTGTTAATGGGCTAACGGAAGGTGACGTGGCAGTTAAAAAATTAAAGGTATAATCACACATTTGGTCCTTATTATTTACACATTCTTTCAATTTAGTCATAATTTTAAACTAATAAAATAAATTAATTAGATGGTGACACGTGTCAACACCTTATTGGAGGAGAAAAATAAATTCAACCACACATGCAATTTAGGGGGATCGAACCTGTGTCTCCCAAACACAAGGAGTGTTGGCTTACCAGCACACCCAATGTCATATTGTGATATAATTCTTACAATATAGTATATGTAAATGAATATCAAAAACTGAAAATCTCCACCATCATCATCAGCAACATTTTTCATTTCCTTCAGCTTAAATGAACACCAATATTAAGCTTAAATGAGTAATTTTCAATTTTTCTCTCAAATCAAAGTTCCAAAAGGGGAAGAAAGTTCAAAACTTGAGATTATCTTCTTCTTCTTTAACAAAAGAAATCAAATTCTAATCAACACCCATATTATATTTCCAAAAACTAAACAAAACCCAAATTTCTTAAACCCTAATAATCCCTAAAAAGAATCCAAAACCCAAAAATTCACTAAAGAAACCAACAGGACCAAATTTCAAAACAAATAAAACAGTGATAACAGATAGTAAATCATTGATGAACTTACCGATCCACGCCTTTCCCACAACAAAGCATAGAGCAAAACGCCATTAGCAAACCCCAAAACAAAATTAAAAAAATTTCAGACCCTTTATTTCTCCTCTCTCAAAGAAAACCAGTGCCTTTCACTTTCAAAGACTTTGCTTTTTCTCTTGTATTTGTTCAATTCCAAGCTCCACTTTCTAATCAGCAGATTCTGAAACAATGCCAAAGGTAGCGCTTTTGAGCAATGAATTGATACAAAAGAACATGCTTTTCTTTATGGGATTTTCCCCTTTAATTTTAATAACAATAAAGTTTATTTTCTGGGTTTTGATTTTGCTTATGAGAGGATGTTGCTGCAGTTTCAGTTGAAAATAGAAAGGAAAAAGAGGAGAAGGGAAGGATTGGTTTTACTTACTGAGAATGAGATGGAAGATGTTGGTGCTACAGCAATTGCTGGGTTTTGTCAATGGGTCTCTAGCTGTTTTTAATTTTCAAATAATCATATTTGCACCCACTTTGGGTCCCATTTTCCAACTACTTCTCACTTTATTTATTTTTCTTACCCAATTGAAAAAATGTGTAAATAATAAAGATTAAATGTGTGATTATATCTTTAATTTTTTAACTGTCACATCACTTTCCGTTAGCCCATTAACGACTGGCGGTCACATTGATCCAATTTTAATAGTTTAACCAAAAAAGTAAGATAGTTAGTAGTGAAGTTTGACGAAAGAGATAGAGAATGAAAAAAAATTAAAGTCTTTAAAATTAAATATTTTATTATTTCATTAAAAATATCAATAAAAAATATACCGCGCATTTATTGAACATCTATTTTTGGCAAAATAAACCCTCTAAACATCTAAAAGGAATATATAATTTACACTTATTCTACAGTTAAAAGGTAAAAGAAATTAAACCCATTGGATTCTAGTTAGATCTTTAAAATCTTTTTTTTAAAATGAAAATCTGAACAAATTACTCTCACAAATTCAATAAATTTTATATAAATTTCAAAAACTTTTTACATATTCTCTAAACATTTCGTATATTTTATTAGATTTTTTAAAAACAAAACAAAACGTTAGTGCAAAATTTTAAGAATTATTTTATGCTTTTAAATATTTTCAAGTTTTTCTTAAGAAAAATAGTTAAACAAATCATGAAAGTAATAAATTAATACTTTAACTATGGTGAAAGAGTCAGCACATTTGGCTGATTGTCCAAGCTGTTCATTTATTTTTTGTTAGATTATAAGTTCTAAACTCATTAGGAACACCCTTCCTTCTCTTAAAATCTTTTTTTTCATCTCTAGATAGAATTAAAATTATAGTTGAAGAGTTGATATTCGTCTTTTTTTATTATTGTGTCACTTTTACTCTCTTGACTAATGTTAAATGGATTGGTGATCGTAACGTGACTTTTTTAACATCAGTACTAAAAATACAAAATGAATAGAACATAAATAGGCATGTGTAATTTACCCTCATTCAATTAATAGTTAAATAATTAACAAAAAATTCTATACATGACAAAGAGAATTCCTGCTAGGAGGCTCACCACCAAACAGTCAGGATTAGTGAGGGCAAAACCCTAGAGAACCAGTGGGGCAAAACAACACACGCAGGATAAAACGTTGGAAACAGAAGTGCAATACCCTGGGAATTTAATGGTGTACTCTAAATATATGAACTTACTGCCTGTAAGCAATATTCCAGGAAATTTTATTGAATTATGAAAAAGATGACTAAGAATACGAAAATGAAAAAGCTAGTTAGAAATGGACTCTAACCAATCTGATGTAAACTCATAAGCCACAAATGTTACAGCACCAGCTGGTGCAGCTTTGATTGTCGAAGGAAGAATTCCCTTGTAAAGGCCATGCCAACCTTCTGACTGCAAGATTCGTCGTAAGGCATCAACCATATTCTTATAAGCATGTTGGTCTACTCGAGCACCGTATTTTGGATGTCTTTGTAGTCCTTCAATCTGCAACAAAGTTATTGTGAATGGTGGTGAATCATGGCAAAATTGTCTGGAAGCCTACTTAAAAGTATTTTAAAATTTTAGGGCTTAATGAAAATTTCTAAAAAAACTTTGAGTGCTACATATAACAAAGAGAGATTTATCTAAATACTTGGAGATCGAGATATTCCAGCAATGTAGGTTCAAGAAGCATGGGGATCTACCTGGAACCTTTTCTTGACTACATCGAGAGGATGACAGACGAGTTTTGCACAAGTACCAGCTGCTAGCCCACAAATGAAAAGTTGAAAACTTGAAAGGCTATGATCTGCGGTTGAGCTTGTATCGAACGATCTTGACTGATTCCAAGCCTAAGATGATAACAATGTAAAATCCAAACCCATACATTAAAAAGGATTTATTTATTTCAAAATATATAAACTTTCATAACAAGACCAAACATACACTGAGAACAAATAAAATGTCAAAATTATCCAAGAAATTTCGGTTTATCTAACATTCACTAAATTCTGTACCGAGTGCTAACTCAACATACCAAATTCTGATGCAGGTAGTTTGTACTGTGCAGTTTGTAATAAACAATAACACACTGAAAACGTATTATCTATTCTGTGCATTATTCTATTGGAATACCACAATCGAATGTGTTTAGAAAATCGGAAAAAGGATTTTAACAAATAACATCTAATCTCCACGTTTCCTTGCCTCGAAAGTAAAACACTCGAACAAGAAACAAAATGGCAAGGATGCAGATATGACTGATACCAAGCATTTTCAGGGAAAAGATAATTTCAACATATATAAACAAAATCTCACCACAGTCCTACGCTTAAATGTATCATATGTGCCAAACTGCAAGCCAGCATAAGGAATGATCTCAACCAATGTTGGTGACAACCCGGCATACAATCCTCCAAAGCCACGAGTACTAATTATATCAAAGAGTGCTGATCTCATGTTGGGATATACCTACATGTAATCAGGAGGTGTCAAATAAATTAATTTGAAAAAAATCAAAGCTTTTGCAGGTAAAACTCATTAGGGTGCATCAGAGGTAAGCATCCCAGAAATTTTCACACGTCACTTTAACAGTACAAACATACAATTATAAAATTTTTAAAAGAAGCTACAGTCTTTCCTTCGCACAATCGAAGGAATTGCTGTTAAAGCAGAAAATGACATTATAGCTTCAGTCAAGTTGAATACCTTAGGTTCACCTTGTGAAGCTAATATAGTCCGAAGAAGATCAAAAGGATAAGATCCAACAGTAGCTGCACAACCTGCTAAACCCCCGCTGATATAAGACAGGAACGGACTTAAATTAAGGTGTTCCGCTGCACCATCATAAAACAAGGCCATAACAAAGCATAATGTAAGAAACAATACAAGACTGTCATCGAATACAATAAAGCCAAATACTCCAACCTTACAATATACAACAGTGAACATAAAGCCATAAATAGTTTTTTATGATTCAATATTGACTAGTTGTATTTCCCGGATTACTCTCAAGTCTCAAGATATTATTTATTACTCCTCACTTTTGATCATTCACGGAAAAAGTCACCATCTGCTGTAAAGTACCTGTCTTGGAAGAACCGGAAACAATTGTTTTCAATTTGTGTAACACGGCAAATTGTATAGCCGTATATGGCATAACCATAAGTAAAGCCGGGACATTACCACGCCAAAAACCCTGTCATAAGCATCAATATAATGAATAAAATAAAAATACAAAACAAAGCAAATCTACAGAATTTCAGGCAAGTCCGCATGCATCATACATAAAAGAAAAGGTTAACTAACAACACAACAAACTATACAGATGAATAAACTCTCTCTATAATACAATTAGTCATAATCAATAAAATAAACAAAAGGACATAAACATACAGTCTAGAAGAAAATGGCCTTCATACCGGTAAACCTTCTTCCCTCAATATCTCCTTTGTTGCTTGAGACATTCCAGTGTACTTTGATGATCCTGGAAGATCTCTGCGAAGCAAAGCCAATGAAGTTGTGGGCTCTAACTGAACCTATACGCACGGGAAAATAACAACTATCTTTATGTTGGGAACAAGGCATTAACATACCAAAAAAATGAGTGTGGCAAAGATGAAATTCTTCACTAATGTGAGAACATAAAATGATAAGTGAGTGTGTATGGGACAAGATGAAGATAATATGCGGTGTGGATAAATGGATGAAAGCAGTTCTACGGCGATTTAAACACTGAAGGAGATATGTTCTAGTCAGAACATGTGAACGAAGGAAGGATTATGAAATGGACAACCAAATTAGGATGTGGTTTGAAAATACAAGAATCATGCAATGTGATTCAATAGCCTGTATCAAGTGGTGGGTAAAATGTTCGACACCCAATGACATGAATTTGTATACCAACTTAAACTACAGTCACTATTTCAAGGATGATTTAACTATATATTATGATCACTTCACAGTTCCCACAACTATTACTTAATACTTACAAAGTCAAGTACATCTTTTTGAGACGCAACATTACAAACTACAGTAAACTTGATTAAATTAATACTCTACTAGGCCTAACAACTTTCTCACTATGGTTTTGCTTGGTTGAGTGGATAACAATACAAAATAGAAAACATATGATTTCTTTATACCATGATGGGAAGATTTTCATTTACTTATTACTTGGTAAAGTTAAAAAATAAAAATTATATACTATTTTATAACTATACATTTAACAAATTAAGATGAAGTATCAAATTATATATATATATATATAATCAAATATGCACAATAGACACAAGTTTGTCGATTTTTCTCTATTCTCCTTTCATTTGGTTTCTCACTTTTGCTTATCATTCCAATTTTAAAATATTTATAATTTGAGCATAATGGGTCAGAAATACCATCTCTTTCCATCTCCCCCCCCCCCCCCCCTCCCCCTTTTCACCTCTCGCTTCCCTCTTATCAATCACACTTTTAAAAATCATTTTTACACATCCAACTTTTCACCTACCAATTTTATTCATATTGATAACAAATCAAAAACCCATAAATACAATACTAATTACAGTAATTTCACAATATCCTCGTATCAAAATAAACTAAAAAAACCCAACTTTTTTTACCTGAAATCGGATCTTAATAACATCAAGAGGAGAAGTAATCGTCCGGGAAATACCACCGGAAATAGCGCCAGCGGTAGCATCAAGCAATGCCCTTCTCAACTGCCTTGACTCTTCCATTGCAAGAGATACGCTTTTATTTAGAAAGAAACGAAAAAACCCAAAATTCGCTTGCTCTCTAGGTTTAGGCTATCAAATTGGAAAGAAAAAAGACCCGGATTTGAAAAGGGGGAAAGAGATTTAGAAAGATAGGGTTCTTGAGGGATCAGAAAGCAAAAACAGAGAAGAGTGAAGGAAACTGGGAATGAGGGAAGGGCAGATGGTGGAGTGAAAGGCCGCCATTGAAATTATTAAGTAATTTCTGAAGATAAATGAAGGGGGTTTCTTTCCTCTTTTGCCGCCTTATTGGATTGAGAGAGCGGCGACTTTGAAGTATACAAAAAACTGAGAAAACATAGGAAAGTACACAAATTTTCAGAGGTTGAGAGAATAACAGAGTTTTTCAATTTTAGTTTTATTAAATACGGTTACAACATCTGATTTTTGTCTTATTTTTTAAACTATGGTCAACTACAACGGAGATCACTTTTGTTTAGTTTTTTTCTGCTTTAAGCCACTACATTTTTAAAAATTATGTTTCGGTCACTTATGTTATTGTTTGTTTAAATCTGGTCCATGAGTCTTTAACTCTGTTTAATCGATGATGTCACATTAAAAATGATCAATTTCTAAGTTGTGCCCTAAATTTTAAATAAAATATTAATTTTAAATTTCTTTTCAATAGTTTAGCTATAATTCCATAAGAACTCTAGTTGTAGTCCTTAATTCCATTATTGTCATTTGTCAAAAAAAAATCCATTATTGTCTCCAATCCAATCACTTTTTTCGGTGTGGACCAACACCAAAATGAAAAGTCTTAACATTTTGCGAGAACCATCGATTTACATTGGTTGACCAAAAATGTCAGTGATGTCACAATAGTATTATTAGGCCAAAATTTAATCACATTGTAGCTTTCCAAATACACTCTTAATTTTTTTATACTATCCAGACATATGTCATAACGGGTTGTCGTGGCGCTATGATTGGGTTGACTATGATGAGATGTCATAGGTTTACTTTGTTATTGGTGGCGATCACATATTGAAGAACTAACGTTTTAATATAATAATTGAAAAATAATTTTGGACTAAATTGAAAAGATTTCAAAATGCTTTTAAGTCCAAACAACTTGAAAATATGTTTGAAGAATTTTTAAAAGGGTTTTAATGTGTTTTCTAAATCAAACTTTACAAAACCACTCAGGTGTTTTGAAACACCCCTAGGCGTTTCGAAACGGCCATTCACAGTGTCAAAACGTTTCGATACAGCTTTGTCTGTTTTGAAATGGGCTTTAATCTGGGTAAGGGTTTTACATAGCGTTTCGATACGGGCTTCACCGTTTCGATACGACTATTTCCCCAACGGTCGAATTCCCAACGGCTATTTCCCAACGGTAATTTAAATTGCAGCTTAACTGTCACTCGTACCGAAATAGGTTGTAACCGTTTTGATATGGCCAGAGGCGTTTTGATACGGCTTGTTGCATCAGACTTCAACGGCTAGTTATGAAGAAGGTCGTTCCGATATGGGCTTGCCTGTTCCGAAACGGACATCACCATAACTGCATTTATGGTGGGAAATAAAGTCTCTAATGGCTCCAAAACAACTCCAACAGTCCTCAACGGCTGCAAATTAATTTGGGAGTATAAAAGGGACCTCCAAGAATCAATGTAACACCCGTATTTTGGGGTTAGGAGTTAACCAGGTTTATAATTCGAGTCATTAAAATTTAATTAAAACAATTCAACCTAAAATGTGGCCAAATTGAACTTTAGTAAAAAAGGAAGGACTTATGTTGTAATATACCCAAAAGTTTTTAAAAAAGGATGACAACTTTCCAAGTTGTCATCTTCTCCCCCTTTCCAACATTTCCCAACGTGAAAAACACTCTCCCCCTCTCCAAACTCTCTCAAACTTCAAGTTACTATTCTATCGATTTGCCACTTGATTTCAACACCATTTTAAGAGGTAAACATGTTTTCTTACTCTCCTCTTTATCCCCAATCTACTCATGGTCTTATATTTCAAAGTTATAGAGTTTTGAAAATTAGGGTTTATATTAAAGTTTGGGTTTTTAAGGGGTTTTCCATTTTGTCTTGATAAATTGTGTTGGGGCTTTGTTTAATCAAGTTGAAATACACATTATATGTTAATTTGGTTAATTTTTAATGAATTTCCGAACTGGGTTCTTAAACCCATTTTTGAGTTGTCAAAAACACCTTTTTTGGTGGGTTCTAGGTTGAAAACAAAGGGTTGATGGTTAGGGTATATTAGGAGGGTGATTTGGGTGTTTGAAAATGGAAATTTCAGCAAGGATATTGGGAAGCACGAAATTTGGTATTTTGGGGATTATGTGGATTGGAAAATTGTGGAATTTGGCTTGTGTTTGTTGAGTGAGATGGTGATTGGGTTTTAGCATTGAATTATGGTGTAATAAGTGTGTTTTGTTTGACTAAAAGCAAGAGGAAGCGTTGGAGAGGCTTTGGGACTGAATCCGGGTTCGTAGGAGGATTGTTCCGATTTGCTAAGGAAGGGCGGTGAGTGGTTTCAACTTGTTTTAAAGTTTGGTTCGAGCATGAGTAGTGTGTGTGTGTAAAGTGTGCTTGGCAGGCCACTTCCTTTTAACTCAAGTAGTTAATTTAGCCTTGTTTTCCTTAAATGCTAATGTGCTTGATGACTATGCTCTTGTGCTTGTGATTATTTGGTGCGTGTATATATCATGATGTGGATATATGTGATGAGCGTGAGTGTGGTTGATGATATGTGATGTGATAATGATAATTGGCACTAAAATAATTACCGGTTGTAAATGATCGATCATTAGGATAGTGTGCACACAAATTGAGTCAAAACGTATGTGGCCTTGATGGCGTTAAGTCATCAAGGAGGAGTACGGTGATGTAATATTCCACCGGAAGCTTTTATTTATTTCTACGGGATGATGAGTGGAATCCCATCCATAGGGCATGTGGCGATGAGTGGAATCCCGCACATGCGAGGTCCGGTGATGAGTGTAACCCCACCGAGGTAAAGTGTTGTTGAGGTTTAAATCCGCACAATCGGGGTAATTGATAGTGGCCAATTAACTTGTTCTTATATGGTGATATATGGTTGTGATATATGTTGTTGTTACATGATGTTGATATATGATGATTGAACTTGGTAGATTTTGAGAAACCATATTATGCCACTTGAAAGACTAGCTAGGTCTACTTGGGTTTATGCCTATGCTTGATGTATGTGAGATTAGGATTTACATGCTTGAACCCTGCATTGTTGATGTTTTTCGTTTTAGAGCACTCTCACTAAGCTTATAGCTTACGCTCTCAATGTTCAACAATGCAGATCATTAGCGTGGTGTTAGCTCGAGGCAAGGCAAGAAGGGCTTTCCAAGTTTTGTGGCTCAAGTACGGTTAACAATTTCGTATTAGTTAGCAATGTGGCAAGGGTTTTGTATGAGCTTTATATGACTCACTTACATGTGTTGATGTTGGTTTGACTATGGTTTGTAAGCATGTAATACTATGATGAATGTTGATGTGTGATGGCATGCTTTAGAACGTCTAGGTTGCCTTGTGTATGAGTGCAAACCTCTTGTGATTGACTTGTGCCTTTAAGACCATTTGAGCCTTTATGTATGCCAATATTGCCTAAATTGCTCTTTAATTGGAATGCTATGAATGAATGTTTTGATCCATGTATGAATGCTTCCTTTGGCTTAAGTATGTTTGCTTGTATGTTTGTATACGCTTAGGTGAGTCGAGAAATGCATTTAGAGTCGTGTTGGGGTCGTTTAAGTTGGAATTTGTGGAATTGCAGTGTAGGGCATATCGATACGCCTTAGGGCCGTATCGATACGGTCTTGCCCAAAGACCGCAAATTTTGCCTGGCGTACCGATACCCTCCAAAGTTACTGGAATCTGGAGTTTTGGGTGAGAGTAGAACGTACCGATACAGGGTTCACGAGTATCGATACGGGTCTACTTTGTTGACCAAGAAGGGTTGACCGAGAAGGGCGTATCGATACGCTCTAGGGCTGTATCGATACGGTCTTCCCGGAGTTGACTCCTTGGGTTGACCTGGTCAGGGCGTATCGATACCCCTAGCTAGGGTATCGATACGGGCTGCCCTGTAAGCTTAAAAATGGACTGTTGTGCAGGGCCGTGGCTCGAATGTGTTTCCCATTGAATGTTTTCCGCCGTTGTGAATCACATAGGACTTAATGTTCATCTAGGCAAGATTAAAATGAAAGAAAAAAATAGGGTTGCTAACCGAGGGGGAACCTTAACGGGTTTCGCTTCGGTTTTCCCCGTGTGGCCCACTCGGACCGGTCATCCGGCCAGACCGGGACGAGGGGGTTACATTTGTTGGTATCAGAGCCTGAGGTTACCGAGACCTCATGCAGGTAAGTGAGGTAAGCTTAATGTGTTAAATGATTGTATTGTTCGATGCATGTTTTGCCATGAATCCTTGATGCTTGATCGATCGTATGAGGTTTTGAATGCATGAAATGTTGTGTCTGGTGTAGAGTGTGTGCTCATTGCTACTATTACTTAATTTAAAAAGATTTTTGGAAAGAGGAGTACTTGAGCACTATTGGACCCTTGCTTTGGCTAACGTAATCCTATCTGTTTGTTGTTGTAGTATATACCTTGCTAGTTGTAGCATGAGACCACGTGGGAGGCCTAGGATGGTTCGACCGGAACCACGGGTAGAGGCTCCAGGAGTTGAGCCAGTAGTGAGAGTTGAGGCTCAAGTGGGAGAGCTTGTGGTTGGAGTTGGAGCTCCTCCACCACCTCCACCACCACCACCTCCTCCACCGGGAGCGGGAGGTGAGGCCGGGGTCGAAGGAGAGGGACCACAAGGAGGCCAAGGTGGCCAAGGACCGGCCGAGATAGACTTAGCTCCATTGGTTCAGGCGATAGCCGGGGCATTCCAGGCTGCAGTAGCTGGAGGTCAGGCAGCTCATCATCAGGGTGAGGGCACCGGATTACCTTTAGAGAGACTTCGGGGCCTTGGGGCCGAAGAGTTTAGAGGAGCTACTCCGGAGAGATCAGAGTTGTGGTTTGAGAAGACTGTCCGTATTCTTGCTCAGATGGGGTGTACTGGTGAGCGCAAGTTGGGATGTGTTGAGTCTCTACTTCAGGGCGATGCCTACATTTGGTGGGTCACCATCACCACGGGTATGGATGAGGCCGAGATCACTTGGGAGTTCTTTGAGACGGCTTTCCGTAAGAAGTATTTGGGTCCGCGATACCTCGATGAGAGGAAGAGGGAGTTTATGGCATTGCTTCAGGGGAGTATGTCCGTAACCGATTATGAGATCCGGTTTGTCAGATTGAGTCAGTATGCATCTGAGCTTGTACCTACTGAGGTGGAGCGTTGTAACCGCTTCCGTTATGGGCTGAGTGAAGAGATCAAGATGTATACTCTAGCTTCAGATTACATTGATTTTGATGTCTTGGTCGCAAGGGCCAAGGATTTAGAGCACAGCTTGAGTTTGACCAGGCGGTCAGGTGGATCTAGTTCGGGTAAGAGGTCCAGCAACTTTGATAGAGGTGATGCCAAGAGGCATCGGGACAAAAGACACCATTATGATCATAGGCGTGGTGGCGGTAACCACGGTAGGGGCTATCAGGGTCAGAGAGCTGGTGGGAAGTTGCCCACATGTGCTACTTGCGGGAGGAACCACACCGGTGAGTGTTGGGGGAATTATCATTCTTGTTGGAGTTGCGGTGCTAGAGACCACATTAGGCGTGACTGTCCACATCAGGTGGGACAGGCACCAGCTCAGGCTCCTGCTAGAGCCAATGACTTTCAGAAAGGCCGCGAGCGCGGTAGAGGTAACTTCCAGCCGAGGAACGATGGTTAGAGGAACATAGCACATGTAGTTGCAGTTCAGCCAGAGGGTGGAGGTCAGGCCAGAGTTTATGCTCAGCGTGGGGATCAGCATGACACCGATGTGATCGCATGTAACTTCTCGATACAGTTTTTGGGTTTGCTTTCTTTGATTGACTCTGGGTCTACACATTCCTACATATTGAGTGAGCATGCACGGTCTTTGAATTTGCCTTGTGAGATGTTAGAGATAGAAGTTAGTGTTACTAGTTCCTTTGGGGAAACGGTAGTAGTTAGGAAGATGTACCGAAGGTGTCCGTTGATGGTACAGGGGCATGTGTTTCCAGTGGATATGATGGAACTTCCTTTCTATGGTTTTGATGTGATTTTGGGTATGGATTGGCTCACGGAGCATAGAGCTAGGATAGATTTCGAAACTAAACGGATTTCTTTGAGGCTCACAGATGATTATGAGATTGTAGTGGTGGGTGAGAACGTGAAGTTCTTGTCCAATGTGGTTTCAATATTAGAGGCTAAGAGATTAGTTGAGTTAGGGTGTGAAGCATACCTAGCGTATGTGATGAACCCTAACATGAGTGAGGTTAGACCTCAGGACATTCGGACAGTATGTGACTTCCCTAGTGTGTTTCCGGAAGAATTGTCAGGGTTACCACCGGACAGAGAGGTAGAGTTCAGCATTGAGACTTATTCAGATTCAGCTCCTGTTTCGATTGCTCCATATCGTATGGCACCGAAAGAATTGAAAGAGTTGAAGACTCAGTTGCAAGAATTGACAGATAGAGGTTTTATTCGGCCTAGTTCTTCACCTTGGGGTGCACCAGTTTTGTTTGTGAAGAAGAAAGATGGAAACATGAGAATGTGTATAGATTATAGGCATTTAAATCAGTTGACAGTGAAGAATAAATATATGTTGCCTAGAATTGATGACTTGTTTGATTAGTTGAGGGGAGCATCGGTCTTTTCGAAGATTGATTTGAGATCGGGTTACTACCAGCTAAAGGTAAGAGAGGTTGATGTACCGAAGACGGCCTTTAGGACAAGATATGGTCATTATGAGTTTTTAGTCATGCCATTTGGGTTGACTAATGCACCGGCAGCTTTCATGGACATGATGAATAGGATCTTTCATCAGTATCTAGATCAGTTTGTAGTTGTATTTATTGATGACATTTTGGTGTACTCGCGAACTGAAGAAGACCATGACTGACACTTGAGACTTGTTTTGAAGACTTTGCTAGATCATCAGTTATATGCTAGATCATCAGTTTATGAAATTTTGGGTCGAGTAAAAATTAGTCAGATTTTTTTTCACGTCGAGTCGAATAATTCAATTTTTTAGAGTCGAGTTTTGCTCACCCCTACTCTTAGTCCTTACCAAGCTTCCATATAACACCCTAAACTCTAAATTCTAACCATAAACCTTAAATTCTACACCCTACAACCTAAACCCATAAACTTTAAACCACAACCTAAATCTCTAAACCCTAAAATTAAAAGGCTTGTATAAACTTTAGCTTGTGTATCAAAGTATTATTATAATAATAATAATAATAATAATAATAATAATAATAATAATAATAATATTATTATTATTATCAAAAAGTTGTTTTATTTAAATTGAATATACATATATATATTAACAGAATAATCACATCGAATAAATTAGTTAATCATTTAGGTTGTAACCGGTTTAAATGAGATAGTAACAATTCACCAAAATATCAAAATTTTCAGTATGATAACCGTACCACAAATCGTTCTGGCAGAGTTAAACGCCCCTAAACACCCTTATCTCTATTCCATTTCATGAAATTTCATTTTCTTTCTTCAATGGATTATGTTGACCTCAATTTTCTGCCGGTTACTCCGACGAGTTTGGCTTGCATATGCTAGAAGCCCAGGACCAATCCAAAGAAGTAAGGATAGAGTCAGGATCAAACATTGATAAGGGTTAAAATGTTAAATTTTAGAAATGAAAGGATTTATTAAATATTTAAACTCAAAATTCATGGGACAATGGCTTATTTGTTTAATATTTAAACTTATAAGGACCCAAATTATTATTGAACCAAAAAAAGGATACATACTCATTTTTCTTTAGTTCAACTCATACTTGATTATATAGTTAATAAACTCTTACATTTTTAGATTTAAATATTTATTTTTACATGGACTAAGTAGTTATTAGACCAAAATTTATCGAATTTTTTAATTTTATAACAAGGACCGAAGGCCTTTAGAGCTCAGGGGAGCTACACCCCTACAAAGAAGTACCTTAAAGGTTAAAATTCGATTTTTTTCCTCCAAACGAGCTTTTCCACCGCAAAAGTACCAAAATCTTGTCTACTTAATTTGAGTAAATAATCATTTTTTCAAACGTGAATTTTTTATTATTATTAAATTTGAGTTATTTGGCTATACTTCTCTAAGCGTTTTGGGAAGCCAAAAGCATTCTCAACGAGCTCTTAGTTCAATTTTAATTATAAATAAAAAATTATCTAAATTTAATATATTAAAGTAAGAAAACATAATTTCCAAGGATAAAATGAACAATGCAATGGACATGGAATAAATTTATGCACAAAAGCTCAGAGAAAACAAAAGTAGAATGAGCAGTTATCCAGGGACGAAGGTACTGCTAGTCTATCGGGTTGTGGCCACCTTAAAAATTTAATTAAAATATATAATTAGATACCTAATTTTAATTTATTTGAATTTTTATCCCTTTATTTTTATGATTAATTATATTTTGGCTTTGATGTTGATTCTTGACCCCGTCACTTCATATATCCTGCAAAACATGAGTTATTGGAATAGCCCACCTCCTCCCCCAAGGAATGCATCTTCCTGAATCCTGTGTGCCAAAACCAGCTAAAACCTCCACTATAGCAGTAGCAATAGCATAAAGACCTCAAATTGCAATGCCAACACCTCCATGTTCAAAGTAGGGGTCAGCGTTTGATCGAGTCAAGTTAAAAAATTTTGAGTTATTCGAGTTGATGCGTCATATTTTACAACTCAAACTTTATTTGAAATATTTTCGAGTCGAGTCGAATTTTAAAGTTCCTATACAATTTGATTCTAATTTAAACGACTTTCTCTAATCCTAAAAAATATGCATACATATTTCTTCATATGTGGATATATTTTTTTCATATTTTTTATATCGGTATATATATCATGAAAAATTGAGGGACTCGGCTCGAACTTAAAATCTAATGCACTAGTTAATAAAAAATTCGAGTTATTCAAGTTATTCGAATTTCCATTTTACAACTCAAATTTTATTTGAATTTTTTTTCGATTCGAGTTTTTCGCCTCTAGTTAAATCGAAAAATTCAATTTTTTTCAAATTAAATCGAGTTTTGCTCGCCTTTAATTAAAAGGAGCAAAAAAGCACCATGAAGGCGAACCATACTAGCAGGAGAAGAAACCACCACTTTGCCAAATACTTTATCAAATAGGAGAAGGTGAATTAAATCTACAGTTAACGTATAATAGAGACTAATGACAAAATTTAGTTTAACATATTAATAGATTTTGTCTGAAGTTTCAAAATCTAAATAATATAGATTATAATGATTAAATTCACCAACAACATATTGTTGGTTAAATGTCTCCGAGAATCAATATTTATTGTGAAATTATCAACTTAAAATATTATTAAAAAAGTGAAATATTTTAAATTCCGTATTTATAATAATGATTTGGGTCCGTTGTTAGGCGCATACATGAGAATCGATTATAAGAGCCGAAGCAAAAGAAATTGGGATTCTAAAACCCTAGTCAACAAATTCAAAATCCGAGATGCGGCCCTTAGACGAAAAAGAAACAACCGTGGTGTTCGAGAAGGTCTTCAAATTCACCGGCAACAACCTGAAGAACATAGTCGAGAACCCATCTGACGAAGGCCCCGACAAAGACCCCGGCCGCTACTGCTTCCGGCTCCACAAGAACAAAGTCTACTACGTGAGCGACTCGCTGGTGAAACGAGGCACCAACGTCGCCAGACCCAAGCTGGCCTCCATAGGAACCTGCATAGGCAGGTTTACACACGGAGGCAACTTCCATTTGACCATCGAATGCTTAAACCTGTTGGCCGCCAACGCGAAGCACAAGGTTTGGCTAAAACCCACCTCGGAAATGTCGTTTCTTTACGCCAATCATGTTTTGAAAGGCGGGTTAGGGAGGATAACGGAGAGCATTGCGCCTGGAGATGGGGTTGTTGTTTTTTCCATGTCGGATTTGCCTTTGGGGTTTGGGATTGCTGCTAAGAGTACTCAAGATTGTAGGAAATTGGATCCTAATGCCATTGTTGTGCTTCATCAGGCTGATATTGGGGAGTATTTGAGGATGGAGAATCAAAGTGAGCAGCTAATTGAAGAGTGAATTTGGGTATTTTATCTGCCTACTTCTTAGTTTCTGGTTTTGAGGTTCAACTTTGCTAGTATAATTTCGGGGTACTCTGGTTTTTATTATTATAATTATTTACTGCTTCTTATGTTACCATTGGCTTATCATACGCTTTTGTACTAGTCTAAATTTATGAATGATAGAAAGGAATGTTTTTGTCATTATCATTGCAATTTCTCTGTTGATTTATCTTCGGTGAAAAATATGAATTCATTGTTTTGGCATCACAAGTTTCACACAAGACTATGTTTTCAATTCAGTCTGTATAATTCTTTTGAGTGATATAATTATATCTGCAAGATTCCTGTTAATGTAGTTTCAGATGAAATCTTTCTAGAGTTTTTGGTTTGTTTTGCATGCTTTTTATATGCTAGCATTATTTCATATGATCTTGTTAAGATTACATTCCTCTGCTGCATATATCCCAATAGTCAAATCTGTGTAGCAGTTTGGCTTCCGATAGATCTCTTTGATGGTAGACTATGTTGCTTCATGCTTGTGCATTTTCTCGTATTATAGTCATGTTTAAGGTGTTTCAATATAGTTTTTTTTTTCATTTTTGTATATTCCTGTCATGTCCAATATCACAGGCTCTATTTTTTATGTTCTTGCTGATGGCACTGACACTGTTGGTAATAAGATGAAAACCCCTTCAAGCATGCAAGTGCTAACATTTTGGCAACAAGTGCATATCCTCCTCGGAAATATCGTTTCGGTATGCAAATCACATTTTAAAGGGCACTTAACAATTTTTCATTTTGAGGTTGAGTTTTATTACAACTTTGGGGAGTTTTCAGGCCCTCTTTTGTTTTGTTCAACTTCTACTTTGTTTTTCTTATAAGTATTTGCTACTTGTTCAACTTCTACTCTTGTTTTTCTTATAAGTATTTGCTACTTATTAACCATTAAATTGACATGAGGTTTTGACATTACTATAAAATCATGAATGATAGACGGGAATATTTTTATCATTACCATTACAATATATATGTTGGTTTATCTTCTGTGAAACTATGAATGATTTGACTTTGGATTTTCATAACTTTGTTTAAGTTTCAGCTTGGCGGTAGTATAGTTTTCTTCTTGCTTCAAACATATGAAAACCATTAGTCAAATTGATTGTGTTTTGGCTATGGCATCAGAAATCTTACACAAGATGATGTTTTAATTTTTTTTTTTTGTTTCAGATGAAAATTTTCTGGAGTTTTTGGTTTTTTGTGCATGCTTTTACATTCTGCGTGATCTTATATACTAGCATTATTTAACATGATCTTGTTAAGATTAGGTTTTCTTGGTTCAAATATCCCTATAGTCAAATGTCAAATGCTTAGCAGTGTTCCAATGGACCTCTTTGATGGTAGACTCGGCAATTCGTGCATTCTTATTGTGTTCGTGTGCTTTTTCATATCATAATCGTGTTAAAGGTGTTTTGTGGGTGTGTGTTGGTGCAAGTTTTGACATGTTTGTGTATCTGTGTCAATTGTCATGTCCACTATTACCGGTTCTATTCGATATGCTCATGTTCTGGTTCATATATCCCTTTAGTCGATATGTGACGAATACTTACTGTGTTCCAAATTCCAATGGATTGGTTGCAAAGAATGTGTACCTACTATATTCATATGTTTCTCGTGTTATAATAGTATTTAAAGCATTATACGTTCATGTATTTGTGCCGTGTTTAATAATTCGATAATGCTAACAGTTCAGATCCTAAACAGGAAGTGTCGTGAGGTTCCTGTAGCCATGGGGTTCTTGATAGTTGGCCTCCAATGTGTTGAGAATGATTTCTTTTACTCTCTTACCACACATATAATATGCATATTCAACACAAAAGCAATATACATTCACAATATTCCACGCTTAAAAGGTGCAAAAGAAACGCTATAATGCTTCATATGCATGCACATTAGTGTAGGCTGTCGTTTCTTTGAATTCTATACATCTTTTTTATTTGATTGCGTCATTTAATTGAATGATTTGCATACAATGTCACTTTTACAAATTCATTGCTTATGTTATGCATTTATCATTTGGTCTAGTGAGAGGAGACGCTACATTCTTTAAGCAAGATCATGATTTTTGTCTTGACGTTGTGAATGAAACAATTGAGTTTGGAGGGTTTGCTCCCATAATAAGCCGATCCGGATTAATTAACTAATGCATTAGATAATTTGGATTGGATAGCGATGGTTGTACCAAAATATATGATACATTTAATTCAGCTGTTCTCAAGACATTATGGAATATATATATATATATATATATATATATATATATATATACAAAGATTTATATAACTTTGTTCTTTTATAAATTACATGTAAATGAATTAGGAATTGATCCTGCATTCCAAATGCCTTTAGTACCTTATTCTCAAAATTAATGTAAATGGCCCAATTCTATCTTATTTTAATCAAAGTTAGGCATAATCCTAACAATAGACTATATATAGATATGCAAAGCATTCTTGATTTAACCTTTTATCATTAATTTTATTCCTAAGAATTAATTATAGATATCATAAAAAACAATTCCTCTCTCTCTCTCTCTAAATGCTATAAAAAGAAGTCCCAATTTATCCCCCATTGAAATATATGCATCCAATGGGTTTATATCTCTTCATTCTTTTTAAGCTTTAAGTTTGTGGAGAATAAATTCATCTACGTTGGAGAGGGTCCATAATTATCATTTATTAATGAAATATTAGGTGTACTAATAATATATGTTATTATTAGTGAATGAGACGATGCCATTTTATCAAAAATATTTTTAATTCAGAAATCTATATATTATAAGTTGGAATAAGTGGATAGTTTACTTTGCGAGAGAATTTTCCCTTTGGTACGTAAACAATGATCACTAAGTATGGGAGTGGAACCCAGTTGCTCATTGTTACTTAGAAAATTAGATCATTTCTTGTCATAGTAAGAGCTTCGACCCTTAGCTTCAAAAAAGGAAGTATATTTATGTATTAATAGTGTGCAAGTGAATCAAATGAGAGAAAAAACTTCTTAGTTTACACATGTTTATGGTATATGGTTTAGAATTCAAAATTTAAGGTTTAGAGTTGAATGTTTAGAATTTAGGGTGTTAGGATATTAAAAAAGGATTGTGTAAATTTTTTTTACAAGGACTGTATATACAAATAATATCATCTCATTAATTTTTTGAAAATAAATACATATACAAAATGACATTTATATATTCAAAAGATAATGTTATTTTTGGAACATTCGGTGTACAATACCTATACTACCCAAACTTCTTGTAACCCATAAATAAGAGGATATTGAACACTTAAACATGCCAGATCTTACGTCCCCATGTATATTACACCAATGACAATGTCATTTGAACTATACTCAATTCAGAAATATTAAAATAATTAAGGTATCAATATTCTTTTTTTTGGAAAACGGTGCCACCAAGCTTTTATTCCAAACCATATAATAAAGTACAGCACAAATAGAAAATGAAACGTCAAACAAGAAACAAAACAATAATGGAGTAAAAGGAAAGTTCTAGAAAAGTGGCCCACAGTCCCTTCGGTTGATTTTGATAAAACAAAATAGAGAACAGACTGAGGGAGATGAAACAGACCGCCCCAAAATTCATGGCGGTTCACCAAAACGTCTGTCGGAATCAGCCACCGCTAACACCGATGGAGGACCGTCTTCAACCCAAAAACGGTCACCGAGCCCCGTCCTTCCTTCAATGGCCATTGCATGTGCCGCTGTGTTTCCCGTACGACCAACAAATGCAAAACGGCAGTGTCTGATGTTCGAAACCATATGGCGGGCATTAGAGATAATTGATCGGACGGAAGAGAGGTCAGCGGTTTGGGAGGACAGCTTTTGGATAATCGACCTTGAATCACCTTCAACCACCACCTCCGGGAGACCCAGATCTCTGGCAAATCGGAGACCCTGGAGAGCCGCCATCGCTTCTGCCGTGAAAGGCGAGTCCACATTTCGATTCACACAGTACGCTGACCCTAAAATTTCCCCTTCACTATCTCTAATCACGATACCTGACCAAGATTTTCTTTCTTGTGCAGAAAACGCCGCGTCAAAATTAACTTTCACCTCCGGGGCTGTCGGAGGGGACCATTTGACATTAGCTCTAGACGCCGGTTAAGACAAATTGGTCTTCAAGCCTCTTAACTCCAGAAGGTACCCACGGACAAATGTAACAATCGATGACATTTCTTGCTTGACACCTTCATGGATGATTTTATTTCTTGAAAACCACAAAGACCATATTATGATTATAATCTCTGCATGTCTAGCTCTACTGTAATTTGCTAACAGCCAACTTAACAAACATCAAAAGTGGCTAAAGAAATATTAGGTGGCCAGGAATAATCCAGTTTTGACCAAACCTGCATAGCAAAAGAACATTGATAGGATACATGGGCAGCTGATTCTGATATAAGATTGCATCGAGGGCAAACATCCATGGTAGCTATGCGTCTGTAGTAGAGATTCTGTAATGTAGGGACATAGTTCGATAGAAACTTCCAGCAATTAATACGAACTTTCGATGGGCACTCGATGTTCCATATTTGTTTAAATAAATCCCCAGAATAGGCATTAGAAATCTCTTCTTGAATTAAAAGACGATAGCCACTTCTGACTGAGTAAGTCCCAGACTTCTCACCCACCCAAGCTAGCACATCAGGATGACCAAAAGAGGATAAACGGATATCCAGGATGACTGCAGCGTCCACATTGCTGAAAGTGGAATTAACCAACGACGCATCCCATTCTCGAGTAACTGGGTTAATCAGTTCTGAGACCCATTGGACGTTTGATGGGCCTATAGGAGTTGCCAATCGAACCGGCGAAGTTGGTAGCCAGTAGTCATTCCAGACTGAGATCGAATGGCCCGTATCCACCTTCCAATAAATTCCTAACTCAAGAGTACGCCTTGCGCTCCAAATACTTCTCCAAATGTAAGATGGATTAGAGCCCAACCTCGAGTGTAAAAAAATCACCTTCTGGATAGTATTTAGCTCTAATAATTCGAGATACTAGGGAACCAGGATTCGAAATTAAATTCCAACCCTGCTTAGCAAGAAGAGAAACATTAAGTTTACCCAACTCACGAAAACCTAAACCTCCATTCTCCTTCGGGATGCACAATGACTTCCATGAGCACCAGTGAATACCCCGTTTGCCAGAATTGTGCTGCCACCAAAATTTCGCAAAGAGAGATTCTAATTCACGGCAAAGAGATTGAGGGAAAAGAAATACCATCATAGCATAAACAGGGATAGCCTGTAATACCGATTTAATGTAAACTTCTTTTCCTCCGAGTGATAAGTGATGCGTGCTCCACGTAGCTAAATACTTTAAACATTTATCCTTCAAATGCCCGAGAGACCGTCTCTTGTTCCTGCCCACCATAGATGGCAGGCCCAAATACGTTTCTGGGCAACTTTGCCTTTGGACCTCCAGAATACGACAAACGTCCGAGACATTAGAATTCACCACATTAGAGCTAAAAAACACTCCAGACTTATCAAAGTTTATCAATTGGCCCGAACAGAAAGAATACTCCATAAATATCTCCTTCAAAGTAAGAGCACCAGATGCAGTAGCTTCCCCAAAAATTATGTTGTCATCAGCAAACAGCAAGTGAGTCAACAGTGGTGCACCCCGGGCAATACGTACACCTTGCATTCTTCCATTACGGACTGCTTGTCGTAGGAGCGACGATAAGCCCTCACTACAAATCAGAAAGAGATACGGGCTAAGCGGGTTACCTTGGCGAAGCCCACGAGAGGGAATAAAAGAATCTCCAACAAGTTCATTAATCACTATCGAATAGGAAACTGAGCTAAGACAACGTGAAATGCAATCAATCCAAGCTTCAGCAAAGCCCATTTTCCACAAAACCATCTCCAAAAAAACCCACTCCACCCGATCATAGGCTTTGCTCATGTCTAATTTAAGAGCAAAATAACCTTTTCTTCCCGATCTTTTATTCTTCAGGGAATGGAGAACTTCATACGCCGAGATAATATTATTCGAGATCACCCGCCCCGGAATAAAAGCACTTTGTGCTTCATCAATACAGCAATTCAAAACACTTTGGAAACAGTTAGCAATCATTTTAGATACTATCTTGTAGAGAACGTTGCATAAACTTATTGGTCTAAAATGAGACATTCGAGTAGGATTAGGTACCTTGGGGATAAGCACAATTCTAGTCGAGTTTATCTCCGAAAGGGGGTGGAGACCCTCGGCAGCAGCAACACAAAAATCGGCCACATCTGGGCCAACAATATGCCAGAAGTGCTGGTAAAAAACAGCACCTAAGCCATCCTCACCACACGCTTTTAAAGGCCCCATGGACTGCAGCGCACTGAGGACATCTTCTCTAGTAAAATCGGCCAGTAAAGAATAGTTCATCGCAGGCGAAATACAGCTTGCAATTCCCTTGAGAATATTCGAACAATCTCCCACTCCCTTGGACGTGAATAAATCTTGGAAATAGTTTCGAGCCACTCTATGAATCTCATCGGTTGTATCAGCCAACTGGTTATCATCATTTAAAATTGAAGTGACCCGATTCTTACTCTTCCTCATAGAAGCAAATTTATGAAAAAAGCTGGTATTTCGATCTTCGTTTTTCAACCAATTAGCTCGGGATCTTTGCTCCCAATAGATCGCATCCCTATCGGCTTCCATATTTAGAGCAATCTTGATATCCGTAATATCGACCAACGTAGCATCGGAAGATGGTAAAGAGTTTAACTCTTGCAGAAGTTTTTTAAGGGTCTTGACAGTAATCTTCTTCTCCTTGCAAATAATTTTAAACCAACTATCTAGACCTCGGCTAACACGCTTAAGACGTTGAGGTACTAGACCACTGGAATCTGCCCAAAGTTTTTCAACC
This sequence comes from Hibiscus tridactylites, assembly GCA_958450335.1. Taxonomy (NCBI): domain Eukaryota; kingdom Viridiplantae; phylum Streptophyta; class Magnoliopsida; order Malvales; family Malvaceae; genus Hibiscus; species Hibiscus tridactylites. The sequence goes on along the minus strand of OY288279.1, from coordinate 53,734,761 downwards.
TCGGCTTCACAAGAATCCTCGAGTAGCCATGAAGCCTCAAAACGGAAATGATGAATCCGAGTTCCAGCAGAAACAGTGGCATCAATTGTTAAAAGGAGGGGACAATGATCAGAAAAAGCGTGTGGCAAATGTTCAAGTCTGTAGCACGGAAATAGATCCCACCACACCGAATTTGCCACTCCACGATCTAGCCGTACCCGGATGTTGTTACTCTGGAGACGACCCCACTCCTATGTAAACCAAGCACCTTCATAACCTATATCCTTAAGTGAACAATCATTAAGCACCGTTATGAAATTATCCATTTGCCATTGATTACGCGGCAACCCACCCACTTTCTCAGAAGCAAACAAAATCTCATTAAAGTCCCCAATTACCAACCAGGGAACTTGGGGAGTGTCATCTAGTTGTCTTAACAAATCCCATGCTGCAACACGATTTTGCACTTCCGGTGCACCATAGAAGCCCGTACAATGCCACGAATGCCCATTCGAATTATCTTCAACCATAAGGTCTATATGCCTACAAGAATAAGAGCGGACAGCTACCCTACAAGAAGATCGCCAAGCCATGGACAAGCCTCCACTCCTACCCACCGCAGCAACATCAAAACCATTCGGGAAACCCAGCAATTTCCTAACCTTTTCCATCCTATTATTCGCTAACTTTGTTTCGATAAGAAAAATAACAGTAGGTTTGACGTCTCGTAGATAATTTTTGAGAAGACGTGTCGTCCGGAACAGGCCTAAGCCCCGGACGTTCCAGCTTAAGAGTTTCATTGGGCCCAGCTGGCCCTTTGAGGAAGGCCTGCCGATGTAAAAGAAGTGGCTTCGGTCGAATCCAAGTTGGAAACTTCAAAAGCATTAGAATTGACACGAGGGCGTTTTTGACCTTCTACAAGGATCTCATGAGAATCCTCTTCCACGCTAGCCATAGTGATATCAAAATTATTAATGGGACCATTACTGCTGCTCATACCACGTGGCGAATTAGCCAAAGTCAACGGAACATTCCTGGAGCCAGAACCGACAAAATTCAAGGGGGTGGAGTTTTCCGGAACATAGGCATTCTTTCCTTTTTCTGTTTGCAAATTAGGGAAAGAAATAGGTTGATCCGAAAGATTCCGTAAATCATGCTGGCTAACAAAGTAATCAGTGGGATCATGAAAATTAATGTCGCCTTCTTCTCTAATCCACCTGTTCATCGGCCGGACACCCGATCGTCTTGTCGGAGCACGTAAACTCAAATGCCATCCAAACACAATATCTTCCTTTGGCTTTGTCAGGCGAACCGGGCAGAAAGATTCCCCATTCCCCAACCTGCCACAAATGAAACAGAATAATGGAAGCTTCTCATATTCAAATCTGACCCACTGAGAAGTACCACCAACCAGACCAAGCATTTTCCGGCGTTTCAGGGGTTTACGAACATCAATCGTAGCACGAATGCGCATGACCCCCTTATATCCCAAAAGGACCGCCTTCGAATCATACTCCAAGAAAGAATCAATGAAATTACCCAACTGTTGAGCCACTTGCTCTGACATGCATCCATGAGGCACATCGTGAATTAACACCCAAAAAGGGGAGATGAACAACGAGACCGAATTCGGATCCTCACCTAAGGTATCAATATTCTAAGAATTTATATTTATATGGAAGGATATTAAGGGACGGCCATTACACCAAGAATCAAAGAGTCTTCATAGTGACGATAAGACATTAATAGTAACTTTTGCATGTATTTTATGTTAAAGTACTACAGCCTAATTAAATAATCATACAAGCTTATACCATTTCATTGGAATCAATGTGATTTTTGTATTTTTGGAAATAGAATCGATGGGAATAGACGTTGGAAGGAAAAGGAACACCTGAGAGTTTGGTGATTGGTAGGGTTTTGAAAAGCAAAAGGACTAAAATTCTCAAAGCAAACAAGTGGATAAACATTGGAATTTTTTTTGGGGAGGAATATGACAATTTAAGTTATATTCAAAACCCTAAACAAACAAAAAATGGAAGCAGATCTTGGTCATGTGAAGTGAGGATGTCGGAGTTAGGTCTCCGTTCAGTTGTAGACGAACATCAAAGTTATTATGACTCGACTTAGAAAACATTTCAATGAACTAAGTCCAACTCTGACCCAGATTGAAGATGGTATGAACACTTATAAATTCAGTTCCGATTTGGAAGGCCAGGACACAGTGGCGTTGCAAGGTGGGCAAAAGGAAAGTTATGTGCGAAAAAGGCATACAATCCCATGCGTCATGGGTTAGGGTTTGGTTGGGAGTCTAGCATTTTGCTTTTGCAATATCGACATTCACCGGATTTTACATTTCTATAGGAAATAATCATTCTACCAACAAAAGAAAAATGTTTGCACTCTTTGTGGTTGAGAAATATATTTAATTTTATCTCTGAAATGTAATGTATTTTGCTACAATATCCAACACTTTATTTTTTCTTAAAAACTTTGATATTAGTAGGCAATATTATTCTAGTTAATTAGGTTAAACATTTATTCTATCAACTACATGTGTCTATTGCTTATTCATTATCTAAGTAAAGATTAATCATTATAGATTCATTATAAACTAATGGAAGAAGTGCATAAGTAATCAAAATTACATATGAAAATTTTGATAAATGGGTAACATTATTACATATTTTGATTTGATGAAATTATATATATTAAATTTTTACAAATCATTCCGAGTATCATTATTTAAAATTTTTTAATTACTCTTAACTCTAAACTCTAAATTAAAAGAATAGTTGTAAATAAATTAGAACCCACAACCTATTAATTATTATAACAATATGGCATCGATTGAACCAAGATTTAATTGATAATTTAAATTGTTTTCAATTCTACTTACAAATAATTTTTTGAATGAAATTTGAACATTGATCGATTATTATTTGATTATTATTTAATGAGTGGATATTTGATACACTGTCAATGTAAAAAAATTTACGCAAGCATGTCTATTTTTAACCCAAAATTTAAAATGTTAACCCTAAAACTCTAACATCAAACTCTAAACCCTAAGCCTTAAATTTTAACCATGCATGAACCCTAAATTTTAAGCACTACCACCTAAACCTTTAACCTCTAACCCCTAAATAACCCTAAATCATATTCTATTGGGTTGCATTCAAAAAAGCTAAATTTAGAAAAATTTCTACTCCATTTCGATAGTCAGTGCTTACTCTTGACAAATTCATCCGACTCTTACCCCTTTTGTATTTTTATAATATCCATTTCTGATGTTAATTGCTAATGCTATAGATTCAAATTTATTTTATTCTTTTAAATTTATAATTGTAGATAAAAAATTAAAACTCTGTAAAATTAAACCTAACATGATGCATATTCTCAAAATAAAAAGCCAAGTTAAATATATAAACTAACTATCACCCATAATTAATCCACATGACCTATATAAAGAAAATCAACCAAAACATAAAAATATAAGAGAATGCTACATGGTAAGAAAAATTATTGTTTGACAACTGAAAATTTATCAACAATTTTACAGTTCGATGTAAAAAATGTAAGATCTCCCTCACCTTATTCAAGGTAACAATAAAATTAATACACTTTAGGTATTTAATTCAAAACTAAAAAAAGTATATTTTAATTACATATAAAAACAATTAAATGTCATGATGAAATTTATAAATGAAAGTAAATAAATTGGAACAACAATTATGAAATGAGAAATGTTGATATTATTTTATCCTTTTGATCATATTAAAGATACTATATATTTATAGAAATTTGATATTTTAACGATTTGTATTATATAAGATCTATGTATTTATATTGTATTAGAGTTAATTTTTTGTATCGTGTTTAAGGATGAATATCATCTGACTCTTTTCGGCGTTTTTTTATGTTCCAATACTAAAAAACACAAAAATTTAAATTTCAAGCTCTAACCTTAAATTTTAAATCTTAAACCCTACCACTTATACCCTAAAAATATATCATACCCTAAATTTCTTAAACCCTAACCACAAACCTTAATCTTAAACCCTAAACCCTAAATTTAATTTTTAATGTGGGGCATAAATAGAGTCACCGAAAAAGGTAAGAGGATTTATATTTACATATCCGTGTCATATTGCTTTAATTTTTTTTATTAATGGGACTTCCATTAAAAATGAAATACATGAGGAGGTAGTGCAGGAGTTCAAACTTTAAAGTTCAGAACCAGCACTAGCTGTAGCAGAAAAACTTAAATTAAATTCTGATTATACAAGATTGAATTTATATTCCCTTTAAGCTTTTATAAACTTTGCAGAAATGTTTTGAATTTTTATAATAAATTCCATGCATCTTTTGAGAAAAAATTCTATGAAATATATACGGACTATAAGACATGCTTTACATTAGTGTCGTTAAAATTTTAATGGTTTAGTTAGCTTTAGTCTTTTACATCCAAAATATCATCAATTTGATTCAAAGTGATAAAGAAAATAGATCCACTGTGACAAAAATTGTGTTCAACCTTGACACTGCTTTTTTTACCTGACAATGGTGTGAAACAATCAACTGAAAAATGCAGGTTCATGAATCAAGACGTCGAGTTGTTAGATTTCACATAACTTTATTTTTCATTGTATTTTTAACTTTTTAACATTCGAATATGATTTTTTAAATGGCTTTTTAGAAAATGAGATACAAGAAAGAGCTTACCTGCAGGCTGCAGTGCTGCTAGTGACAGCGTTGGACGGGCCGACGAGGCGAAGACATTGGATAGACCGACGAGGCGATGGCCACCTGACCGGTGAAGCTGTGAGAGCGAGAGATGCGATCGAAGAGGAGTTCGGGTTTGATTTGGGGATCGGGCTGAGTGTTAACTTGAGTGAGGGTTAGTCAAAACGGTAAGAATTTATGTGTTTTAGTAATATCAGATATAACACTTTGCGGCGTTTTTTAATCAAACGCCACAATAACAACAATTTTGCGGTGTTTGTGAGAAAACGCCACTAAAGATATTATTTATTGTGGCGCTTGTAAAAAACGCCACTACAATACGTGTTATTGTGGTGTTTGTGAATAAACGTCACTATATAGAAATTTACTGCAGCTTTTCAACGATAAACGTCACTAAAGTTCTTGCCTCTTGCGGCGTTTTATCACAAAACGCCACAATTTCATATCTGTAATAGGTGTTTTTTATGGTGTTTGTTCAATAAACGCCATAATATGTATAAATTTAGCGGCGTTTACTAAAAAAAAAACGCCGCTAGATGCCAAACTTAGTGTAGTGAATATTATTTTTAAATAAACCATTCAATTCAACCGATTAACTTATAGTCTTTTTTTTTTACCATTTTAGCTTTTTACTTGGACTTTTTAAACATTAGCCATTACATTCAATTTTTTAAAGAAGCAATGCCTCTATTATTGATGTTTGGGAAAATAATTGATAAAAAATATGTATTTAGGAGGCAATAGTCAAAAACAGTTAGGCCAAAGTTAGGAAAACCCCACAATGGTGAAGTTCCAATGCAAAATAACTTCTCCCATTTCCCAACCAATCATACAATTGAGAATCTTTTCATTTTGGTCCCATTTCATTCCTTACATTCCTCATCTTTTTACACAGAACCCATTCACAAATGCTCACACACACCTTTCCCCTTTTCAAATTCTCTACATTCCATGTATGTCACTATAATCAAGCTTATATTTGACAAATGCATATATTATGAGTGATTTGAATTATACCAATCCATATATATTTATATATCTTCAACAAATCAAATTATGTGACCGGTTGATAAAATATTGATTTTCATAATCTATTCTTCAATATTCTCAAATATATGTATACAATATAATGTGTGTATCAATTATCTAATTTATTCATACAATATAAATGTCGATTGAGTATAATTTGATTGACATTGTCGTTGGTACACTATATAAAAAGACGTGAGATCGAGCATGCTTAAGGGCTCAGTATCCTCTGATTTATGGGTGAGAGGGATTTGAATAGTATAAAGAGGTCATGTAAAATTTGGACTACACAACCTTGTTTATTTTAATGACAATTGTCTTAGTGAGTGTTTAGGGTTTAGGGTTTTAAAAAATTTTTGGTTAAAATATGCAAGATTGTGGAGTCTAAATTTAAAACAACATATGTAACAAATAATTTCCCTAACTTTAATTGATTCTTATTCTTGTAAAGAAAATTTACATTAAGGGTGCGTTTGGTTCACGGAATGTAAGATTACCTTTGGAATAAGATTCCCGGAATTTAACATTACTTGACACATTACTGGAATGTGACATTACCTTGTTTGGTTTATTGTGTAGGAATGTAAGATTACTGTGTTTGGCTGGAGGTATATAAGGTTATCTGAAAGTAAAATTTACTAAATTGTCCATATGTTATATTTTCTTTTTAACATGTTAAACTTTCAATATTAACTTAAAAATACATGCACAAAAATTAATAGAATTATTTTTGTTACACTATCTAAAATTTGTAAAAATATATATATATTTATCATATTTAATATAATTATTATATTAACTATTCTTTAAAAGAACCCAACAAGTGGTCTCAGTGGAAAAATGGATGAAATTCGTCCTAGAAGACCTGGGTTCAATCACTTTTATTATACTAACTTGTAATCACCTTTAGACTATTAAAAAACTATTTTATATTTACTTAACCTAGTTATCCTCTATTAAAATATTTTGTAAATTTTTAAATGCTAGAAATTTAATATGTTCAAAATTTTAATTTTTTTTATTACTTGTGACATGTCAAGCAAATTAAAGTAAATAATAAAATAAATCTAAAAGTTTTATAATACTGATAAGAATTTATATAATAAGTTTAACCTACTAAAATATTTTACAAGGTCATAAACATAAAAATAAAATTAAAAACATCAACTCTAAACTTATTAATTTTTAAGCAATATGCTATCGCAACATATAACTTATAAACATAAAAAATGTAATATTAATAAAAATATATTAAATATTTGTAACACCATTTAAATATTAAATTAATATTAAATAAAAATATTTAATTAATTTACACCACACACATTTAATCAACTAATTAAATTTTACAAAGGATCTATATGAACAAAATCTATTAACATAGGGGTAATATAGTCCAAAGGGGAGGGAATTAACAAATACCTAAGAAATCCAAGGGAATCACATTCCCACCTTTTAATGAAAAATTGCTACTGTTGAGAATGTAAAATTACCCCTTGGAGGGAATGCTCTCCAACCAAACGTGGGTATGTGATTCCGGAAAAGATCATTCCCCCAGATAATGATTTTTTCCGCGAACCAAACGCCCCCTAAGATAAAAGTTAAGATATTTCAAAACATACTATCGAAGAAAAATGAAAAAATGTTGTACATTAATAGATCAAAATGGGTATTAATTTAAAGATTAAACACATATTGTTGTATATAAATATATTCCAAATTTTAGTCTACATGGTGAGACATCATTTATTCATGTGGCATATGAAAAGCAATGGATGTTTGATTCCAAATCGAATATCGACAGCAGTTAACTCCATGATACGTAGTGATGTGTATAAGTTTTGCCCCCACAAATACACCTAGACACATTTGTTTAACATGTAATATAATATGAAGTCATTTTGGCTTAGGTTTCACACAATTCCAATTATATTTCTCTACTAAAACAAAGACATAGATTCCCTTGCCAAAAAGAAACACGATTCCCTTCAATCCACATTGATTGTACAACTTGTGTCCCTAATAACCTCGATTCGTTTTTTAATTAATTTAAATCCATGCCACTTTGGGCCTACCTACCTATGTCTAAACATCTCCATTCCATCCCTCTATATATACCCTACAATCCCATTTACTCATGTACCCCATCTCCAACAGCTTTCCTTTAGGCTACTACACTCTTCTCTTTCGCTCCTTCCATTTGTTTAGACAACCAATTATGTCCGGCGTTTGGGTTTTCAAGAACGGAGTGGTTCGTTTGGTCGAGAACCCGGGGACCGAGTCATTGGACGGGAGCCGCCGCAAAGTGCTCGTGCACACTCCTTCCAATGAAGTGATCACTTCCTACGCAGTACTGGAGCGTAAGCTATGGTCTCTCGGATGGGAAAGATATTACGATGACCCAGATCTCTTCCAGTTCCACAAACGATCCACCGTCCATTTGATCTCTCTCCCTAAAGATTTCAGCAAGTTCAAGTCGATTCACATGTACGATATCGTCGTGAAAAACCGTAACGTGTTCGAAGTCAGGGATATGTAGCTTATATGGTTTAACAACACTAATTGTCTTTGCCTTTTGGTATGTGATAATGGATTTATTTTCCGATTTTGATATTTGGGTATTTCTTTGTAAAATATGCATATGGGAAAGTTTGTGGGATTAGGGTTAAGGAAGTCACGATTGTTTGCTTGGTGCGATCCACTTGCTTTTGTCACCCTTTCTGTAAATTACTGTTGTGATTTTGAATGAAAGTTTATGTTCCCTTGTGTGTTTTGAGATTGAATATTTTTTATGTCTGTTTTATTATCTATATTCTAAATTATTACAAATTTATATACAGCTGAGTTGATCCAGTGTCAGTGTCCGACATGAGCGGCTGTCATTGAATGAAAATTTAATAACTTTGGCTTTGAAACTGATATATATTTTATAAGCTTTGAAATATTTATGATTATTATTTTTGATGAAATGTGGTTAAGATGGTGTTAAAGTAGCAGAACAGGGCAGGAGAGGGAGAAAAGGGAAAATGTTCGCTTTTGGGTATTGCTTACCAACAACGTGATAATGCCACGTGTTCGAAGACATAAACCCTAAAGTAAGCATGTCAATCCCATGATGCCACGTGTTGGGATCATAAGATTGGAAATGTGCAGGCATAATTAGATGAGAAATTTTTTGATATAACGGTTCGAGTGAACTACGTGTTTGTAAAATTTAAGGATTAAGAGCTTAGAGTTTAAGAGTTTAGGTTATATAGTTTAGAATTTAAGGTTTAAAGTCATAGTTTAGAGTTTATAGGGTGTTAGGATTTAGGGTTTTAAAATTTAGATATTAAGGAAGGGTGTGTAATTTTTTTTTACAGGGACGGTGTATCAAAATATAACCATTATTAGATGGGAAAAATATTCTACGCATGCGGTGAAAAACTTATTTTTCACAAGCCTAACTTTTAGGGTTTAATGTTAGGTTTTTAGTGTTTGTGGTTAGGTGTTAAGGTTTGGGGATACATTTTATAGTTTTATTAGGGGTTAGGTTTTAGGGTCCCTAAAAAGGATACATGATAGTCTTAAAAGACCGTTTGCAGGAAAAAAGAACTTTTTACTAACAGTGTATTAAATAATTACTCAAATCAAATGTTTTTTTCTTAACTTCACTCGAATATATTAAAGTTTTATTTGATAGGAAGTATAGAGAATTGGAATTAATATTTGGAATATAAGTGTGGAGCATGACATTTCCAAGGGAAATTGAAATACAAGTGGGCAATGGCTGCATAAAAACTTATAATTTAGTAGCATGTTGTTAAAATTAGTTATAATTTTAGAGAGAGAGGAATAAACTTGTGGATAAGAGCTTTACCTACTCACATACAATTTTCCAGATGTTATTTCTGAGTTTGAGTAATGGGAGAGTGGAAAGCCCATTCCTACAATGAATTGGGGATCGCAATTGACTTCCTTCAACTTTGAGCGCTCTCTCTCTCTTACTTGTTTTAATATTTTATATGTTCAATTATATTTATGTTCGGTGAATCTAATTGTTTATTTCAATAATATTATTTTATAAAATTCAAATCTTAACTATCTTTTTAAGAATGTTATGTCACACTTACAAATGACAATACAAATTTTGAATTTCACAAGCAATATTAATAAGAATCCATTACATATTTAATTGACATTTCAAAAGGTGAAAAATAAATAAACGAGAGAAAATGATAATCCTATATAAAAATAAAAATAAAAATAAAAAGTAAACGTTGTGTCATAAAAGAAGGTGATGGGGAAGAGAAAAGCTGCTTCTTTTGATCCTATCCATAACGGCGACGCATGGGCACATGGGAGATCTTATTTGGTCATAAAGTTATACTTACGTGGTTTGGTTCGCCAAAAAAAATGATTATCAAGGTGAGGTATATCATTCACCAAATGTAAAATTATTTATAGGAATGGAATTGATGGAATGTAATATTATCTAACATATTATTGAAAATGTTATATTATCTTATTTAATTTATTCGGTAAAATATAAAATTATTGTGTTTGATTATAGAATATAAAATTAACTAAAAAGCAAATTTTACCAACTTATCTTTATAATATATTTTCTTTTTAATATGTTAAGATTCTAATACTAAATTAAAAGTGACTACATAAAATTACTTTTTAGATAAATAAGGGGATATTATCACATGCCTCATTAAAGACCTCTCTAAACTTAAATGAAGGAAAGAGTACCTCTAATACGATAGTATTATAGAAAATGGGTTATAAAACCCACACCAAAGCAAAGCAAATAGCAAAACAAAATAACCAAATCGAATACAAAACTAACAAACATGGATAAAAATTCTATGTCCCTTTTCAGTGCCCCTTTCTATGTCTCAACACTTAAAAAATTAAATTCCAAGCCCTAACCCTAAATTCTAAATCCTAAACTTACACCCTAAAAATACATTATACTCTAAATACCCTAAACCCTACCCTTAAGCCATAAACCCTAAACTCTAAACTTAATTTTTAGTGAAGGGGCATAAATATGGGCACAAAAAAGGGGCAGAAAATTTCTATTCAACAAACAAACATACCATTCCCTGATAGACTCCCTAAAGCTCCACAACTAGTGTTGAACATGCACCAAGAAACTTTTGAAACCCCAATAGCCAATGTCTCATACGATTCCTAACCATTCCCCATAAGTCGCATGGCCATCAACAAGAGAAAAAGCTCCATCAGTATTTACTTTCATCCATCCTTCATCTAGAGGCAACCAAACTTTGCCAACACACCATCACCACTAACCATGCACACCATCAGCACTCTGACTCCATGCACCCTAACTCCTCCATGTACACCATCACCACTCGATGAAAGCCGGGACTCACAACTCAACTGCAACAAATGATAACTACGACCCAACACAAACTTAGTGTCCTCCAAAGGATTACCAAACACCATAGAGTTCTTTTGAAGCCAAAGGTTCCGAATAATAACTCCAAAGAGAATGTCTCAATCATTTATGTTGTGCACAAAGAAACTAGGATCGACAAGATTGACACCAATCTAGTCCTTAATCTCCATACCTAAGAATAGCTCAAGTTTGTCAAGGCAAATCAAACTATGCCAGATCATGTATGCTTGCCGACACATTCCAAGGACGTGACTAATATCTTCCGATTCCTCTTAACAAATAATAAAACGGCTATCAAGAGCATAATGTCGACGGACTCTCTCCTCATTGCTCATGAGTTTACCACAACAAACTAGCTACATAAAAATCTTGATCCGTTGAAGCCCTTTAAACTTATGTACAATTCTCTAGACCTTATCTTGCGCCTCATCTGGTATCGTCAACCGCGCCTTATACGCAGACTTCACAGAAAAGCGATGAGATGACTCACATTTCCATCCAATTGATTCCTCAGGAAAACCAGGGGACGAGCCCCTTCATGGCTGCAATGCGCGGTAACACAAGAGGTGGCAACAAATGTTGAAAATGCCCCTAGAGCCAAGTTCCTGCTCATCACACATACTTGCCACCGAGGCAGGACCGATCAAATGAAGTAAAGTAGCCGAGACCTGTAAAATTAATGGTCAAGTCTCGGGAATCCATGTGTCGAATAAAGCCACCAAACATGGCCTATGCTTCCGAATAAAAGACCTAAAAAATCTCCGAAAAGGAAGGCTTGTCGCGCCTTGACAATTCCAAAACATTAACTTAGTCATAAAGAAATGTGTAACAAAAACGTTACCCTAATTAGACCCCCTGGAGTCGGGCCGTCGCGAAAAATCGCATCAATCATACCATCCAAACTGGACTTCTCGACCATATCTTATTCATCCGAAGATTGCACCATGGATTCCATAGTAGGATCGTCTAGCAGATCACCCTTCGGAGTTGTAGCATCATTTCGTAAGTTAACCATCTGCCCATCTACATTCCGAACCTATTCACCCATTCACATGTCTTACGTACTTTCAATATTTTCAAAGCATTTTCATTGTTTGATTTACTGTTGAGTGGATCGAATGATCGAAATGAACCAAGGGGGTGAATTGGATTTTTAAAGTTCTAGTGGTGGAAATTGCAAATTAAAAAGATAGACAAGGAATTTTAGAGTGGTTCAAGTTCCAAATGAACTCTACATCCACTACCTTAGCTTCACTAAGGATTTGCAACAATTCCACTAATTGCTCTTCCCCTTTTCTAGGCTAAGGAGGTAACCCTTACAATTTTCGGTCAAATTTTTTACCCAAAATTTGACCCAATCCTCACACAATTTAAACAAAGAATTTGTTGGCTAAACAAGTATCTCTCAATACATAAACTAGCCCAATTACAAGCACTCAACCCAATTGAAATGATAAGAATAAAAAATACAATTGGGGTTTCTAGACAATAATGAGATTTAAGCACAAATGCTTGGATTTGATGTTTGGAAGTTTGCTTTTGGATCAATAGTTGTTGCTGGAGCTTTTAGAGGTCCCTTTTATACCTTCTCATTGATTTCTAGCCGTTGTGGTTGTTGCATTCATCAATAGAGCCGTTGGGGGTGTTATCTCACCTCCATAAATGCAGTCTGCAACCAACCGTTTCGAAACGCCTGACCCTGTTTCGAAACAGACCAAAATAGAAAGAGCCGTTGGGGTGCATTAAAGAGCCCGTATCGAAACGGTCTGACCTGTTTCGATATGCTAAGATCCGTTTCGAAACTTGTTTCGAAACATTTTGCCACTGTCAAGGGTCGTATCGAAACGGCATGAAATCGTTTCGATACGCCTTAACGGTTTGTTAAAAATTAGTTAAAAACTTGCAACGGTCATATTTTTTCAAATCATATGAAGACCCGTTTCGAAACACTGAATGTCGTTTCGATACGGTTTCTCTATGTTCTAAAGCCGTTTCGATACTTGTTTCGAAACACGGGTTGGCAGTGTTGAAATTGTTTCGATACCCGTTTCGAAACATGGGTTGACAGTTTCAAAACTGTTTCGAAACACCTTAGGCCGTTTCGAAATAGGGACTCGAAAATCACTGTTTTGGCTTTAAGAACACTTAGAAAATATTTGATAAACTTAGTTTTTTACTTAGGCATATTCTTTAAATCATATAGGGATGTTTGAGGACTTAAAAATTCATTTTCACATTTTCAATTTATTCCTTAGGTTCTTTAGTTATATTAAAATTAAAATATCGGTTTCACAATCTCCCCCTTTTTGATATAACAAAACCAAAGTTAGAATTTTTAAGAGTTTTGAAAATTTTGAATACATTCTAACTCCCCCTTAATTTAAGATAGATTTTTAAAGTTTTAAGAGAATTTAACTTTGAAATTCAAGGTTTAAAACTTAAAAACACTTTAAACATTTAAAACGAATTTTTGGCTCTTATATTTCTTCTCCCTCTTTTTGTTAGATCAAAAAAATAAATAAGGCTCATAGAGAAGAGATAAGGTTAATAGCAATAATCATTAAGCAATAAGCAATAAACAACAATAATATTAATTCATAAAATTAAAATATCCAAAACATAAATCTTCAACAATAAGTTCAAAGAATAATCCCAAATAAAATCAAAAGCATAGGTTCATAAAACATAATGGAAATAAAGATGAAAACTTAATCCTAAAATGCATAGCTAATATGATATGTCATGAATGTCCTAGGCCTCGTCGTCACCATCATCATCCGAGGTCTCATCATCACTCTTGACTTGAGATTGACGAAACTTCATCCATTGGCCATAAAAGGTAGAGAAGGACATATCCATGGCCGAGTGTTGATTCTCAAGGGATTGGAGTCGATCCTCTACATTTTGCAAACGATTATTGATAGCACCAAACCCCGAAGCCATGTTAGTGTCCATGGCATTGAACCGCTCGGTAAGGAAAGCCGTGAGAGCTTCATTGTTTGACACTTGAGCTTGTGGTTGAGGTTCAACGGGAGGAGGAGGAGAAGGTGCTTCCCTATCAACACGTTCCCAATGTCCATTGTTTACATAGCGAAAACCGGACTTACGGAGAGAGGACTCACCAATTTTTGACTTGCGAGGTTCCGGAGAGTTGCAGGTGCAATCAAGATTAAGCTTGCTAAAGATGTGACTTAAAACCGTTCCATAAGTGAAGGATTTCAGTGCATCAGTGTCACGAAGCTTAACATTGTTAACCATTTCGGCAAATATGATCTTAACTAGATTAGGGCGCTCACCACGACGGAAACACTCAAGCCAAAAATAGTCTACTTGACGGATGTGAGAATATTTACCTCCGAAGGGGCGAAGGAACCATGAGACCATCAAATGGAGGAAACGATCGTGCGCATCCAAAGTAAGCACCGAACCGGTGTGAGAACCAAAGTGACTCTCATTCTCAATTCCTTCATTCTTGAGAGAAAATGTAGACTCCAAGAGAGGGATGTTAACGACAATCCTTTTCCCCAAAATAAAAGACTCAAGGCCAACAACTTCAGAGTTGTCTTCATCATTGATAAATTGAGCATTGGAGTAAAAGAGAAGTACCATGTGTTGTAGAAAATGTACGGGATGCTCAATGTAACACCCCAAATTTGGGCTTAGAAGTTTAGGGTCTGAATCGAACCAGTTTGAGAAACGGTTCGAATATAAAAGGAGGTTTTAGGGAACGCCTAGTTCGGGATGCTTTAAAAATATAGAAAAATATCTAAAAATCCTCATTTAATATATAAAAGAGAATAATGAAATCAATTTTACAAAATGAAGTTTGGAAATATTACATTTCGGTGTAGTGACCAAATCACAGTATTTGCAAAAGTGAAATAGTGACTGTTTTGTAAAGGATTGAAACTTTGAATCTTTAATGAGCTAATTTACCTAAAATGTTTTTCTCTAGATTTTTCCTTAATTTGGGTAATTTTATTAATGTTTTAATTAAAGGAAATGAGGTTTAATTAAATGAGAAACTAACTTTGACTATTCATAACTACTTTTCACAAATTCTCCCTCTCTTCATTTTCTCTCAAATTCCTTTCAATCAAACACATTTCTCCAGCAAATTTACTTTGATTTTACACTTCATTTGATGAGATTTCAATTCCTCTTTGATTCCTAATTAATCTTTCATCCAATCTATTTGTTTTCTACATTGAATTTTCATGGAAATTGGCTCAAATCAAGGAGAAATCATCATTTAGAGGTAAGATTGTTCTTCTCCTCTAAATACTCAGTTCTTTACTGAAATTCCCAAGTTGTCAATCCTTAATTTAAGTTTTATAAATGGTTTTAATGTTAGAAACTTGATTTTGGCTTAAAACTCAAGATTTGGAAGGAATCTTGAAGAATTTCGTTGTGATTGTTTGGGCTTTGTTTTGAGATGATTCATTAATGTATTATGGATGTCTAATGATGTGGAAATGAGGTTTTATCAATGCAATTCCGAATAGGTTGTATTTCCTAAGTTTTTGCTTATGAAAATGGTGGTTTTTGAGGTGATCTTGGTGTTCTGTTGTAGCTGGAGGTATAAGGACGAGTTTAGGGTTATTTTGGATGTTAATTGATGTTTAGAAATGGTTAGAAGTGATGAATCTTGGCAGGGTTAAGTTTTGGAAGAGTTTGGAGGTGATTTCAGTTGTGTTTAGTAGCCGAAATATTGGTTTTAAGTAGAGCAGCGAGTTTAAGTGTGTTGGCTGAAGATTTTAATGCATGATGATGCATTATTCCTCTATTGTTATGTGTTTAAAACAGGGGAGAATGATCCGGAAGCAATAGAGGTGGCGTTGGGAGTTTCGGATGCTTGAAAGGCTTGTCGGCTAGCATAGTTTTGTGTATCGGTGAGTGAGATCATGTTTTCCAGCTT
This sequence comes from Hibiscus tridactylites, assembly GCA_958450335.1. NCBI lineage: Eukaryota > Viridiplantae > Streptophyta > Magnoliopsida > Malvales > Malvaceae > Hibiscus > Hibiscus tridactylites. Next base: position 53,718,679 of record OY288279.1, on the reverse strand, counting down.
TGGAATGGTTTTGAAAAGAGGTTTGGGAACTTAAATTTAGGCTTGAAACGCCGGTTTAAGTTCGGAAGTAAGTAATGTGGAATTCTCTCTCAATTGTGCTATTATTGTTTTGGAAACTATCAAAATGGGCTTTGATGTGTTTGATTTGTCAATGTGGTTTAATTTGATGATTGAGCATGGGTTTTAAAGCATGTTTTAGCATGATTAATGCTGGTTTTGAAAGTCATGTATTGAAGGATGCTCAAGGTAAGAGATCCTTAGTTTAACATGTTATTAATATGATTATGTTGCATGGAGATGCATGATGATAAATGGCTTTGATTAATGCTTTAAACAGTGAATTGATGATGGTATTTGATGTATATTGGCAAGTGATGTAAGTGGTTTTTGGTTACTTTAATCGGATATAGTTAGCCAGCTATAGGATTGGGTGCACCGTGAATAAAGTCGCCTTGGATGTCGAGGGGTTGTAATTGTACCGTAAACTCCATCCAAGTACCCTAACGAGTGAGGTACGATCACAACGGTGGTTAAAAGTCCGTGTGTGGATCTTAGATCACAACGGTGGTTAAAAGTCCGTGTGTGGATCTTGTGTTATGTGTCCCTTGCTCTCGTTAGTGGAATTATACAACTATCGATGAGTGATGTTGAGGGGTTGTGATTGTACCGTTAAACTCCATCACGGGTGTTAAGGGGTTGTGATTGTACCGATAAACTCCACCTTGTGTTGTTCGGTAGTGTGTATGAAGCGTGTGGGACAACGCTTGTAATCCGCATATCCGATTATGTCATGTGTTGAAATGGTTTTTGAACTATCACTTGAAAGCCAATATAATGTATTTGAATGTAATGAAGCGAGAGATGCTTGAAAATGATGCGAGGTTACATGAGAATTTGTAAATGATGCAAGAATGCATGTGATACTTGTTAAGTATGAACAAATGTATATCTTTTATTTTAAATGGTGCATATGTGTATAGAATCTCATAAGTGCATTGAAGTCTTGTGAAGGCTTGTTTTAAAAAGGCGTGTAATGTAAATGTTGCTTTTGTAGTCCATGTGTTTTGCATTTGTTGAATGAATGAGATTGATAGAAGGAACATTTGGTTTTCAAAAAGGCATTTTGCTTTGAAATGATCATCAAGCATGGGAATAGTATGTTGCGAAGTGGTGTGATTTCCAAGGAAATTGAGTTAAACTTTGCATGAATTGTTCATGCTTGAAAATGGTTAAATGATAGTATTTGTAAGAATGTGGTTTGGGGTGAGTTGTTTAGCATATCAAAGTTAAAGGTTGGTTTTCATGTTGAGCAATGCATAATTTAAACCAATGTTGTTTCAAAGGAGGTTTTCAAACAATGCTTTGGTTTATTGATTGTATCTACATTTAAAGAAGGTTTTATGATTCGCTTCATTGATGGTGTTTTGGTTTTGAGCATTCCTCACTAAGCATTATGTGCTTACGCTCCTTTTTGTCCATCAATGCAGATATTTGAAGTTGGGACAGCAAGAAGCAAGGGATTCGAGAAGAGCTCCACTTGAGAAGTATGTCTTGGTTTATAGCTCTAGATAATAAAGGAAATGGGGGGAGAGTCTTATATGTTGTTGTGTAATGAGATTGAGTATGTTGACCATGTTCGGTTTATGGTTTGAATCTTGTTGAGGATCTTTGCAATATTTGAATCTTCTTCTTCATGTGTTGATATGCTATGCTCTTTGTTTTAAAAGCAAGATCATGTGTTGGTTGTGAAGAATGTGTAGGTGTGCTTAATGTTTGTAATGTATCTAGTCTTTGATGAAATTTGATTGTTATAATGCTTATCGTGTTGATGATATGTTATGGAATGGTTTCAATTATGTTTGATGTTGTTTGGAAATGAAAAACCAGAATTTTCTTCTATTTCTGGGCAGGGTGTATCGAAACACCCTTGGCTGTTTCGAAACGAGTGCTTTAAATGGCTTGGGCGTTTCGGAACGGCTAGAAGTGTTTCGAAACACTTTTGCTACTGGAAGGGTCCGTTTCTAAACTGGTTTCGGAACATACCCGTGTTTCGAAATGGTCAACACCATTTCGATACGGGCGTACGACACGGGTGTTTCTACACGGGTGTCAGTGTTTCGAAACAGGTGACCGTTGGACAGTTTCTGCATGCTTTACATTTTAGTCCTGAAAGTTGTAAATGCAATTGCTTGAGCTTGAGATGTCTTTTTAAGCTGAAATTTGGTAGAGAGGCTTGTAATATGTTTAATTGAGGTTTGGTAAAACTAAAATCTTGGAAGTCCTTTTATTTTCTAAAATTTACATTTTGGTCCCTAATATTTGTATATTGTGCAATTGAATCCCTTATTTAAATCCGATCGCTGTGCTTAATTCGTATATGTTTCTCAAGTGCTCGCTTAGGGTTAATGTGTATCTAGATAAGTTAAAAAAAGTAAAAAAAAAGGTTGTTAATCAAGGTTGACTTTGGTTTTCCCCGTGTAATCTTCGTAGTTCGGGTCTATCGTCTAGGCCGGGCTAAGGGTGTTACATTTGTTGGTATCAGAGCTAAGTTGCGTATATTTGGGGCGATGCTAAGTTTGTGGTAAGTCGTTATGGTAAGTGTTAGATGTTTATTCTGATATGTGGTTGCAGGTTTGTTAAAAAATACGTTTCTGAGTGAATTGTTGATGTTTTTATCATGCTTTTTGGTTATGAATCTTTTGTGAGCTAATGTGAACATGTATTGGTGATATGCTGGTGTTGTGAGTTGATTTTCTGAGTAATGAAAATGTGATGGGTATGATATGTTGATATTATGTTGTTGAGGGTGAATGTTGTTTGATGAGAGCATGATTGAAGTTTGCTGATTGATATGCTCGATGTTGTGATATCCATGTTTTTATTGGTTGTTATGTCGTATAAAAGGGGAGAGTTCGGGATACCCATTGCCTTATTATTATAGCTATTGTGTTATGTTGGAGTTGGAGTCTTGAATCCTTGCTTGAAGCTGGCCTGATCGTTTTGTTTGTTTTGTTATCATTGCTTTGTTAATAATAGCACAATGGGATCGATGAGAGAATGGCAGTTGGGTACGATGGTTGCTGCCTTAGAGCAGGTTGTTAAGGGGTGGAATTCACTTTTTGGTAGGAGTGAACCGCTTCGGTCAACAGTGCCTGGAGTTGAGGAAGTAAGGCAGGATGAGAAAGCTGGTTCTGTGATGAAGGATTCATCACCTGTGGTTCAAGGGGTGTCGGAAACATCTCAGGCTGTGGTGAAAGTGAGGCCTCTAGACGTGCCGACTGTCGGATATGCGAGTTTGTCAAAACAACGTTTATATGATTTGGGAGCTGTGGAGTATCATGGTTCGACACTTGAGGCGTTCGAGGCTTGGTTAGCCAGAATAATTCTGATTTTGGACCAGGAAGGGTGTGACAACGCCTGTAAGCTGGGAAGTGTTGTCTTGTTAATGTTGGAGGATGCTTGTGCTTGGTGGACATCTGTGGCGGTGGCAACGAATATCCACGATATAGATTAGGAGTTCTTTGTGTCTGCCTTTAATGGAAGATACCTTGGAGAGAAGTTCTCAGGGGTCAAGCAGCGTGGGGGTGTGGTTTCAGGTTATGATGGTGGGAAAAGTTTAAGCAAAAGAGTTGTGGGTACTGACTTCAAGAGTGGTCAGCGTAAAAAGCTACGTGATAGAAGGGTTTGCTTGAATCAAAGTCTGGGTGGTAGTGCAGATGTGGGTCAAGTGCAATATGACCAAGGAGTGGTAGCTCGGTTGCCGAAGTGTGACCATTGTGGAAGGTGTCACGTTGGAGTTTGTTGGAGCGTGAGAGTTTGTTGAAATTGTGGTTCTAAGGAGCATGTGAAGCGAAATTGTCCTCAATTGGTGAGATCAGCTTCAGTTGGTGCAAAAGTGTCTCAGAAGGGTCGTGAGCGCGGCCGAGACAGAGTTCGGAGGTGGCAAGAAAGGCAAAAAGGCGGGAGGTGTTTGGGGGATGGATCTTGTTGGATTTGTGGGTCTGTAGGACATTTGAGACAAAATTGTTTGGAGTTAGCTCGGGGTAGTCAGGTTTCTTTACCGCAGGGATACGATGATGACCCTAAAGTGTTGGTTGATGCTGCGGCGGTGCGGCCAGAGAATGATGGTTCTGCAAGGAAGAGAGTTTGTCTGTTGGAGCTCCGGGGCAATAAGGTGATTACAGGTGACCTTGTAAAGTAATCTTTGCCCTAGTTATCTTTGTTTGGTTTCGGTTTGGATTCCCTTGTGTAGTGGGTAAGGTCTTATAGCTAGACAGTTGGGGTAGCAGCTGGTGTTGTTTTGGAAACAACTTTACCGTGAAGAGTGTATTAGTGGTGTATTTTGTAGCTAGCAGATTGTTAGAATGGTAGAGTTGTAAAAGTTAGAAGTGAGGTAAGAGGTTGTTCTTAGGCGGATTCTGAGGATGTTATTGGTAAGTGTGAACCGACATACATGGACAGTTAAAACCATTTGTTATGTATTATATATATGTTGGTACATGCATACATGCAGCATGACATTAGAGGTTTTGCATACATGTACACAGGCATTGATAGGGCATTTTGGTGACCATGCATACGAACATTCACACTTGCTAATAGCTAGCTGGGTCCGTTAGTGTTGTGGTAGGTTTAGGTTGGATGGTGGGTTTTTAAGCGTTGTTTTGATGCTAGAAGTAGTGGAAGGTAGTAAGCAAGTTGTCAGTAATATTATGTGTGATCTAGCATGTTGGCAGAAGGAAGGTGCTTTGGTGCTTAAAGAGTTTATTGGTGTGGTGGGGAGGAGGTTACCGATTGAAGGTAGAATCGGTCGAGGTGTTTTTGAATAGCTAATAGGTGTGGTAGTTTCTTTGTGTTAGATGGTGTTGTAGGCTAGTGGATGTGTTTCCGGAGTGTTGAGTCGTCTTGGCGTTGATGTTTGCAATAGGAGGGTTGTTTATGTAGGTGATGGTTCGTAGCGACCTTAGAGAAGTTGGGAGGAGTTTGTGTTGAGAGCTGTGGATAAGGTTTGGTGGAATGAGTAGAGGTTTCGTAATCTTAATATGTTTGTATGGAATGGGTGGTATCCAGTTAAGGCTAGTGTTATGGTCAAGCTTGAAGTGGAAAGACAATGTAAGTTCAAGGGCCATTGTTGGTTGGCCAGGTTCTTGAGAAAAGTGGTTTGTTAGTTGATATAAGTAAATCTTTTCTAAGTCAGCTAGGGGTGAGTGGAACAACTGGCGGAGTTAAGGTCGGAGTCTTGTGGCATGGGTTTCGAATGTTGTGTGAGTAGCTTTGGTGAGTTGTTATGGTAGTGATAGTGGCAGATGTGAAGGAATGTTATCAATACTTTGAGAAGTTTGAGTAAGCAGTTGTTGCTTAAGAAATTTTTGCTTGCTGTGGTAATCTTTGAAAGGAGTTGAGTGGTTTTGCAAGGGGTTTTAAGAGCAGCGAAGGTGGTGGGTCGCATGGTGGCCGAAACTGGATGGGTTGTTGTCACCGTGTGTGCGAGTTTTGTTGTGGGAGTTATGAGATTAGGTGGAGTATGTTGTAAAGATTTGAGAGTTCTTCGGGTTGTTGGGGTTGTGCATAGTTCGAAAGTGTGATAAGTTAAGCTGAGGTTAATAACCGAGTGTTCTGGAAGTCTTGAACCGTAAGTAGTGGTGCTGGATTTGGTATAGTGTGAGTTTGATTTGAGGATGTGTTGGTTTTGTGGTGTTTTGGCTTAGGATGTTTCAGGGGTGACTAAGTCTCCTGTGTTACTTTGTGTGTTGCTTTGGGAAGTCTGGTATCATGCTCTTTCGCAGGTTGAAATTTCGAGGACGAAATTTCCTAAGAGGGGGAGAGTTGTAACACCCCAAATTTGGGCTTAGAAGTTTAGGGTCTGAACTGAACCGGTCTGAGAAACAGTTCGAATATAAAAAGAGGTTTTAGGGAACGCCTAGTTCGAGAAGCTTTAAAAATATAGAAAAATATCTAAAAATCCTCATTTAATATATAAAAGAGAATGGTGAAATCAATTTTACAAAATGAAGTTTGGAAATATTACATTTCGGTGTAGTGACCAAATCGCAGTTTTTGCAAAAGTGAAATAGTGACTGTTTTGTAAAGGATTGAAACTTTGAATCTTTAAGGAGCTAATTTACCTAAAAAAATTTCTCCAGATTTTTCCTTAATTTGGGTAATTTTATTAATGTTTTACTTAAAGGAAATGAGGTTTAATTAAATGAGAAACTAACTTTGACTATTCATAACTACTTTTCACAAATTTTCCCTCTCTTCATTTTCTCTCAAATTCCTTTCAACCAAACACATTTCTCCAGCAAATTTACTTTGATTTTACACTTCATTTGATGAGATTTCAATTCCTCTTTGATTCCTAATTAATCTTTCATCCAATCTATTTGTTTTCTACATTGAATTTTCATGGAAATTGGCTCAAATCAAGGAGAAATCATCATTTAGAGGTAAGATTGTTCTTCTCCTCTAAATACTCAGTTCTTTACTGAAATTCCCAAGTTGTCAATCCTTAATTTAAGTTTTATAAATGGTTTTAATGTTAGAAACTTGATTTTGGCTTAAAACTCAAGATTTGAAAGGAATCTTGAAGAATTTCGTTGTGATTGTTTGGGCTCTGTTTTGAGATGATTCTTTAATTTATTATGGATGTCTAATGATTTGGAAATGAGGTTTTATCAATGCAATTCCGAATAGGTTGTATTTCCTAAGTTTTTGCTTATGAAAATGGTGGTTTTTGAGGTGATCTTGGTGTTCTGTTATAGCTAGAGGTATAAGGACGAGTTTAGGGTTATTTTGGATGTTAATTGATGTTTAGAAATGGTTAGAAGTGATGGATCTTGGCTGGGTTAAGTTTTGGAAGAGTTTGGAGGTGATTTCGGTTGTGTTTGGTAGCCGAAATGTTGGTTTTAAGTAAAGCAGCGAGTTTAAGTGTGTTGGCTGAAGATTTTAATGCATGACGATGCATTAATCCTTTGTTGTTATGTGTTTAAAAGATGGGAGAATGATCCGGAAGCAATAGAGGTGGCGATGGGAATTTCAGATGCTTGAAAGGCTTGTCGGCTAGCATAGTTTTGTGTATCGGAGAGTGAGATCATGTTTTCCAGCTTTGGAATGGTTTTGAAAAGAGGTTTGGGAACTTAAATTTAGGCTTGAAACGCCGGTTTAAGTTTGGAAGTAAGTAATATGGAATTCTCTCTCAATTGTGCTATTATTGTTTTGGAAACTATCAAAACGGGCTTTGATGTGTTTGATTTGTCAATGTGGTTTAATTTGTTGATTGAGCATGGTTTTTAAAGCATGTTTTAGCATGATTAATACTGGTTTTGGAAGTCATGTATTGAAGGATGCTCAAGGTAAGAGATCCTTGGTTTAACATGTTATTAATATGATTATGTTGCATGGAGATGCATGATGATAAGTGGCTTTGATTAATGCTTTAAACAGTGAATTGATGATGGTATTTGATGTATATTGGCAAGTGATGTAAGTGGTTTTTGGTTACTTTAATCGGATATAGTTAGCCGGTTATAGGATTGGGTGCACCGTGAATAAAGTCGCCTTGGATGTCGAGGGGTTGTAATTGTACCGTAAACTCCATCCAAGTACCCTAATGAGTGAGGTAAGATCACAACGGTGGTTAAAAGTCCGTGTGTGGATCTAAGATCACAATGATGGTTAAAAGTCCGTGTGTGGATCTTGTGTTATGTGTCCCTTGCTCTCGTTAGTGGAATTATACAACTACCGATGAGTGATGTTGAGGGGTTGTGATTGTACCGTTAAACTCCATCACGGGTGTTGAGGGGTTGTGATTGTACCGATAAACTCCACCTTGTGTTGTTCGGTAGTGTGTATGAAGCGTGTGGGACAACGCTTGTAATCCGCATATCCGATTGTGTCATGTGTTGAAATGGTTTGTGAACTATCACTTGAAAGCCAATATAATGTATTTGAATGTAATGAAGCGAGAGATGCTTGAAAATGATGCGAGGTTACATGAGAATATGTAAATGATGCAAGAATGCATGTGATACTTGTTAAGTATGAACAAAAGTATATCTTTTATTGTGAATGGTGCATATATGTATAGAATCTCATAAGTGCATTGAAGTCTTGTGAAGGCTTGTTTTAAAAAGGCGTGTAATGTAAATGTTGCTTTTGTAGTTCACGTGTTTTGCATTTGTTGAATGAATGAGATTGATAGAAGGAACAGTTGGTTTTCAAAATGGCATTTTGCTTTGAAATGATCATCAAGCATGGGAATAGTATGTTGCGAAGTGAGGTGATTTCCAAGGAAATTGAGTTAAACTTTGCATGAAGTGTTCATGCTTGAAAAAGGGTTAAATGATAGTATTTGTAAGAATGTGGTTTGGGGTGAGTTGTTTAGCATATCAAAGTTAAAGGTTGGTTTTCATGTTGAGCAATGCATAATTTAAAGCAGTGTTGTTTCAAAGGAGGTTTTCAAACAATGCTTTGGTTTATTGAATTGTATCTACATTTAAAGAAGGTTTTATGATTCGCTGCATTGATGGTGTTTTGGTTTTGAGCATTCCTCACTAAGCATTATGTGCTTACGCTCCTTTTTGTCCATCAATACAGATATTTGAAGTTGGGACAGCAAGAAGCAAGAGATTCGAGAAGAGCTCCACTTGAAAAGTATGTCTTGGTTTATAGCTGTAGATAATAAAGGCAATGGGGGGAGAGTCTTATATGTTGTTGTGTAATGAGATTGAGTATGTTGACCATGTTCGGTTTATGGTTTGAATCTTGTTGAGGATCACTTTGCAATATTTGAATCTTCTTCTTCATGTGTTGATATGCTATGCTCTTTGTTTTAAAAGCAAGATCATGTGTTGGTTGTGAAGAATGAGTAGACGTGCTTAATGTTTGTAATGTATCTAGTCTTTGATGAAATTTGATTGTTATAATGCTTATCGTGTTGATGATATGTTATGGAATGGTTTCAATTATGTTTGATGGTGTTTGGAAGTGAAAAACCAGAATTTTCTGTTGTTTCTGGGCAGGGTGTATCGAAACACCATTGGCTGTTTCGAAACGGGTGCTTTAAATGGCTTGGGCGTTTCGGAACGGCTAGAAGTGTTTCGAAACACTTTTGCTACTGGAAGGGTCCGTTTCTGAACTAGTTTCGGAACATACCCACGTTTCGAAACGGTCAACATTGTTTCGATACGGGCGTACGACACGGGTGTTTCTATACGGGTGTCAGTGTTTCGAAACATGTGACAGTTGGACAGTTTCTGCATGCTTTACATTTAATCCTGAAAGTTGTAAATGCAATTGCTTGAGCTTGAGATGTCTTTTTAAGCTGAAATTTGGTAGAGAGGCTTTTAATATGTTTAATTGAGGTTTGGTAAAACTAAAATCTTGGAAGTCCTTTTATTTTCTAAAATTTACATTTTGGTCCTTAATATTTGTATATTGTGCAATTGAGTCCCTTATTTGAATCCGATCGCTGTGCTTAATTCGTAAATGTTTCTCAAGCGCTCGCTTAGGGTTAATGTGTATCTAGATAAGTTAAAAAAAGTAAAAAAAAGGGTCGTTAATCAAGGTTGACTTTCGGGTTGACTTTGGTTTTCCCCGTGTAATCTTCGTAGTTCGGGTCTATCGTCTAAGCCGGGCTAAGGGGGTTACACTCAACAAGACAAGGAAATCCAATTCTCTTAAACGCTCGAGGTAACGGAAAAGAAAGCGCTCGGAGTCAAGGGAGTTGAGATCAATAACACGCTCACGACGAACTTCAAACTCCTTGACATAAGCGAACCGATCCCTCATCTCTTGAGTTTGAAGACTTTTTTGAAAAAGATGAGTGAGATTAGGACGAATACTCGAGTCACTAACTTGACTGGTCTTACGCTTTTTGTGAATATTGTCCGTAGCCATCCTAAAAACATTAAGCAAGCGAAAAGAAATTTAAGTGTATGCATGAGATTTCGTAATTCAATCCAATGATAAATCCCACTTAGGTTTAAAAACAAGTTTTTTAAAATCAAATAAACAAAACAAAACAAAACAAAAAAAAAATTAAGAGAAAAACAGTAAATAAAAATACGAGAGAAAAATTATATATTCGAATAAAAAAATTGAAGATTTTGAAAAAAATTTACAAGATTTGAAAAACCCAAGTATCAAAACATATAAACTATACAAAAATAAAATTTTCTAACCTAAGATTCGAATACAAATTGAAGGAAAAAGAAAAAGATGAAAAATACCTTAAATTGGGATTTTGGATGAATGGATGAAAATCCTTGCACACTATAGTTGAAGCTTGCTTAGACTTGTGTTTAAGAAGAAAACCCCTCAAGATTTGGTGAAAAACAAAGAGGTTTAGAGGGTTTTTATAGGAAAAATTCGAGTCTAGGGTTTTTAGGGTTTGGGAGAGTTTTAATTTGTGTTAAACTTTATCATTAAAAGCCCCTTTAAAGCAGTCCGCGAATCCGTTTCGGAACGGTCTTGATCGTTTCGAAACGTGGGCATGAAAGATTGACCGATTTTTCAACTTCAGCTGACCGTTTCGATACAGGTTTGATCATATCGAATCCCCGTTGACTCGTATCGAAACTTGTTTTGATACACCCCTTGGCAGTAGCCAAAACGTTTCGAAACCCTGTTAAGGCGTTTCGAAACACCCTTCTCTCAGATAGGAATTTAAAGCATCCGTATCGAAACAGGTTGACCCGTTTCGATACACCTGGGCCTGGAAGTGCAGATGAGGCTCTAAAAGTGCAGAAAAATGTATTTTTCTAAGGCCTAACTTGCATGAATGACATGAATGAGCAGGAAAAACATATGCAAACATAAACGTACTCCCCCTAGCTATAGGAATGGATGAAATTAGGAGACAAAACACATAAACATGGCATTTCACAAGATCAAGCAATTCTAAGCACAAAAGAGGTCCTAAAAGGTCAAGATAGGCTAGCTAGACCTAACTCTCTCCTAAGGGACCAAAAACGCTCTTTGTCTAAAGGTTTTATAAATATGTCCGCTAATTGATTTAAGGTGTCTACATACTCTATAACCACATCTTCTTTAAGGACATGATCTCTAATGAAATGATGCCTTATTTCTATGTGTTTGGTTCTAAAGTGTTGGATGGGATTTTTTGTCAAACATATAACACTAGTGTTATCACATTTAAGGGGTATGGTTTCAACTTTAATACCATAATCTAAGAGTTGTTGCTTCATCCAAAGGACTTGAGCACAACAACTCCATAAGGATATGTACTCGGCTTCGGTGGTAGATAAAGCTACACTATTTTGTTTCTTAGAGAAACAAGATACGAGCATACTACCTAGGAATTGACAAGTTCTCGAAGTACTCTTCCTATCGATTTTACATCCCCCATAATCCGCATCCGAATAAGCATGAAGGTTGAAGGTGGAGTCTCTAGGGTACCAAAGAGCTAGACAAGGAGTATCTCTAAGGTACCTAAAGATTCTCTTAACGGCTATAAGGTGAGACTCTCTAGGACAAGCTTGAAACCTAGCACACAAGCAAACACTAAACAAGATATCCAGTCTACTTGCGATAAGGTAAAGAAATGATCCAATCATAGAACGGTAAAGCTTAGAGTCGACACACTTACCTCCTTCATCTTTGTCAAGCTTTGTAGATGAGCTCATAGGTGTGGCTTGAGGCTTTGCATTCTCCAAGCCAAACTTCTTGAGCATATCCTTTATGTACTTTGCTTGATTGATGAAGGTGACATCCTTCTTTTGCTTGATTTGGAGTCCCAAAAAGAATGAGAGCTCCCCCATCATGCTCATCTCGAATTCACCTTGCATTAGCTTAGCAAACTCTTTGCAATGACATTCGTTAGTAGAACCAAAAATAATATCATCGACATAAATTTGAACTACTAAGATGTCATTTTTATACATTTTTATAAAGAGTGTAGTGTCCACCTTACCTTTTTCAAAACCTTTTTCAATTAAAAAATTTGAAAGTCTTTCATACCAAGCTCTAGGAGCTTGATTTAAACCAAAAAGAGCTTTAGTGAGTTTGAAAACATGATTTGGAAATTTTGAGTCTTCAAAACCCGATGGTTGTTCCACATACACTTCCTCATTTATAAAACCATTTAAAAACGCGCTTTTTAACATCTGTAACCCCCTTAGCCCGGCCTAGACGGTTGACCCGAACTACGAAGATTACACGGGGAAAACCAAAGTCAACCCGAAAGTCAACCTTGATTAACGACCCTTTTTTTTATTTTTAAACTTGTCTAGATGCATATTAACCCTAAGAGTACACTTGGGACAAGCATACTCAAAAATTACAGCAATCGGAAATCAATAGGGGACTCAATTGCTCAACATACGAATTTAGGGACCAAAATGTAAATTCTGGAAATTAAGAAGACTTTACCATTTTTAAGATATTATTATGAAATTAATTATGTTTCGTGCTTCTCAGCCAAATTTCATCACAAACGGACATCCCAAACTCAAACAATTGCATAAACAAAGTTCAGGACCATAATGTAAAGATTTCAAAACATATAACCATCAGATTCAGTGCCCAACGGTCGAGTGTTCCGAAACGGGGAATGTCCATTCCGATACGTGGGACCGTTTCGAACCCTGTTCCGAAACAAGGCTTGGCAGTAGCAAAAACGTTTCGGAACGGTTCTACCCGTTTCGAATCACCAAGGCCATTTCAGGCCCCCTGTTCCAAAATAGTAGCACCCATTCCGATACGGGCTGCCCAGAAATGCAGAATTTTCCTGGTTTAACACACTTTCGACCCACCAAAAACATTCATATGACCTCCATATCATGCCAACAAGTCATCAAACAATAAAGGAACATATTTGCATCAACAAAACTCGATCATGGCATCAAATAGGAAAAACCACAAGTCTAAAGGCATGCATCCTATAATTGGAGAATCAAGAAATCATCAAACCTCCAAAACAAATACCAAAAGGCCATTTACATGTTCCAAACATCATAGGCATTAAACCAAACTTAGGGAGTCCAAAACATCTCCCAAAACACAATCTAGGTTCCCATTGCCAAATACCAAAAGCTAATAGTGTTGTGAAAATAGTCACCATACATGAGCTTAGACTTTCACTTGGATCCTTGACCTCTTTGCTGCCCTTAAAGCACTTCAATTCTCTGCATTATTGGTTCAAGAAAGAGAGCGTAAGCATACATGCTTAGTGATAAATGCTCTAATGAAACAACACAATAATGCACTTTGTAAAACACCTTTCAAAGGCCTTTAGATTCATAAACTTCATTTCTCATGCACAATGCATACAAAACAAGCATCTCATGCTTCATTACATCATCATGTCATATTGGCTTTCAAGTGATAATCCATAACCATTTTCAACTCAAAACACAATCGGATACGCGGATTACAAGCGTTGTCCCATACACTTCATACACACTACCAAACATACAAGGTGGAGTTTACCGGTACAATCTCAACCCCTCAACATCCGTGATGGAGTTTAACGGTACAATCACAACCCCTCCACATCACTCATTGGTAGTTGTATAACATCACTAACGAGAACACGGGACACACAACACAAGATCTACACTTGGCATTTTAACCACCATTACGATCTTAGACATCTCGTTAGTGTACTTGGATGGAGTTTACGGTACCATTACAACCCCTCGACATCCAAGGAGACTTACTTCACGGTGCACCCGATCCTATAGCCGGCTAACTATATCCGATTCAAGTACTTTTAAACCAACACATCACTTGCCAATATACATTATTTACCATCATCAATCCACTGTTTTAAAGCATTAAACAAAACCATTAAACAATCATGCATCACTATGCATCAAACCACATTTATCAATGTCCAAATCAAGGATCTCTTACCTTGAGCATCCTTCAACACATGGCTTACAAAACCAGCATTAAACATGGCAAAATATGCTTTCAAAATAGAATTTAAACATGCAAGTTAAACACATTGCATCCAACCATCTCATGGTCCATCAAAAAGAGAGTTTCTCCGAAAACTTACTCTTGAGCTTAGCTAAGTTGTTTAGACTTAAACTAAGCTCCCATAACCTTCAAACATTGGTTTCAAAGCTGAAAACCAAACTTAACTCACCAATTCCGTTTCGCAAGATTGCCGAAACGCCGATCAAGCCTCCGGATCAACACCACAAGGATCCGAAGTTGTCTCCCCTGTTTTAAACACATCAAAGCAGAGGATTAATGCATCATCATGCATTTAAATCTTCAGCCATTACACCTAAACTCGCTGCTCTCACCAAAACTCACATTTCGGCTACCAAACACAATCGAAAACACATCCAAACACTTCCAAACCATTACCCAGCCAAGATCCATCAATTCTAAACATTCTTAGACATCAATTAACATCCGAAAAGGACCTAATCACGTCCCTATACCTCCAGCTATAACAGAACACCAAAATCACCTCAAAATCCACCATTTTCTCAAGTAAAAACTTAGGAAAATCAACCTATTCGGGATTGCATTGATTAAACCTCAATTACACATCATTTAGACATCCAAAATACATCAAAAAGACATCTCAAAACAGAGCCCAACCATCCAATACGAATTTCCTCAAAATTAAATCCAAATCTTGCATTTTAAGCCAAAATCAAGAACACAACATCAAAACCTTTAATAAAACTCAATTTAAGGATTGAGAACTTGGGAATTTCAGTAAAGAACTGAGTATTTAGAGGAGAAGGACGTTCATACCTCTAAATGTGGATTTCTCCTTGTTTAGAGCCAAAATCCTTGAAAATTCAATAAGCAAATGATGAGGATTTGATGTAGAAATGATTAGGAATCATTTAGGAATTGAAATATCAACTTTAGGTGTGAAAATCAAAGGAAAAATTGCTGTGGAAATGTGTTTGGCTGAGGAAATTTTGAGAGAAAATGAAATGGGAAATTTTGGCAAAAGTTAGTTATGAAACCAAAATGTGACTTTTCCATCTTTTCTTTTTATTAATTAACATTAAATGAGTCTTTAAAATTTAAGAAAAATCTGGAGAAATCCTCCCTTGGGTAAATTAGCTCCTTAAAGATTCAAAGTTTTAATCCTTTTAAAACAGTCATGAACTTTTCAAAAATTACATTTTAGTCACTAACTTGAAATGTCATATTTCCAAACCTCATTTTGTAAAATTGATTTCACCACTCTCTTATATATAATAAAAGAGGATTTTTAGATATTTTTCCATATTTTTAATGCATCCCGAACTAGGCTTCCCTAAAAACCACCTTTTATATTCGAACCAAAATTTAAATCGGTCTGGTTCAGACCCTAAACTTCCAAGCCCAAAATTGAGGTGTTACAACTCTCCCCCCTTAAGAAATTTCGTCCTCGAAATTTACCTGGAGGAAAAAGGTATGGAAACTGTTTCACCATGTCATCCTTCCGTTCCCACGTGGCTTCCTCAGTACCACGATGCTTCCACAACACCTTTACCAACTCAATGGTCTTGCCTCTAAGAACTTTACTGTCCGAATCCAGAATCTCCACCGGTTCCTCATCATAGGTCAAATCCGGATTCAACTCCACTTCTTCCACATGCATAACATGCGAAGGATCCGATCTATACCTCTGAAGCATAGAGACATGAAACACATCATGAATCTTTTCCAACTCTTGCGGTAACCTCAACTTGTACGCAACAGGACCCACACGCTTAATCACCTCGTAAGGTCCAATGTACCTAGGGCTCAACTTACCCTTTCGACCAAACCTCATCACCTTTTTCCAAGGCGAAACTTTCAAAAACACACGGTCACCCACCGCATACTCAATCTCTTTACGCTTCAAATCCGCGTAAGACTTTTTCCGATCAGAAGCTGCCTTCAATCGCTCACAAATGAGCTTCACCTTCTCGGTGGTTCCTTTCAACAAAGCTGGCATCGAAACCAACTTCTGACCTGTTTCAGCCCAACAAAGAGGAGTCCGACACTTCCTCCCGTACAAAGCTTCATAAGGTGCCATTTGAATACTTGCCTGATAACTATTATTATAGGCAAACTCCACCAAGGGCAAATGTTTCTCCCAAGAGCCCTGGAACTCAATCACACTGCATCTCAACATATCCTCCAGCACTTGGATAACATGCTCAGACTGTCCATCCGACTGCGGATGATAAGATGTACTGAAATTCAACTGTGTACCCAAAGCCTAATGCAAACACTGCCAGAAACGCGATGTAAACCTCGGATCTCTATCTGACACAATCGACTTTGGTACACCATGTAGCCGCACAATCTCAGCAATGTACAGCTCCGCAAGCTTGTCCAAATTATACGTAGTATGCACCGGTATGAAATGCACACACTTCGCCAGGCGATCCACAATCACCCACACCGAATTCTTCTTTGATGGCGACAAAGGCAACCCAGACACGAAATCCATTGTAATCCTTTTTCACTTCCACACAGGAATCCTCAACGGTTGCAACAACCTTGAAGGAAACTGATGCTCAGCCTTAACTCGCTGACATACCATGCACTTGCTTACAAACTCAGCAACATCTTTCTTTAAACCCATCCAATAGTACTCATCACGAAGATCATGGTACATCTTAGTACTACCAGGGTGCATAGCAAAAGGACTACTGTGAGCTTCAGTCAAAATAGCACGCCTCAACTCAACATCATTGGGCACTGCTATTCGACTCCCAAAGCACAAAACTCCATCATCATTAAAGCAGAAATCCGATGGCCTATCCTCAGCAATATCCTAAACATGTGACACCAAGGAATCATCCAACAACTACTTATCTTTAATCAACTGAACCAAAGATTGTTTCACTTGCAACTCAGCCACAAGACCACCATCACGCGAAATGCTCAAACTGGCAAACATAGCCCTCAACTCCACAACTACCTTCCTACTCAAGGCATCCGCTACAACATTAGCTTTACCTGGGTGGTACTCGATCGTCAAGTCGTAATCCTTAAGCAACTCCACCCAACGGCGTTGCCTAAGATTCAACTCTTTCTGAGACATCAGATACTTCAAACTCTTGTGATCCGTGTACACAGTACACTTCTCACCATACAGGTAATGTCTCCAAATTTTCAAAGCGAAAACTACCGCAGCTAACTCAATGTCATGCGTAGGATAATTGCGCTCATGCACCTTCAACTGACGCGATGCATAAGCCACCACCTTACCCTCTTGCATCAACACACAACCCAAACCAACGTAGGATGCATCACTATACACCACAAACTCTTTGCCTGATTCAGGTTGAACCAAGATAGGAGCTTGCGTCAAAGCTGCCTTAAGCTTCTCAAAAGCCTGCTGTCTCGCTTCCGTCCACTCATACTTAACATCCTTTTGCATCAACTTCGTCAAAGGTGCAGCAATCTTTGAAAACCCATCCACAAACCTCCGATAATATCCCGCCAAACCAAGGAAACTACGAACTTCATGAACAGACTTAAGAGGCTTCCAGTTCATCACTTCCTCAATCTTCTAAGGATCAACACGAATTCCTTCAACAGAAACCACATGACCAAGAAACACAACTTCTCTGAGCCAGAACTCACACTTGCTCAGCTTAGCATAAAGCTGATTCTCCAACAAAGCCTGCAACACAATTCTCAAATGCCCCTTATGCTCCTCCTCAGTACGAGAGTACACGAGAATATCATCAATGAACACCACAACAAAATTATCCAAGTATTCATGGAACACTCTATTCATCATGTCCATGAAAGCTGCAGGAGCATTCGTCAAACCAAACGGCATCACAAGAAACTCATAATGCCCATACCTTGTTCTGAAGGTTGTCTTTGGCACATCCACATCTTTCACCTTCAACTGGTAATACCCTGACCTTAAGTCAATTTTAGAGAACACGGCCGCTCCCCGAAATTGATCAAAAAGATCATCAATTCTCGGCAATGGATACCGATTCTTGATAGTCAACTTGTTAAGCTGACGGTAATCGATGCACATTCTCATAGTGCCATCCTTTTTCTTTACAAACAAGACCGGTGCACCCCAAGGTGACACACTCGGCCGAATGAAGCCACGATCAAGCAACTCCTGAAGTTGCGTCTTCAGCTCTTTCAACTCTTTAGGTGCCATTCGATAAGGAGTAATGGACACTGGAGTTGTGTTTTCATACAACTCAATTCCAAACTCCACTTCACGATTAGGAGGCAATCCAGGCAACTCCTCCGGAAACACACCAGGAAACTCTCGCACAGTCCTGATATCTTGCACTCGTAACTCCTTAGAGCTAGGATTCATCACAAAGGCTAGATAGGCTTCACAACCTTGCTTCAGCATCCGACTCGCTTCCAATGTAGACACCACATTGGCAAGAAACTTCACATTCTCACCCACCACCACTACTTCATAATCGTTCGCAAGCTTCAACGAAACTCGCTTATTCTCAAAATCCACCACAGCTCGGTGTTCAACAAGCCAATCCATACCAATGATTACATCAAAACCATAGAAAGGCAATTCCATAAGATCAACATGAAAAACATGGTCTTGCACAACCAAGGGACATCTTCTATAAAGCTTTCGTGTCACAACAGTCTCACCAAAAGAACTAGTTACACGCATACCAGCATCCAAAGACTCAACAGGCAAACCAAGCAATTGAGCATGTTCACGCAATATGTATGAGTGTGTAGATCCAGAATCAATCAAGGAAAGTAATGACAAGGATTGCAAAGTGAAAGTACCTGCTATCACATCCGTGTCATTCCTCCCCTCCCTCTGAGCATACACTCGGGCCTGGCCACCACCCTCAGGCTGAACAGCCACCACATGAGCCACATTCCTTCC
Organism: Hibiscus tridactylites; assembly: GCA_958450335.1. Classification (NCBI taxonomy): domain Eukaryota; kingdom Viridiplantae; phylum Streptophyta; class Magnoliopsida; order Malvales; family Malvaceae; genus Hibiscus; species Hibiscus tridactylites. Next base: position 53,699,856 of record OY288279.1, on the reverse strand, counting down.
AGCATCCTCTCTGCGCTGGAAATTACCACGGTCGCGCCCACGACCTCTCTGTGGTGCAACAACTCCAGGAGCACGTCCCTGACCACCACCGGCCAACAGAGGACACTCCCTCCTCATATGATCCGCCGAACCATAGTTCCAGCAGGAATTACCGGTCACCTCAATAGGAGCCTGTACCTCCCTTGCTGGTCGAGGACAATCACGCCTCAGATGACCACGCGACCCACATGCCCAGCATGTGTTCTGATCAGCTCTCGCTTTGTCTCCTTGAACAGGCGCACCTTGCCCTCCACCACCACGCCTAGTCGAAGACTGATACCTCCGATCACGTATTCTCTTGTTCTGTCCACCACCAGAACTATACTCAGCAGCTCGCTTGCCCGCACTAGGACTAGCACCTCTAGAAGATAAACTCAAATTCAGCTCAATATCCTTCGCTCTACTAACCAGCACATCAAAGTCAGTGTACTCAGCAACCAGCATATAGGTCTTCACTTCCGTCACCAAACCATAACGGAAACGTTCACACCTCTCCCGCTCTTCAGGGATAAGCTCAGGTGCGTACTGACTGAGTCGGACAAACTGAACCTCGTACTCAACCACTAACATGCTCCCTTGAGTAAGAGACATGAATTCCCTTTTCTTTTCATCTAGGTACCGCACACCCAGATACTTCCTCTTGAACGTGTACAGAAAGAACGTCCAAGTCACATCAGCATCCTCCATTCCGGAGATAGTGGTTGTCCACCAGGTATACGCATCGTCATGCAACAGCGATACTACACAGCCCAGCTTCTGCACCTCATTGCAGTTCATTTGTCCCAAAGTTCTCTTGGTACATTCCAACCAAGACTCGAAACCCTCAGCAGACAAACCCCTGAACTCAGTCCCTCCCAGACTGCGCAAGCGTTCTAAAGGTAGTCTAGCATTAGCATCTCCCTGATGCCCAGCTCCATGAGCTCCAGCTACCGCCGCCTGAAAGGCTCCAGCAATAGCCTGAATTAGCACTGTCATGTCAGGAGCAGCTTGCCCTTGCCCAGCTTCAGGTCCAGCGACCCCAGCACCAGCACCAGCACCAGCTTCATCACCCTCAGCACCACCACCACCGGATGGAGGAGGTAAATCCACTACATTTTCCGCATTCCCTTCATTCTCATTTTGAGCCATAGCTCGCGTATTAATCCTTGTCTCTCTACGAGGTCTCATTCACTAACAATGCAATAACACAAATGCAATAAACATAATCAGGCACAGCAAGGTAAGAATCCAAGTACTCAAGCTCATTTCCAATTAAAACAATTCATTTCATTAGTTTTGGTATGGCAATGGGTCCCTGTAACATGCTTCACCTCAACATACATCACAATTGCAACATATTTATATTTCACGCATCATACTTTCACTCAATAAGCATACAAAGCAATCATACACTTATCACCCACATAACCATTCCCAATTACTCGAGAACCTGGCTCTGATACCACCAAATGTAACCCCCTTAGCCCGACCTAGACGGTTGACCCGAACTACGAAGATTACACAAGGAAAACCAAAGTCAACCCGAAAGTGAACCTTGATTAACGACCCTTTTTTTCTTTTTAAACTTGTCTAGATGCATATTAACCCTAAGCGTACTCTTGGGACAAGCATACTAAAAAATTACAGCAATCGGAAATCAATAAGAGACTCAATTGCTCAACATACGAATTTAGGGACCAAAATGTAAATTCTGGAAATTAAGAGGACTTTACCAATTTTTAAGATATTATTATGAAATTAATTATATTTCGTGCTTCTCAGCCAAATTTCATCACAAACGGACATCCCAAACTCAAACAATTGCATAAACAAAGTTCAGGACCATAATGTAAAAATTTCAAAACATATAACCATCAGATTCAGTGCCCAACGGTCGAGTGTTCCGAAACGGGGAATGTCCGTTCCGATACGCGAGACCGTTTCGAACCCTGTTCCGAAACAAGGCTTGGCGATAGCAAAAACGTTTCGGAACGGTTCTACCCGTTTCGAAACACCAAGGCCATTTCAGGCCCCCTATTTTGAAACAGTAACACCCGTTCTGATACGGGCTGCCCAGAAATGCAGAATTTTCCTGGTTTAACACACTTTCGACCCACCAAACACTTTCATATGACCTATGTAACACCCCAATTTTGGGCTTGGAAATTTAGGGTCTGAACCGGACCGGTTTAAATTGCGGTTCGAATATAAAAGGTGATTTTAGGGAAAGCCTAGTCCGGGATGCATTAAAAATATGGAAAATATCTAAAAATCCTCTTTTATTATATATAAGAGAGTGGTGAAATCAATTTTACAAAATGAGGTTTCGAAAAGTGACATTTCAAGTTAGTGACTAAAATGTAATTTTTGAAAAGTTGGTGACTGTTTTTAAAGGATTGAAACTTTGAATCTTTAAGGAGCTAATTTACCCAAGAAGAGTTTTCTCCAGATTTTTCTTAATATTAAAGAATTATTAAATGTTATTTAATAAAATGAAAAAGGGGGAAATAGATATTTTTGAGTTCATAACTAACTTTTCTCAAAATTTTCCCACTTCATTTTCTCTCAGCCAAACACATTTCCCCAGCCACTTTTCCTCTGATTTTAACATCTAAAGATGAGATTTCAATCTCTAATTGATTTCTAATCATTCCTACACCAAATCCTTATCATTTGCTTATTGAATTTTCAAGAATCTTGGCTTTAAACAAGGAGAAACTCACATTTAGAGGTATGAACGTCCTTCTCCTCTAAATACTCAGTTCTTTACTGAAATTCCCAAGTTCTCAATCCTTGATTTGAGTTTTATTAAAGGTTTTGATGTTGTGATCTTGATTTTGGCTTAAAATGCAAGTTTTGGATTTAATTTTGAAGAAATTCGTATTAAATGATTGGGCTCTGTTTTGAGACGTCTTTTTGATGTATAATGGATGTATAATTGATGTGTAATTGAGGTTTAATCAATGCAATCCCGAATAGGTTGATTTTCCTAAGTTTTTGCTTGAGTTAATGGTGGTTTTTGGGATGATTTTGATGTTCTGCTATAGCTGGAGGTGTAAGGACGTGATTAGATCCTTTTTGGATGTTAGTTGATGTATAAGAATGATTGTAATTGATGGATCTTGGCTGGGTAATGTTGTAGAGGTGTTTGGATGTGATTTCGGTTGTGTTTGGTAGCCGAAATGTGAGTGTTGATGAGAGCAGCGAGTTTAGGTGTCTTGGTTGAAGATATTAATGCATGATGATGCATTAATCCTCTGCCTTGAAAAGGTGTTTTTACAAATGCATTATTGTGACGTTTTAATTGAGCATTCCTCACTAAGCTATGTGCTTACGCTCTCTCTTTCTTAAACCAATAATGCAGAGCATTGAAGTGCTTAAAGGGCAGCAAGGAGGTCAAGGATCTAAGTGAAAGCTTAAGCTCGTGTATGGTGACTATTTTCAAACCACTTTTAGCTTTTGGCATTTGGCAATGGGAACCTAAATTGTGTTTTTGGGAGATGTTTTGGACTCCCTAAGTTTGGTTAATGCCTTTGATGATGTTGGAACATGTAAATGGCCTTTTGGTATTTGGTTTTGGTGAATTGATGATTGCATGATTTTCATTATAGGATGCATGCCTATAGAATTGGGATTTTCCTTAAATGATGCCATGATTGAATTTTGGTGATGCTAATATGTTCCTTAAGTGTTTGATGACTTGTGTGTATGATATGGAGGTCATATGGATGTGTTTGATGGGTTGAAAGTGTGTTAAACCAGAAGAATTCTGCAATTCTGGGCAGCCCGTATCAGAACGGGTGCTACTATTTCGGAACAGGTGGCCTGAAATGGCCATGGCGTTTCGAAACAGGTAGAGTTGTTCCGAAACGGATTTGCCACTGTCAAGCCTTGTTCCGCAACAAGTTTCGGAACGGTCCCGCGTTTCGAAACGGTCCTTCCCCGTTTTGGAACACTCGACCGTTGTGCACTGAATCTGATGGTTATATATTTTGAAATCCTCACGTTTTAGTCCCAACCTTTGTATATGCAATTGATTGAGTTTGTGATGTCCGTTTGAGATGAAATTTGACAGAGAAGCATGAAACATGATTAATTTCATAGTGGTAACTCAGATTTTGGCTAAGTTCTCTTAATTTCCAGAATTTACATGTTGGTCCCTAAATTCGTATGTTGTGCAATTGAGTCCCTAATTGTTTTCCGATTACTGTGATTTCTGAGTATGTATATCTCAAGTGTACACCTAGGGTTAATATGCATTTAGATAAGATTAAAAAGAAGAAAAAAAGGGTCGTTAATCAAGGTTGACTTTGGTTTTCCCCGTGTAATCTTCTTAGTTCGGGTCAACCGTCTAGGCCGGGTTAAGGGGGTTACAACATACATCAAAAAGACATCTCAAAACAGAGCCCAACCATCCAATACGAATTTCCTCAAAATTAAATCCAAATCTTGCATTTTAAGCCAAAATCAAGAACACAACATCAAAACCTTTAATAAAACTCAATTTAAGGATTGAGAACTTGGAAATTTCAGTAAAGAACTGAGTATTTAGAGGAGAAGGACGTTCATACCTCTAAATGTGGATTTCTCCTTGTTTAGAGCCAAAATCCTTGAAAATTCAATAAGCAAATGATGAGGATTTGATGTAGAAATGATTAGGAATCATTTAGGAATTGAAATCTCAACTTTAGGTGTGAAAATCAAAGGAAACATTTCTGTGGAAATGTGTTTGGCTGAGGGAATTTTGAGAGAAAATGAAATGGGAAAATTTTGGCAAAAGTTAGTAATGAAACCGAAATGTGACTTTTCCCTCTTTTCTTTTTATTAATTAACATTAAATGAGTCTTTAAAATTTAAGAAAAATCTGGAGAAATCCTCCCGTTGGGTAAATTAGCTCCTTAAAGATTCAAAGTTTCAATCCTTTTAAAACAGTCACGAACTTTTAAAAAATTACATTTTAGTCACTAACTTGAAATGTCATATTTCCAAACCTCATTTTGTAAAATTGATTTCACCACTCTCTTATATATAATAAAATAGGATTTTTAGATATTTTTCCATATTTTTAATGCATCCCGAACTAGGCTTCCCTAAAAACCACCTTTTATATTCGAACCAAAATTTAAACCGGTCCGGTTCAGACCCTAAACTTCCAAGCCCAAAATTGGGGTGTTACAACATCCATTTGAAAAAGCTTGAAATCATGATAACATGCATATGCAAGCAACATCCTAATGGCTTCCATTCTAGCTACGGGTGCATAGGTTTCATCAAAATCTATTCCCTCTTCTTGAGTGTAACCTTGTGCTACTAGTCTAGCTTTATTTCTCACAATGTTACCACTCTCATCTAGCTTGTTCCTAAAGACCCATTTAGTTCCTATGGTAGATTGATTACTAGGCCTATCAACTAATGTCCAAACGTTACTTCTCTCAAATTGATTTAACTCTTCTTGCATAGCCATAATCCAAAAATCATCTTTCAATGCTTCTTTTATATTCTTAGGCTCTATGCATGAGATAAATGCAACATGATTCATTAATATAAGAGAAGATCGAGTGGTTACCCCCTTGGATGGGTCACCCGAGATTTCACCATCTTTGACATAGTTGAACTCCCTTGGATAGCTCACTTCCTTTTCCTCAAGAGCCAAGTCCTTCAAGGCTTGAAGAGGTGGATCTTGTGTGTCCTCTTCTTTTGTTGTTGGAATCTCATCCTCCTTTGAAGTTTGTCCTCCATCTAAGGCATTTATGATTCCTACATCATCATCATCACAAGAATCCTTCCTTGGAAGGAGGTTATCATCGAATACAACATGTATAGATTCTTCTACTACTAAAGTTCTCTTGTTAAATACTCGATAGGCTTTAGAGGTTAAAGAGTATCCTATGAAAATAGCTTCATCACTTTTTGCATCAAATTTACCTAAGTTGTCTTCTCCATTATTTAAAACAAAACACTTGCAACCAAAAGGATGAAAATAGCTAATGTTAGGCTTTTTAGATTTTAAAATCTCATAAGGTGTTTTCTTTAAAATTGGCCTAGTCATTACTCAGTTTACAATGTAGCAAGCGGTGTTTGTGGCTTCCGCCCAAAAATATTTAGGTAAATTATTTTCACAAAGCATGGTTCTAGCCATTTCTTGCAAAGTTCTATTTTTCCTCTCAACTACCCCATTTTGTTGAGGAGTTCGAGGAGCCAAAAAATTGTGGCTAATACCATTTTCATTTAAAAAATCTTCAAACCCTAAATTTTGAAACTCGATTCCATGTTCACTTCTAATATGTGAAATTCTAAGTTCAAGATCATTTTGGGTTAGTTTTGAAAATGTGATGAATTTTTCTAAAGCCGCATCTTTAGTACTTAAAAATAGAACCCAAGTAAATCTAGAAAAATCATCAACAAGTACAAATGCATAAGATTTATCACCCAAGCTCATAGTCCTAATTGGCCCAAATAAATCCATATGGATAAGTTGTAAACATCTACTTGTAGAAACATCATTAATGGATTTAAAGGAAGACTTATGTTGTTTACCCTTAGAGCATGCATCACAAATTTTATCGTTTGAAAATTTAATCTTGGATAAACCTCTAACTAGATCAAGGGAAACTAGTTTTTCTAAAACACTAATGCTAGCATGTCCTAGTTTCCTATGCCACAACCATGCATCATTTTCATTTTGTGCTACTAAGCATGCATGAGATGTATGTATTTCATCTAGATGTACCATGTATATGTTCCCTATGTGATGACCTATGATCATAATATTATTAGATTTAATGTCAACAATTTTGCACCCATTTTTATCAAATAAAACATTAAATCCTTTATCACGCAATTGACTTATGCTCAACAAGTTATGTTTAAGACCATCGACATACAAGACATTTTCAATAAGAATAGTAGAGTGATTACCTATGGAACCAATACCTTTAATGTGGCCTTTGGAGTTGTCACCAAATGTCACCACTCCTCCACTTTTTGGCTTTAGATTCATGAATCTACTCTTGTCTCCGGCCATATGCCTTGAGCATCCACTATCAAGGTACCAAGAGTTTTGACTTTGTGCTTTGGCCTTGTAGCAATGCTCCCCCTACAAACAAAGATATTGAGCTTTTGTTTTTGGTACCCAAATCATTTTGGGTCCATGAGTGTTAGCTCCCAAAACCTTGGTTCCCTTAGGAATCCAAGATGAAATAGCAACAATGTTATTAGATTTTACAAGTTCCTTAGGAACCCATACACTTCTAATCCTTTTAGTTCTACTATGTCTAGGAAGGCTACCTTGTTTGTAGTAATTAGTCTTTTTCTTAGGTTTGTTTGTTTTTGAAGATTCACCTATTTCATGTTTGACACTACCAACATTTTTAAAAGACTATTTGAGCTTGTTTAGCTCATCTAACACCTTTTGTTGTTCACTATTACATTGAGATAAAAGATTATTAAGGTCAATATTTTCATCTTGAAAAATTTTAGTTCATCTTTCAACCCTAATATCTTTTTCTCAAATTTTAAATTAGCTTGAGAGAGTAAGTCATTTTTATCATTTAGTTCCAAAATGATTTTCTTATTCCTAATGACCGACTCCTTATATTTCTCAACTAATTCATCATAGACCTCTTGTAACTCATCATATGCATCATTTAATTCATCATAAGTAAAATCTAAAGAAGATGAGTTAGAGGTTACCATGGAGGAATCTTCCTCAAGTGCCATGAGGCAAAGGTTGGCCACTTCTTGTTCGTCATCCTCTGATGACTCCTTATCACTCCAAGTAGCAAGCTTGGCTTTGAGCTTCTTCTCAAAGCCCTTCTTCTTGAGTTGAGGGCACTCCGAACGTATGTGGTCGGGTTTATTGCACTCGAAGCAAATGATTTGATCTCTTGCTTCTTCTTTGTTTTTACCTTTGAAGTCCATCTTCCTTTGAATTTTTCTTCCCCGGTTGGACCTCATAAAGCGTAAGAATCGTTTGGCTATCATAGCCAATTCTTCTAGCTCATCATCCTCACTAGAAGAGCTCTCCTTAAGTAATGAAGCTTTGAGAGCTATTCCCATCTTCTTCTTCTTCTTTTCTACCTCTAGATTTTCTACTCTCTTCTCTTCTTCCCTTCCTTGCTTCATAATCTCATGAGTAAGGAGAGAACCCACTAGCTCATTAAGCTTTAAAGTCTTCAAATTTGTAGCTTCTATGATGGCGGTTCTCTTCCCACCCCAAGATTCGGGAAGTGAATAGAGTAGCTTCCGGACAAGCTTGTCTTCCGGTATTGTCTCTCCAAATCCTTTGAGCCCATTGACTATGGTGGAGAAACGATCAAACATCTTAGACACCGTCTCATCGGGCTCCATCTTGAAATTTTCATAACTAAGATTGGGAATTCCAATCTTAGTTTCCTTGACATCATTGGTTCCCTCATAGGTAGTCTCAAGAGTGTCCCACACTTCTTTGGCACTCTCAATGGATGATACTTTGGAGTAGATGTTCGAACCGAATGAACAAAAGAGCATGTGGAGAGCTTTGTCATTTATTTGGATCTTTCTCCTTTCTTCTTCACTCATCTCCACCTTTTTCTTCAAAACCATCTTCCCTTCACTATCTTGCTTCAATGGAATGTAGGGGCCATCTTCAATTACATCCCAAACCAAGTAGTCATTAGACTTGATGAAGAGACGCATTCTATTCTTCCAAAACGATAGTTGTCACCATTGAAGAAGAGAGGTTTTGTAGTGGATTTAGACTCATACATGCCCGAACCGGAGATAGAAGCCATCTCTTGATTTTTGAATGATCACACTCTTCTTAGGAACTCCTCTTGTGGTTGTTAATCCTCAAAGAGGTAGGCTCTGATACCAATTGTTGAGTGGATCGAATGATCGAAATGAACCAAGACGGGGGGGGGGATTGGATTTTTAAAGTTCTAGGTGGTGGAAATTGCAAATTAAAAAGATAGACAAGGAATTTTAGAGTGGTTCAAGTTCCAAATGAACTTTACATCCACTACCTTAGCTTTACTAAGGATTTGCAACAATTCCACTAATTGCTCTTCCCCTTTTCTAGGCTAAGGAGGTAACCCTTACAATTTTCGGTCAAATTTTCTACCCAAAATTTGACCCAATCCTCACACAATTAAAACAAAGAATTTGTTGGCTAAACAAGTATCTCTCAATACATAAACTAGCCCAATTACAAGCACTCAACCTAATTGAAATGATAAGAATGAAAAATACATAATTGAGATTTCTAGACAATAATGGGATTTAGGCACAAATGCTTGGATTTGATGTTTGGATGTTTGCTTTTGGATCAATAGTTGTTGCTGGAGCTTTTAGAGGTCTCTTTTATACCTTCTCATTGATTTCTAGCCGTTGTGGTTGTTGCATTCATTAATAGAGCCGTTGGGGGTGTTATCTCCCCTCCATAAATGCAGTTTCCAACCAACCGTTTCGAAACGCTCGACCCTGTTTCAAAACGCTCGACCCTGTTTCGAAACAGACCAAAATAAAAAGAGCCGTTGGGGTGCATTAAAGAGCCCGTATCGAAACGGCCTGACCTGTTTCGATACGCTAAGATCCGTTTCAAAACTTGTTTCGAAACAATTTTCCACTGTCAAGGGTCGTATCGAAACGGCATGAAATCGTTTCGATACGCCTTAACAGTTTGTTAAAAATCAGTTAAAAACTTGCAACGGTCATATTTTTCAAATCAAATGAAGACCCGTTTTGAAACACTAAATGTCGTTTCGATACGGTTTCTCTATGTTCTAAAGCCGTTTCGATACTTGTTTCGAAACACGGGTTGGTAGTGTTGAAATTGTTTCGATACCCGTTTCGAAACATGGGTTGACAGTTTCAAAACTGTTTCAAAACGTCTTAGGCCGTTTCGAAACATGGACTTGAAAATCACTGTTTTGGCTTTAAGAACACTTAGAAAATATTTGATAAACTTAGTTTTTAACTTATGCATATTCTTTAAATCATATAGGGATGTTTGAGGACTTAAAAATTTGTTTTCACATTTTCAATTTAGTCCTTAGGTTCTTTAGTTATATCAAAATTAAAATATCGGTTTCATATTTACCCCCAACAATATTCAATTTACCAACTTTAACCCCATTAACACTTTGAGATCCCATGCTCTTCTCTAAAATATTCACCATTGCATGCACGCGACTAGATGCAGCTTGTTTCAGTACCGGTTCATGAGCCACCACTTTGGCAGCTTGCCATTCTACCATTGAACCACAATGACAGCCTGAGTCGTGAATTTCAAGCCCTTGTTTTTCTTTTTCGGCTTCTAAGCTAAGTACGCTACATTTTTTAGCAGAACATGTGAATCACTCCTCCTATCATACTGTACCCGGGGTTGGACATCAGGTCAAATTTCCCTAGCTTGCTGCTCCATTTTCTGCTAACTAGTTGGTTGATCATCCAACCATATTGGGCCTCCTTCCCTTCTAACACAAAAAAGTGTAAGCCAGAAGTGACTCCCATCGTCGCGTTAGCCTCCTGCATGCGACACGTTTGATAATTTGGATGTCGCCTCCTATTGTCGGCAACCATCCAAAGACTGAAAAGGTTCGATGCCGAAGGCACCTTGACCTTTACAACATGTGCCTCTGCAACCTTCTTATTCTTTCCACCTCAATAGTTTTTGCATTCGAAGGACAACTTTCCTTGGAATGACCGTACACCCCACAATCGAAACAAATATGTTGAAGCCCTTCACACTCGACTGTTTAGATAAAGCCATGAATGCCAATACATGGGAGCATCAGCTTATTCAGGTCCACGATAATAGCGTGGCGAGCAAATTTACCTTGCTCCCTTTCTTGTGTATTGTAACCCACACGCACAACTCGACCGATGTGACTTGCCAATCTTCTGAACAATGCCTTGGTGTAATATCTATATGGTAGCCCTAGAAGCTAGATCCAGACAATAACCTACAGGGAAACTTTTCTGAAGTTGAAAAGGAGTGACTCCATGGTTAGACGATGAGGTAACCCCCATAAATAGTCCATGGACCATAAGTGAGTACCTTGGTATAATCCCCCTCATCAGCAAATTTCACTAGGAAGTAATTGTTATCTAGATCAATGAGTTTGAGTGCCCCTCTCGATTTCCATAGACTATTAATTTGATTCTATAAAGTCTTAAAACCAATGGAACGTCCTAAGAGACGAACGATAATTGCATTCCGCATATTATGATCAATTTGATCATGAATCCGGTCGGAGAAATAGATGCGATGAAACAGACCATACGCATCCATAAGCACATCCTCATCAAGAATAACCACTTTGTTAAGGTTTAAGGTGCTCGATTCCTTCAACCGATCTTGCTCACCAAGTGGTGGAGAGATGGAATTTTTGGTGGATGTGGTGTGGAAGCTAAAATATAAATGACACAATGATTTTAGAGTGGTTCAACCTTCTAACCAAGGTCTACATCCACTACCTTAGCTTCCCACTAAGGATTTCCAATCAATTCACTATTGATTTGTCCCCTTTTCTAGGCTTAGGAGGAAACCCTTATACACCGATCAAGCTTTCTACCCAAAGCCTTGATCAAACCCTCTTTACAAAAGAGAATGTTGAGTGGATCGCAAGATCGATATAGACCAAGAGGGGGGTGAATTGGAAATTTAAAGTTTTATGGTGGAAATTGCAAATTAAAAAATTGATAGACAAGGGATTTAGAGTGGTTCAAGTTCCAAATGAACTCTACATCCACTACCTTAGCTTCACTAAGGATTTGCAACAATTCCACTAATTGCTCTTCCCCTTTTCTAGGACAAGGAGGCAACCCTTTACAATTTCGGTTGATTTTTCTACCCAAAAATCAACCCAATCCTCACACAAGTGAACAAAGAAATTTGATGGCTAATAAAGTATCTCTCAATACAAATGATAGCCCAATTACAAGCACTCAACCCAATTGAACAAGATATGAATGAAAATTACAATTGGGGTTTTAGACAAAATGGGATTTTTGCACAATTGCTTGGATTTGATGTTTGGATGTTTGCTTTAGGATCAATAGTTGTTGCTGAAGCTTTTAGAGGTCTCTTTTATACCTTATCATTGATTTCTAGCTGTTGTGGTTGTTGCACTCATCAATGGAGCCGTTGGGGATGTTATCTCACCACCATAAATGCAGTCTGCAACAACCCGTTTCGAAACGCGGGGTACCTGTTTCGGAACGTACTAAAATAGAAAGAGTCGTTGAGGTGCATTTAAGAGCCCGTTTCGAAACGCCTTAGGGCCGTTTTGAAACACTTTTGCCACTGTCAAGGGTCGTTTCGAAACGGTCTTAGCCCGTTTCGAAACACCTTAACGGTTTTCAGAAAATCAGTTAAAAACAACTTCAACGGTCATATTTTTCAATTTAGACTTAAGACCTATTTCGAAACGCTTGGCTTCGTTTCGAAAAGGTTTTGCTACTGTCAAGGGTCGTTTCGAAACAGCCTTAGCCCGTTTCGAAACATCCTATTTATCTTTGTAAAATAGGTCAATTAATTTAACAACCGTTATGTTTTTCAAATTAAAATTGAAGAACTGTTTCGAAACGTATGAGACCGTTTCGAAACGGGTTCAAGTGTTTCGATACACGTTTCGGAACATGTGTTGACAGTGATGAAAACGTTTCGAAACGCCTTAGGCCGTTTCGAAACAGGGACTTGAAAATCACTGTTTTGGCTTTAAACACTTAGAAAAATATTTGAAAAAACTTTGTTTTTAACTTGGGCATAATCTTAAAATTATATGGGGATATTTTGAGGACTTAAAATTCGTTTTGACATTTTCAATTTAGTCCTTAGGTTTTTAGTTATATCAAAATTAAAATATTTGTTTCACGATCTCCCCCTTTTTGATATAACAAAACCAAAGTTAGAATTTTTAAGAATTTTGAAAGTTTTGAAAATATTCTAACTCCCCTTAATTTAAGATAGGTTTTTAAAGTAAAAAAAATGTTTGACTTGAAATCCAAGTTGTAAAGCTTTAAAAAACCTTTTACAATTTAAAACGAATTTTAGTTTGTGGCTCTTAAATTTCTTCTCCCCCTTTTTGTTAGACCAAAAAGAATAATGAAAGCTCATAGAGAAGACAAAGGATTAGTACCAATAAGCATTAATAAGCAACAATAATATTAATTCATAATATCAAAATATCCAAAACATAAACCAACATTAAGTTCAACATAAAATCCCAAATAAAATATCAAAAGCATAGGTTCCTAAAACATAAGAAGACATAGAGATGCAATCTTAATCCTAAAATGCATAGATAATATGATATGATATGATATGAAGATCCTAGGCCTTGTCATCATCATCCGAAGTATCATCATCGCTCTTGACTTGAGAACGGTGAAACTTCGTCCATTGCCCATAGAGAGTAGAGAAGGACAAATCCAAGTTTGAATGGGAAGTTTCAAGAGTATGAAGACGATCCTCGACATTTTTCAAACGATTGTCCATGGCAGTAAAACCTGAAGCAATGCTAGTATCTAAAGCATTGAACCGCTCGGTAATGAGAGCCGTGAGGGCTTCATTGTTTGCAACCTGAACTTGCGGTGGAGGAGCAACAGGAGGAGGAACAGCTTCTCTATCAACTCTTTCCCAAACATCATTCACATATGTAAACCCGGACTTGCGAAGGGAGGACTCACCAATCTTGGTATTGCGAGGTTCCGGAGAGTCGTAGGTACAATCGATACCATGATCATTAAAGATGTAGCTCAAGATTGTGCCATAGGTAAAAGAATTCAACTCATTTGTGTCAATAAGCTTAATATTATTGACTATCTCGGCAAAAATAATTTTAGGCACATTAGGGCGCTCACCTCTACGGAAACATTCAAGCCAAAAATGATCAGTTTGACGGATATGAGAGTATTTACCTCCGGAAGGTCGAATGAACCATGAAACCATCAAGTGAAGAACGTGATCGTGCACATCCAAAGTAAGTGCCCGACCGGTGAAATTGCCAAAGTGACGTTCATCCTCAAGACCCTCATCTTTAAGTTGAAAAATTGACTCCAAGAGAGCAATATTAACAACAAACTTTTTGCCCAATATGAAAGATTCAATTCCTATAATCTCGGTTTTGGTCTCATCATAAATAAAATGAGCATTAGAGTAAAAAAGGAGTACCATGTGTTTGTAGCGAATATCCGGAATGCTCAAGAAAAAGATAAGATTCCACTCACTCAAACGCTCGAGATAACGGAATAGGAATCGCTCGGAATTGAGGAAATCAAGATCAATGGCACGTTCTCTACGAACTTCGAAATCCTTGACAAAAGAGAAGCGAGCACGCATCTCCGGAGTTTTAAGGGATTTCTGAAAAAGCAGAGCAAGATTCGGAAGAATGCTCGAATCACCGGTTTGAACGGCCTTACGCTTTTTGTTAGCTTGTTCCGCCATCTAAAAACATTAAGCAAGTATATTTTAAAATTAAGTGTATGCATTGATATTTAGAATCAATCCAATAATAAACCCCACTTAGGTTTTTGAAACAAAATTAAAAACAAACAAAAAGATAAAAAGAAAACAGTAAAAAAAATTTAAAAAAATACGACTGAAAAATTTTATATTCGAATAAAAAAATTTGAGATTTTGAAATTTTTTTACAAGATATGGAAAACCCACAAAGGAAAACCTATAATTTATACAAAAATAAAATTCTCTAACCTAAGATTCGAACATAAATTGAAAGAAAAAGAAAAGAAAAAAAATACCATAGTTTGGGATTTTGGATGATTTGATGAAAATCCTTGCACAATGTTGATGAAACTTGCTTAGACTTGAGTTTTAGAGTAAAACCCCTCACAATTTTGTGAAAATCAATGAGTTTGAGAGGGTATTTATAGAGAGGGAGGCGGTTTAGGGTTTTTAAGAGTTTGATAAAAAGTAGAATTTTAACATTAAAAGCCCTAAATAAAGCAATCTGCGATGCCGTTTCAGAACGGTCAAGACCGTTTCGAAACGGGACGACTAGGGTTTGACCATTTTGAGACCATAGGCTGACCGTTTCGATACGGTGTTGACCGTATCGAAGCCCTGTTGACCCGTATTGAAACACGTTTCGATACACCCCTTGGCAGTAGCCAAAACGTTTCGAAACACATTGTAGGCGTTTCGAAACGCCCTTCTCTCAGAACTAGATTTAAGGTATCTGTATCGAAACAGGGTCACCCGTTTCGATACACCTGGGCCTGGAAATGTAGATGAGGCTCTAAAAGTGTAGAAAAATGAAGTTTTAATAGGCCTAACATGCATAAATGTCATGAATGAGCAAGCAAAACATATTCAAGCATAAACATACTCCCCCTAACTATAGGCATGGATGAAATTAGGAGTTTAAACACATAAACATGGCATTTCACAAAATCAAGCATATTTAAGCACAAAAGAGGTCCTAAAAGGTCAAGATAGGCTAGCTAGACCTAACTCTCTCCTAAGGGACCAAAAACGCTCTTTGTCTAAGGGTTTTGTAAATATGTCCGCTAATTGATTCAAGATGTCTACATACTCTATAACAACATCTTCCTTAAGGACATGATCTCTAATGAAATGATGCCTTATTTCAATGTGTTTGGTTCTAGAGTGTTGGATGGGATTTTTTGTTAAACATATTGCACTAGTGTTGTCACATTTTAGGGGTATGGTTTCAACTTTGATTCCATAATCTAAGAGTTGTTGCTTCATCCAAAGGACTTGAGCACAACAACTCCCTAAGGATATGTACTCGGCTTCGGTGGTAGATAAGGCTACACTATTTTGTTTCTTAGAGAACCAAGATATGACCATACTACCTAAGAATTGACAAGTTCCCGAAGTACTTTTCCTATCAATTTTGCAACCCCCATAATCCGCATCCGAGTAAGCATGAAGGTTGAAGGTAGAGTCTCTAGGATACCAAAGACCTAAACAAGGAGTATCTCTAAGGTATCTAAAGATTCTCTTAACAGCTATAAGGTGAGACTCTCTAGGACTAGCTTGAAACCTAGCACACAAGCAAACACTAAACAAGATATCCGGTCTACTTGCGGTAAGGTAAAGCAAAGATCCAATCATAGAACGATAAAGCTTAGAGTCAACACACTTACCTCCTTCATCTTTGTCAAGCTTTGTAGATGAGCTCATAGGAGTGGCTTGAGGCTTTGCATTCTCCAAGCCAAACTTCTTGAGCATATCCTTTATGTATTTTGCTTGGTTGATGAAGGTGCCATCCTTCTTTTGCTTGATTTGGAGTCCCAAAAAGAATGAGAGCTCCCCCATCATGCTCATCTCCCTTGGGTAGCTCACTTCCTTTTCCTCAATAGTCAAGTCCTTCAAGGCTTCAAGAGGTGGATCTTGTGTGTCTTCTTCTTTTGTTGGAATCTCATCCTCCTTTGAAGTTTGACCTCCATTAAAGGCATTTATGATTCCTACATCATCATCATCACAAGAATCCTTCCTAGGAAGGAGGTTATCATCGAATACAACATGAATAGATTCTTCTACTACTAAAGTTATTTTGTTAAATACTCGATAGGCTTTAGAGGTTAAAGAGTAACCTATAAAAATGGCTTCATCACTTTTTGCATCAAATTTACCTAAGTTGTCTTTTCCATTATTTAAAACAAAACACTTGCAACCAAAAGGGTGAAAATAGCTAATGTTAGGCTTTTTAGATTTTAAAATCTCATAAGGTGTTTTCTTTAAAATTGGCCTAATCATTACTCGATTTACAATATAGCAAGCGGTGTTTATGGCTTCCGCCCAAAAATATTTAGGTAAATTGTTTTCACAAAGCATAGTTCTAGCCATTTCTTGCAAAGTTCTATTTTTCCTCTCAACTACCCATTTTGTTGAGGAGTTCGAGGAGCCGAAAAATTATGGCTAATACCATTTTCATTTAAAAAATCTTCAAATCCCAAATTTTGAAACTCGGTTCCATGATCACTTCTAATATGTGAAATTTTTAGTTCAAGATCATTTTAGGTTAATTTTGAAAATGTGATGAATTTTTCCAAAGCCTCATCTTTAGTACTTAAAAAGAGAACCCAAGTAAATCTAGAAAAATCATCAACGAGCACAAAAGCATAAGACTTACCACCCAAGCTCATAGTCCTAATTGGCCCAAATAAATCCATGTGAATTAGTTGTAAACATCTACTAGTAGAAACATCATTAATGGATTTAAAGGAATACTTATGTTGTTTACCCTTTGAGCATGCATCACAAATTTTATCATTTGAAAATTTTATCTTGGGTAAACCTCTAACTAAATTTAGAGAGGCTAGTTTTTCCAAAACACTTATGCTAGCATGTCCTAGCTTCCTATGCCACAACCATGCATCATTTTCATTTTGAGCAACTAAGCATGCATGACATGTATGAATGTCATCTAGATGCACCATGTATATATTCCCTATGCGATGACCTATGAGCATAATATTATTAGATTTAATGTCTACAATTTTGCATCCATTTTTATCAAACAAAACATTAAATCCTTTATCACACAATTGACTTATGCTCAATAAATTGTGTTTAAGACCATCGACATATAATACATTTTCAATGAGAATGGTAGAGTGATTACCTATGGAGCCAATACCTTTAATGTGGCCTTTGGAGTTGTCACCAAATGTTACTACTCCTCCACTTTTTGGCTTTAGATCCATGAATCGACTCTTGTCTCTGGTCATGTGCCTCGAGCATCCACTATCAAGGTACCATGAGTTTTGACTTTGTGCTTTGGCCTTGTAGCAATGCTCCCCCTACAAACAAAGATATTAAACTTTGTTTTTTGGTACCCAAATCATTTTGGGTTCATGAGTGTTAGCTCCCAAAACCTTGGTTCCCTTAGGAATCCAAGATGACATAGCAATAATATTATTAGATTTTACAAGTTCCTTAGGAACACATACACTTCTAATTCTTTTAGCTCTACTATGTCTAGGGTAGCTACCTTGTTTGTAGTAGTTAGTCTTTTTCTTAGGTTGGTGTGTTCTAGATGATTCTCCTACTTCATGCTTGACACTACCAACATTTTTTAAAGACTTTTTGAGCTCATTTAGCTCACCCAACACCTTTTGGTGTTCACAATTACATTGAGATAAAAGATTATTAAGATCAACATTTTCATCTTGAAAAAATTTAAGTTCATCTTTTAATCCTAATATCTTTTTCTCAAATTTAGAATTAGCTTGAGTAAGTGAGTCATTTTTCTCATTTAGTTCTAGAATAATCTTTTTATTCCTAATGACTGACTCCTTATATTTCTCAACTAATTCATCATATACCTCTTGTAACTCATCATATGCATCATTTAATTCTTCATATGAAAAATCTAAAGTAGATGAGTTAGAGGTTACCAAGGAGGAGTCTTCCTCAAGTGCCATGAGGCAAAGATTAGCCACTTCTTGTTCGTCATCCTCCGATGACTCCTCATCACTCCAAGTAGCAAGCTTGGCTTTGAGTCTCTTCTTCTTCTCAAAGCCCTTCTTCTTGAGTTGAGGGCACTCCGAACGTATGTGGTCGGGTTGTTTGCACTCAAAGCAAATGATAGGATCCTTTCCTTCTTCTTTGTTCTTGCCTTTTAAGTCCATCTTCCTTTTGATTTTTCTTCCCCGGTTGGACCTTATGAAGCGTGAGAATCATTTGGCTATCATAGCCAATTCTTCAAGTTCATCCTCCTCACAAGATGAGCTCTCATCATGTTGTGAAGCTTTAGCCTTGAGAGCTATTCCCATCTTCTTCTTCTTCTCAACCTCAAGCTTCTCTACCCTTTTTCTCTTCTTTCTTCTTCTAATCTTCCCTTCCTTGCTTCATGATCTCATGAGTAATGAGAGAACCCACAAGCTCATCAAGATTCAAAGTCTTCAAATTCTTTGCTTCGATGATAGCGGTTCTCTTCCCATCCCAAGACTCGGGAAGTGAATAGAGTAGCTTCCGGACAAGCTTGTCTTCCGGTATGATCTCTCCAAAGCCCTTTAGACCATTGACAATCGTGGAGAATTGATCAAACATCTTTGACACCGTCTCATCGGGCTCCATCTTGAAATTTTCATAGCTAAGATTGAGAATTCCAATCTTAGTTTCTTTAACATCATTGGTGCCTTCATAAGTGGTCTCAAGAGTGTCCCACACTTCTTTGGCACTTTCAATTGATGAGACCTTTGAGTAGATGTCCGGACCGAAAGCACAAAATAACATGTGGAGAGATTTATCATTGACTTGAATCTTTTTCCTCTCCTCTTCACTCATCTCCACTTTCTTCTTTAACACCATCTTGCCTTCACCATCTTGCTTCAATGGAATATATGGCCCATCCTCAATGACATCCCACACAAGATAGTCATTTGACTTGATGAATAGACGCATTCTATTCTTCCAAAAAGAATAGTTATCACCGTTGAAGAATGGAGGCTTTGTGGTCGATTGTGACTCGTACATGCCGGAACCGGAGGTTGAAGTCATATCTTGATACTTTGATGATCACACTCTTCCAAAGAACTCCTCTTGTGGTTGTTAATCCTCAAAGAGGTAGGCTCTGATACCAATTGTTGAGTGGATCGCAAGATCGATATAGACCAAGAGGGGGTGAATTGGAAATTTAAAGTTTTGTGGTGGAAATTGCAAATTAAAAAATTGATAGACAAGGGATTTAGAGTGGTTCAAGTTCCAAATGAACTCTGCATCCACTACCTTAGCTTCACTAAGGATTTGCAACAATTCCACTAATTGCTCTTCCCCTTTTCTAGGACAAGGAGGCAACCCTTTACAATTTCGGTTGATTTTTCTACCCAAAAATCAACCCAATCCTCACACAAGTGAACAAAGAAATTTGATGGTTAATAAGGTATCTCTCAATACAAATGATAGCCCAATTACAAGCACTCAACCCAATTGAACAAGATATGAATGAAAATTACAATTGGGGTTTTAGACAAAATGGGATTTTTGCACAATTGCTTGGATTTGATGTTTGGATGTTTGCTTTAGGATCAATAGTTGTTGCTGGAGCTTTTAGAGGTCTCTTTTATACCTTCTCATTGATTTCTAGCCGTTGTGGTTGTTGCACTCATCAATAGAGCCGTTGGGGATGTTATCTCACCACCATAAATGCAGTCTGCAACAACCCGTTTTGAAACGCGGGGTACCTGTTTCGGAACGGACTAAAATAGAAAGAGCCGTTGGGGTGCATTTCAGAGCCCGTTTTGAAACGCCTTAGGGTCGTTTCGAAACACTTTTGCCACTGTCAAGGGTCGTTTCAAAACGGTCTTAGCCCGTTTCGAAACACCTTAACGGTTTTCAGAAAATCAGTTAAAAACAACTTCAACGGTCATATTTTTCAATTTAGACTTAAGACCTGTTTCGAAACGCTTGGCTTCGTTTCGAAAAGGTTTTGCTACTGTCATGGGTCGTTTCGAAACAGCCTTAGCCCGTTTCGAAACACCCTATTTATCTTTAAATATTCAGCAAAAATATTGCAACCGTTATGCTTTTTCAAAACAAATATGAAGAACAGTTTCGAAACGTGAGAGACCGTTTCGAAACGGGTTCAAGTGTTCTTAAGCCGTTTCGATACACGTTTCGGAACAGGGGTTGGCAGTGATGAAAACGTTTCGAAACGCCTTAGGCCGTTTCGAAACAGGGACTTGAAAATCACTGTTTTGGTTTTAAACACTTAGAAAAATATTTGAAAAAATTTTATTTTTAACTTGGGCATAATCTTAAAATTATGTGGGGATATTTTGAGGACTTAAAATTCGTTTTGACATTTTCAATTTAGTCCTTAGGTTTTTAGTTATATCAAAATTAAAATATTTGTTTCACAGAGAAAGATAAGCAAACTTAAATCACTCTAATAGGTATTTGTTTGCACAATTTAGCACTCACCCAAAGCCTAAAACACTTGAGCAAATTTGACAATTTTGGCTCACTAGTGTTTGTCTATACAAGGAACGACAATTTAGCTCTAAGACAATTTCTTGATCATTTGTTGATTGGCAATTGAAGCATTAACCATTACTTGATGCTTGGAGGTCCCTTTTATACTCCTCTTTGAGTTTGTAGCCGTTACTAGCCGTTAGAGATGAATTGGAGCCGTTGAGGACTTTATTTCCCTTCATTAATGATGTTCTGCAGCCTTCCGTATCGATACGCTTGGACCCGTATCGGTACGGCCTTCATCAGAAACTAGTCGTTGGGCTCTTGCCAGCCTAGGCGTATCGATACGCTTGAGGGCGTATCGGTACGGTATGACGTTTAAAAGACCGTTGGGAAATATGACCGTTGGGGTTGTTAAAATGGGATCGGTACGCTGACTAGGCATTTCGATACGATCCCTCACCGTATCGAAACAACCAAGCATGTTTTGATACGGGTTTTGGCAGTGACCAAACTGGGCAAAAAAGGTATCGATACGGGTTGGACCGTATCGACACGGACACTTTGAAAACACAAGTTTGACTGTTTAAAATCATGAAAAATCTTGCCAAAAACCTTTTAAAAATACCTCAAACATAAATTCAAGTTGTTTGGACTTAAAACCAAATTTTAAATTCTTTTCAAATTAGTCCAAAACATTTTTGAATTATTATATCAAAACACTAGTTCTACACACTTCTTCTTCAATCCATTAAGGTCCTAATGTCTTACTAGATTTTATATAAAATACAATTAAAATGTTATTTATATTACACACCCTCATTCCATTTTATATAAAATGTTTTTAAATTATTTTAAAATATTGTTACACTTGGAATAATATAAATTGGAATGTTTTGTTATACAAAAGAAATAGGTGTATGATATATCTTAATAGATACGTGCTTGTATGAAACAAATATATATTTTTTAAAGCTAAAAATAGAGTTTATGAGATTTAGGATTTAGTGTTAGAATGTTGAGTTTAATTTTTTTAGAGTTGGGACTACATAATAACACTAAAAAGGACACATTTTTGTTTGTTTGTATGAAATCATTGAAATTAACTCCAAGTTCTTAGTAGGTAAACATGTATTTTTGGATAATTTATTTGTATTATCTAAAGAAAAGTAGAAGTCTTGCTGCATGATAACAAGATTAAAAAAAACAGATAATCAAGGATTCCAAATTGTACATAGTGTAAATTTATAAAGTCAAATTAATCTATACTTTTACCGTTTAGCTTAACTCTAAAAATTACTCTAATGGAAACTAAAATTTAGTCTTCATTCTTTGATTGACCTTGAACTATCTTCTATTCTTCTCATCCAAATGAAATAAATGAAAGCATTCCAAACGAGCTTGAATATAAAAGTAAATACTAGCTTACTTTTAAAATCAGTAAAAGCCCAAGTCAACTCATGATCAAAGTTAGATACACTTTTGTTCAGATTAAACGTTCTAATATTGTCTTGTTCCTTGAGAACGGGCATTCAAAGAAAATGTAATTACGAGTTTCACGTGCAATAGGGACGGTTCAAAGATTTTGAAGTCCTATGCAATTTATTAAAATGGGGCCTGTGCAATTGTAAGAGAAATAACTTTTTTTTTTAAAAAAAATATCATAATACAAAAAATATTATTAGATTATCCTCTTGAGCAACAAAAAAATCACTTATAAACAACTTAAAAATCAAAATTTTTACTTAAAAACTATATTTTTTTGCATCTTTTAAGTTTTAAATTATTTTTATATCTATACGCATAATATATATATATATATATTAAAAATATTTAATTTAATTTAAATTTAAATTTTCTGTTTTTGGACCCTCTTTCTTAAGGACCCTATGTGATCACTCTTATCACGTCTATCCAGAACTCCACTGATGTGCAACATCAGACTACCTCAATTCTCATTTGTAACTATCTATATTTACTTGCAAGTCTCTTGATAATTATCATCCAAACAATAACGACATGTTGTGACACGTGGAGGTAAACCAAAAAAGTTTGTGCCAAGAAACTTTGCCTTTTAATTCTAATTTTACACAACAATCTTTAAAACAAACGGTTAAAATTTTTAATTGATATTTTTCTCTCTTTCTTAGATTGTGAGTTCAAACTCCAGTAAGAGCGAATTCTTTTACCCCTCATTTATGTAGAAATTATTCTAAAAATCATTCTAATTTCAGACAAAATCATGCTAACATTAACTATAACTTACTGGGTGGTCATTCATATAATTTACCCTACCCTAAATAACTATTTTACATAGTTCTTATAAGAGAATGGAGGGAAGATGACAAACTTGAGATTCACTGTCCCAATTTGACGAAATCAAATACCCACAAATTTGGCCACAGCTAAAGAAGAGAACTAACGAGAGTAACAGAGAAAATGGCTTAGTATTGCCAGTCCAATCGTTTATTAAATTCAAGTCTCTTAAAATAAAGTTTTTTTTATTAGAATCACTTATTAAGTTCGTATCGATCATTAGCCATACCATTGATTAAGATATAAACACCCGTTAGGATAGAAAGCGGCGTACATTAAAAATACACATGCACCTTATATGGACCGATTAGATCTAACTTGTTAAAAACAATATTAAAGAAAAGTTATTTTTACACATTAGAACTAATATGTTCATGCGTTGGGTTAGTACACTGTCACGATCGAAGCAGAAAGGGAGAATCGCTCGGAATTAGGGCTCGAAATGGGCAAAAAGGGGGAAACAAGAGACGGTGGCGTTTTGGGCATAAAGGAAGACAGAGTAAACGACAACGTTTTGGCTCCTGCGTTTAATGAGGAAACGGTGCCGTGTGGTCTAACAGACTCCAAGGATGCACGTGAGCCGCCAAAGATGCCTGCAGACCGTTAGAGAAATTCTCGGAACAGTGGACACTTGTCTTTATTTTATTTGTGCTTGTGTGTGCAGCTGATTTATATTACAGCTGAGTAGGACGAATAATTTTATGCTTTTCTGATGTAAAAACACTGCTATTCTCTGAAATCTACTCTCCTCCTTTTCTGAAATCTCCCTTCTTCATATTTTCTGGTTTCTTTGTGGCGTGAGCCACCACATTTGGTATCTAGAGCCTGTCCTGATCCCTGCAAACCTGGGTAAAAACAAGAAAACCTGTCAAATGGCACCCTCCGATGAACCCTCGGATATCCATAATACCCTTACTACCATCCAAAACAGACTACTTGAGCTGAAGACTGGAGAAAAAGAGCCTAAATGGTGGACTAAAAACAAGGAAACATCAGATTCGAGGATTACCACTCTTGAATCTCGCATGGACGTGACTCAGGGATATTTGGAGAGAATCCTGGAAGCTGTGCAGAGGCAAGAAATAGCAACACCTGTCACAAACAAAGGCCAGCATGAAAACACCAGTAAGTCTTCTCCTGTGATAACCATTTTAGATGAAAAGACAAGATTCTCTTACAAACCTACTGAACCTGGAGTCATATCAACACCTCCTGGAACCCAGTCACACCCTTCTCAAAAACTCAAAATGAAAATGGAAGAACCCAACCCTGAAACCACACCTGTCATGGAAAACCAAACCTTCATAAACCTGAACAATACGAAAGGCAACTCCTTTAAACATAAACTTGACTTCCCTATGTTCAATGGAATTAACCCAAGAAGTTGGATTAAGAAATGTCAAAAGTATTTTACCCTACTGGAAATCCCTGAGGAACAAAAAATGGATCTGGTTGCAATGCATTTAGAGGGTAAAGCTGAGACTTGGTTTGATGGTTATATCCTGCAGAAACATAGACTCTTTTGGCATGAATTCACAGCTGACTTGTGTCACAGGTTCTGTGATAAAGCTTACACTGATGTGGTTGAAGAATTTAATAAGCTTAACCAAAAATCTTCTGTTGAAGATTACCAGGAAAGATATGAAGAACTTAAGCCCTACCTCATTCAGCAGAACCCTACCTTGGGGGAAGCATATTTTGTGTCCAGTTTTTTGAGTGGATTGAAAGAGGAACTTAGGCACCGAGTCAAGGTCCACCAACCTGGTTCCCTAACTGAGGCCTACAGGTTGGCTAAGCTTTATGAACTTTCACTAGAAATAGACTCCAGAAAAACAAAAGCCAAAACCTACACCTATGCTACTCAAACACCAACCCAAAAAACCTGGAACCCTTCTCCTACCTCTCCTACAAGACCCACCCTTCAAAACCAAAACAAACAAGCACTCTTGGATTACAGAAGGGCAAACAACCTTTGTTTTAAATGTGGTGAGAAATTTTCCCCTGGACATCAGTGTAAGGCGAAACAATTCAATTCCATGGAGGAGGATGACATCCAAGGAATGGGGGAAGAAGAACTTCAGATGGTGGAAGCACAGAACAAGGTAGAACAGTGCAACCCTGAGGAGTTGGAAATTTCCATCCATGCTCTCACTGGGAATGTGGGGACAGTACATTGAGGATTCAGGGGACTATAAAAGGCAGGCCTGTGAGCATCCTTATTGACAGTGGGAGTACTCACAGTTTCATCAACCCTGGCTGGGCTAAAGAAGGGGTTGAACTCCTTAACACCAACCCCTTAGTGATCACTGTGGCCAATGGTGAGAAACTATTCAGCAGTGCCAAGGTGAAACAGTTGACTTGGCAAATGCAAGGGCACTATTTTATGCATGACTTCAGAGTATTAACTATGGGAGGTAGTGACATGGTGCTGGGGGTGGACTGGATGAGAGCTTATAGTCCTGTCAGTTTGGATTTTAAGCAGATGACTATGAGCTTCAAGAAAGGGGATGAGTTCATCACTCTACAAGCAGGGAGTAACACTGCTAAGTTTCAATTAATTTCTGGTGAGAAATTGAGCAAGATGACTGAAAAAGACACTGAATTAGCAGGAGAGATCTACTTTCTGGAGTCAGTGGAAGCAAACTTAGACCCTAGCCCTGAACTGCAGCCTATATTAGCAGAGTTTGATGATGTCTTTCAAGAACCTAGGGGAATGCCTCCTGAAAGGTTTCAGGATCATGCTATCACTCTTAAGGAAGGGACTCAACCAATTAATCTAAGGCCCTACAGATTTCCCCATCTTCAGAAAAATGAAGTAGAAAGACAGATTGCTGAAATGTTATCCAACTCAGTGATTCAGACTAGCAAGAGCCACTTTGCATCCCCATGTGTGCTTGTCAAGAAGAAAGATGGCTCTTGGAGACTCTGTGTGGATTATAGGCAACTAAATGATGCAACCATCAAAAACAAGTTCCCTATCCCTGTGGTGGAAGACTTGTTGGATGAGCTTTCTGGGGCCAAATTTTTTTCCAAAATTGATCTCAGATCTGGCTATTGGCAAATTCGAATGCGTGAAGAGGACATATGTAAAACTGCCTTCAGAACCCACCATGGCCACTTCGAATTCAGAGTGATGCTTTTTGGCCTCACAAATGCTCCGGCAACATTTCAGGCCCTCATGAACTCTGTCTTTGCAGACTTCCTACGCAAATTTGTCTTGGTATTTTTTGATGATATATTAATCTACAGTGCTACAATGTCTGATCATTGCTTACACTTGCAGTTAGTCCTTTCTCTCCTCAGGTCACACAGGTTATATGCTCGGAAGAAGAAATGTTTCTTTGGCCTTCCTCAGATTGATTATCTAGGCCACACTATCTCAGCCCAAGGGGTTTCCACTGATACCTCTAAGATTGAAGCTATGCAGCAATGGCCAGTTCCTAAATCACTCAAAGCTTTGAGGGGATTCTTGGGCCTCACAGGGTATTATCGAAGGTTTATACGAAACTATGGTTCTATCAGCAGGCCCCTAACCCAGTTATTGAAGAAGGATTCTTTTATTTGGTCAGTAGAGGCTGACACTGCTTTTCAGGAACTCAAGCAAGCTATGTGCAAGGCTCCAGTGCTTGCACTTCCTGATTTTTCTAAGACCTTCTACCTAGAGACAGATGCTAGCTCTAGAGGTGTGGGTGCTGTTCTCTCACAAGATGGGCGTCCTGTTGCATTCCTCAGCAAAGCTTTGGGCCCCAAGCACATTGATCTCTCCATCTATGAAAGGGAATACATTGCCATCCTATTGGCAGTCACCAAATGGAGGCACTACTTGGAAGGCCAACCCTTTGTCATCAAAACTGATCATGAAGCACTCAAACATCTTCTTGATCAAAAGATAACCACCACTGTCCAAAAAAGGGGTCTCACTAAACTCCTTGGCCTAGACTACACAATACAGTATAGAAAAGGGAGGCAGAATGTTGTAGCTGATGCTCTCTCTAGACAAGACCCTCAACTTTTCCAAATGTCTGCTACCTTCCTTACTCCATTTTGGGTTACTGACATTGAGGCTTCCTATGTACAGGATGTGTTTGCTAAAGACAAGATCACTAAGGCTGCTATTGATCAACAGCTCCCTGAGAAGTGGACTTACACTAAGGGCATTCTCAGATATAAGCAAAAGGTCTATGTGGGCTCTACGGGTGACTTAAGGACCAAACTACTCTCTCAGCTACATGATTCCCCTGTTGGTGGACATTCAGGCATCCAAGCAACATACTGCAGACTTAAATTATGCTTCTACTGGCATGGTATGAAAAAGCAAGTAAAAGACTATGTCCTAGGTTGTGATGTCTGTTAGAGAACCAAGGATGAGCATGTTTTGAAACCTGGCTTACTCCATCCTATTCCTATCCCTTCTCAAGCATGGGAAACAATCTCCATGGATTTTATTGAAGGCCTTCCTAGATCCAAGAAGTTCAACTCTATCCTGGTTATCATTGATAAGTTCACCAAGTATGGACATTTCTTGGCTCTGTCCCACCCCTTCTCAGCCACTGATGTTGCATCCATCTACCTAGACCATGTTTTTAAATTGCATGGCAGTCCTAAGGTTATCATTTCTGATCGAGACAAGATCTTTACGAGCCTTTTCTGGAAAGAGCTCATGAAGAAGTTGGGAACTGTCACTCATCTCAGCTCTGCCTATCACCCTGAATCGGATGGCCAAACAGAGCGTTTGAACCAGTGCTTAGAGCAGTATTTAAGGTCACTCTGTTTCTTAAAACCTCAAACCTGGGCAAACTGGTTACCACAGGCTGAGTGGTGGTATAACACCAGTTTTCATACTACTATAGGGTTGACACCCTTCGAGGCACTCTACGGGTATCAACCTAACCAACTAAATTGGTCTGAGGACTCTACAGTACACAGTGTCAATGAGCTTATTAGCAGCAGAGAGCATACAAGACAAATTCTAAGAGATAATCTTAACAGAGCCCAGGCAAGAATGAAATTCTATGCAGATAAACACAAATCTGAGAGAACATTTGAGGTTGGGGATGACGTTTACCTGAAGCTACAACCTTATCGGCAGTCCTCAATTGCCCTCCGGAAGAACTTAAAGCTTGCTGCCCAATTTTATGGTCCCTACAAAATCAAACGAAAGTTAGGCTCCGTCGCATATGAATTAATCCTTCCCCCCTCGGCCCGCATACACCCCGTATTTCATGTAAGCTTACTGAAGAAGAAGATAGGCAACGCAGTGCAACCCTCTATTGATCTTCCGGACGTCCACGACGATGGCCAACTGAAAATATACCCTCTTCACACCCTCGATAAACGAATGGTCAAGCGCAATAACACTGCCATCACTCAACTGCTGATCCAATGGGCAAATATGGGACCGGAAAATGCCACTTGGGAGGACTTCTCCGTTCTTCAATCCCAATTTCCGGACTTCGATCCTTGGGGACAAGGATCCTCTGGTGCGAGCGGTATTGTCACGATCGAAGCAGAAAGGGAGAATCGCTCGGAATTAGGGCTCGAAATGGGCAAAAAGGGGGAAACAAGAGACGGTGGCGTTTTGGGCATAAAGGAAGACAGAGTAAACGACAGCGTTTTGGCTCCTGCGTTTAATGAGGAAACGGTGTCGTGTGGTCTAACAGACTCCAAGGATGCACGTGAGCCGCCAAAGATGCCTGCAGACCGTTAGAGAAATTCTCGGAACAGTGGACACTTGTCTTTATTTTATTTGTGCTTGTGTGTGCAGCTGATTTATATTACAGCTGAGTAGGACGAATAATTTTATGCTTTTCTGATGTAAAAACACTGCTATTCTCTGAAAATCTACTCTCCTCCTTTTCTGAAATCTCCCTTCTTCATATTTTCTGGTTTCTTTGTGGCGTGAGCAACCACATACACATATTTTGAGCTAACATTTTAACACTTAAACTAATGACTGGACAGAAAAAAAGAATATAGTTGATACACAACACCCGAGTTTGAATAACATAGAAAAAAACTCAATATAGACTTTTCATTTATATCTTTTTCATTTATATCTAACTCATTAGCTGGCTAATTTAGATCAAGAATTGCAGGAGCTCATTATATAACAATCCTCTAAACTCAATTTGTTCTATTTACAACGCTAGGACTCAAACCCCTAAAATTGTTTAAAGAATCTAGTGCCTCATCCCACTAGACCAACACCGGTTTGATAATTGCATTCAAAGAAGCTTGTAAGAAGAATGGTGGGAGCATGAAGAAGCAACTCTCAAAAGAACAGTGTCAATTCTGTTAACAAATCTTCTGATTATTCATATGCAAGTACTTGACGAGGATACTTAAGAAATTGTGGTGAAATGCTTAAGAAAAATGAAAAGACTCAACTACATATTTACATCAATGACTCTAATGCATAATTTTAAGTAATACAAAATTTTGTCTCCAACAAATCAAGGGAAAATTTATCTCAACTTAAGCTATATACAATCGAAAAATGTGCGAAAGCTTCGACACACAATTCACACGCACGTCGATGCCTTGGAAGTGCGATGATTCGTCCCGAGAATAATCACAATAACAGTAACATCATCATGGTATTTCCTTCTCCTACCAGCTGGAATATTCATCAGTTCTTCCTTGCTGAAACCTGTGATGGGTCTAAGAAATTCCAGTCCGATGATAAACGAATATACAGCTAAAGTTATGAAACATGCATTTTGGTTTTGTTGTATGTTCTTTTATACGAAACCGAGTGTGTTGACAACCATAAAAACAGGCAGTGAAAGAAAATTTACCTGCAGATTGAGCCGCTTTAATTAGAAGCTGCTCCACAAGAAATTTGGCAGGATCACCGTAAGGGTTGCTTGAGATGTAAGAATGGACGAGCTTTACAGCCTCTTCATTGGTGAAGAAGTCAAATAAACCGTCGCTACCAACTATAACAAAGTGATCAGATCTTGATACTTTGTGCACATTCAGTGATGGTTCAGTGGAGATATATGGGGGGCTAATGAGGTTATGAACTCGAAGAATTCCCATCAGTGCATCATTCAGTTTTTTCTACAAGGAATAACAAAAATGGTATGCTGATTACAATAAAGACTGGATCAGCAACAATAAGATAGGTTATATAACAATTGGCATTGAGCTATCTCATGCATAAACCATTCCCGGATTGCAGAAATAGTAGCAAACAAAATTTAAACAAGGTAGGTTAGATATCATTTGTTGATAATTTAGCCGTTATTTCCAAGTTGGATATAAGTTTCCGGGCTAGGACAAAGTAAAAGTGGTATTAGGAATACAAAGCTGTCATGCTCGGGTCAGAGTAATACTACCTGACTAGTATGCAGTGATTCTTCTCGAGAGGGCATATTTAAATGACAAAAATACAAGGAAATTGTAATGAGAAATAAGAGAATCTACCTTTTTCAAGTAACCTACTCCAAATGCGCGAGTGACCTTCAGTTTTCCTTTCACTTTTCCGGCTACTACAGGCATGGAGTCATCAGGATGCTCATGCAAGAGTCTAGTTCTTTCAACCTCGTTATCAACAGTGTGACTATCAGTTAGCTGAACAGCTTTCAACCTTTCACTCCGATCCATGTGACTGGAGTCATCATATGTGGCCAATACAGCTCGACTGTCACCTAAATTGAGTGTAAACAAATCGTCTCCATGAAGAAAAACAACCAAAACACAAGATCCTATTGAAACTAAATCAGGACGGTCCTCCATTTCCTGCTCTACCATGTACAAGAAATCACTCTCGGCTTGACTTAGAGCACGTTGGAGGCTATCAAGCACCCCGTGCGTTAATGGATCTGATGATGCTTCCATTTTACGATCTGCAGCTTTCTTCATCAAGCTTTCAGTGCTTGTATACTTCTTGTTGTCAACCCTAGAATAGGTTTTTGTCTTGCTACCAACCATAACATCATCATGAAAATATTCAAAATATCCATTTGCAGTCGAGCCATTGGGTGTTCTGGGGACATCCTGCTTTGATTCCCAGTCTAGTAAACTAAAGTAAAATATTATAGTTTCGTATAATGTCCCAGCTAGAAAATCAGCTGCATCTCTTCCATTAAAACCATCATAGATAGCACAAAAGAGCCACCCATTTTCTTCGGAGCAGACAGCTTGAACCCTGTCTTCACCAGCGGCTCCACCTGCAACTTGTACTTCCGTAGCATTAAGGAAACTATCGGTTCTAGAAGGAGCACTCATCGGTCTCAGGAAAAATGAATCAGTATCAGGTGAATAAACTGGACTTGGTGGACTGCAACTTAAGTTTGAGATACTGCTTTGCAGCGAAGATGATAATATATCCAACCTTGCAAGAGATGGCGAAGAGGGAACTCTACGAAATGAATTAGGGGAATCCAAACTAGGAAGAATCTCACCTCCAATCACACCATTACAGATATTCGTGTTGGCCAATGTAGCATTGGCACTTAAGGCAGCACCCGACAAGCACGAGAAACTGCCATTCCTTGGCATTTCACTTCTAGACCGGATTTCATGCACATTATGAGAGCTGAAAGGAATACCTTTGGGGCTGCTGCACTGATAGCCAAAACTAACCTTAATTTCCCCTTCGGAATTAATGAAGTTTTCTCCTTGCATTATAGCCTGAAAGAGATTAAACATCTCCATTATGTAAAATTTACATAGAAAGGGAGCATAACATTGTATCAACACGATAAAGACCAGAAATCAACACAAAATTCAGTAATTTTATCTCAATCCAACATTTTACATAAAGAAATCAGATGAACATCTCAAAAGGTAACAATCAGAAACCAAAGTCAGTAAACACAACTTCGAATACAAGAATTAATCATTCCTTTTGTTGCTAAAACTAAACTATTATAAATTCATCTCAGCATCAAATCTTAAACTAGAACACAACTAACTGGATCTGAATCATGACAACATCATTCAAACCCAATTTCATATATAAAAAAAGTAATGATTCTCAATTGCTAACATAAGCTGTTATCTTTTGTACTATTCAACAATAAAACAGCAAAACAGTGACAAGACTAATAAAAAAAGGCTACTTTAATCAAAACAACACAATGAGCTTCAACTAGAAGTAAATAGTTCAACTAACATAACACAACAAAACAAAATATTAAAATATTGAATTAAGCAAAAAGGGTAAGAAAAAAAGAGAGAAACTTGGTGTTGAAATGATAATAAAAACCAAGGCTTGGGTACAAATAAACACAAAGTAAAGAGAGAAAAACCCACCAGTGTGTTTGGATCAACAAGGTAAACAAAGGCAGAAAAGAAGCATAAGTGTGGAGTTTGATGGGGTAATGCAGAGGGGGAGAAAGTAAGTGAAGTTTGGGCAAAAGAAAAGGGGAGATTTTGGGATTGAGTGGAGAATCTGGAAGAAGGAAGAGCGTGCCGTGCGTTGGTTCAATGGAAAATTGTATGGTAGGGAAACAAAGGGTCTTTGCCTCTTTCTCTCTCTGTGCTAAATTTGGAGGAATTTTCTTTTTGATATGTTTTCCCATAATTTTTTTAGTGATTTTGCGCTACAACAATCTAATTTAAAGTTAAAAAATATTATAAAATAAATATAATATTTTTCGGTTGGTACCGATTTAGCAACTGAAAAGTTAGAAAACACGAACCTAAAATGTTACTCACACAACCGAAATGTTATACTTTTTTATAACATTTTCGGTTGCAACCTAAATGTTATCTCACCCGAGACGTTATTCCATGTACAACAAATGAATCGAGGGTGGGAGGTTTCTTTTGAGCATGTAAATCGAGAGTCTAATTGTGTAGCGGATTGTTTGGCAAAGGATATTATGGGTGCTGAAGTGCGCATGAAAATTTGGGAAGAGCCACCGGTGAATGTACTGTCTTTGCTTGATGCGGATAAGAATAATGGTTTGCGTATTGGTTCGGAGGGTATAGGTTGACCTTGGTTTTGGTTTAATGGTGTGTGTTGATTGTGTTTTCTTGATTCGAACTCTCATGTAGCTCTAACACATGTACTCTTTTTCCTCCGTTAGGTTTAGGTAAATTTTTTAACGAGGCATGTGTTAGACGCTTTCCCTTTTAATCGAAAAAAAATGGTATACCTTTCGATAACATTGAATTGTGCCTTTATTAACAGATTTTAGTCTTTGTCGTTCCTTAGACTCTTCCTTTATTTTATTTTGGCTCTGTCTTTTTAATTTTTTTTATTTTTTGTTCGATTCACTATTAGAAACGAGTGTTTGATTGAGTCGAAGTTAAATGAGTGGACTTAATAAGTTTCATTTTATAACTCAAATTTTAATTTGAAGTGTTTTGAGTCAAATTAAATTTATAAAACTCGAATTGAGTTAAGTCGAATTTATAAAATTCTGTTTATTTACTTAATCATAATCATAAAATTTTTAAGTAAAATTAAAATAAATAAAATTATGTACTAAAAAATTTATACAGTTTTTATATCAAGTGATTTTTTTAATATTTGTATACAAATATCAAATTTTTAATATTGATTGTGATATGTTATGTGTTTTAAAAAGAAATTATTCAAAAATTCTAAAGACCAGTCAAAATTCAAAGGAGGTGACCGAGTGAGTGGTGTGAGTGAGCATTCATGTGTGTTTTTCGCGTTTGGAGGCACAAAATTTCGATTTAACGCGAAAATGTGCCTCGAACGTTGTACTTATATGTTTGGATCTAAAAATTTAAAATTAATTTTGGATTTTAAACGTGATTTTGGGAGAAGCAAGGTAGAAGTAGATTTTGCGTTTCGTCGTGATTTTTATACTATATTTTTACACAATCGTGATTTGTATATAAAAAACTTAAACATAAATCACGTTACTTTAAAATTAATTATACACAAAATTAGTTCTATAAAATCACGATGATCTAAAATTAATTTTACCACCGCAAAATTAAACCCACAACGGATCGCTTTCCGAACTAGTAAAAATGGTTGGTTCGGTTTTATTTATTTATTTACTTATTTATATTCATGTTAGATTCAGCACAATATCTCAATAAATATGTTTCTATCATTGCTCTTTTGACTTTGATTTTTCTTTTTGGGTAATTGATGTTTATATCCGATATATATAAATATAAAAAATTAATGTTTAGGTATTAATAATTGATGTTTATATTCAATATATATTTTATGTATAAATATAAAAAAAAAATATTTAGGTATGTAAGTAAATCTAGAAACTAGATATATTCTGCATTCTTGAAAATTTTGTAAATTTTTTATACTTTTATGTTTGTTTATGATTTATATTCGAGATTTGAGATTACTTTATTAGGAGTGCAGTGTGTTTTACCACTGCATCAAACATTTAACTGAAATTGTACGCAATCTTAACATAAAATCCATAACATCAAAGTCTTGAAAATTTATAACTTACCATTAGCAATATTAATAGTTTGAATATTTATTTTGAGCATTCTAATTCAATTATAAGGTAGTATCTTTTTTATCAGCAAATTTGTACAATTTTATTTAAGGGATCATACAAGCAATCGATATTCGCATAGGCCTCGTTAAAAACCTCCTTAAACTTATTGGGGAAAAAGTATAATTTTGGATAAATTTATGCATACCTGCAGACTATGCTGCTCAAACTCGAGTCACCTAGGAGGAACAACATCATACTTTACCACCGAGACAACTCATTATGTTCTTAATTATTTGAATAATTAATGACATTGTAAATGTAAAGGAACCAAATGTTAAGGGTGGTTTTTCTCGGTGGAGTGACAAGCTGCAGTCTCCTTCGGTGAGCCTCGATCCCATCAACCACAGCTGTGGCTTTAACCGGGAAGAAAAAGAAGGGCGGCTGAGGGCAGTTGAGTGGCGCAGTTCAAAGGTTACCGATGAGGGTCGTTGTTGGTCTCCTTGTTTTGACTTCGTGT
Organism: Hibiscus tridactylites; assembly: GCA_958450335.1. Lineage (NCBI taxonomy): Eukaryota > Viridiplantae > Streptophyta > Magnoliopsida > Malvales > Malvaceae > Hibiscus > Hibiscus tridactylites. Next base: position 53,664,716 of record OY288279.1, on the reverse strand, counting down.
CGGGTTCCCTTACCGTTCGAAGAGACCGTTTGCTCTATGTCTCTTTTGGCCCGACTGTTATGAGTGGTTCTGGGACTTCACAAACAAGAGTTTGGCAGGGTAGTCCGTCACCAAAGTGGTTGTCAGGCCGGTCCATGTGGCGACGTCCTTTGCCATTCCAGGCTCCGGTCCACGAACTCCTTCCCATTTCAAACGCCAGTGGAGACTATTACTTAACTATCTAGGGAAGGGGATCTATTGGCCCTAAAATTGCGTTGCAAAGGATGAATGTCATCGGAGGTGGTGGTTTTAACCACCAAGGCGCCTGCTTCAAAGTGTTAGTCGCAACGCTTTCCGGAAGCGTGGTGGAGGCGGTGGAGGGGAAGAATGTCGCCGGTCAAAGCTTGAAATAGGTTTATGGTTCAAGGGCTTTTCGGTCTTCTCATGCTTTGATTAGTTTCCCCATGTATGAAGTTCCTTACACTATTATCAAGTCTTTCCATTTTAAGCCGAACATATCCAACTTTTAGAAGATTTAGGAATATTTTTTTATTGATTTGGCCAGCTCATTATGTGTTTTCAAGAAGAATTATGAGCATGGCCCACTCTTTGTTGTCTTAGCTGCCTTGGTGTACCAGAAATTTGAGATGCGGGTCAACAGCTTTGGCTTATTTTTGAATGGTACGAGGTTTACTCCCGATGTTGCTTTAGTGGATATCACTGACCAGGAATATTCGCAATACCCATGAGTCCTTTGGTTCCAGCTATGCTTATAGGATGGAAGGAACAAAGCATAGCTATGAATTATTTTCCTTCCCCTAGGATCATATTTTATCCCGAAGGGTTACATGATCTACCCACATCAACAACTACTAAACAAAATTGCAACAATCCAAGCATAAATCCAAACCCTTGAGCTATTAGAGTCAAACTCTTGTACCCAATTGAGTGATTTTTAATTGTATTTATCTTTTATCAATTTGGGTTGAGAGAACTTGTAATTTGGTGCAAATATTCCACCTTGTGAGGTTTATCTTTCATTTGCCAACAATCTTTGTATTGAGAGAGTCTTGGTTAATATTTGGGTATAAAAATTAACCGGTTTGTAAGGTTTTCTCCTAATCCGAGAAAAAAAGAACGATTTTTTAGTGAAATTGGTTGAAAATCCTTAGTAGGAGCTAAGGTAGTGGATGCAGAGCTTGTTCTAAGCTTGAACCACTATAAATTGCCTTGTTCTTATTTTTCACATTTTCAATTTGCCCATTTCAATTTTAAAAAGCCAATTCACCCCCTCTTGGCCATTTTCGGTTCGATTGATCCACTTAACACATTCTTGTTAAATTAGGGTCGCTTTGGGTTGCATGGATTGAAGAATATGTGTCGAAAGGAATTTTATTGTGACAAACAAGTGTGAAAGTAAATTCTAGTTGGGTTTTGAGGAATTTGTTTAAATTACGGGATAATCTTTCTTAAGTTGGTAATTTGCAGCGAGATTATAAAACAAGAGTGATATGAGAATTGTTGAGATATAAGTAGAGTAAAGTTCCTCGGTTTAAGGTAGTTTGGGGCGGCTTGGCAATATCTTGTCATTTTGTAACACCCCAAAATCCGATCTAGTCGGAATTAGGTTCCGGTGATCGGAAATCTCATATTGATAGAACCCTAATATTGTAACGGCTAGTTAATTATTGATATCGAACTCTAATTGAGCTAAACTATTGCCATTGGACTCTATCGAATAATATTGAAACCTATATAGTGTCTAAATTGAGAAAAAATGCAAATTGAAGGACGAAACTATAGTACAGTGAGAGTTGAGGGACTAATCTTACGATTAACCCCTCCAAAATCATATTTCCACCTATGTGGATAAATTTGTGAGCTTTCCTTCAATTGAAGGAAAGCCATCAGTTAATAATACATAATAAAAAGAAAAGAATATAAATGCAAAAGGGAATAAGAGACTTACCCGAGAATATTGAAAGCAAGCACCTCTTTCTTCATCATCTCCTTCCTTGAAGCATACACCTCCATTAGAGATAGTTTTAAGCTTTTCTTTTCCTTCATTTTATTGATATCGAATCATTGCTATCGATCGGGTAAGCTATATTCCTCAATCAGTTATTGGATTCCATGGATGAGTTGAGCTAAATCATAAGCTAGGGTTTTGATCATCCATGGATATTTCATCGTTGTTGTCTATATTGAAATCAGATATCGATTATGATATTGTTATATTGATTTTGATATCGTATTATCGATCCTAATAGCCTCTCTATTGATTTCCTAGCTCAAGACAACGAAAAGGAACATCTATCAAATTCACCGAAGGCTAGGAACAAGGGAGTTGTCATCCAAAAGTCGTAGGAGCATAGAATTCTAAGGTGAGTGTAGTCGGAGTCTCATGATTAGGTGAAGAGCCTTCCCGAATCATTTATTGTTGATTTCGACCATATCGCTAACAAAATCATTGAAGAAGTTGCATTGAATTGGTAATCAGATTCATTGGTAAGTGTCGATAAGTTTTTATTAAATATCGGACATAGTTATTGGCATCGTTATTATGCATTGTTATTGATATGATTAGTGTCATTGAGATACTGTAAAGAAATCATCGGATATTTACATTGACATTGACATTGAAACATGTTTACTATTGATAATATTGAAGTCATCGGTCATCAAAATTCTTATTGAACATCAAATATGGTTACAGACATTGAAACCTTGGATTTGAATGGACAATGGATACAACTGGCATGCCATAGAATTCACGAGCTCACTGTATGGGTGGACTACAATCCTAAGGCTACGACCTATATTGATTTGGCGAGGCGAAGGGATGTGTATTGATATTGGCCATATTGGCGAGGCGGAGGGATTAGACCATTCATTGATTTGACAAGGCGTAGGAATTCGTGTATCCACTATCTTGATTCAATCCAAGGGTTAATGATGAAATTAATATGTTAAACATTGTATATTGATGCATAATATTGATATTGATGAGCATGAGAACATATATATAAATACTTGCTACATTGTTGTTCATATTGTTTTTGACTACCTCACTAGGCAATGTAAGCCTAACATATTTCATCTCATGCATTTTAGGTTGAAAGATCGTGTGGTTGAAGATCGGTTAGTCAAGGCAGGACAAGTCACTACAAGCCTTAGAGTAATGTATTTTGACCTTACGAACTCCTAGGAAGGTGGCAAAGTAGTCGAACTAGTCGGTTATGCCCATTTTGATATGTTTGTCAGATGCCTATGTTGTAATGTGGTTGATAGCCCTAAATGGCCTTTTGTTTTGGCTTAAAGTGGTCTAAAGTTGCATATTTAGCTCATAAAGATCAAAACATGGTAAACGTATTCGTATGATCATGAAATTTGGCATGCTAGTAGTTTATATCATTAAAATGTTGTGTGTAAAGTTTCATTGCATTTGAACATCATTTGGTAGGTCAATTCGATTAAAAACTAGCAAAAATCTGTCATTACAAGTCATGCCGTATCGATACAGGTGATGGCGTATCGATACAGTTAAGCAAAATTGGACTTTAAGAACATGGCGTATCAATACAGTTTGAGGCTGTATCGGGATATTTTGCTACTAGAATCTACTGTTTCGATACAAGCCTATAGCGTATCGAAACAGGTCAAAGTCAAGGTTAAAGGAAGTCAACCCGTATCGATACAAGGCTTGCCCGTATCGATACGATCTAAAGGGAAAAGTCAACATGGGTTGACCATGTACAACCGTTTCGAAACAGCCCTAAAGTGTTTCAATACAGGGTTAGTTAAGTTAGTTAAAGGCATAATTTGACAATTTGCAAGGTTCACAAATTAGTCACTGAATTTTGAATGATTAAATTGAATGAGTAAATGATCTCAGAATTGTATGAAACTTTGCAGGCTTGTTAATATTGTATTGAAATTCATTGTTGTATAACTAATTGCATCGAAGGACCCATAATTTATTGAATTTATAGTTTGGTCCCTAAAGCTTGTAAAATTTAAGAATTAGCCCTAATTGATTAATTAATGCTTCATAAGAATTAATTGGAATAAGATGCATTGTGGTAAGGTGTTATTTTATATTACTGTTTTAAATGATAGTAATAAAACGAAATTTTATTGCACCGATCACTGTATTGATCTTCAGTATCACCTTTCGACTCGGTTCTCGACCAAACCGGGAAGGGGTGTTACACATTCTTTCATTTCTTGGTTGATATTGTGGGACATATTGCCAACTAAGGTGAAACTCTTAAGTTGGGGTTGTGAGGTGGACCTTTTATGCGTGTTATGTGGGGATGATATGGAAACAAGAGATCGTGTCTTTGATACTTGCAGGATCTCAAATTAGGTCTAGAAGTTGTTAATGAAAGCCTGTAATTTTCAAGGTCCTCAAGCATGTTGGACAGGGATCTTGAATTGGGTTCAAGAGTATGGGAAAAGAAAATACTTAAAGTCTACATTGGATCGATTAGTTTGGTGCGGGTTTAACTATTACTGTTAGGCTCGATTCCCTTCCACCGAAACGCTTGCCAAGTGGTGGAGAATATGTATTTTGGGTGTTTGTGGTGGAAGCAAAAAGATTGAAAGATATGACACATGATTTAGAGTGGTTCGGCTTTCTAACCAAAGCCTACATCCACTACCTAGGCTCCCCACCAAGGATTTCAACAATTCACTAAGAATTCTTCCCTTTTTCTAGGCTAAAAAGGCAACCATTTACAACCTAGACTCACTCACCAAGTCTAGCATCCAAAGCTCACAACCCGAGCTTTGGGCACACTCTTAAACAAGAGAATTCTAAGCAAAAAAATCCCTCTACAAAGGTTGATGTTTGCACACTAAAGCACTTACCCAAATCCTAGAACACTTGAGCATACATTGACAATTTGAGCTCACAAGTGTTTGTCTATACAAGGAATGGAAATTTAAGCACTAAGACAATTTTGCATCATAATGTTGTTGACTTGAGGATCATTTTTCTTCCATAGATGCTTGAAGGTCCATTTTATACTCCCAATTGAGTTTGTAGCCGTTGGAGCCTTTATTTCTCGCAATAAATGTAGTTCTAGTGATGCCCATTTCGATACGCTCGAAGTCGTATCGGGATGCCCTTCTTTAGAACTAGCTGTTGAGTATGTTGCAGCAATATTGTATCGAAACGCCTCTAGTTGTTTCGGTATGTCCGTATCGGTACGCCTTGCTCCGTATCGGTATAGGTCTCTTTTAATGCTTGATAACTGCATGAATATCCTTATTTTCATACCTTTTTGCTATAGCATTTGCCTGTTCTTGAGCCCATATCATAGCATTTAAACTGCATTTAGGTTGAATTTTCTTCTTTTGGGTGCATCTTTATTTTTGCTGGTTATTAGTCTATGTTGAGGGGTACTACTCGGAAGGTTGGTTTTGAGTTTGATGATGCGCAAGAAGTATAACACCCCTAACCCCTGATTAGGAGTAAAGAGTGTTGAACCGATTCGTATTATCATATTACTAGTGGGCAGCGAAAACGAACGAGTAATTTTTTTTATTTCGAATGCCCTCTTATGGTCATTTCTAATTTCATTTAGTTCTTTTCAATTCATGAACAATTAACTTAGATTTATTTTAATTTTTGTAATTCAATTCGAAGCATACATGTAACTCAACTCATTTTATACTATTTCGTACCTTATATCAATTTGCTATGGAAAATCATATTTAGGAACATAAAATTTAATACTTAAGTCCTTTAAGATCAACATCATACCATCATAATATATATATATATATATATATATATATATCCATCAACCATATAACGTTTCGTTTCCCTTATACATAATATTTCCCAGGGTATCCAAACGTAAAGGCTATAACCTAAGGGTTACCTATACAAAATATAACAAAAAGAAATCAAGCCCTAAACCATATACCAAAAGGGCTAATCTATACCCCATATTTACCCTATACTTACATAACAAAATGAGGGAAACACATACTAGAAGTTCAAAGGTTCTTCAAATAGTAATTCATGAACATAACCATAAGTGCAAACTGGACTAACATGCTGACAATTAGGCCACCCATCATAAGTACAACAAAGATAACGAAAGGCATACTTCTAATCTTCAACAACTAACAAAATCAAGGTGACATGCCGATAAATCAACTACCTGTGGTTTTGGGAAGATGGAAAGCAAAAATGTTAAGTACTTATAGTACTTAGTGAGGAAACCTTAATCTAACCATATTAGAATTTTCGACTCAATTAGCAATCCATCCATTCAAACTCAATTTTCAAGGTAAGTTTAATCCACAAATTAAATTTCTTTTCAAGTACATAATCAAATTTACAAATCCACAACAAAGAAGCACTTTAACCATGTTCTGAACCTTTCTAGTCACGCAACAAATATACTTCTAATTTAAATTCACTCGAATTCAATGCTGCCAACAAAATCAACAATTTCAATTTCATTCTTATAGTCTTCGAACAATCATGCTTCATCGAAAATATCATACAATCAATCACTATACATTTGAATACAAGGCAGTCCCAAAATCAAAACTTCTGAATTAATCCATGCAACATTCGGACAATCATGTTTCATATCATATTAAATAATCAATCATGTACTAATTATACAAACAACATCAAACTGTAGAAGATTAATGGTTATAATGTAATTTATTAATGTTGGGTTGTGTGGGGCTCGATTCGATCAACCAATTTAGCTCACCAAGTGGTGGAGAGACGAATTTTTGGGTGGAAGGGTTGTGGAAGCTAAAATAAAGATTGACACAGTGATTTATAGTGGTTCAACCTTCTAACCAAGGTCTACATCCACTACCTTAGCTTCCCACTAAGGATTTCACAATCAATCCACTATTGATTCGTCCCCTTTTCTAGGATTAGGAGGAAACCCTCACAACCGATCAAGCTTCTACCCAAAGCCTTGTGTAACCCCCTTAGCCCGGCCTAGACGGTTGACCCGAACTACGAAGATTACACGGGGAAAACCAAAGTCAACCCGAAAGTCAACCTTGATTTACGACCCTTTTTTTCTTTTTAACCTTGTCTAAATGCATATTAACCCTAGGTATACTCTTGAGATAAGCATACTCAAAAATCACAGCAATCAGAAAACAATAAGGGACTCAATTGCACAACATACGAATTTAGGGACCAATTTGTAAATTATGGAAATTAAGAGGACTTTACCAATTTTTAAGTTACCATTATGAAATTAGTCATGTTTCATGCTTCTCTGTCAAATTTCATCTCAAACGGACATCTCAAACTCAATCAATTGCATATACAAAAATTAGGACTGAAACGTAAAGCTTGCAAACCTCAGAACCATTCAAATCAGTGCCCAACGGTCAAGTGTTTCGAAACGGCTCTAGACCGTTCAGAAACACGGCTTGGCAGTAGCCAAAGTGTTTCGAAACACCTCTGCCCGTTTTGAAACACCCAGTCCAAAACATGCACCTGTTTCGAAACAGGCAAGGGTGTTTCGAAACACCCTGCCCAGAAACAACAGAAAAGTCTGTTTTTACACTCTTTCGACCCACCAAACACGCTCATATGACCTCCATGTCATGCCAACAAGTCATCAAACATTAAAGGAACATATTTGCATCATCAAAGCTCAATCACGACCTCAAATAAGAAAAACCACAAATCTAAAGGCATGCATCCTATAATGAAAAGCAAGCAATCATCAAATCTCCAAAACAAATACCAAATGGCCATTTACATGTTCCAAACATCATCATAGGCATTAAACCAAACTTAGGGAGTCCAAAACATCTCCCAAAAACACAATCTAGGTTCCCATTGCCAAATACCAAAAGCTAATAGTGTTGTGAAAATAGTCACCATACGTGAGCTTACACTTTCACTTGGATCCTTGACCTCCTTGCTGCCCTTAAAGCACTTCAATGCTCTGCATTATTGGTTCAAGAAAGAGAGAGCGTAAGCACAAATGCTTAGTGAGAAATGCTCTAATGAAACAACACAATAATGCACTTTGTAAAAACACCTTTCCAAGGCCTTTAATTTCAAAACATCATTTATCATGCATCTATGCACACAAACCAAGCATCTCATGCTTCAATACATCAACATGTCATATTGGCTTTCAAGTGATAATCCATAACCATTTTTCAACTCAAAACACAATCGGATACGCGGATTACAAGCGTTGTCCCATACGCTTCATACACACTACCAAACACTCAAGGTGGAGTTTACCGGTACAATCACAACCCCTCAACACCCGTGATGGAGTCTACGGTACAATTACAACCCCTCCACATCACTAATTGGTAGTTGTATAACATCACTAATGAGAACACGGGACACACAACACAAGATCCTCACATGGCATTTTAACCACCATTATGATCTTAGACATCTCGTTAGTGTACTTGGATGGAGTTTACGGTACCATTACAACCCCTCAACATCCAAGGCGACTTTATTCACGGTGCACCCAATCCTATAGCCGGCTAACTATATCCGATTCAAGTACTTTTAAACCAACACATCACTTGCCAATATACATCATTTACAATCATCAATCCACTGTTTTTAAGCATCAAACAAAGCCATTAAATAATCATGCATCACTATGCATCAAACCTCATTTATCAATGTCCAAAACAAGGATCTCTTACCTTGAGCATCCTTCAACACATGGCTTACAAAACCAGCATTAAACATGCTAAAATATGCTTTCAAAACAGAATTTAAACATGCAAATTAAACACATTGCATCCAACCATCTCATGGTTCATCAAAAAGAGAGTTTCTCCGAAAACTTACTCTTGAGCTTAGCTAAGTTGTTTAGACCTATACTAAGCTCCCATAACCTTCAAACATTGGTTTCAAAGCTGAAAACCAAACTTCACTCACCGATTCCGTTTCGCAAGCTTGCCGAAACGCCGATCAAGCCTCCCAATCAACACCACAAGGATCCGAAGATGTCTCCCCTGTTTTAAACACATCAAAGCATAGGATTAATGCATCATCATGCATTAAAATCTTCAGCCAAAACACCTAAACTCGCTGCTCTCATCAAAGCTCACATTTCGGCTACCAAACACAACCGAACTCACATCCAAACACCTCTACAACATTACCCAGCCAAGATCCATCACTTCCAATCATTCTTAGACATCAATTAACATCCAAAAAGGACCTAATCACGTCCTTATACCTCCAGCTATAGCAGAACATCAAAATCACCCCAAAAACCACCATTTTCTCAAGTAAAAACTTAGGAAAATCAACCTATTTGGGATTGCATTGATTAAACCTCAATTACACATCATTTAGACATCCAAAATACATCAAAAAGACATCTCAAAACAGAGCCCAATCATCTATTACGAATTTCTTCAAAATTAAATCCAAATCTTGCATTTTAAGCCAAAATCAAGATAACAACATTAAAACCTTTAATAAAACTCAATTTAAGGATTGAGAACTTGGGAATTTCAGTAAAGAACTGAGTATTTAGAGGAGAAGGACGTTCATACCTCTAAATGTGGATTTCTCCTTGTTTAGAGCCAAAATCCTTGAAAATTCAATAAGCAAATGATGAGGATTTGGTGTAGAAATGATTAGGAATCATTTAGGGATTGAAATCTCAACTTTAGGTGTGAAAATCAAAGGAAAAGTTGCTGTGGAAATGTGCTTGGCTGAGGGAATTTTGAGAGAAAATGAAATGGAAAAATTTTGGTAAAAGTTAGTTATGAAACCAAAATGTGACTTTTCCCTCTTTTCTTTTTATTAATTAACATTAAATGAGTCTTTAAAATTTAAGAAAAATCTGGAGAAACCCTCCCATGGGTAAATTAGCTCCTTAAAGATTCAAAGTTTCAATCCTTTTAAAACAGTCACCAACTTTTCAAAAATTACATTTTAGTCACTAACTTGAAATGTCATATTTCCAAACCCCATTTTGTAAAATTGATTTCACCACTCTCTTATATATTATAAAAGAGGATTTTTAGATATTTTCCATATTTTTAATGCATCCCGAACTAGGCTTTCCCTAAAAACCACCTTTTATATTCGAACCGTAATTTAAATCGGTCCGGTTCAGACCCTAAACTTCCAAGCCCAAAATTGGGGTGTTACACCTTGATCAAAACCCTCTTTACAAAGAGATAAACAAAGCAAACTTAAAACCCTCTAATAGGTGTTTGTTGTCTATACAAGAAATGACAAATTAAGCACTAAGACAATTTCTTGATCATTTGATGTTTGACAATATGAGCATTAGCCTTCTCTTGATTCTTGGAGGTCCCTTTTATACTCCCAATTGAGTTTGTAGCCGTTACTAGCCGTTGGGGATGAATTGGAGCCGTTGAGGACTTTCTTTCCCTTCATAAATGCTGTCCTGCAGCTATCCGTATCGATACGCGTGGAACGGTATCGGTACGGCCTTCATAGGAACTAGCCGTTGGGCACTTGCCAGCATAGGCGTATTGATACGCTTGAGGGCGTATCGGTACGAGTTTACATAAAATGGTCGTTGGGAAATAGTCGTTGGGGTGGTTGAAATGGGATCGGTATGCTTACGTGGCGTATCGAAACGACCCCGATGCGTATCGATACGGCAAGGGCCTGTATCGATACGGGTTTTGATAGTGGCCAAACTGGGGCAAAAAGGTATCGGTAAGGGGGTTTACCGTATCGATAAGGGTGCTCTGAAAACACAAGTTTGGCTTTTAAAAACATGAAAAGTCTTTGCCAAAAACCTCTTAAAATACCTCAAACATAATTTCAAGTTGTTTGGACTTAAAAACAAGTTTTAAATTCTTTTCAAATTAGTCCAAAACATTTTTCAATTATTATATCAAAACATTAGTTCTACAATTAATTTAATACTTCTCATACTTCTAATCAACAATAAATCGAACTAACAAGAACTCAATCCGTACAATTATCAATTCATTCTCTTATTAGCTTAGTCACTTTGCCTTGGTTCATATAGTTAGCTAGGTATTCGAGTCACGTGTTACAGAAATGTGAATTATTTCACCATATCATAGGTACCCAAGTACCACATTCGTGTTATCGTATTACATGTCATCTTAGTGTCAATTACACTAAGCGAATAGGTACACTTACGTACCATAAAATCAGGTACACTCACGTACCAAATTAAAAAGAGCTCTAGACTCTAGGCATGTCGTATTACCTATCTGACCATATAACCAAGGGCTTTGTCCTTTATGACAATTGCTTTGATTTCTCAAAATTTACAATCATGATTCATCATGTAGCAATTAGTTCGTTTAATTAATTCACAAGCCAAGCTCAAATACCATCATAATCATATAATTTCAATTTCAAATAAATCATTTCAGTCACATATCATAGAATTCCAATCATCGTATATGTACTATCTATCACTCAGCATGGTATACATGTATCACATAAAAATTACATATTTCGATCATCATATAAATTTCCAGCAATCAATTTGCCTCATGCCCAGTTCAATTTCTATCATAGTACTTTGACCATACCCTAATCGAACATGGTGACATTTAAAATTTAAATCAATAGCATTCATCTATTCGAACACATACATAAACACAAAACTAGATTCCTTTTAATCCTTCTTCCCTTATTGATTACGAAGCCATTGTTAAGTCCAATTTCATGCATAATATATAATAAAAGCAAATAAAGGATAGTTGAGACTCTAATCTCAACTCTAAGTTCGTTTCACTCACAGTCGCGGTGCAAATCTTGAATTCAAATGCTCTTTCCACGCTCCTTCGACGATCCAACTACCAAATTCTCTTCAATATATTCTCTACTAGGATCTATTAAATAATTTACAAATAATATGAGACACAATTCAAAATCAATCCAACAATTCACTATTTAATTTTAATGATTTTATTTTAACCTTTGAACTAATTCTAATTTCGGGCAGATTTGAATCAATTTACTATTCTACTTAGTTCTTAATCCGTAACTCGAATTTACAAATTTTCTTTTGCCAATTTATAGTTTATGAACTCTCCTTTAACGCTACTTAATTTCCTTACTATATTATTGTCGATTAACTTTAAAATTTCTAACCAAAGTCCATTATTTCTTTAAAATTTCTAATCGGGCAGATTTGAATCAATTTACTGGCAGCTTAGAGTGTCTTAGCCATTTCTATTCCAGATTTTTCTAGGATATTCGAAACTCAATACCGTTTGTTCCCTATTAAAATAGACATATCAAAGTATGTTCTATTAAATTTTAAGACCACAACTCCAAGTATTTTATTTCTTATGAATTTTTAAAGCTGGTTAGACCTAAAACAATGCTAGGCAAATTAAAGTTCTTAGCTTAGATTAAACTTAACTTAAGAGTCTTGTTACGCATATCACATTTTCAATTTCTCCTCATCATGGCTGTAAAATTCTTTTCCAGCAACTTCTTATTAGCCTTATATCATTTTAATTAGCTCAATTTATCCATGATAAGCTAAAATTAAAACACAATTAATCTTTATAATATTGATATATTCGAATAGAGAAGGAAAAGTTAGTGTTGAGTTGTGTGGGGCTCGATTCGTTCAACCGATATGGCTCACCAAGTGGTGGAAAGGTGGATTTTTGGGTGGAAGGGTTGTGGAAGCTAAAAAGATAACTGACACAAAGATTTATAGTGGTTCAACCTTCTAACCAAGGTCTACATCCACTACCTTAGCTCCCCACTAAGGATTTCCAATCAATCCACTATTGATTCGTCCCCTTTTCTAGGCTTATGAGGTAACCCTTATACACAATCAAGCTTTCTACCCAAAGCCTTGATTGAAACCCTCTCTTACAAAGAGAAAAAAGAAGCAAACTTAAAACCCTCTAATAGGTGTTTGTTTGCACAATTAAGCACTCACCCAAAACCTAAATCACTTGAGCAAATTTGACAATTTTGGCTCACTAGTGCTTGTCTAGACAATAAATGACAATTTAAGCTCTAAGACAATTCTTGATCATTTGATGGTTGACAATATTAGCATTAGCCTTTACTTGATGCTTGGAGGTCCCTTTTATACTCCTTGATGAGTTTATAGTCGTTGCTAGCCGTTGGGATTGAATTGGAGCCGTTGAGGACTTTAATTCCCACCATAAATGCAGTTCTGCAGCTCCCCGTTTCGAAACGCTTGAACCCGTTTCGAAACACCCTTTAAGTAGAAAGAGTCGTTGCAGTCTGACAAGGCACCCGTTTCGGAACGCCCTGGCCGTTTCGGAACTCGTATCGAAACACCCTAGACCCGTATCGAAACGCCCTGCATTTAAATGTTAGTTGGGAAATAGCAGTTGGGGTTTATGACCGTTGTGGTCGAAGCCACGTAGGCGTATCGAAACGACATAGCCCGTTTCGAAAAGCTGGGAAAAAATCTCATCCAGGGAATGCTCGTTTCGATACAAGTATCGAAACGTTTTTGCTACTGGAATTCCCGTATCGAAACGCCCTAAGGTGTTTCGAAACGCCTGAACAATTTATTGAAGTTTGGCTTTGAAAAACATGTAAAACCCTTTTAAAAACTTCCCTAAACATACTTTCAAGTTGTTTGGACTTTGGAAATGTTTTAAATACTTTTTAAATCAGTCCAAAATATTTTTCAATTATTATATCAAAACATTAGTTCTACAATCTCCCCCTTTTTGATATAATAAAACTCACTTGAAAAATTGTTTAGGATTTCTCCCCCTTTAACTTTAAAAATGTGAATAAAAGATTGAAGATATGAAATCAAATAAAGCTCCCCCTTATTCATTTGAAAATTCAATTTTTCAAACCATTTCTCCCTCTTTTTGTTATATCAAAAAGAATTTAAAACATTAAGTTCAAAATAACAATAGAGGTAAAAATTTTGACAAAAATAAGAGTTTGGTTTTAAAATGGCTCCCCCTTACTCAAAGCATCACCAAAACTGTTAGTCCAACATATATGATCATCTAGTTGAATTTAAACTAAAATAAACAAATGAAATAAAAACAACTAGAATTTTTACCAACACTTGAACCCAAGGGAGGATGTGAAGCCTTCCTTCTTCAAGTGTTTTTCCTTGTGTGCATGGAGCTCCCCCTCAATATTTGACTTGTTGAATATCTTCATCACACTTAGCAAAAGACAATCAAGTATTTTTTGGTATCCAAATTGCTTTGGATCCATGAACATTAGTAGCACAAATTTTAGTCCCCTTAGGAATCCATTTTTCAATGTCATCCTTTTTAATTGAAGTGCTAAGTCCTTTTGGGACCCAAACACTTCTAAAACATTTTCCTTTAATAAATCTAGGGGCACTAGATTGTCTAACATAAAAGTTTGATTTTCCAAAATTGTTTTTCTTTTCAAGCTCTTTGGAAATCAAATCCTTTTCTTCTTGAACTTTTTGAAGCAAGTTTTGCAAATCAAAACATTTTTGTTCAAACTCCTTGAGTTTTGCTTCAAGTTCAAGTTTGGTTTTAGAAATCAAATCATTTTGAATTTTCAACTTTGAAATCACTTTATTGTTTTTCAAAATGTGATTTTTAAAGTCTAAAACCAAATCGTCATAGGCATCTTGTAATTCATCAAAAGAGTAAGAACATGGAGTAGATGAATTAGAAGTTACCCTTGAATCTTCTTCGATGGCCATAAGGCAAAGGTTGGCTTGTTCATCATCGGTGGAGTCCTCATCACTCCAAGTAGCCACATGTGCCTTCTTCTTATGGCTTGAAGTGCTTGCCCTCTCCTTTTTCTTGGATTCTCGTTCAAGCTCTCTCAAGGCTTTCTTCATGAATGAGGCACACTTCTTGAAGATATAGACTATCTCTTCTTCTTCATCCTCATCTTCACTTGAATCAACGTGATGGCAAATGGAGGATTTGAGAGCCATGACACTTGCATTGATGCCTAGCCCTTTGATTTTCTTCTCTCCCATAGCTCTAATTTCTTCCCTCTTCTTCTCATCTTCTTTGTTCTTCTTCATGATTTGATGAGTAAGGAGTGACACCATGAGTTCATCAAGCTTCAAAGTCTTCAAATTTTAGGCTTCGATGATGGCGGTCCTCTTTGAGTCCCAAGACTCGGGAAGTGAGTAGATGAGCTTTCGAACAAGCTTTTCCTCCGGGATGGCTTCTCCATAGCCTTTGAGACCATTGGTGATAGTGGAGAACCTATCAAACATCTTCTCGATGTTCTCTTCCGGATCCATTTTGAAGTTCTCATACTCTAAGGTTAGGAGCCCAATCTTGGTTTCCTTGACTTCATCGGTCCCCTCGTATGTGACTTCAAGCTTGTCCCATACCTCCTTGGCACTCTCACAAGAAGACATCTTCTCATAGATGGTTGGGCCAAAAGCACAAAACAAGATGTGCAAGGCTTTGCAATTAAGCTCCATCTTCTTGCGATCGTCGGCATTCCACTACAATTTACTTATTTGAGGCACGAACGAACCATCTTCAACTATATCCCATAGCTTGTAATCTATAGACTTGATGAAGAACTTCATCTTTGTCTTCCAATGTGCATAGTGGGTTCTGTCAAAGAAAGGCGGTTTGTCGATTGATTGTGCCATTTGAGCCGGTTGATGAAATAGTGATCGAGCTTGCCAGATCTTCTCAATAGGATGTGAATCCCCTTCGATTGAGCCAAGCTCTGATACCAATTGTTGAGTTGTGTGGGGCTCGATTCGTTCAACCGATATGGCTCACCAAGTGGTGGAGAGGTGGATTTTTTGGTGGAAGGGTTGTGGAAGCTAAAAAGATAATTGACACAAAGATTTATAGTGGTTCAACTTTCTAACCAAGGTCTACATCCACTACCTTAGCTCCCCACTAAGGATTTCCAATCAATCCACTATTGATTCGTCCCCTTTTCTAGGCTTAGGAGGTAACCCTTATACACAATCAAGCTTTCTACCCAATGTCTTATTTGAAACCCTCTCTTACAAAGAGAAACAAGAAGAAAACTTAAAACTCTCTAATAGGTGTTTGTTTGCACAATTAAGCACTCACCCAAAACCTAAAACACTTGAGCAAATTTGACAATTTTGGCTCACTAGTGCTTGTCTATACAATAAATGAGTTTATTGATGCTTGGAGGTCCCTTTTATACTCCTTGATGAGTTTATAGCCGTTGCTAGCCGTTGGGATTGAATCAGAGCCGTTGAGGACTTTAATTCCCACCATAAATGTAGTTCTGCAGCTTCCCGTTTTGAAACGCTTGAACCCGTTTCGAAACACCCTTTAAGTAGAAAGAGTCGTTGCAGTCTAACAAGGCACTCGTTTCGGAACGCCCCTGGCCGTTTCGGAACTCGTATCAAAACACCCTAGACCCGTATCGAAACGCCCTGCATTTAAATGTTAGTTGGGAAATAGCTGTTGGGGTTTATGACCGTTGTGGTCGAAGCCACGTAGGCGTATCGAAACAACATAGCCCGTTTCGAAACGCTGGGCAAAAATCTCATCCAGGGAATGCCCGTTTCGATACAAGTATCGAAACATTTTTGCTACTGAAATTCCCGTATCGAAACGCCCTAAGGTGTTTCGAAACGTCTGGACAGTTTTGTGAAGTTTGGCTTTGAAAAACATGTAAAAACCTTTTTAAAAACTTCCCTAAACATACTTTCAAGTTGTTTGGACTTTGGAAATGTTTTAAATACTTTTTAAATCAGTCCAAAATATTTTTCAATTATTATATCAAAACATTAGTTCTACTGTTAGGCTTACTTATGATTGCTGATTTGCTATCCTAAGCCAAATTCATAGACATGTGAAGCTTCTTCTTTTCATTCCCTCTCAACAATGGCCGAAACAAGCTTCTTTCACTCTAAAATTTTCTTGTTTTTGTTTCAACTTGTCAATTCCTTTCCCACTAAGGGAGCCGACCATAGAGGAGCAATAATGTGGTGACAAGATGGTCACCTAATTGAACTCCTTAAAGTCTAATTCACCCTTAGTTTATCCATTAATCATTTCACTAATAAGGGCAGATTCGGAAATCCTATTATTATTGCATGCAACCCTTCATGGTTCCCTCTTTATTCAATTTAGTCACATTCACTAGTTATTGAGTTCCTTTGAATTTTCAATTTAGTCTCTAATGTATTTAATCTAATTTAATTACTTAAATTTTCTAATCTAATTGAGTCACTAATTGTTCAATTAACTCATAAAATTTAGGCTAGGTTTTAGGGTGTTACAGGAAGGGAGTCTAGCGAGAGAAAGCTGGTGCCGAGAATTGCTATAGCATAGTGGAAGTGGATATTGGCCAACACGTGAGCTGTGAAGACACGCGAGCTGTAGAAGCACGTGAATATGCAGAAAAGGAAAACCTAACATGTGCAGCAGCCGGTACCCACCTGCAGACTGTCCTTCTTGTCCCCTCGTGGCAGAGCTTGTCGGTGGATATTCCTTAGGATTATCAAGGAATCTTTAGGGCACAAACCCTAGAAGCCTCCACTATATAAAGAGGGAGAGAAGCATAAAAAGGAGAAAGAGGCGGAAGAGAGCAAAGAGAGAGAAAGTTGTGAGCTGAACAAGGAGAGAGAAGCGTTCTTTTTCATCTTCTCCAACTTGGTGTCCTCCATCGTTGAAGCTCCAAGGAGTAGCCTCGCCGGCCTCGAGAGAGGCGAAGGGCTTAAGACAGTCGGGCAGTCCATGGCGGAGAGGGAGTTCACCTTTCTTTTTGTCGCTTTAGCATTTCTTGTTTATATCTTTATCTTTGGAGATGTTATCACAATGATACGTTGGATGATATTGCCCATCCATGAACTGTTTTAGGTGGCTTGGGTTTGATGGATGATTTTATTTTGAGTACTTTTTAATGCATGCTATAGTTTTCCAGTGTTTATCATGTTCTATGCTTTGCTTATGTGTTTTATTTCCTTAAAGTTGTAAGAGCCCTCTAGAGTTGGTCGTCTTTTAAGTGTTTGTTGGGGTTAGTAATCGAGAGAGCTAGCCTTAGAACCCCCATAAGCAATAGAGTGGCTTTCGAGAGGCAGACTCTAACCTACCTTAGAGATAAGTGATAGGTTTCAAGGGCTAAAAAGGATAGTTCGTGAAGGGTAGGGGAGTGTTAAGAGTTTACGATGAGAGGTATGGCTGTAGAATTTCTGACTCCCGGTTTCCTGGCTAGAGTTAGTTTAGGAACACTTTTAGAAAATCATGCCTAGCATAGAAGATAGCTGAAGAGCCTTAGTATCGTTAAGAAGCTTAGTTTAGGTTGTCCATCATTCCCAGCCAGTCATTCCTTAGTGAGTTTCGCATACGAAAGGGGACATGTTCATCATATTGTTATCTCAACTTTCTTTACATTGTTTTGCTACAACATTATTTTACACCATCTCTTTTACTATAGCATTTTCACCTGCAAAAAGTTCAACCAATATTTTTACAACAAACCGTGAATACCTCCAATCCATGTGGAGACGATACTCACTCACTCACTTTATTACTCTTTCGACGTGTATACTTGCACCCTATTTGCGTATCATTTATAGTACATTACACGCAACCAACAAGTTTTTGGCGCCGTTGCCGGGGATTGGCAATTGGTTGTTTATGGTTTTTTGTTTATATCACTTGTTCTTTTTGTTTTTGTACATATTTATTTTGGGTTTTTCATTTTTCTTTTCAGGCGTCCTGCTTGTGCATGACCAGAAGAAGACCTAGAGGACCCCTGCAATCACCTGTTTCTGAAATCGAGCATTTCTTGCGACTTAGGAGACGTGTTTGAAGAGAAGAGACCAGAAACATGAACGGAGAAATACCACCACCTCCAGGTAACGGAGATGCTATGGCAAATGGTCAGGGAGAAGCGGCACGACCTTGAGCCATCAGAGATCATTTGACTCCTATCTTGGACGATCTCTATCCCGGAATAGTAGCTCTAGAAATTCAGGCAGCCTAGTTCGAGCTTAAACATGTTATGTTCAACATGTTGAACACTATTGGTCAATTTGGAGGTATGCCTCACGAAGATGCAAGACAACATATCCGTGATTTCTTGGAAGTTTGTGGCTCGTTCAGAAAGCAAGGAGTGCACGAGGATGTGCTAAAGCTTAAATTGCTTCCATATTCTTTACGTGATCATGCTATAGCATGACTAAGTGGAGTGCCAGCTGGATCAATGGAAACTTGGACAGATCTATGCAAAAGTTTTCTGCTATGGTATAATGCACCCAATAGAAACACTCAGTTGAGAAATGATATTGCTTCTTTTCGTCAAGCTGATGACAAATCCATGTACAAGTGTTGGGATCGATTCAAGGGATTATTGAGGAAGTGCACAAATCATGGTTTTCATGATTGAACCCAAGTGGTTATGTTCTATAATGGAGTGAATGCTCCTACAAGGATGATGTTAGATGCTTCAGCAAATGGGACCTTGTTAGACAAATCACCGGAGGAAGCATTCGACATTCTTGATAGGGTAGCCAACAATGACTACCAGTTTCCGATCATAAGGCTTGGATTGAGGAGAAGAACCCAAGTAGTTCGAGAAAGTGAAGCTGATGACTCGGTAGCCACCCAGTTAGCTGCTATCACCGATATGCTAAAGAACCACTAACGTCCCAGCGAAGTCAAAGAAGTGAAGTTCGCAACCTCATGTCTCAAATGCGACGGCAATCACCATTTGAGTGAATGCCCTAACAATCAAGAGTCAGCCAACTATGTGGGGAATTATAACCGCAACAACAATCCATACTCTAATACCTACAACCCAGGATGGCGTCAACATCCAAATTTCAGTTGGGGTAATCAAGGGCACATCAATTCTGCACAACCAGCGCCACAACAAAATCTGATCGAAGCACCACCTTCTAACCAGATAATGCCATGGCAAGGTCACAAGGGAGCAGCATCTTCATCAAATAGTTCGTTGGAGACTACATTCAAAGAATTTATGGCTATGACGAAAGATTTTATGGGAACCACGAAAGTTTTGCTACATGACCATGCAACAAACATTAAGAACCAATGAGCCTTATTGCAAAGCCATAGTTCTTCTCTCAAAGCCTTAGAGACGCAAGTTGGTCAGATAGCTTAAACCTTACAAGCGCGACCACAAGAAAGCCTGCCTAGTGACTCTGAAGCCACTACGCACCATAGCAAGGAGCAATGCAGAGCACTCACATTAAGGAGTGGAAAAGAAATTAACAAAGAAGACAAGTTTGGGGGAAAGAGAAGGAGGAATCTCAGCGCAACTTGCCTCACGAAGAAAATAACTCACAAGACCCTCCAGTTGAAGAGAAGGATGAAGAGGAAGTCATAGAAAAAGAAACACCGAAGGAGGAGCCTGCTTTTGCTACAACAAAAGATGCAACTCCACCAGTCCAGATAAATGAAGTTATACCCCCACCTCCTTTTCCTCAACGACTCAAGAAGCAGAAAGAAGACCTTCAATTCTAGAAATTCGTGGATATCCTGGGCAAATTACATATCAATGTCCCATTTCTGGAGGCCATTGATTAGATGCCAACATATGCAGAGTTCCTTAAGGATATAGTTACAAAAAAGAGGAAGGTCGAGAAGCAAGAAATTGTCGCTATAGCAAAAGAATGTTATTCTATGTGCAGTAAGCTACCACTTAAGAGGAAGGACCCATGTAGATTTGTCATCCTATGCTCTATTGGCGATAAGTTTGTTGGAAAAGCACTTTGCGATTTAGGATCAAGTGTTAACTTGATGCCTAAGTCGAATTTTCTGAAACTGGGAATACAAGAGGCACAACCCACCAAGGTTGTGCTACAGCTAGCAGATCACTCTCATGTTCGCCCAGAAGGAAGAATTGAAGATGTCGTGGTAAAATTGGACCGATTTATATTTCCAGCCGACTTCTTAATCCTCGACTGTGAAGCTGATAGCAACACACCCATTATATTTGGTAGGCCATTTTTAGCCATCGGGCGAGCTTTAATCGATTGTGAGAAGGGTGAATTCATGATGCGAGTGACTGATCAAATGGTCACGATCAATATTCATGACACTCAAGTATGCAGACAATACGGGAGCATGCCAATATATAGATGCTACAACACAGAATGGAACTACTGAGTTTTGCTGTAGCAATGAGATGCAAATGGAAGAGTTTGAAGCACTCAGCAAGGATGCTGATTCAGACCTAGAAGAACTCTCAAGGGAACTGGAGCAGTCTAGTCGACTCGAAGCTAGACCGGGTATGCACTTTGAACCTCTTGATTTTTCAGAATTTGTACCTCCTAAGCCTTCCCTTGAGCATGCACCTACTCTAGAACTGAAACCTTTGCCATCACATCTTAAGTATGTTTACTTAGGGAGCAATGAAACTTTGTCTGTGATAATCTCATCTAGTCTCACACCTAAGCAAGAAACTAGCTTAGTAAATTTGTTGTTACAACATAAAAATGCGCTAGGGTGGACTATGGCTGATTTGAAGGGTGTACGCCCTGCTATATGTATGCACAAAATTTTGCTTGATGATTGTCACATCAATTCTGTTGAGCCCCAGAGAAGATTAAACCCAATCATGAAGAATGTGGTAATGAAAGAGATAATTAAGTGGCTTGATGCTGGAGTAATCTACCCGATATCCGATAGCTCATGGGTCAGCCTAGTGCAATGTGTACCAAAGAAGGGAGGCGTGACTGTGGTAAGCAACAAGAAGAATGAGCTATTGCCTACTAGAATCGTCACGGGGTGGAAGATTTTCATGGACTATAGGAAGCTCAACAAGGCAACCAAGAAGGACCATTTTCCCCTCACATTCATCGATCAAATGTTAGATCGACTAGCGGGCAAGGCATTCTACTGCTTCCTTGATGGGTATTCTGGGTACAATCAGATTGCTATAGCAGTCGAAGACCAATATAAGACAACTTTCACATGCCCTTATGGAACTTACGCTTTCCGTAGAATGCCCTTTGGTCTCTCCAATGCCCCAGCAACTTTTCAAAGATGTATGCTGGCTATTTTCTCAGACATGGTCGAGGATTTTTTATAAATTTTCATGGATGACTTCTCGGTCTCCGAAGATGACTTCGACACATTCTTGGGCAATCTCGCCAAGGTTCTAAAGAGGTGTGAAGAAGCTGACTTGGTGCTCAATTGAGAAAAATGCCATTTCATGGTAACGGAAGGAACAATCTTAGGCCACAAGATCTCGAAGCAAGAGATAGAAGTTGACAAAGCAAAGGTCAAGGTCATTGAAAAACTACCTCCCCCCACTACTGTTAAGGGAGTAAGAAGCTTTCTAGGGCATGTTGGCTTCTATCAGAGATTCATCAAGGACTTTTCGAAGATCTCAAAGCTGCAATGCAATTTGCTACAGCAAAATCAACCATTTGTGTATGACAAAGATTTCCATAGCGCGTTTCAAGAACTGAAGGAGAAGCTTATCTCAGTACCAGTTGCCATTCCACCTGATTGGAACGAGCCATTTGAGCTGATGTGTGATGCAAGTGACTACGTCGTCGGTGCAGCACTTGGACAACACCGAGGTAAACTCTTTCATGTTATTTATTATGCTAGTCGCACTTTGAATGATGCACAAATCAATTACACCACTACTGAGAAAGAATTGCTTGTTGTAGTATTTGCCTTTGATAAGTTTAGGTCATACTTGATAGGCACTAAGGTTATAGTTCATACCGATCATTCAGCCATCAAGTACTTAGTGACTAAAAAGGATGCTAAGCCTACACTTATTAGATGGATACTTTTGCTACAAGAATTTGATTTAGAAGTTAGAGATATGAAAGGATGTGAGAACCATGTAGCTAATCATCTATCTAGGCTAGAAAATGCTATCGCACAAGGTAGTGAATCTGAAATTAAGGAGGAATTCCCTAACGAGAAACTGTTTTCCGCTACGGCAATTTTGTGGTATGTTTATATAATTAATTATCTTGTTGGTGGTATTTTGCCTCTTGATTTATCTAGCCAGGGACTCAAGAAATTCAGACATGATGCAAGATTCTACTATTGGGATGAACCCTACTTGTTCAAGCAATGTCCTGATCAGATCATAAGGATATGTGTTCCAGAAGAAGAATAACATAGCATTTTGTACCATTGTCATTCATCACCGTGTGGAGGGCATTTCGGTAGTGCTAGGGCTGCTACAAAAATTCTTCAAGCATGGTACTATTGGCCTACACTTTTCAAGGATACACACGAGTTCTACAAGACTTGTGATAGATGCCAAAAAACGGGGAACATCTCCAGGCGAAATGAAATGCCACTGCAAAATATTCTGGAGGTTGAAATCTTTGATTTGTGGGGAATTGGCTTCATGGGCCTGTTTCCCACATCATATGGAGATTTATATATTTTGCTAGCAGTCGACCATGTGTCAAAATGGGTGGAGGATGTTGCCACCCCGAGGAACGACTTCAAGACGGTCATGAAGTTCCTTCACAAGAACATTTTCACGAGGTTTGGAGCACCCCGAGCCATCATCAGCGATGAAGGAACTCACTTTGACAACAAACTTATTGCTAAAGCATTACATCGATATGGAGTCAGGCACAAGATTGCTACAGCATATCATTCGTAGATGAACAGACAGGCTGAAGTTTCCAATCGTGAAATCAAGCAAATCTTGGAGAAGGTGGTCAACCTAAGGAGAAAAGACTGGTCCCCCAAGTTGCATGAAGCACTATGGACATATAGAACAACCTTCAAGACGCCTTTGGGCATGTCACCCTTCAAGCTCGTATTTGGCAAGGAATGCCATATACCCGTTGAGCTTGAACACAAGGCTTATTGGGCAATTAAGAAACTCAACATGGATGCCCAACTAGCTGGTGAAAGAAGGTTGCTAGAGCTTAATGATCTGGAAGAATTTCGAGCCCATGCATATGAGAATCCCCGCATTTACAAAGACAAAACCAAGAAGTGGCATGACAAACATATTTTTCCAAGACATTTCTCAGAAGGTCAAAAAGTGCTTCTCTACAATTCCAGGCTAAAGCTTTTCCCTAAAAAGCTGAAATCAAGGTGGCCATGACCATTCATCATACACAAGGTGTACCCTCATGACGCGGTTGATATCAAGAAGTTGGACGACGATGAAGTCTTCAAAGTCAATGGCCAACACCTGAAGGTGTACAATGTAGCCCCTATCCTCAGAGACAAGTCACACCTGGATCTACACGATCCTTGAGAGTTTGCTTCTCTAAACTCTCTCCTTTAAGCTACAGCATGTTCATAAATAATGCTTTTCTTTTTAGTTTAGTTTTTGTGTTATGTTTGTCTTTATTTTCATATCTTTTCACGTGACCTTTGTACAAGCTTTCTCTTTTATAGTACCATATCAGGTGTAGAGGCAGGTGAGCATGGCCATCTACAGGGTTGGCAGCAAAAAGGAAAAGGACATGGAGTTTTGTTTTTATCCACTTTAAGGAGTAAAAAAAAGAGAAGGATGAGAGGTTTTATCCGAAAAGTGGGGAAGGATGAATTAAAAAGAGAGAAAAAAAACAAAAAGTGGGAGAGAGAATATTCATCCAATTAATGTGGTAAAACCCTAGCCACAAAACCTATTTATTCTCTCTCCAACCGTCACCCATCACATTAACTCCCAACCTTTTTCTCTCTCCCTTAAAGCCGACACACGTCCCCATCACCCTCTCTTCCATTTAATTCGTCTGTTTCCCCCTCACCTTTTTCAACTTCCCACACTTTCTCATCATCACCAGTCCCTTCATCTTCTTCGTCTTCTTCAACACTCAACCACTCTCTTCTTCCCTTTCATCCCTTCTATTTTCTCCAAACACGGAAAAGTTTTCATCACTTTCCCTTCAAACATTCACTCCTCCCTACTTCCACAAAAATCTCCATGGCACATTGCA
Organism: Hibiscus tridactylites; assembly: GCA_958450335.1. Classification (NCBI taxonomy): domain Eukaryota; kingdom Viridiplantae; phylum Streptophyta; class Magnoliopsida; order Malvales; family Malvaceae; genus Hibiscus; species Hibiscus tridactylites. The sequence continues at coordinate 53,639,889 of OY288279.1, read as the reverse complement.
AAAATGCCCCTAAAACTTCTGATCGCCCTAAAAAAACCCCCAATCCTGGAGAATACTAAGTTTGTCGATGCTGCTGCGAAGGAACGGTGGAAGAAACTGAAGGAAAAAATGTTCTTCCTGAGTTAGGATTCAAATACCCTAAGGAAGGGGAAGACCAGTTTGACCAATCAATCATGGACATCACCGGTAAGCGTCAATGGAATTCGTTCGCTACCCACCTTGAGGAAATTTGCACTTCACTGGTCAAGGAGTTCTATGCCCATCTTACAAGCCCTAGTTAGTCTACTGTCCACGTGTGTGGCGAGAAGATCAAGTTCACCGCTGCAGCAATCAACAAGTACTATTGGCTGAAGCAAACTGTTGACCATCACACAACATTCGTGACGACTATAGACGTGCAAACGCAGCGCGAGGTTTTGGAAGACATTTGTTTCGAGGGCACAATGCTGGACAATAGCAGATCGGTAGAGAGAGGCCACCTCAAGCCAGAGGCTAAGGTATGGAATCACATCTTGCGACACAAGATAATGCCCATGTTGCACACAACCACTATACATATTTCTAGGCTATTCCTTCTCCACTTTATACTGCATGGTAGACATATTGATATAGGAAAACTTATTGTGGATGAAGTTTATGCTTGTTTAAAAAAGGCCTCATAGTCCTTTAGCGTTTCCTAACATGATAACAGCCCTGTGTAAGAGGAAGGACGTCTTTGTAGACGATCTTGTGGATGTGAAAATTTCAGGAAAAACAGGTCTCACACCAGTCCTAGTCATTAAGCTCCGATGATTCAACAAAGATGTCCCTCAGCAGACGGTGGAGGAGGTACTAAAAGCTTTGTTGCAGCAAGGGTAGCTACATTGGTGGCCACGACAAAAGAATTGAGCGCTGAGCTCAACCCGATGAAAGCACATCAGTTGGCGTACTTTAAGTATGCCCACCATCGTGCTTCACCAAACTCCTCCCGGACCAGACCATTTCATTCCCTCTATTTCCCCTGGAGTTATTGCATACCCCCCACTGCCACAGCAAGCCCAGCACCTCCAAATCAAAGCAAGGTTGACCCTAGCTCAGTTCAGCCCCCTTCTAAGAAAAAGACTGCAATAAAGAAAAGACCTGCGACTCCTCCTGCCCAACCAGAAAAAGAAACTCCCTTAGTTCCACCCTTGTCGAAGAAAACACCCATGCGCCCACCCCGACCAAAAAGAGAAAATGCAGCTGGAAGGCAACCAACCTTGCGCCTTCCCGACAGGATAACCCACTGCCTGAGCCAGACCATATATCGAGTGATCATGAGGACCCCCCCCCCTCAAAAGGAGACAACCCCAGTACCCATGCCTGAGTAGACCCCTGCACAAACAGAGGATGCTACAACATCCAGACCTAAGACGCGCATCAAGCATACTGTTGGTCGTGTCCGCTCTTCACCCAGTGTTCAGCAAGTCTCCACCAAGAGTGTGGACGATCTCGCCGATCCCCACCACTACTCTTCTGAAACTTCCATGGACAACCTCAGAGCACCACATAACCTCCGCACCCAGGAGGTAATTTTTCTTTTCATTTATTTCATTTTTCATTTTTCATCATTACATGTCATATAGTATAAATTAGTTCATGCATTGAGGATACTGCATCCCTTAAGTTTGGGGGTGTTGGTGTTTATAGTTAGTACTTTGCTTTAGCATATGCATAGTAGGAAAGAACACAATTTTTACTATGGCATTCTGTTTAGTCTAGAGACAGCCTATGAATATATCTATGATGTCTAAGGACGAAATTTTAAAGGCTTGAAGTGTTAAAAAATAAAACTAGTTAAGATCTGTAGAACTGACTTTAGGGTCTAGTTGTTAAAATTTTTTACACAGCTGCCCTCTTTCTATAAGTAAGTTCGTTAGAATTTTTTTAGGGAAGAACCCTAGTGAACTCTGGTATGTAAACTCTAGAGAACTTAAAAAATTAGACGTCCATGTGCTAAAACGAATGAATAAATGCTACGACATATCTGTAGAATTGCACTCTGCTTTGCTATAGCATATTGTTTATCAAAAAAAGAAAAAAAGAGAAGAAAGAAAGTTTTGCTATAGCATACGAGTGAATGAAAGTTGTCACGAGATGACTCTACCTACTAGCTCGAGGTGAGAGGTTTGCTCTATGCTCATCTAGAGCTAAGGACGGTAGGTGTGATGAGCTGACACCCTTCGTAGCAGAAAACCTATATCTTTGGGAGTCTAAAATTTTGAAAAAAGCTAGAGAACATGGCTAGGGTATAACTAGGGAGCTTCCTTGAAAATTTGTCTTACTAGCTTAAGTATATGAGGAAGCCACGCACACACGCACACAGCTTAGTCCTAAGGAATGATCTTAAGGATCTCACTTCTAGTTGTTTATATTTTAATTGCCTATGTCTTTTCCGAGGACTGAGATTTTGCCATAGCAATTCTCTAGGGTAAATCTTTGCCATAATATTTCTTTTGTTCTGTTCTACTCATTGCTTGAGGACAAGCAATAGCTTAAGTTTGGGGGTGTGATAATTGCATGAATATCCTTGTTTTCATACCTTTTTGCTATAGCATTTTCCTATTCTTGAGCCCATATCATAGCATTTAGACTGCATTTTCTTCTTCTGGGTGCATCTTTATTTTTGCTGGTTATTAGTCCATGTTGAGGGTACTACTCGGAAGGTTGGTTTGGGTTTGATGATGCGTAAGAAAGGAGTCTAGTGAGATAAAGCTGGCGCCGGGAATTGATATACCATAGTGGAAGTGGATATTGGCCAACACGTGAGCTGTGAAGACACGTGAGCTGCAGAAGCACATGAATATGTAGAAAAGGACAATCTGACATGTGCAGCAGCCGGTACCCACCTGTAGATTGTCCTCCTTGTCCCCTCGTGGCAAAGCTTGTCGGTGGATATTCTTTGGGATAATCAAGGAATCTTTAGGGCACAAAACCCTAGAAGCCTCCACTATATAAAGAGGGAAAGAAGCATAAAAAAGGAGAAAGAGGCGGAAGAGAGCAAAGAGAGAGAAAGTTGTGAGCTGAATATGGAGAGAGAAGTGTTCTTCTTCATCTTCTCCAACTTGGTGTCCTCCATCATTTAAGCTCCAATGAGTGGCCTCGCCGGCCTCGAGAGAGGCGGTGGGCCTAAGACAGTCGGGCAGTTCATGGCGAAGAGGGAGTTCACCTTTCTTTCTGTCACTTTAGCATTTCCTGTTTATATCTTTATCTTTTGGGATGTTATTACAATGATACGTTGGATGATATTGCCCAGGCACGAACTATTTTAGGTGGCTTGAGTTTGATGGATGATTTTATTTTGAGTACTTTTTAATGCATGCTATAGTTTTCCAGTGTCTATCATGTTCTATGCTTTGCTTATGTGTTTTATTTCCTTAAAGTTGTAAGAGCCCTCGAGAGTTGGTCGTTCTTTAAGTGTTTGTTGAGGTTAGTAATCGAGAGAGCTAGCCTTAGAACCCTCATAAGCAATGGAGTGACTTTCGAGAGGCAGACTCTAACCTACATTAGAGATAAGTGATAGGTTTCAAGGGCTAAAAAGGATAGTTCATGAAGGGTAAGGGAGTGTTAAGAGTTTACGCCGAGAGGTATGGCTGTAGCATTTCTGACTCCCAGTTTCCTGGCTAGAGATAGTTTAGAAACACTTTTAGCAAATCCCGCCTAGCATAGAAGATAGCTGAAGAGCCTTAGTATCGTTAAGAAGCTTAGTTTAGGTTGTCCATTATTCCCAGCCAGTCATTCCGTAGTGAGTTTCGCATACGAAAGGGGGCATGTTCATCATATTGTTATCTAATCTTTCTTTACATTATTTTGCTACAACATTATTTTACACCATCTCTTTTAGTATAGCATTTTCACCTGCAAAAAGTTCAATCAATATTGTTACAGCAAACCGCGAATACCTCCAATCCATGTGGAGACGATACTCACTCACTCACTTTATTACTCATTCGACGTGTATACTTGCACCATATTTGCGTATCATTTATAGTACATTACACGCAACCAACAATGTTGTAGGGAACTAGCCTTTGGGTTTTTTTTCAAATAGTATATCATTAGGTTTGACGGGAGGGACAAAAAAATACTATGATATAATAAAAATAATTAAAAATGCCAAGGTAACGATTTTGTTAGGCATTAAACGGAGGGGGACCAAAACATGAAAGGTATCTAACGAGAGGGACAATTTTGACGAAAAAATTAGTTGGGTGACCAAAACATGAAAAGTATGATACTTGGATGACCACTCGTGTTTTCCCTTTATTTACCTTTCAGAACCAGAGTAACCCACAAAGGCAAAACCCTAAACAAATACATAATCTCCAATTCCAAGGTGGAGCTTCTCTACAGTCAAAGGTATACTTTTTTATATTATTTTTTCCAACTTCATTTACTTATTGTCTTCTTGCACTCAAATTTTAACTTTCTACAACTATTTGTTCTGCTTGAATTCTTAGTTTTTTATTTTCTTTTCTTGATTTTCTAATGATTCTCACACTAATCTGGGCTTTTTACTTTTCCATCTTTTTTAATTACGATGACAGATGGAAGAATATTATGATCCAATCATTTTTGAATTTATATTTTATGATAAGAAGGATGAATTCGTTCGAAGGATTCACCAAGAAGCTCAATCAGTTGGTGGTTATGATGTATATCAATCAATGATGTTATCACGCATTATTGATTCCATCCTAACAGTATGTGCAGTTAAGTGTGCAACAACCCTCTTACAAGGAGAGGTAGGTCTGAAACTAGACATTAATATGTTTCTTCCCTACGAAGTTCGAAGGGACATCATGTGTAAGGTCTGTATACCTCTAGACAGTGTTGTTGAGTGCTTAAGGTATTGGTTTGGGACATTTTCCTACTTGATGAATGCTCACGCCTATAGAGCTTGCTCCTTTCCTCTATTACAGTATAGAAGCTAGGTTGGAAAGTAGCACTAATAATATGATTTTTGTTATATAACATATATATATGCATGTTTGTTTCTTATTGCTACTCTCGCTTTGAATTTAGTGGCTGGTCTACAAGAAAATCTATCTACATGACTATTGTTTTTATATACTGCAGAAGTGATCTGGTCAGGAATTATCTGTGAACTCTTAACTCTTATCTTATAACATTAATCTTGAAAGTTTTTAGGCTCCTAGTATTATTATTAATAGTTTGTTTTCCTTTTGTCAATACGAGACAAGGGAATTGGATTCTATTAGATTGATTTCTAGGGTCACGAAAGAGGTTGAGAAAGGAACATATTGCTACATGAAGGACATAAACCTGATTGAGATAGTTGCCTTATTGACGGTAGCCCGAGAAGAAGTTGCATCGTCGTCTCTTTTCAAAGGCTTATGTGATCCTACTTCGAATGGGAGCATGTCCCTTCGCCTCCCGTAAGTCATGGGTTTGAGACCCACTAGAAGCATTCCCCTTCCTTCCCTTTGGATGGTTTCTCGGGCTGTAACTAAATCAAGATGTGCCCCGAATACATGGAAAAAACCACATTCATGACGCTGTGTGGAACTTTTTGCTACAAGGTAATGTCGTTTGGGTTGAAGAATGCTAGGGCCACTTATTAGAGAACCATGGTGAACTTGTTCCATGACATGATGCACCAAGAAATCAAGGTATATGTGGACGACATGATTGCCAAATCCCGAACAGAAGGGGAAAACATCGTGAATTTAGAAAAATTCTTCAGAAGGTTGAGAAAATTTTAGTTGAAACTCAACCCCGCTAAATGTGCCTTCGGAGTAACGCCGGGAAAGCTTTTAGGCTTCGTTGTAAGTATGAAAGGAATTGAGGTGGATCCTGATGAGGTAAAACAATCCAACAACTTCCTCCCCCTCGAACGCAGAAAGAGATCTGGGGTTTCTTGGGCAGGCTTAATTATATTGCCCGATTCATCTCCCAGTTAACAGAAAAGTGTAGCTCAGTGTTCAGGTTGCTCAGAAAGAATAATCTTGGAGAATGGAACGAAGAATGTCAAACAATCGTTGAACAAATTAAGAAGCAGTTGGCAAATCCATCGGTATTGATGCTACCTGTCTTAAGAAGACCTCTAATAATGTACCTAACCATACACGAGAATTCAATGGGTTGCGTGCTAGGTCAGCATGATGAGACTAGAAGAAAATAAAGGGCAATATGTTATTTGAGTAAGAAATTCATAGATTGTGAGTCGAGGTACCCGTAGATTGAGTGGATTTGTGTGCCCTAGTTTTGGCATCCAAAAGGCTCAGGCAGTACTTGTTGTACACATTACATGGTTAATCTCTAAACTCGACCCATTGAAATTCATGATGGAAGCATCGGCCCTATCATGAAGACTGGTCCACTGGCATATATTGTTAACAAAATTTGATATTCCATATATCAGCCAGAAAGAAGTAAAAGGAAGTGATGTAGCAGACTTTTTGGCAAGTCACGCCTCCGAGAATTATGAAACCTTAGACTTTGACTTTCTCGAGGAAGACTTGATGTGCGTCACACATGAAGAAGATGATCCAAATGGCTCATGGGTCCTCAATTTCGATGGAGCTTCTAACGCCTACGGTCATTGCATCAGGGCGATCCTGGTCACTTCAGATGGTGATCATCATCCTTTACTAGTCGCTTGAAGTTTTTCTGCACCAACAATATGGCTGAGTACGAATCTTGTATTATGGGTTTATGGGCAGCCATAGAAAAGAAGATTAGGGTTCTGAGAGTCTTTGGAGATTCTGCTTTAGTCATTTATCAAATTTGCGGAGAATATGAAATGAAGGATTCGAAATTGATCTAGTATCAGAAGTTGGTCCTTAAATTAATTAAAGAGTTCAAAGAGATTACTTTCAAGCACCTCCCGAGGGAAGATGACCAGATGGCGGATGCTCTTGCCATGTTATCTGCGACATTCAAAGAGAGCAAAGGTGTCAGAATGATGCCCGTCCAGATGAGAATCTCTGACTTGCCAGCGCATTGCTATGACATAGAGGAAGAACTAGACGACCTCACATGGTACCATGGCATATTGCAATACATTAAGCTGCAGGAATATCCGCCTCAAGCGACCAAAAATGATAAGAGAACGATTCGGAGAATAGATGTGGGGTATGTTCTTGATGGAGAAATTTTGTATAAAAAGAACAGGGACTAGGTCTTACTCAGATGCATGAAATCCAAAGAAGCCCAACTGATTCTCGAGGAGGTTCATGAGGGAGTTTGTGCGACTCACCCTAGCAAGTTTACCATGGCCAGACGAGTCACGCGACTTGGCCATTATTGGTCCACCATGGAGGGAGATTGCATCAATTATGCTCGAAAGTGTCACAAGTGTCAGATTTACGCTGATAAAATACATGCACCACCGCAACCTCTCCATTTGATGACAGCTCCTTGGCATTTTTCAATGTGGAGCATGCGCGTAATTGGACAGATTCACCCGAAAGCTTCTAACGAACACAAGTTCATCTTGGTGGCTATTGATTATTTCACCCAATGGGTTGAGGCAACCTCTCATGCAAACGTCACTAGATCAACGATTTGCAAATTATTCAAGAAGGAGACTATTTGCTGTTATGGGCTTTCCTAGAGTATTATCACCGAAAATGCCTCAAACTTGAACAACAAGATGATAATCGTGGTTTGTGAACAATTACAGATCAAGCATGACAACTCGGTAACGTGTCGCCCAAAGATGAATGGGGCAGTGGAGGCTACAAACAAGAATATCAAGAAGATAGTCTCCAAGATGACTGAAACTTACAGGGACTGGCATGAGAATTTTCATACCCAAATTCTATTTTTTACAAGCAATATACAAGCACTTTCTGGTCGAATTTCTTAAGTTATTTTCATGAACAAATTCTATTTTTTTCATATATATTTTTGGGTTCGAATCAAGTAAAAAAGAGGGCACGAGTTTCCGATCAAGTCGCTGGAGGAAGGACTCGCCATCGCCGTCGGATGTAGAGGCCAAAACAAGAGGAACAGAGGCAGATGGACCATCACCGATGTTGATCGACGACGACCGGAGTTGAAACGCACGACGGCGGGCGACCCAATTCTTGGTTGGCATGGCGGTGTTCTTCGATTTACGAAGAACACCCATGAACATTTCAGAGATTTTGTTAAGAGGGCCATTTGATCCATTTAATCATATGGTAAAATAAATGAAAGGTGTTTCTAATTTTGGGGCTTTATACATGACCCGTGGATCGACCCAGATCCAACCTGCATGAAGGCACAACCCGCGCCCTCCATCTCCAGCAAACTCGTGATTTTACCTCACTGTTTGCAATTTTTTCACTCTAGTTTTTTTTATTTAAATTTAGTTCTTTAAATTCTTATTTTATGCAATTTAATCATTTAGTTGCTTATTCCCTGTTTAATTTATTCACCTATACATGATAACAAACCCATAAAAACGTAGGATAAAAGGACTTCATGTTATTTAATAATGTGGTTTTCTTATAACTTGAAATTTATCATTATATAAAATAAACACCTTAGGCTAAGTTATTTAAACGCACGTAAATATGTAGGGTAACTTTAATTCAATTATAAATCTTAATAATGTTAAGTAATTACCCTTATAGGTTTAGGTTCTTTAAAATAATACATTCTCTTAATTAATTCGATAATTCTTTAAAATAATACATTCTCTTTAAAATAATTCTTAGAAAATTAAATACAAATCTAAATATAAAATCTGTCAAATAGAGCCTTTTAAGGCGAGTTCTATAAACACCTAATAGTTAACATTTTTAGGGTTCAGAAATCAATAAAAGGTGTAAATAAAACATCCTTCAAAAAGTTTCTCTTGCATCATGAAAATGAAATATTTTTTCAATTAGGGTTAATTCTATCTTCCCCTAGCTGTTGTGGGAACGATCGAAACTCCTGTGCGAGACCGTATTTTTGAATTTTAGGGATTAATGCCTTAATCCCCTTGTGTCTAAGTTGATTCGGGTTTCCTCAGCTGTGAGCAAATTCAATCCATTTTTAGAACTTTGTGGATTTTTGCATTATCCTTGTACGCATTCATTCGGGTTATAAGGAAAATATCAGTGATCAAGTAAGTGTCGTTCTACAGGCATGATGAGGGTGCTAATCCTTCCCCATATGTAACCGTGCCCTCGAACCCTCGTTCTGGTTGGTTTTTAGGTATCTGATCCGCCTAATATAATAAAAGGGACCGGTGACAACTTCGTTTTGGGCTAAACTAGGTTGAAAATTTTATGGTAATGGGTTAGGTTTGAGGCCCAAATATGACATCCGAGTTGAGGGTGTTACATCGTCCTTTACGACGCCAATTATGATGTTTCCAAGCCTAAAATGAAGTTTCGAGGTATATATTGTGAGATAAGTGAATTTTTTAAATGTAGTAATTACGAATATGAGCTAGGTGGTGAGTATTCAGTTAGACAATAGGTGGGAAATGAATTTAAGAATGTACCTACAAAAGTAAATAGAAATTAACTATTGTACTCGTCATAGATGGTGGATATAAAAAATTTAGGAGGGTATGATGGCTATCTACACACACATGTCACATTTGCCATCCCTACATGTGAGTTAGGTCTTAGCTAACTTTCACTATATTATGCGGGTAAAATCAAGGCCATCCCTACATGTGAGTTAGGTCTTAGCTAACTTCACAGTATTATGCAGGGTAAAATCAAGAGTTATAGACAGGGATAAGTTCATGTTTGGGATAAAAATCCTCTTCCCCTTTCGGTACTATTTTTTATGCCATAACACTAAAAAATAAATTTTAGGCTATAACTATAAATTTTAAATCCTAAACTCCATACTCTAAAAAATATATCTTACCACAAATTCCCTAAACCCTAACCTTAAACTTTAAACCTAATTTTTAGTATGTGGGCATAAATAGGGACACTAAAAAGAATAAATGATTTCTATTCCCATGTTTATGTTGGGAGGGGCTCTTGCCTCCTACCAATATTTTACCTTTAATTCAATTATTTTAAAATAATATATATTTATTATGAATTTATCTCCTAAATTTTAGAATTTTTGTTTTGCCCCCAACTTTAGCTTTGTCGGTGGTTGTATATAAATATTTTATAAAGCTAGTATCTCACGAATGGGTTCCCTTTGTTTTTTTTCTTCATATATGACCGTACATGTGTTCCTTTTTGATGCACCAGTTGTGCAAGTGTTGTGATTAATTTATGATAGGGTACGTATAGGTTTGTTGATGGTGAGAATGGAGTTGTAGTTTATAGTGTTTCATCCTTTCTGGTTTAGGCGGATTGGATCAGGATTCAGGATGTAGGTTTGGAGGGCTTGAAGGTATAACAATATTATATGGAGATTTTGTTCTTCAGATTCTCTTCATGTCACCACCAGGCACAATTAACACAATACAAATATTTCTTTATATTTCATAACATTGGCGATTTTCAAGGGAAAAGAAAATCTTTACAAAGACAATATGGGAATCACTACATTTTTTATGTTTTTAAGGTTAAGGGAACTGCATTCCTCAAATCATGTTCTAAGACAAAACTGGTTCATTCAATGAATCACCCAAATTTAACCAACTTAATGTAAAGCAATCAACTTTCAGAAGATGGATTGTTCACCTAATTCCTGGCCAGCCATCCCCTCACTCAGCACTCTCGCGAAGAACTCTTCCAACGTATCGCTGCCATAGCTCGGTGTTTTCTCCGCACTGTATTCTCCGGTTTCAGGATCCAAAATCAACATGCTTTCGGCAGCGTAATACCTTCCGATTTTACCGAACTCGGCGGAGTCTTCCATCGAGGGGAAGATCTTAACTAGGAAGTCAAGTATCCCAATGGCAAAGTCCATTATCCCAATAGGCACTTTCAAGAACTTTGGCTCCTTCCCTAGAAGCTTAAACAAAATCTCCCCTTGCTCTAATGGTGTCAATGCCTTTCCCGGACCCCCGATCGGCAAAACCTGGTTAATCTTATCCTCTTTCAAAACACAATCGGCGATGAACGAAGCCAAATCTTGTTCACTAATAGGCTTACAAGCACATAATTTGCCATCACCAAACATCACATAAGGCTTTCCATCTTTCACCAACTCAACTTGGCCCCCTAAGCTCTTGAAGAAAGCAGTCGGCCTCACAATACTATAAGTAAATCCATCGTCGCCCTCGGCTTCTTTCATCAATTCGGCCTCGAATTTCAGCTTAGCTCGCTGGAATTCGAGGAGGGGTTTTTGCACACAAATGGCAGACAACAATACAAAATGTGAAGCCCCAAATTTCTTACCAGCAACAAGGCTGTTCTTTGTTGCCTCGTAATCAATCTTCCATGAATCCTTAACACCACCAGAACGGCTAGCAAGACAAGACACAACAACATCAACGGAAAACCCCAAACTTTTCATAGATTCCTCCAAAGTGTCTAAATTTGTAACATCAGAGAAACATACTTTAGCTCCATTTAAATCACTCAAAGTCTCCTCCTTGCTGTTTTTGCCTCTAATCCCACTCCTTTCTCTAGCAATGGCTATGACATTAAACCCTCTATTAACCAACTCTTTCACCACAAATTTCCCGATATAACCGGTTGAACCCACCACCAAAACATTGATGTCTTTTGGGGTTTTGTTCCTAAACGAAGCTGAAACGGCTGTTTCAACAGGCTTTGTTGCTAAAGCTTTAACAAGTTTAAACCTTTCACCGTTAAAGGGTCTTGATTTTGAAGTAAAAGGAGATGGTTTTACCTGGATTTGATTGATGAACTGTGTTTTGGGAGTTTGGGACTTGGGTAAGTGAACGCTGAAGGAATTGGAAGATAAGCAGAGGGACATTTTTCTCCCCTCTCTTCACCTATGTTTGAAAAGAATACAAATCTGGGGAAATTTTGTGTTTGTCACTCAGAATTGAAGAGAGAAAGGAAAAGAAAATGAGGGAAAATTGAGGTGAGTGAGTCAGTAGAGTGAGTTCATAAAAAATGCTAAAAATAATCCATAGACGATAGGTGGTGGATAATATTGCTGATAAAAGATGTATAATTGCTTATTTTCCCCTTAGATATTGATAAATGTTAGTCTCACCCATCAACTTTTCAAACTTTCATTCATATCCCTGGGTAAAGAGATGTTTATTTAGTGGCCGTTTGGTTTGCAAAAAAAAATTATTATTAAGGTAATAATCATTTCAGTAATCATATTTTCATATTTATTTTTTCTCATTTCATCAAGGGAAAATTATATTGACCTTGATTGGTAAACAGTTTTTTGAGCTAAAATTAAAGGTTTGAAGTATTTTTAGAGATTTGATTAGTTAAACCCGCTAATTAGGATGTTCGGTAAACATAAAATTGTAATAGCAGATTGAGGTGAAACCTCTTGTTTAAAAAAAAACTCCTTTTAGGAGTTTTTGAGTTAGGTGTTTGAATAAAATACTAATAAAAGACTATTTTATCTTTGATAATTATAAAAAAATTCTTTAAATAAAATAAATTTGAATAACTAATAAAATTAAAAAAATAATTTCACAAATAAGAAATTAATATATAAATTAATTTAATAAATATAAATTTAATAATTAATAAAATTATATTCAAAATATAATTTCATAAATAAGAAATTAATATATACATCTATATTTAATAATTAATAAACTTATATTCACAATATAATCTCATTATAATCTAATTAATATTAATAAATATAAAATGTTAATAACTAATAAATTATTCAAACAAGTATCGATTATAATCATGTCCGTACATGTCATTTTGGTCATTCAAATTGTAACACCCTGGTTTGGGTCTAGAAGATTCGATAAGGTTTCGGTGTCCGAAAGACCGATGTTGGGAGTTGTGAGTGAGTTCAGGAAAAGTGGTCTTCGGATGGTCGGAAAAATATGAAATAAATTTCTAAAATTATTAAATATTATATATAAGGCTTTGGTAAAAAAAATTGGAAAAACGTTTTCCGAACCATGACATTTCGGTTTAGTGACAAAAATGTAAAGTTTGTAAAATCTTTTTTTAGTGACCATTTTGTAAAAGAGTCAAAACATAGAATTTTTACGGAGCTAAATTGGCTGGGCCAATATAGCTATTGCCCCCTTTATTTTGACTATTCAAATATTTTAAAAAGGATTTATAATTAAAACTAAAAAGGGTTGATCATCTTTTTCTCATTTTACATCAAAAGCACATTTTGAAGCTCTTCTCATTTTCTCTTCAGCCAAACAGCCATCTAGGCTTAATTTCTCAAAGGTAAATGATATTTCTTATTGATCTATTGTTTTCAAAAGGTTTTCCTATCTTCTATCTCTAAAACCTATATTTTATTCTTAGTTTTCTCAAGTGTTCTTTGCAAATTAAGGGGGAAATACTATCATTGGAGGTGAGGGACGAAATTCTCCTATGATGTAAAGTTTTTTTATTAATATTTCCATGTTTTTTATTCTTTTATTTATTAAGGTTAAGATTTTCTAGAAGGTTTCTAATGAAAATTTGGGTAAAATGTGGTAAAATGAGCTTTTGGGTGGGATCTTGATTTAGATCTTTCAATGCGAAGTTTGATGATGGTTATATCTTAATTTTTGATGTGAAATAATGTTGAGATGATGAGTCAATGATAGAAATTCCGAATTTGGGTTTTGTGTTGAAGATTGGTGGTTGTAAAAGTGAGTTTTTTGGTGAGTTTTGTGATCAATCAATAGCTGATGGTATACCGATGATGGGTTGATGTTTTTAGATGTTTATTCATGAGTTTTAATGATGTATAATGCTTGGTTTATGCTGGAGGTTGTTCGAGTTGAGTTTTTCGATATTTTTGGTTTGTTTCGGTAATGTTTCGATAGGCGATTTGAATGAGTTGTTAAATCTCTGTTTTCTAGCAAGTTAGAGTGTTGAAAATATCTATAATCCTCTGTTTTGGGTTGGTTAGAAGCAGTGGTTGAAGATATGAAATTGTTGGATACGTTTGTGGGCAAACTGGGAAGCTAGAAAAGTGTTTCGGCTTGGTTTTGGTTTTCGCTGGTGAGTGAAAATGTTTTTAACGTCTGAACAAGGTTAAAGAAGCATTTTGGGAGCTTGATTTGTGTTGTTAGGCCAATCCAAGCTCAAGAGTAAGTTTTGAGTTATTTTGGTATTTTCGCCATTTTACATATTGATCATGTTTTGATCATGAGCATATCATTTTTAATGATGTTTTTCCATTGTTGTTGTGCATCAATGCAAGTTGATTTTGTCCCTTGAGAATACCATGTGATTTATGAAAATGTTTCTTGAGTTCATGCTATGCATGGGCTTGTGTTTATGGTATTTGAGATGTGTTTGGGAAGGTGTTTAACCCTAGTGTAAAACAGTGGATTGAGATGTTGCGATGAGTATATTGACACATGTGGATCTTTATATCGAATATATTGATCAATCAATAGGATGTGAAGTGCATTATATATATAAAATCCGTGCGTGAGATAAATTCTTCGGTTTCACAATAGGGGTTGTGCTATTGTGATGCGAGTGATAGGGGTTGTGCTATCACCAACGGGCAATGCGGGTTGTGGCATCCCGGCCAAAGTAAGATTGTGGTGAGGGTTGTTTCACCATGTAGCTTGATGGAGGCTGTGCCATCAAGGTGTCCGCTTATCCGAGCAACGTGTCAATGATGTCGGTATACTCATTCACTTATGGTTTTAATATGAGCTTGGTAAACTCATATGGTTATGTGTACATACTTGAGGCATGTGAGTTGAAATGGAGCCGATAGGCTTGGTTTGCATATGTGGTTAACATATGGTTTATGCATGTGTTGTGCCTATGGAATGTGTTGTTGCAATTGCTTATACTTGATTTAAGTATGGTATGTTTAAAAGGAAATGATTTGTGAAAGTGATTTTAAGAAACTGTTTTGGTTACCAAAATGAAGTTGGTTTACAAAATTGCATTGTTGTAGCTTGGTTTTGAGCCCCGCTCACTAAGCTTCGTAGCTTACGCTCTCTTTTCCAGAAATACAGATCCGTAGACTATCTTGGAAGGCAACGGTGCAAGGGAAGTGATCCAAGTGTCCGCTTCAAGCACAAGTATGGTTTTGTTTAGATAGTAGTGTGTGTGGCAATGAGGATAGACCTTGTTTATGTTTTGAGAGTGTTTCGTGGACTCCTTGTGTTGCGAGCATGTTTGTTATGCCTTGGTTGACTTGTTTATACCTTGAGCATAATGATTTTGGCTTTCTATCTTGTTTTTCTTAGTTCATGGATTTGATGTTTATTATCTTGTTGTTTGTTAATCGTGAGTTAGTTCTCTTGCTTAAATGTAAGTGTGGTTGTTTATTATTAGTGTTTGTATGCTTATCTTGTTGTTATCTTGTTGCGTGTGTTGATTGGAACTAAGGGGAATAGCCTTGAAGATGTTTGGTCTGCAGATTTTTTTGTTCTGCTGCAGGGTGTTTCAAAACAGGCTTTAACATTTCGAAACGACCCTTAAATTGACCTTTGTGTTTCGGAACTGGTATCGAAACGGGCTTTGCAGCCCCGAAACGGGTCTAACCGTTTTGAAACGAAAGCTCTCTGAAATTTTAAACGTCAGACCTGTATCGATACCATCGGGAGCGTTTCGAAACGGGGTCGTTGGAAGTTAGTTAAAATCATCTTTGAAATTATTTTTCTTGCGTTTTGGTCCTAGCTTGATGTGTTATCAATTGAGTTTGATTGAGGGCTTGTTTTGAGTTGCATTTCAGCATGGAAGTATGAAATGAGATTAATTTCAAAGTGATCACCTTAATTTCATCATATGTCCCTATTTTATGCTAGTTTTGCATTTTGGTCCCTAGTTGCTTGGTTGATCGTTCGGTGCTCGTCTTGTCGTGTTTTCTTCCGCTGTGTGTTCTTAAAATATAGGGTTTAATTCGAGCATCTAGAAAAAATATTAATCAACGCGTTTAAGGTTTCTAATCAGAGGGAAATCTCTAAATTTTTCTTCGGTTAGTCCCGTGTGATCCACTCGATATGGTTTGGTGGCTAGGCCGAGGGGGTTACACAAATAATCAAACAACTATCAGCTATCGGTTAATTTTACCAAACACTTTTATACAATCAGCTGATGCAATTCGCTAATCAAATCAACTAATGCTATCAGGTAATGTAATCTGTTATCCCTTATCAGCTATCCGCTAATTGCCAAACATAGCTATTACTATTAACAATAACATTTTGGAGTAAATGGTGAAAATGCCATTTTCAAATCCTTCTTAGATATTATACAATTCTCTTTTTTTTATCATATTTTTTAAATAAAAGTTTTCATTGGTTCGAATAATTGAGAATACAACAACATTAAATATTTCATGAGAGAGTATGTGATCCTACTTGGGATGAAAATCTTCTGCCATTTTTTGGTGCCCCTACTTATGCCTTACGCTTAAAATTAGGTTTAGGGTTTAAGGTTTAAGGTTAGGGTTTAGAGAATTTAGGGCAGGGTGTATTTTAAGGGTATATGGTGTAAGGTTTAGAATTTAGGTTTGGAGCTTGTAATTTAATTTTGTAGTGTTTTTTAGTGTTGGGGCATAAGTAGGGGCATCGAAAAGGGGCAAAATTTTTTTTATCCTACTACTTGACTCAGCAAGATCATTAATGAATTTGCCAATTTTTATAGTAGAAAGGGTCTCAAAATTTAGTTGTAATATTAGATAGAGACCTTCACTGTGAGCCATAAATAACTAGTAAAAGAAACAATAACTTAATTTCCAATCCCGATAAACTAAATCCCTAAACTTTTCAATTTCTCAAATACTCCGCTTCATTCTCCAGTCCATTGCACTATTTTCTATTTTTTTTCTAATTTCTTATTTTTTCTTAAGCTTCAAAAATATTTTTTTCTTTCAATCAACATTAATTTAAAAGTGCATCATTAGGTCTTGACATCACATATCAAAAGAATTGTTCAAGAGATTAAAAAGAAAAAAAGAAAGTTTGAATCCCATTTTTTATTGATATATTTATTTTGTTAATTCTTCATAATATTTTTTTGTTGATATACTCTTTTTATAAAAAATTTACATTTTTACTTTATTGTGTATTTGTGAATACATTTTTTATGTTATTATTATTATTATAAACTGCTTTTATGTTGTGATTTAATACGGTAGCGATTAAATTATATTTTTAGATTATAACTAAATAAATGTTTTATTTTTTTATAATTTGTCCAATAAATCAAAATTTTCCGAACCGAAACGAATAGACGAGAAACATTTATAATTCACACAAAAAAATAAGCCAAGCTAAGTCAAGCTTAATCATCATTTTTCTTAACTCAAGAAGGTGACTCCCTCGAGTACCTTCAATATTTCTAGTATTACAAATTATGACATGGTAAATATGCACAATGACCTCCCCATGGATTTAAAATTTAGTTCTAGCACCATTGAACTCAAGTTCGACTGAGATTTAATCAAACTATTAAATTTAAAAATATGATACTTGAGCCATGATTAATAGATTCGAATTTGAACTAAAATCAATTACAGGGGCAATTTAAAAGTTAATGGGACCATGTGCAGTTTATTAAAAAGAGACCCTTTAATTTATAATCTTAAAAGCGTCTTTTTAATATATATATATATATATTGTAAAACCAATGTTTGATTTTTCTATAACAAATAATCTAAGGACTAAATTACAAAGTAAATAAATTTTTAAGTACTCAAAAGACTCACATTTGACAAGTGTTTTGAAGTTAAAACTTAAACCCCATAAAATTTTATAAGTGTTTCAAAGCCAAAATACACAAAATTGCTAGGCGTTTTAAAACACCCCTAAAGTGTTTCGATACGGTTTGACACTAGAAACGTCTATTTCGATACAGACTAATCTGTTTGGAGACAAGGGTTTTGAAATGGGCTTGCCCGTTTCGATACAATCTTCATCTAGGCTTTTGCTTTTTAAGTGTCGTTTCGAAACCCGTTTCGATACATGAGTTAAGTATTTTCAAAATAGAGCATTAAATGAACTAGTCGTTACTTGTCAGAACAAAATTTTTGAAAATTGGTTAATTGTTTCGATACACGCCTTTGGTGTTTCGAAACGGGGTCTTTACAGTTTCAAACTGTTTCGATACACTTCTTTGGTGCTTCGAAACACCATTTTACAGTTTCAAAACGTTTCGATACGACCTATAGCTGTTGTTGAGTGTGTAAAAGTTCTATTATTTACACCCTTTTTAACCCATATTTCTACTGCATTCAAGCATCATTGCATTGCATTTAGGTTAGTTTTTAGTAAAACATCACAAATGGATTAAAAGCACGAATTCTACTAAAAGATGGTTGATTTTACAGGTAGCTGCCAAAGTTGACGAAGAAGGCAGGCGCAGGGCAGAGAAGCAGGAAAGCTGAACTGGACAAGCAGACGACGAGGACGAAGCTGCCATGGAGCTGTCGTGACAGCAAGGTGACAGCAGCCTAATGAAGAGGAAAAGTAAAGTGGACCTCGATAGATAGAGAAAAATCTGCTCGTCTGTCGTGTGAAAGCCAAATATTTTTCCAAGCCCCGGATCAAAAGATATGTCAAGCCAAAGCTCAAGGAGAGGAATTCCCATGAAACAAGGAGGCGGATGAAAAGTAGGAATCCTTAGAGATTAAGTCTTTATTAGAATCTTACTTTTAATTAAAGTTGTAATCCTTGTTAACTTAGAATACTTGAGCCCAAAGCTTATATAAGGGCATAGGTTTTAACCTAGAAAAATATCCCTCATCTTACCCCATAACCGATAACCTAAACCCCTCTGTCGTTGACCCATCACCGACATGTTCTAAATTCCCCCTAGGGCCACGGGTTGTTTTGTAAAGTAGTTGCAAGGGTTGTTTTGTCTTAGGATTCTCCAAGTTCAATAAAATAGACTTCAAGTTCTCTTATTTTGGTTATTAACATCTTGCAAGAGCATCTGGAGAGCATTGTGAGGTTATCTATTTACTTAGCATTGGGAGAGTTAAGTATACGAAAGAAATAAGAGCGAGTTCTCTAGTTTATAGTTGAACTATCTTGTGCCTAGGGATAGGGCAAGGTTAAGTGGCTAAAGAAGAATTCATACACATTGGTGTTCATCCTTCGATTCACGCCGGGAGGTATCATCAAAGACGTGATCATCGACAGACTTGGACCTAGGGATAGGACAAGACAGATCTGGGATTCTTGCCAAACTTGAAGTACGGAGTTGGTGTGTCTGCTGCCGCGACAGCCAACGGACAGCCGCCGCGACAGGTGCTGCCGCGACGGGCACGACGACAGAACTGGAGTTCCTAAGCATTACAATACCTGCACTACTAAGCAATTCAATACCAGCCCATTCTCTCTATCTTGATATCTCAATCCTTTTATTTACGTTTTCCTTATTATTTTCGTGACAAATCTCTCAATTATTTCCTTTACTTTCGTGCAGTAAACAAGGTGAAGCTATTAGCCCAATCCCTGTGGAGACGATATCTGATACTTCGTATCACTTTACTACTTGCGTCGTGTACACTTGCACTACAATTGCGATAGACTCTTTTACACGCAACAAGTTTTTGGCGCCGTTGCCGAGGATTGGCAACATAACTACATCTTTCTTTTATTGCACTTTTCGTTTTTATTTTTCTTTTATTTTTATTTTTATTTTTCTGTTTTTAGTTGGTGCATTAAACTCTTGCTTTTCACAAGGTTTTCTTGTTTATGCGCAGATCTAAAAGAGGTGAAGATCCTAAATATCCATTAGATCCGAAAATCGAACGTTCCTTCAATCTCAAGAAACAACTTCGCCGCCTTTTAGACAGAAACGAATACCTCGAGGAACAGCTAGAGAAGATGGGCCATAACCAACCTACCGGCGGTCGTATACCACCCCTTGGCGATAACAACCCGCCTATCGGTGATCCGCCCGTAGCAGATGGACGACGGTCATGTCGTGACTACATGCTGAACGATCATGTAGAGCTGGAGACCACGCTGCCGGATATTGATGTTGATAACTTCGAACTTAAACCTGTCATGTTTAGTATGATCAACAATGCCGGGCAGTTTAGTGGTGCTGTGACAGAAGATGCTAGGGAGCATCTCAAAACGTTCCAGGAGATCTGTGGTTCGTTTAGACTGCCAGGAGTTAGTCCGGAGATACTGAGGCTTCAGTTATTTCCCCATTCATTGAGGGACAGAGCTAAAACTTGGTGGAATAAACTTACACCGGGTTCAATCGTAACTTGGGCAGATTTATCTCGTGAATTTTTATCTCGTTTTAATCCTTCGCATTTATCTGAGCGATTACGTAATGAAATTGCTACTTTTCAACAGGAAGACGACGAGCCGATGCACGAGGCCTGGGACAGATTTACTACTCTTCTTCGAAACTGCCCAATGCATGGATTCCCTGTCTGGAATCAGGTAACTAAGTTCTATAATGCTGCTAACTTACAAACTCGCATTCGAATTGATTCTACAGCAAATGGACTATTATTGGATAAAGATCCAGACGAGGCTTTGCAAGTTTTGAAAAATCTGGCCAAGAATGAGGAGCAGTTTCCGACTGCAAGAAGAGGGGGTAAACGGGTACTTGCTGTCAAGGACTATGAGGCCGACAGCACTATGAAATCACAGGTAGCCTTCCTTACTAAAGCAATGAAACGGTTATTGAATGAAGATGAATTACAAGGATTTGTTGTCGAGGAAGTTTGTACCATCTGTGAGGGAAATCATAGTCGGGATGAGTGCCCAATACAAATAGAAGAGGGAAAATATGTTGGAAATTACAAGCCGAATTATAATTCCAACAATTACAATCCTAATTGGAGGAAGGATCCCAAATTTTCCTGGAGTAACCCTAACAATGCCCTGAATCCGCAAGCACATAATCAGAATCAGGGAGGTCCTAGATTGCTGACGCGACAGCAACTGCCGCAGCACCTGCCGCCGCAGCAGCAACAACAGCCACCACCTGCCACGAGTAGTATATTGGAGCAGACTCTGGCCACCTTTATGTCTCAAACCGGTACGTATATGGAAAATATGAATCAGTTTGTCAAGAAGACGGAAACCTTTATGGATAAAACCGAGATGAGAATGACAAATCATGAATCTACATTGAAATCTCTAGAGACACAAATGGGTCAGGTTTCTCAACATATTAAACCAAGGCAGAATGGAGGATTCCCTAGCAATACTGAAAATGCTAGACCACCCACACATGAGCAATATAAGGCTATCACTACTAGGAGTGGGAAGAAACTACCAGGGCCGGAAAAAGAAGCTGAAACAGAAAAGGAACCTGTCTTGGATAAACCTGCCGAGGAAGCTGCCCCGACAGGTGATAAACAGACTGCTGCCGATGAGCCTGTCACGACAGCAGAAGCGACAGAGGAGAAAAAAGATGATTACCGTCCTCATATTCGCATGCAGTGGGAAGGGCGTATAGCTGATTATCGTCCTCCACCACCTTTTCCTCAACGGATACAGCAAGCTAAGTATGAATCTCAACTTAAAAAGATTTATGATATTTTTAAGCAGGTTCATATTAATATTCCGTTGTTAGATGTTGTTAGGGAGATGCCCGGTTATGCTAAATTTCTCAAGGATGTTATGTCGAAAAAATCTAAACTTGGGGAATTTGAAACGGTAAAGATGACAGAAGGTTGCATGAGTATTCTTCATCGGCAGCCACCCCAGAAAAAGAAGGATCCGGGGAGCTTCATCATACCTTGTGTAATCGGCAACAAATTTGTGGGTAAGGCACTTTGTGATCTTGGTGCTAGTGTTAATCTAATGCCCAAATCTGTTTTTCAGAAATTAGGTATTGGGAAAGCGCGGCCCACGACACTAACTCTGCAGCTGGCCGACCGCTCTTACGTTCATCCCGAGGGAAAAATTGAAGATATTCTGGTAAGAGTGGATAAGCTTATTTTTCATGCTAACTTTCTTATCTTAGATTGTGAGGCAGACGAAAACGCACCAGTCATCCTTGGGCGACCCTTCTTAGCCACAGGAAGATCATTGATTGATGTGGAGAAAGGAGAACTCACCATGCGCGTGAACGATCAAGAGATTAAGTTGAATGTTCTCCAAGCGATGAAACATGCTGATGTGGACGAGGAATGCAAGGCCATCATTGAGGTGACCCTTGATCACCCCTGCATCAGGTCGGGCTGCCGTGATATAAAATTTGGTCACTGCCGCGACAGCCACCTACAGGCCTGTCACGACAGCAATGACGACAGCACCGACGACAGCGACTCCTCTGAATCCGATACATCTGATACTGAAGGTCAGGAGGAGGTAAACTGGATAGGCAATCGTCCAGGTAAGTTATTCGAACCGTTGAATTACACTTCGGATAACCATTTAATCCAAAAGCCATCTACTGTTGAACCACCTGCTTTAGAACTTAAGCCTCTGCCAGGGCAGTTAAAATATGCTTATCTTGGTTCTAATGACACACTGCCTGTAATCATCTCTGCTAAGCTGCCACAGGAACAGGAACGGCAGCTAATCGGCATGCTAAGGCAGCACAAGAAGGCGATTGGATGGACGATAGCAGATATTCAAGGCATTAGTCCGGCGTTATGCATGCACAAAATCCTCCTAGAGGAAGATCATAAGCCGACTATTGATGCCCAAAGGCGGCTAAACCATGCAATGAAGGAGGTAGTGCGTAAGGAGATAATTAAGAGTTTAGATGCTGGTATTATTTACGCCATCTCCGACAGCAAATGGGTGAGCCCGGTGCAATGCGTTCCAAAGAAAGGAGGAATGACCGTCGTAACCAATGAGAACAATGAGTTAATCCCAACCAGGACTGTAACCGGTTGGAGGGTTTGCATGGACTATCGGAAGCTTAACAAAGCTACCCGAAAGGACCACTTTCCTTTACCCTTTATTGATCAAATGCTTGATAGATTAGCGAGTAAACCTTACTATTGTTTTCTTGATGGTTACTCAGGTTACAACCAAATTGCTATCGCACCGGAGGATCAAGAAAAGACGACTTTCACATGCCCCTACGGAACATACGCGTTTAGGAGAATGCCGTTTGGACTCTGTAATGCACCTGCCACCTTCCAAAGGTGCATGATGGCCATATTCTCCGATATGGTAGAGGACTTCCTTGAGATTTTCATTGATGATTTTTCCGTCTTTGGAGACGATTTTGAAAGTTGCCTCGGCAATCTTCAAAAGGTACTTGAAAGATGTGAAAAAGCTAATCTTGTTCTAAATTGGGAAAAATGCCATTTTATGGTGGACGAAGGGATAGTCCTTGGCCATAAGATTAGCTGTCGTGGGATAGAAGTCGACAGGGCTAAAATAGAAGTCATAGAGAAGCTGCCGCCGCCGACCACAGTCAAGGGCATAAGGAGTTTTTTAGGGCATGCTGGTTTTTATCGGAGATTCATTGCAAATTTCTCGAAAATCACGAAGCCCCTATGCCATCTCTTAGAGCAGAACCGACCCTTTGACTTTAATGATGAATGTACTGAAGCATTCAAGGTTCTGAAGGAAAAACTAGTGACTGCCCCCATAGTATAGCCACCAGACTGGACACAGCCATTTGAGATCATGTGTGATGCTAGTGACTATGCTGTCGGGGCAGCACTTGGGCAGCGCAGAGATAAGCTGTTTCATGTCATATACTATGCCAACAAGACATTGAATGACGCCCAAGTGAACTACACCACCACAGAAAATGAGCTATTAGCTGTGGTGTTCTCCATCGACAAGTTTCGTTCTTACATACTTGGGACGAAGGTAATAATACACACCGACCATTCTGCCCTAAAGTATTTGTTCGCAAAGAAGGATGCAAAACCTAGATTGATACGGTGGATCTTGCTATTACAAGAATTCGACCTTGAGATCAAGGATAAAAAGGGGACAGAAAATCAGGTGGCAGACCACTTGTCAAGGTTGGAGAAGGGACAGAGTCTACCAATCGACGAAACAAACATACTGGAGACCTTCCCAGATGAGCAGCTCTTTGCTGCCGCAATCGCTGTCGCGACAGCCATGGTGACAGGTAAGTCTTCTGTACTCCCCTGGTATGCTGATTTCGTTAATTTTATAGTTAGCGGAATACTTCCTTCTGATCTTAATTATCAAGCCGGGAAGAGGTTTCAAAATGATGTTAAACATTATTATTGGGACGAACCTCTTCTTTTCAAAATGTGCACAGATCAGGTTATAAGGAGGTGTGTACCACAAGAAGAACAAGAAGACATTCTCCATCACTGCCATGCTTCACAATATGGAGGACACTTAGGAGGCAATAAAACTGCTGCCAAGGTGCTGCAGTCAGGGTTCTACTGGCCGACACTATATAAAGATGCACATGACTTTTATAAGAACTGTGACAGGTGCCAGCGGACAGGCAACATCTCTAGGAGAAACGAGATACCACTGCAGAACATTTTAGAAGTCGAGATCTTCGACGTTTGGGGGATTGATTTTATGGGACCTTTTCCATCTTCATGTGGAAATCTTTACATCCTCCTAGCAGTAGACTATGTCTCTAAGTGGGTTGAAGCTATCGCCACTCAAAAGAATGATGCCAAGACGGTCCAAAAGTTTTTACACAAAAACATTTTTTCTAGATTTGGCATCCCTAAGGCGATCATTAGTGATGAAGGGAGACATTTTGATAATAGGGTAATTGCTGCCGCTTTAAAGAAATATGGTGTCAAGCACAGGATCGCGACAGCATACCACCCACAGACCAATGGACAAGCTGAGATATCCAATAGGGAAGTTAAGAACATTCTTGAGAAGATGGTTAAGCCAACTAGGAAAGATTGGTCTTTACTCCTTAACGATGCATTATGGGCATATAGGACAGCTTTTAAAACTCCATTAGGCATGTCTCCATACCGTTTGATTTATGGGAAAACCTGTCATCTGCCTGTCGAGATCGAGCACAAAGCATATTGGGCAATCAAGGCAGTGAATATGGACTTGGACAAGGCAGGCCAGAAAAGGCTATTAGATCTGAACGAGATCGAGGAATTACGGACAATGGCCTACAACAATGCAAGGATTTACAAGGAAAAGACTAAGAAGTGGCATGACAAGAAGTTGCTGCCACGACATTTCTGCCCAAGGCAGCTTGTGTTGTTGTTCAATTCTAGACTAAAACTCTTCCCATGGAAGCTAAAGTCTAGATGGTCTGGCCCGTTTCAAGTAGTACAAGTTTTTCCCCATGGTGCCATCACTATACGATCATTAAAAGATGGGCACCAATTCAAAGTCAATGGACAGCGCCTCAAGCACTATCAGGGGACTGAAGCCCCAGGAATACAGGAAGTGGTTACTTTAGGAGATGCCCCACAAGGCATCCCTAATTTAACCTAATTTTTATTTTTATTATTTATTATTTATTAGGAAATTAGGTATATTTTATTCGAATAATGTTTTTTATATTTTCTGTAAAGGAGTCAAGAAGAAAAGGAGAAGTGACCCAAGCCCACCATCCATCCATCAGCCCAACAGAGCCCATTTATTGAAGCCTGTCGTTTCGGCTGCCGCCGCAGACGGATAAGACAGGCTGTCAACAGACTGACACGGCAGACGCAGAAGCGTGTGGCAGACGCGTAACAGACGCATAAATGCGTGTCAAACGCGTCAGACACGCTAAATCCCATCCGTCGCCTCGTTATTCACGCCTGCCGTTACAGCATTAAACGGGCAGCAACTCGACCGCTATAAAACCCCGTTTTCATTTTCATTTTTTCTCACTTCTGCTTATTCTTTCTTGCTTTCTCCTCTAGTTTTTAGCTTTCTCTATTTCACAACCCTTGCAACTAACATGTCATCTAGACAGACCCGCCGTAGTGCTGCCTCAGCCTCTTCTTCAGCGGCAGCGACGCCCTTCGCCACAAAGGAGTTATGGGAAGAAAGGGGTTTCGTTTACATCCGAAAAGCACCCAAGATAGGCCTCCGACCATTCATCACAAAGGCAATCACGGCTCAACTGTGGGAGCAATTCGCCGAACAACCGACAGAACTAAACGACACATTAGTCCGGGAGTTCTATGTTGCTGTCGATAGCAGAACGACAACATCTGTCACCGTTCGAGGAGTAAACGTGCCATTCACTGCTGACAGCATCAACCACATGTTTGGCCTCTACTTTGGCCCCGATGATGATGCCCACCAAAAATTTCTCGACACCCTCGATGCTGCCGCCTATGGTGCTGTCATGGCGGAGGTGACAGAGGAAGGCACAACATGGACAACCAGCAAAAAGAACCCCCACTCTGTCAAAAGGGGGCAGCTCCTCCCGAAAGCCAAACTCTGGAACGCTTTCATCAAAAAGCGTATCATGCCTTCTTCCCACCACACGACAGTAAACCAGCAGCGGCTCGCCCTCATTCATTCAATCATGCACGACAGGCCTATCAATATGGGCCGCTATATGAGGGACAGCATCCTGGACTGCACCTTCTACTCCGACTCCCGCCTGTGCCTGCCATTCACAATAACTTCCCTATGCCGCTGTGCTGCTGTCCCCGAGGAACCCTCCGACAAACCAATCAAGGGCAGAGGCTGGACAGACAACAACATCAACAGCCTCATGGAGCTGGTAGTGGCTACACCTATCTCTTCCTTCAACCCAGCCGGCTCCCCAGAAGAATCATCAGAGGAGCCTGCCCCTGAACCTGCCGCCGCCACCGCTCCGACAGACCAGTCTGCCCACATCCTTGCTGCGATACAACGGGTGGAAGAGAGACAACTGGGATTGATGACCTTCATCCGGGATTTCACGAATTCGACGGTAAACTTCATTACCCACACTTTAAATTTTCCCGATGTTCATTTCCCTACTTTTCCTGCCCATTATTTCCATATCCCCACCCCTGTCCACACACCCACACCACCTGCTTCCCCACATTCCCACTCTACTGCTTCCACCCCATCACCTGCCCCGACGGCAGCCGGCAGTCCAACAGCCGAAACCTCTGCCAGAGGAACAAAGAGACCTGCCTCCGATGACAGCCCTTTGATCAGGAGGAATTTGGAGAGAGAGTTTACGCCTGTCAAGAGGCAGAAGCACGTGGCAAACAGGAAGCTGATGCCCAAGGCTAGCACCACCACCACCAGCACTTGGGACAGTGGCAGCAGTTCCGACGTCCAGCTCGTGGAGCAACCTACCCCTGAACCTGCCCAGCCTCATCCACAGCCCAGACGCCACCGTCAGATCCGTGTCAGCAGCAGCAGCGAGGACAACGATTGAAAATTTTAAGTCTTTTATTTTCCTTTATTGCTGCCTACTTATATCTTTGTGATGTACTTGTCTTCATATTTTTGTTTTTTTTTCTGTCATTTTGCATTGAGGGCAATGCAACCCTCGAGTTTGGAGGTGGCAACCCTCCATCATTAATGGAGTCTTAAGTACATCTTTTTATTAATTGTTGTGTCTTTTTTTATTTAAGTTCTCTTAAAAAAAAATCAGAAAAGATTAAACTGTTGGCTTAAAACTGTGAAGTTAACTTACCTGTCATGACGGCTCTGTCGTGGCAGCATCTTTAGGACAGTTTAAGGAGAAGTTTAGAGACTTTCTATAGTTCTGAAAATTTAAACACCTTTGTGACTGTTATATTGCTTAGATTTCTTTTAGCCAAACTAGAATAGGATGCTTAGTACTTGAATAGCCCCTAGAGGTGCCTAACACTGGCTCTAGGAAAGAAGTTTAGCAAAAGAAAATTCAAAAACCTAGAGGTGCCCGAAACTGGCTCTAGGAAGCTAACTAGAGGTGCCCAAAACTGGCTCTAGAAAAATTTAGCTTGAAAAGAAAAGAAAAAGAAGCATGAAAATGTGTCTTCAAGAAAATAAACTTTGGCATAAAAATTCGAGTTAAAAAGTTGAATATTCTAGTGAAACTAAGAGAGTCTTAGCATATAACTGTTCATAAGCATGCACACACTGCACGAGAGCTATAGGGAGATTCCGGACAGATCCTAACCTTTCTGACAGGTTGCTGTCGCCATAAAGAGTGAGCGACGGGTAAGGGACAGTTCACTGTTTGAAGGCCAACACAAAAATTTTCATTTTTCTTTTAGGTCTTAATTGCTTGAGGGCAAGCAAAAACTTGAGTTTGGGGGTGTGTTGAGTGTGTAAAAGTTCTATTATTTACACCCTTTTTAACCCATATTTCTGCTGCATTCAAGCATCATTGCATTGCATTTAGGTTAGTTTTCAGTAAAACATCACAAATGGATTAAAAGCACGGATTCTACTAAAAGATGGCTGATTTTGCAGGTAGCTGCCAAAGTTGACGAAGAAGGCAGGCGCAGGGTAGAGAAGCAGGAAAGCTGAACTGGACAAGCAGACGACGAGGACGAAGCTGCCATGGAGCTGTCGTGACAGCAAGGTGACAACAGCCTAATGAAGAGGAAAAGTAAAGTGGACCTCGATAGATAGAGAAAAATCTGCTCGTCTGTCGTGTGAAAGCCAAATATTTTTCCAAGCCCCGGATCAAAAGATATGTCAAGCCAAAGCTCAAGGAGAGGAATTCCCATGAAACAAGGAGGCGGCTGAAAAGTAGGAATCCTTAGAGATTAAGTCTTTATTAGAATCTTACTTTTAATTAAAGTTGTAATCCTTGTTAACTTAGAATACTTGATCCCAAAGCTTATATAAGGGCATAGGTTTTAACCTAGAAAAATATCCCTCATCTTACCCCATAACCGATAACCTAAACCCCTCTGTCGTTGACCCGTCACCGACATGTTCTAAATTCCCCCTAGGGCCACGGGTTGTTTTGTAAAGTAGTTGCAAGGGTTGTTTTGTCTTAGGATTTTCCAAGTTCAATAAAATAGACTTCAAGTTCTCTTATTTTGGTTATTAACATCTTGCAAGAGCATCGGGAGAGCATTGTGAGGTTATCTATTTACTTAGCATCAGGAGAGTTAAGTATACGAAAGAAATAAGAGCGAGTTCTCTAGTTTATAGTTGAACTATCTTGTGCCTAGGGATAGGGCAAGGTTAAGTGGCTAAAGAAGAATTCATACACATCGGTGTTCATCCTTCGATTCACGCCGGGAGGTATCATCAAAGACGTGATCATCGACAGACTTGGACCTAGGGATAGGACAAGGCAGATCTGGGATTCTTGCCAAACTTGAAGTACGGAGTTGGTGTGTCTGCTGCCGCGACAGCCAACGGACAGCCGCCGCGACAGGTGCTGCCGCGACGGGCACGACGACAGAACTGGAGTTCCTAAGCATTGCAATACCTGCACTACTGAGCAATTCAATACCAGCCCATTCTCTCTGTCTTGATATCTCAATCCTTTTATTTATGTTTTCCTTATTATTTTCGTGACAAATCTCTCAATTATTTCCTTTACTTTCGTGCAGTAAACAAGGTGAAGCTATTAGCCCAATCCCTGTGGAGACGATATCCGATACTTCGTATCACTTTACTACTTGCGTCGTGTACACTTGCACTACAATTGCAATAGACTCTTTTACACGCAACAGCTATTACGGTCTCCGTTTTACACATAACGACTCTTTCTTTTTTAGTGTCTGTTTCGATACAAGGCCACATGTTCTGATACGGGTAGTTGTAAAACTGCATTTATGGAGGGAAGAGAGAGCCTCAACGGCTCTATTGATGATCTCAACCACCCAAATGGCTAGAAATCAATGAGAATGTATAAAAGCAAGCCTCAAAAGCACTAGCAACAATTATTGATCCTCAAAGCAGCATCCAAGCAATCAAATCGAAATCCTAGCACTTATTGTCAAATTCTTGTACCCAACTCTTAGAGTTCTTAATGTAAATCAAATTTGAGAGTTAGGGAGTGTTTGTAATCTATTTGGGCTATATTTATCTTGTAAGAGATCAATTGTAATAGTCAACATCTTCTTTGTAAAGTGAGAGTCTTGTTGTTCAATCTTTGAGTAGAAAGATTGAACATTTGTAAAGGTTTCCTCCTTAGCCTAGAAAAGGGGAAGAACAAATTAGTGGAAAGTTTGTTGAAAATTCTTAGTGGGAGCTAAGGTAGTGGATGTAGAGCTTGTTTAGAAGCTTGAACCATTATAATTGCCCCGTCTATCATTTTTAATTGTTCTTTTTGCCCCTCTTAATTTTTAAAGTGTTAATTCACCTCATCTTGTCCATATCGATTAATTCGATCCACTCAAAAATTGGTATCATAACCTACCTCGTTAAAGGCTTCACAACCACAAGAGAAGATCCTAGAAGAGTGTTGATGAATTTCCAAGTCAAGCCATGGCATCTACCTCTGAGCCAAGCATGTAAGAGTCACATTCTATCACCAAACCACCCTTCTTCAATTGGGATAACTATCCTTATTGGAAGAACTGAATACGCCTCTTCATCAAATAAAATGATTACACCATATAATATATGGTAGAAGATGAACCAATCATTCCCATGAAAAAGAGATAAAGAAGGAAGGCTTGTTCCGAAGAAGAAGGTGGAGATAAGTGAAGAGGATAGGAAGAGATTGCAAATGAATGACAAAGCCTTGCACATGCTATTTTGCTCACTCGGGCCGATCATCTACTCCAAAGTGTCCTTAATCACAAGTGCCAAAGAAGTTTGGGACACTCTTGAAACCAATTACGAAGGAACAAGCGATGTAAAGGAGACGAAGATCGAGATCCTCAATCTTAGTTACGAGAACTTCAAGATGGAGGCCGATGATCACTTCTCCATCATCGTAAATGGTTTAAAAGGATTTAGAGAGATCATCCTCGAAGACAAGCTAGTCTAGAAGTTACTCTATTCACTTCCTAAATCATGGGATGAGAAGAGAACCGCAGTCATCGAGGCAAAAAAATTGAAGACCTTAAAGCTCGATGAGTTAGTAGGATCTCTCCTTACTCATGAGATCATGAAATAAGGGAGAGAAGAAGAGAAGAGAAAAGAAGAGATAAGAGTAGTCAAACAAGAGGTAGAGAAGAAGAAACAAGAAGTTTCTCTCAAAGCCTCTCTACCACAAGAGGAGAGCACTTCTAGTGGGGAAGAAGAGTTTGAAGAATTGGCTATGATAGCCAAAAGATTCTCAAAGTTCATGAAGTCCAATCGTGGTAGAAATTTCTCAAGAGGAAAAGACTTCAAGAACAAGAACAAATTAGAAGAGAAAGACCAACTCATTTGCTATGAGTGTAAGAAGTTGGGTCACATTTATATTGATTGTCCTCAACTAAAGAAGAAGAGCTTTGAGAAGAAGAAGAAGCTTAAGGCTCAAGTAGCAACTTGGAGTGATGAGGAGTCATCATCCGAGGATGAAGATCATGAAGTGGCTAACCTTTGCCTCATGGCCCTTGAGGAGGAATCTATGGTAAACTCTAATTCATCGTCTCTTACTTATGATGAACTTTATGATGCCTATGACGAGTTGCAAGAAGTTTACGATGAATTGATTGAGAAATATAAAGAGTCTATTTTGAAAAATAAGAAAAATATTTCCGATTTGAAATCTCAAAATGTGTTTCTTTCAAAAACCAATTCTGAATTGGAAAAGAAGGTTTTATACTTGATAAATCTTTCAAATGAGCTTAAAAAAGAAAATTCTTGATGTTGAAAAACTTCTTTCCGATTTCCAAGATTATCACACTAAGGAAGTGGATAATCTTAAAACTTCTCTTGCTGTTGGGAAAAATAGTTTTAACAAGGGTAGTTTTCAAAAACCCATTATGTAAAGAGAAAGGATTTTAACTACAAACAAAATGGCTCTCAAAGGCATTCTAGAGCTAAGAGGATTAGAAGTGTATGGGTTCCTAAGGAACTTGTAGCTTCTAATATTATTGTTTCTATTTCATCTTGAATTCATAAGGGAACTAAGTTTTTGGGAGCTAACACTTATGGACCCAAAATGGTCTGGGTACCAAAATCAAAGAACTAATCTTTGTTTGTAGGGGGTGCATTGCTACAAGGCCAAAACATCAGGTCAAAACACATGGTACCTTGATAGTGGATGCTCAAGACATATGACTGGAGACAAGAGTAGGTTCATAGAGCTCAAGCCAAAACATGGTGGAGTGGTAACTTTCGGTGACAACTCCAAAGGCCATATTGAGAGGCATTGGCTCTATTGGTAATCTCTCATCCATCCTTATTGAAAATGTATTACTTGTCAATGGTATTAAACATAATCTTTTGAGCATTAGTCAACTTTGTGACAAAGGTTTTGATGTTCATTTTGATAAAAATTGGTGTAAAATTCTGAGCATTAAAATAAATAAAATAATGCTCATTGGTCGTCGCGTAGGAAACATTTATATGGTACATTTAGATGACATACATTCATCTCATGCATGTTTAGTTGCACATGATGAGAATGATGCATGGTTGTGGCATAGGAAACTAGGGCATGCTAGTATAAGTGTTTTAGAAAAGTTGGTTTCCCAAAATCTAGTTAGAGGTTTACTCAAACTAAAATTTTCATTAGATAAAACATGTGATGCTTGTGCTAAAGGTAAACAAAAGAGAACCTCATTTAAACCCATTAATGATGTTTCAGCTAGTAGGGTGTTACAATTAATCCACATGGATTGATTTAGACCTATTAGAGCTTGGGTGGTAAGTCATATGCATTTGTATTGGTAGATGAATTTTCTAGATACACTTGGGTTCTATTCTTAAGTACTAAGGATGAGGCTTTAGAAAATTTTATCACATTTACAAAAATTACCCAAAATAATCTTAATCTTAAAATCTCACATATTAGAAGTGATCATGAAACCGAATTTCAAAATATGGGTTTTGAAGATTTTTGTAATGAAAATGGTATTAGCCATAATTTTTCGGCTCCTCGCACTCCTCAACAAAATGAGATAGTTGAGAGAAAAAAATAAAACTTTAGAAGAGATTAATAGGACCATGCTTTGTGAAAACAATTTACCTAAGTATATTTGGGCAGAAGCCACTAATACGGCTTGTTATATTATTAATAGAGTAATGATTAAGCCTATTTTAAAGAAAACACCTTATGAGATTTTGAAATCCAAAAAGCCTAACATTAGCAATTTTCATCCTTTTGGTTGTAAATGTTTTGTTTTAAACAATGGAAAAGACAACTTAGATAAATTTGATGCTAAAAGTGATAAAGCAATATTTTTGGGTTATTCCCTAAATTCTAAAGCCTACCGGGCATTTAGTAAAAGAACTTTGGTTGTTGAAGAGTCTATACATGTTGTTTTCGATGATAACCTCCTTTCGAGGAAGGAATCTTGTGATGATGATGTAGGGATCATTGAAGCCACTGATGGAGGACAAACATCAAAGGTGGATGAGATTCCAACTAAAGAAGAGGAAACACAAGACCCAGCACTTGAAGCCTTGAAGGACTTGGATCTTGAGGAAAAGGAGGTGACATACCCAAGGAAGTTCAACTATGTCAAAGGTGGTGAAATCTTGGGTGATCCATCTAAGGGGGTAACTAATAGATCTTCTATCAAACTTATGAATCATCTTGCATTCATCTCATGCATAGAGCCTAAAAATATCAAAGAAGCATTAAAAGATGATTTTTGGATATTGGCTATGCAAGAAGAACTTAATCAATTTGAGAGAAGTAGAGTATGTACATTAGTTGATAGGCCTAGTAATCAATCTACTATAGGAACTAAGTGGGTATTTAGAAACAAACTAGATGAGAGTGGTAACATGGTGAGGAACAAGGCTAGACTTGTTGCTCAAGGTTACACTTAAGAAGAGAGATTTGATTTTGATGAAGCACATACACTCGTAGCTCGAATGGAATCTATTAAGATGTTTCTTGCATTTGCATGCTATCATGATTTCAAGCTTCTTCAAATGGATGTGAAAAGTGCTTTTCTAAATGGTTTTATAAATGAAGAAGTGTATGTTGAACAACCACCAGGTTTTGAAGATCCACAATTTCCAAATCATGTTTTCAAACTAACTAAAGATCTTTATGGTTTAAAACAAGCTCCTAGAGCTTGGTATGAAAGGCTTTCAAACTTTTATATTCAAAAAGGTTTTGAAAAAGGCAAGGTGGATACTACACTTTTCATTAAAAGATGTGACAATAAGATCTTAGTAGTTCAAATATATGTCGATGATATTATCTTTGGTTCTACTAATGAATTTTATTGCCAAGAATTTTCTAAGCTAATGCAAGTTGAATTTGAGACGAGCATGATGGGAGAGCTTTCATTTTTCTTAGGGCTCCAAATCAAGCAAAGGAAAGATGACACCTTCATCAATCAAGAAAAATACATAAAGAACATGTTCAAGAAGTTTGGCTTGGAGAACGTAAAGCCTCAAGCCACGCCAATGAGCTCATCAATAAAGCTTGACAAAGATGAGGGAGGTAAGTGTGTCGATTCTAAACTTTATAGATCTATGATTGGATCTTTCTTTTACCTTACCATAAGTAGACCATATATTATGTTTAGTGTTTGCTTGTGTGCTAGGTTTCGAGTTATCCCTAAAGAATCACACCTAGTTGCCATTAAGAGAATTTTTAAATACCTTAGAGATACACCTAATTTAGGTCTTTGGTATCCTAGGGATTCCTCCTTTGACCTTCATGCTTTCTCCGATGTGGATTATAGGGGATGTAAGATAGATAGGAAAAGTACCTCCGGAACATATCAGTTCTTAGGTAGTATGCTCGTATCTTGGTTCTCTAAGAAACAAAATAGTGTAGCCTTATCTACCACCGAAGCGGAGTACATATCCTTAGGGAGTTGTTGTGCTCAAGTTCGTTGGATGAAGCAACAACTCTTAGAATATGATGTTCAAGTAGATACCATACCTCTTAAGTGTAGTGCCATTTGTCTTGTAACGCCCGGGGTTTGGGACCCGGGAGATAACCTGGTTTGGTTAAACCGGACCGGGTTAATGTAATCGAAAGGAAATATTTTTAATAGACAAAAATGGGTCTTTTATTAAAGGGGCAAAATGGGAATTTTGGGGTGAATGAAATAAAGAAAGAAAAGAAAAGTTTGAAAGAAAAAGCTATATTCTTTAAAAAATCCTTTTTTCACCAAAAACCTCTCCTAAACCCTATTTTCACTATTTCATTGCCCAAATTCCTCTTTCAAGCAAGTCTTCAAGGTAAGCATTCCATTGTTTTAATTCTTCTTCCCTTAAGTTGTCAATAGTTAGATTTTCCTTAAATATCCATTATTTAGGGTTATTTCAAAAATGCTTTGAGATTGAAAAATAGTAAAATGAAGGGATTTTGTGTGGGTATTTTAATTTCATGCTTAAGGGTACTTTTAATCATGTTTTGGTGTCTTAAAAATGTTAAAATGGTGGCCAATGGTAGGAAACCTGAAATGGGTATAAAAATGGGATTTTTGGGTTGAAAATGGTGAGTTTTTGGCTTGGTTTTGGGTTGAAATCGTGGCTGGTGGTTCCTTTGATGTTGGAGGATGTTTCTAGATGATACTAGGTGTGTTTTGATGGTTGAAATCGATGGATTCAGTTTCGGGTTTGTCTAGAACGAATTTGTGGAGTTTTAGGCAAAAATTGGGTTCGAATCAATGTGTTTTGGTTGCAAGGAGTGGGTTTCTGGGTTTTTGCTGGTTTACAAGTGTATTAGCATCCTAATATTTTGTTTTGGGTTGACTTGAAGCAGAGGAGATTGATTCGGGTCCTTCGGACGTCACACTAGGAGTTGCGGAAGCTTGAAGGAGAACTGTTAGCTTCTTTCGGGTTTTGAGCTGGTGAGTTGAAATGTTTGGAAGTTTTAAATGATTCAAAGTGGTTTCTTGGGGGGTTTGGGTGGAGCCTTAAAGGCTAGCCTAAACCCAAGTGTAAGTTTGATAATTTACCTTGTTTCGATAAGTGTTGATGTGTGCGATTATTTGTGTTGTTGTGTGAAATGTGGATTGTCTTTACTCTTCGTTTTAGTGTTGTTGTGTAGTCGTTGTTGATGTCAAGCCTCACGTGATGGTTGTCGTTGCTAACAGTGATGTGTAGTCCCACCGGTAGTGACTAGTAGAAGAGTACGGAGATGTGTAGTCCCATCAGAAAACTGCTAGTTGTTGTGAACGGTGATGTGTAGTCCCACCGAGAATGGTTGTGCATGTGCAAACCATGTTTGTTCTATGCTTGCGTTTATTTCATCTCTTACTTAAATGGTTTTGTTTTCCAAAACTAAAATATTTATTTTAAATTGCATTGTCGTTGTGTTTAGAGCTCCACTCACTAAGCTTTTAAGATTACGCTATCTTTTTCCAACAATGCAGATCGTTAGAGGCTCCGGGTGGCAAGTGGGCAAGGGAGGAGTTCTTGGAGTTCTTTCTAAGCTCAAAGTATGGTTTGTGGTTGTAATAATGCGTAGACAATGGGATTACTAGGCTTTTATGTTAGGGAGTTGGCGTTCAAACTCCTATGTTTGGCCTTGTTTATGTTGCTAGCATGTTTTAATTGTTGATCCATGTATTGTTGAAGTTTTCTATGGCTTTTGGTAGATTACTTTGCATTTTGACTTGTTGGTGTTTTTGAATGCTAAGTGCTCTTATGTGCTTTGGACTTGAAACCTATTTTGTTGCGTGTGTGCATGATTGAAGATGTGTTTAGGATGTTTTGCCTCTAGATTGTTTGTATGATAAGTTGTCATGTGGTTTGTGAGGGTTCGGGGTAAGTTTGGGGACATTTGGAGATGTCGAAATGTGTTTTTGGGTCAAACTGTGTCCAGGTGTTTCGGAACATCTGGTATTGTTTCGGAACGGTCGAGCTCCAAGGCTACCCGTATCGGAACGGGGGTGGTGTCGTTTTAGTACAATTTTCCACTGGAGGTTCCTATTTCGG
The DNA here is from genome assembly GCA_958450335.1 of Hibiscus tridactylites. Classification (NCBI taxonomy): domain Eukaryota; kingdom Viridiplantae; phylum Streptophyta; class Magnoliopsida; order Malvales; family Malvaceae; genus Hibiscus; species Hibiscus tridactylites. The sequence goes on along the minus strand of OY288279.1, from coordinate 53,603,138 downwards.
AACCATATAGGGTCGTTCCGGTACGTTTGGCCACTAGAGGTTCCCGTTCCAGAACAAGGTGGGACCATTCCAGAATGTCTTGATGTTGCTTTTTAAATGAAGCCCGCGTTTCAGAATGGGCAGGTCTGTTTCGAAACTCAGGTGGTTAAAATAGTTACAAGGCATCTTTGAAGATTCTCGAATTTCAGTCCTTAATGCTTGTATGCTTTCTAAATGAGTCATATGTGCCCCTTTGTGATAGTTTTGCCTCATGTGTATGAATTTGACAAATAACAAACTTGGTAAGTTTAAATTATCGTATGCCTTCTGATTGGCTCGTGTTTTCGCTTTCGTTCTTCCACTATTGCCTCGACGCATATGATTAAAGATGATAATTAGACAAGATAAATATAAATAAAATGAAAAAAGAGGGTTGCTAATAAGAGTGAGGCCTTAATGGGTTTCACTTCGGTTTTCCCCGTGTAACACGTTCGGTTCGGTCTATTGGCTAGGCCAGGACGAGGGGGTTACATTTGGTGGTATCAGAGCCTCGGTTACGAGGTCTTCCGAGAAGGTAAGTCAGGTAAGTTGGTTTGTTTGCCATTGCACAGTGTATGAAAGCATGTTTTATTGTTCTTGTTTTTGGTTGAAGTTTAGTCGAGTGTTCCCATTGCTAGGTGCTGTTATTGAAAAATGGTTTTGGTTTAAAGAGCTTGAGAACTTGGATACTTGCCCTTGCTAACCTCATGTTTTCTTGTGTGTGATGTGTTTGTTTTTTTTAGATTTTATCTTCGTTATGGTAAGACCGAGAGGACGACCTAGAGCGGGTTACCATGCACCCGAGCTCCTGTTCCTCCTGCTCCCGATGGTAATGGGGTGTGTGGCAAATGTAATCTGCCTCAGCCGATGCGAATGCTGGAGGTGATGGTAATGGACCTCAGGCCGGTGCAAATGTTTGGGGTAATGGAGCTCAGGCGGGTCAGGGTCCGGCAGGTGCAGACATGACTCATTTGATTCAGACTATAGTCGGGGCTTTTAAGACAGCTTTAGCCGGTATGCATGCTGCAGCACCACCTCAAGGTGCGGGGACTAGTTTACCCCTTGAGTGACTTCGTAGTTTGGGTAGAGTTGAGTACCGTGGTTTGACTCCCGAGGGTTCAAAGGTGTGGCTCGAGAGTACTACACACAGCCTAGGCCAGATGGAGTGCTAAGACACTCGTAAGTTGAGTTGTGTTGTCTCTTTGCTTCAGAGAGATGCGTATGCTTGGTGGACTACCGTTACTTCAGGTATGGTAGAGGCTACTTCGGGTATGGTAGAGTCGGATGTCACTTGAGAAATCGTCAGAACTTCCTTTAAGAAGAAGTATCTTGGAGTCTGATATCAGGATGAGAAGAAGAGAGAGTTTATGGCCTTAGTTCAGGGTAGTAAGACAGTGTCCGTGTATGAGGTTCAATTTGTGAGGTTGTGCCAGTATGCTCTCGAGTTGGTTCCTAGTGAGAGGGAATGGTGCGAGCGTTTCCGATATGGTTTGACTAGGGATGTGAAGATGTATATGCTCGCATCTGACTACACCGAGTTTGATGTCTTGGTCTCTAGGGCCAAGGATATTGAGCAGAACTTGGGCTCGAGTACTCGTGCTAGTGGGTCTGATTCCGGGAAGAGACATGCGGATTGGGATAGAGATCATGCCAAGAGGCAAAGAGATAAGAGGTATCAACCCGATTCTAGACATAGGAGCGGTAACTATGGACGGAGCCACTAGGGCCAAGGGGCTGTTGTTCACATTCCTGAGTGCACTAGATGTGGGAGACGCCATCAGGGCGAGTGTATGGGCACCTTTGGGGTATGTTGGAACTGTGGTTCTCGAGATCATTTGAGGTGTAACTGTCCACACCCGGCTAGGGGCAGACCGGCTCCAGCTAGAGGTTTTGAGCATCAGAGAGGCCGTGGGCACGGTCGAGTTAATTTTCAGCCGAGGAACGATGGTCAGATGAACTTAGCTCATATGGTGGCAGTTCAGCCCGAGGGTGGAGGATCGACTAGGGTATATGCACAACGAGAGGCTGGGAATGACACAGATGTCATCGCCAGTAATTTCTCATTACAGTCATTGACTTTGCTTTCTTTGATAGATTCGGGTTCGTCACATTCGTACATTTTGGGTGAACATGCAAGATCTCTAGGTTTACCGTATGAGTGGTTAGAAGTAGGTGTAAATGTTACTAGTTCTTTCGGTGAGACCGTGGTAGTTAGGAATGTAACACACCAATTTTGGGCTTGGAAGTTTTGGGTTTGAACCGGACCGGTCGGATTTTCGGTTCGAATATAAAAGGTGGTTTTAAGGAAAGCCTAGTTCGGGATGCATTAAAAATATGGAAAATATCTAAAAATCCTCTTTTAATATATATATAAGAGGGTGGTGAAATCAATTTTACAAAATGAGGTTTGGAAATATGACATTTTGAGTTGGTGACTAAAATGTAATTTCTGAAAAGTTCGTGACTTTTTTAAAAGGATTGAAACTTTGAATCTTTAAGGAGCTAATTTACCCAAGGGAGGATTTCTCCAGATTTTTCTAGATTTTTAAAGACTCATTTAATATTTAATTAATGAAAAGAAAAGAGGGAAAAAAATATTTTTAGTTTCATAACTAACTTTTACCAAAATTTTCCTATTTCATTTTCTCTCAAAATTCCCTCAGCCAAACACATTTCCACAGCAACTTTTCCTTTGATTTTCACACCTACAGTTGAGATTTCAATTCCTAAATGATTCCTAATCATTTCTACACCAAATCCTCACCATTTGCTTAATGAATTTTCAAGAATTTTGGCTCTAAACAAGGAGAAATCCACATTTAGAGGTATGAACGTCCTTCTCCTCTGAATACTCAGTTCTTTACTGAAATTCCCAAGTTCTCAATCCTTAAATTAAGTTTTATTAAAGGTTTTAATGTTGTGATCTTGATTTTGGCTTAAAATGCAAGATTTGGATTTAATTTTGAAGAAATTCGTATTGGATGATTGGGCTCTGTTTTGAGATGTCTTTTTGATGTATTTTGGATGTCTAAATGATGTGTGATTGAGGTTTAATCAATGCAATCCCGAATAGGTTGATTTTCCTAAGTTTTTACTTGTGAAAATGGTGGTTTTTGGGGTGATCTTGGTGTTTTGTTAATGCTGGAGGTATAAGGACGAGTTTGAGTTTATTTTGGATGTTAATTGATGTTTAATAATGGTTAGAAGTGATGGATCTTGGCTGGGTTAAGTCTTGGAAGTGTTTTGAGGTGATTTCGGTTGTGTTTGGTAGCCGAAATGTTGGATTTGCAAAGAGCAGCGAGTTTAGGTGTGTTGCTAGTGTTTTTAATGCATGATGATGCATTAATCCTCTGTTGTTATGTGCTTGAAACAGGGGAGAATGATCCGTGAGCAATAGAGGTGGCGTTGAAGGTTTCGGATGCTTGGAAGGCTTGTTGGCTAGCCTAGTTTTATGTATCGGTGAGTGAAGTTGGGGTTTTCAGCTTTAAAACCAATGTTTGAAGGTTTTTGGGAGCTTAGTTTAAGTCTAAACAACTTAGCTAAGCTCAAGAGTAAGTAAATGGAATTTCTCTCTTGGTTTGTGTTATGAATTGGTTTTTAAAGCACTTGTGATTGTTGGATGCAATGCATGTGATTTGCATGTTTAAATTCTATTTTGAAAGCATATTTTAGTATGGTTTAATGCTGGTTTTGAAAGTCATGTGTGAAGGATGCTCAAGGTAAGAGATCCTTGGTTTTGTACATTGGAATTGTGGAATTTATGCATAGTGTTGCATGTTGTTTAATGACTTTGTTTAATGCTTCAAAACAGTGAAGTGATGATGGTAATTGGTGGTTTTGGCATTTTGGTTATGCTTGTAAAAACAATGGATTAATGTGGTAAAATGGTTATATTGGCAAGTGATGTAAGTGGTTCTTGGTTACTTTAATCGGATATAGTTAGCCGGCTATAGGATTGGGTGCACCGTGAATTGAGTCGCCTTGGATGTCGAGGGGGTTGTAATTGTACCGTAAACTCCATCCAAGAATCCCAGCGATTGAGGAAATTGGTATCACCACGATGGAGGATGACTCTCGTGGGTGGGCTTTGTTTAGTGCCACCACGATGGAGGATGGCTCTCGTGGGTGGGCTTGGTTAAGTGCCACCACGATGGAGGATGGCTCTCGTGGGTGAACCTTGTTAAAAGTCACCACGATGAAGGGTGGCTCTCGTGGGTGGACTTTGTTAAGCGTCACAACGGTGGAGGGTTGCTCCCATGTGTGAGCTTGGTTAAGGTGATTACAATGGTTGTGGTAGCTTCCATGTGTAAGCCTTGTGATGTGTCCCGGCTCTCGCTAGTGTGTTATACAACTTCCGATGAGTGATGTTGAGGGGTTGTGATTGTACCGTTAAACTCCATCACGGGTGTTGAGGGGGTTGTGATTGTACCGGTAAACTCCACCTTGTGTTGTTCGGAAGTGTGTATGGAGCGTGTGGGACAACGCTTGTAATCCGCGTATCCGATTGTGTCTTGTGTTGTGATGGTTTGTGAATTATCACTTGGAAGCCAATATAGTGTTCTTGGATGTAATGAAGCATGAGATGCTTGAAATGATGCAAGGTTGCATGGAAAGTGTGTAATGTTCTAAGAATGCATGTATAACTTGTTAACTTGTACAAGTGTTTATCTTATATTAAGAATGGTGCATATGTGCATGGGAATCTCTTTTTAGTGCATTGAAGTCTTGCGAAGGCTTGTTTTAAAAGGCATGTAATGCAAATGTTGATTTTGTGGTTCATGTATTGCATTTGTTTAATGCATGAGATAGATTGAAGGAGTAAGTGGTTTTCAAAGGTTTCTTGCTTTGAGATGATTTTCAAGAATGAGAAAAGTATAATGTGAAGTGGAAGTGTTTTCCAAGGAATTTGTATTTAACTTTGCATATGATGTTCATGCATGGAAAGGTTAAATTGATGGTTTTGCAAGGGTGTTCTTTGAAGTGAGTTACTTAGCTTTTCTAAGCTAAGGGTTGGTTTTCATGTTTGAGCAATGCAAGATTTAAAGCATGTTGTTTAAAAAGGGGTTTTCAAACACTGCTTTGGTTTATCGAATTGTGTTTACTTTTTAAAGAGGTTTTATGACTCACTGCATTGATGGTGTTTTGGTTTTGAGCATTCCTCACTAAGCATTATGTGCTTACGCTCCTTTTTGTCCATCAATGCAGATATTTGAAGTTGGGACAGCAAGAAGCAAGGGATTCAAGAAGAGCTCCACTTGAGATGTATGTCTCGGTTAATAGCTATAGGTAATAAACGCAATGGGGGGAGAGTCTTTTATGTTGATGTTTAATGAGATTGTGTATGTTGGACAAGTTTGGTTTATGATTTGAACTACGTGGTTTAACGCTTGCAACGTTTGAATCTTCTTATTCATAAGTCGTTATGCTATGCATCTTGTTTTAAAAGCATGTTTAAGTGTTGGATGTGTGGAAGGAGTTGGTGCACCTAGGAGTTGTTTTGTATCTAGATTTTAATGCAATTTGGTAGTTATGATTCTTGGCATGTTGTTGCTTTTTTTAGGATTGATTTGGAGCATGTTCGATGGGGTTTAGATGTGTTAAAACAGGTATATCTGCTGTTTCTAGGCAGGGTGTTTCGAAACACCCTTGCCTGTTTCGAAACAGGTGCTTGATTTGGCCTGGGTGTTTCGAAACGGGTAGAGGTGTTTCGAAACACTTTGGCTACTGCCAAGCCCCGTTTCTGAACGGGCTAACCCCGTTTCGAAACACTTGACCGTTGGGCACTGATTTGAATGGTTTTGAGGTTTGCAAGCTTTACGTTTTAGTCCTGATTTTTGTATGTGCAATTGCTTGAGTTAGAGATGTCCATTTAAGGTGAAATATGGCAGAGAGGCATGAAACATGACTAATTTCATAATGGTAACTTAAAAATTCGTAAAGTCCTCTTAATTTTCAGAATTTACAAATTGGTCTCTAAATTCGTATTTTGTGCAATTGGGCCCCTTATTGTTTTCCGATTGCTGTGATTTTTAAGTATGCTTATCTCAAGAGTATGCCTAGGTTTAATGTGCATCCAGAAAAGTTTAAAAAGAAAAAAAAGGGTCGTTAATCAAGGTTGACTTTCGGGTTGACTTTGGTTTTCCCCGTGTAATCTTCGTAGTCCGGGCCAACCGTCTAGGCCGGGCTAAGGGGGTTACAAGGAAGATGTATAAGAGGTATCCTTTGATGATTCAGGGCCATGTGTTTCTGGTCGACATGATGGAATTGTCGTTCTATGGTTTTGATGTTATTTTGGGCATGGATTGGCTCGTAGAGCATGGAGCTAAGGTAGAGTTTGAGACCAAAAGAGTCTCCTTGAGGCTTACGAATGATTTTGATGTCGTAGTGGTGGGCGAGAACATTAAGTTCTTGTCAATGTTGTTTCTGCTTTAGAAGCTCAGAGGTTGATGGATTCGGGTTGTCGGACATATTTGGCTTATGTGATGAATCCGAATATGAGTGAGGTTAGACCGCAAGACATCAGAACACTTTGTGAATTTCTGAGTGTTTTTCCAGAAGAGTTGTCGGGTTTGCCTCCAGATAGGGAAGTTGAGTTTGCTATTGAGACATATTCCGATTCTGCACCCGTGTCTATTACTTCGTAGAATGGCACCGAAAGAGTTGAAAGAGTTGAAGACGCGGCTTCAGGAACTATCGGATAGAGGTTTCATTAGGCCTAGTATTTCTCCGTGGGGTGCTCCGGTTTTGTTTGTGAAGAAAAAGGACAGTAGTATAAGGATGTGTATAGACTATAGGCAGTTGAACAAGGTAACAATGAAGAACAAGTATCCCTTGCCACCGATATATGATTTGCTTCATCAGTTGATAGGTGCTTCAGTGTTTTCGAAGATTGATTTGAGATCAGGTTACTATCAGTTGAAGGTGAAAGATGTGGACATACTGAAGACAGCCTTCCATACATGTTATGGGCACTATGAGTTCTTGGTAATGCCTTTCGGTTGACTAATGCCCCAGCTGCATTTATGGATATAATGAACCGAGTGTTCCATGAGTTTTTGGATAGGTTTGTGGTAGTATTCAAAGATGATATCTTAGTGTAATCTAGGACTGAGGAAGATCATGATGAGCATTTGCGACTAGTGCTTTAGACTTTGCTTGAAAATCAGTTGTATGCCAAGTTGAGTAAGTGCGAGTTTTGGATTAAGGAGGTAGTCTTCCTAGGTCATGTGATCTTGGCCAATGGAATTAGTGTGGATCCCAAGAAGATAGAAGCCATAGTGAGTTGGAAGCAACCAAAGTCAATGATAGAAATATGTGGTTTCCTAGGCTTGGCGGGGTATTATCGAAGGATTTTCGAAGATAGCGGCACCCTTGACTAAATTTCTCCAGAAGAATGTTCAGTATGAGTGGTCAAATGCAAGACAACAAGCGTTTGAGAAGTTGAAGAAAGCTTTGACCGAAGCTCTTATTTTGATTCAGCCTGATCCGGGAAAAGAGTTTGTGATTTACAGTGATGCATCGTATGTAGGTTTAGGTTGTGTGCTTATGCAAGAAGGTAAGGTTGTATCTTATTCTTCGAGACAGTTGAAGGTTCACGAGAAGAACTACCCCACTCACGATATAGAGTTAGCCGCAATAGTGTTTACTTTGATGATTTGGAGACACCATCTTCATGGTGAGAAGTGCACAGTTTATACCGACCACAAGAGTTTGAAGTACTTGATGACTTAGAGATAGTTGAACCTTAGACAATGTAAGTGGTTAGAGCTTCTTAAGGACTATGATATTACAATAGAGTACCATCCGGGTAAGGCAAACATAGTGGCTGATGCTTTGAGTAGAAAAGTGACAGTTGAGTTGCGAGCCATGTTTGCGAGATTGAGTGTGTCACGGGATGGCGGTTTGATAGCCAAGTTACAAATTAAACCTTCGTTGGTTCAATTGATTCGAGAGAAACAGTTGCAAGACGAGTCTTTGGCATCTCACGTGCAAGATATAGTCGAGGGTATACCTATAGATTTTTGCTTTGGCGAGAACGGGATTCTATGTTTCAAGGATAGGATAGTAGTTCCAGAAGATGACGAGTTAAGGCGTGATATCTTGAATGAAGCCCATAACAGTCCTTTTGTTATGCATCCGGGTAGTACGAAGATGTACCGTGGGTTAAAAGAAGAGTACTACTGGATTGGGTTATAGAAAGATGTGGTCGAGTTTGTGAGTAAGTGTATGGTATTTCAGCGAGTTAAAGCCGAGCATCAGATTCCTTCAGGTTTGTTATAGCCGTTGAAGATTCCGGAATGGAAGTGGGAACATATTACCATGGACTTTGTGTCGGGTTTACCGTTGACTCCTTCGAAGAAGAATTCAGTGTGAGTGATAGTCGATAGATTCACTAAGTGTGCCCACTTCATACATGTTCATACTACATACACCTTAGATAAGTTGGTTGATCTGTACATCGGTGAGATAGTGAGGTTGCATGGAGTACCGAAGTCGATTGTATCAGACCGAGATTCAAGGTTTACAGCTAGATTTTGGGAGTGTTTGAATCGTGCCTTGGGTACTTGGTTGAACTTCAGTACTTCGTATCATTTGTAGTCAGATGGTCAGTCATAGAGAGTTATTCAGGTGTTGGAGGACATGTTGAGGTGTTGTATCATCGACTTTCAGGGTTCTTGGGAGAAACACTTACCGTTAGTGGAGTTTGCATACAACAATAGTTATCAGGCTAGTATTCAGATGGCACCGTATAAGGCTCTGTATAGTAGGAGGTGTAGAACACCTATTTGTTGAGCTGAGGCCGGACAAAAGCTTGTACCGATGCCTAACTTGCGTAAGAGCACTACCGAGAAGGTAAAGTTGATCTGTGATCGCTTGAGGGCAGCTTCGGACTGACAGAAATCGTATGCCAATCTGAAGAGGGAGGAGATAGAGTATGACGTGGGCGAAAAAGTGTTTTTGAAAGTCTCACCTTGGAAGAAGGTGATGAGGTTTGGTAGGAAAGGTAAGTTGAGTCCGAGATTCATTGGTCCTTACGAGGTGGTTGAGAGAATTGGTCCCGTTGCTTATAGATTAAGACTCCCGACGGAGTTAGAGAAGATTCACGATGTGTTCCACGTTTCTATGCTTTGGAAGTATAGATCGGATCCGTCTCACGTAATGTCAGTGGAATAGATTGAGTTGAATCTCGACCTGTCGTATGATGAAGAGCCGGTTGAAATTCTTGCTACGGATAGAAAAGTGTTGCGTGGGAGATCCATCGAGTTAGTCAAATTTTTGTGGAGACACCAAGGTGTGGAAGAGGCTACTTGGGAGAAAAAGGAAGACATGGAAAAACAATTTCCGTATCTTTTCCCGTCAGGTAATTTCAGGGACGAAATTCCTTAATTGGGGGAGAGTTGTAACGTCCGGGGTTTGGGGCCCGGGAGATAACCGGGTTTGGTTAAACCGGATCGGGTTAATGTAATTGACAAGAAACATTTTTAATAGACAAAAAGCGGTCTTTTATTAAAGGGACAAAATGGGAATTTTGGGGTGAATGAAAGAAAGAAAGAAAAGAAACGTTTGAAAGAAAAAGCTATCTTCTTCAAAAAAAATCCCCTTTTCACCAAAAACCTCTCCTAAACCCTATTTTCACTATTCCATTGCCCAAATTCCTCTTTCAAACAAGTCTTCAAGGTAAGCATTCCATTGTTTTAATTCTTCTTCCCTTAAGTTGTCACTAGTTAGATTTTCCTTAAAAATCCATTATTTAGGGTTATTTCAAAAATACTTTGAGATTGAAAAATAGTAAATTGAAGGGATTTTCGTGTGGGTATTTAAATGTCAGACTTAAGGGTATTTTTAATCATATTTTGATGTCTTAAAAATGTTAAAATGGTGGCCAATGGTAGGAAACCCGAAATGGGTATAAAAATGGGATTTTTGAGTTGAAAAGGGTGAGTTTTTGGCTTGGTTTTGGGTTGAAATCGTGGCTGGTGGTTCCTTTGATGTTGGGGGATGTTTTTAGATGATATTGGGTGTGTTTTGATGGTTGAAATCGAGGGATTCAGTTTGAGGTTTGTCTAGAACGAATTTGTGGAGTTTTGGGCGAAAATTGGGTTCGAATCAATGTGTTTTGGTTGCAAGGAGTGGGTTTCCGGGTTGTTGCCGGTTTACAAGTGTATTAGCATCCTAATATTTTTTTGGGTTGACTTCAAGCAGAGGAGATTGATTCGGGTCCTTCGGACGTCACACCGAGTGCTGTGGAAGCTTGAAGGAGAACCATTAGCTTGTTTCGGGTTTTGAGCTGGTGAGTGGAAATGTTTGGAAGTTTTAAATGATTCAAAGTGATTTCTTGAGGGTTTGGGTGGAGCCTTAAAGGCTAACCTAAACCCAAGTGTAAGTTTGCTAATTTACCTTGTTTCGGTAAGTGTTGGTGTGTTCGATTATTTGTGCTATTGTGTGAAATGTGGATTGTCTTTACTCTCTATTTTAGTTTTGTTGTGTAGTCGTTGTTGATGTCAAGCCTCACGTGATGGTTTTCATTGCTAACGGTGATGTGTAGTCCCACCGGTAGTGACTAGTAGAAGAGTACGGTGATGTGTAGTCCTATCAGAAAACTGCTAGTTGTTGTGAATGGTGATGTGTAGTCCCACCGGGAATGGTTGTGTATGTGCAAACACTGTTTGGTCGTTGTGTTTAGAGCTCTGCTCACTAAACTTTTAAGCTTACGCTCTCTTTTTTCAACAATGCAGATCGTTAGAGGCTCTGGGTGGCAAGTTGGCAAGGGATGAGTTCTTAGAGTTCTTGCTAAGCTCAAAGTATGGTTTTGTGGTTGTAATAATGTGTAGACAATGGGATTAGTAGGCTTTTATGTTAGGGAGTTGGTGTTCAAACTCCTATGTTTGGCCTTGTTTATGTTGCTAGCATGTTTTAATTGTTGATACCATGTATTGTTGAAGTTTGCTATGACTTTTGGTGAATTACTTTGCATTTTGACTTGTTGGTATTTTTGAATGCTAAGTGCTCTTATGTGCTTTGGACTTGAAACCCATTTTGTTGCGTGTGTGCATGATTGAAGATGTGTTTAGGATGTTTTTCCTCTAGGTTGTTTGTATGATAAGTTTCCATGTGGTTTGTGAGGGTTCGGGGTAAGTTTGGGACGTTTGGAGATGTCGAAATGTGTTTTTGGGCCAAATTGTGTCCAGGTGTTTCGAAACACCTGGTATGGTTTCGGAACGGTCGAGCTCCAAGATTACCCATATCGGAACGGGGGTGGTGTCGTTTCGGTATGATTTGCCACTGGAGGTTCCTGTTTCAGAACCATGTAGGGCCGTTCTAGTACGTTTGGCCACTAGAGGTTCCCGTTCCGGAACAAGGTGGGAGCATTCCAGAATATCTTGATGTTGCTTTCTAAATGAAGCCCGCGTTTCGGAACGGGCAAGCCTGTTTCGAATTGCAGGTGGTTAAAACGGTTACAAGGCATCTTTGAAGATGCACCGGCTTTTATGGCGAGTGGAGGCAATTTAAAAGGAGCACCGCCAATGATGAAGATGACGATGTGCCTTAGTTCTTTGCATCTCATTGCATATCATCTAGTTTAGGATATCTTTTTTTATGTACCTATCTATGTTTTGTTTTATGATCAATGTTTTGATCTATTGTTTTTAGGAATTAAGTTTGGATATTTTAGGACTTTTTCTTTTGTTTATTATGCTTAATGATATTAATGTTGCCTTAATTATGCTTTGTCTTGTGTTATATTGCTTTATATCTCAGTTATATTCCTTATTCCTTCATTGATTTTGATCTAACAAATAACCCAAGGACCAAATTGCAAAGTAAATAAATTTTTAAGTACTCATAAGACTCACATTTGACAAGTAAATTTTAGACTTAAAATGTTTTGAAGTCAAAACTTAAACCTCATAAAATTTTCTAAGTGCTTCAAAACCAAAATACACAAAATCGCTCAAGCGTTTCGAAACACCCGTAAAGTGTTTTGATACGGTTTGACACTGGAAGCGTCTGTTTCGATATGTTGTTTCGAGAAAAGGGTTTCGAAACGGGCAAGCCCGTTTCGATACGGCCTTAATCTGGGCTTTTGCTTTTTAAGTGTCGTTTCGAAAGGCTTATACCCATTTCGATACATGGGTTAAGTATTTTCAAAATAAAGCATTAAATGAACGAGCCGTAACTTGTCATAATGGAATTTTTGAAAATTGGTTAACTGTTTCGATATACCCTTTTGGTGTTTCGAAATGAGATCTTTACAATTTCAAGTTGTTTCGATACACCCCTTTGGTGTTTCGAAACACCATTTTACAATTTCAAAAGGTTTTGATATGGCCTATAATCGTTTCGATACGGTCCCCTTAGGAATCTATTTGGGCTGTATTTATCTTGTGGTTCGGCCTTCTAAAAAGCACCTACATTGTTACACCCCCATCCTGGGCCGAGAGTTAGGAGCGTTACCGGAATCGGAAAACAGAATATCAGAACATGTCGGAAAACAAGAAACCACTTCGTGATTAATTTAATCATGTTAATGCGCACGCAGAAAGTGGGCTAACAAAAAATTTCTTAACTTCTTATGAACTTACATAAGCTAAAACACAATTTCTTTTAATCTTGCTACCAAATTACGAGTCAATTTAAAACTTTCTTATTATCCTTATCGAATTCCATATTTCAGATTTATAACTTAACCATTCGGCCACTAAGCTTTCTAATTAACCAATTCATTCTAATCTTTAACTAGAAGATTACCAAATTACATTTTCGAGTACAATTAGATCAAACATGTCGAATACTTAAACTATTCAATTCCATGCCATTCGAAACCTTGATTAAATAGTCTAGGTGATTTTCGAATTAATCTCATTTACCAATAATTAATTACACCAATTTTCATACAAGACATAATAGATTTCAATTCCATGGCATTCAATTTCCTTTACTTAGAACCTTACAAAATATCATGATTTATATGCCCCTAAACCATGTCAAGCTATCGACTATGAACAACAAAAAGAATCGGCACGACCACTAGCTCGACTTACATTTATATACAACAAAATAATGAGGCTACCTACTTAAATACAAAACATGATTCTAGCCTCCTAATCAAGCATCACGGAGCATATAACTTCAAACACCATATCAGACTTAAGTTACGACCAAATACAACAAAACGTATCCTTAAACAGACTTCGAAGCCACCATCTAGGAGTCTAAAGATAAGACTAAGATCATACATGTTTCCGAACTCGTAACTTGATCCAAACGAATGCTAGCTTTAAGGTCCAAGCGATCCTGCTAAGGTTGGGAAGAAGAAAACAACGGAGCGATAAGTACAAATAGTACTTAGCAAGGTAATGCTAAATCTAATTCATTCTTGAGCTTTTAATGTGATCAAGCATTGAGTTTACTTAGCTAGGTTTTATTAACGATCAAATTTCACCCAACTAAGCTCATGTAAAATCACATACACATAGCATCATGCATAAGATAACAACATTCATAGCACATGCTCGAATACATAACATAACATATTAATTTATCACATGCTTACATATAATTCATTCGATGCCATAATTCAATTCAATTTCACGCATAGAAATCATAAATTACAAATAATAATGTGGTTCGGACACTAGTCCCAACCCTAATACAAAATTACACTCACAACTCCTTAACCTTGATCTCGAATTGAGATGCCCTTGTTTCTTCCCTTCGAGTGATCGATCCTAGCTTCCTCCAAAGTTTCTTCACAATTCCGATCTTAATTCTCAACATAAAGCGAATACACACTATATTAGGAAGCAATTTAATCATACTTACTTCTCAATTTCAAGCATGAACTCATATTTTCAAATCTGACTTTCTATTAAACTAGTTGGATGACTAGTTAGTGTTTTGATCATATCTTTTTTATTACTAATCCAAAATTAACTTATCATATACCATTAGAAATGTATTAAACTCAATTTTATACTCATGTGAACCTCATATTTTTATCATATTCGAATAAATACATTTTATTGCTTAATTACACCCCTTTCGATAAATTTGGGCAGCTTGTACTGTCCAACTTTAAAAATTCATATATTTTATGTTACATACTGAAACTGAGTTCTGTTTTCTCTCAATGATTCTAGACATACCAAAGTTTATACAGTAAAAATTTTAATTCAAAATAATTTATATCCAATTTTTGGTGAATTTCCAAAGTTACTGCTTATAAGTTGCATACCACTGGACAACTTACTTAGTTTTCACCTTAAGCTTAAAATTCATCTAATTACATTATTCAATATATAAATTCACTCATGGCATGACTTATACTATTCTTCCATGACATTTTAAAGCTCATATTAACTTTTAATTTCAACGATCAAGTACTCAATTTTACCGATTTTCCAGTTCAGTCTCTAATCTTCATTAATTTCGAATATGTGTCTACTTTTGGTTCTAATCGAATTTTCATCTTTTTAATTCGTTTTTCCAGCAACCAATAATCATTTATAGTAAAATCCTTATTTCTTCACAACTTTCTCCTAGTGAGAATTTTCTAATTTTAATCTCTAAGTATAAAATTTTCCAACTATCCAAGATTTTACATTTTCTTTCAAAACAACCCCCTTATGACTCTATTCATAATTTCTCAAGAAAATTTCAAGGATTTCATTAGTTCATCTTATTATTTCTATCAAGACTCTCATAGTTTCATGTTCATACAAATTTTAGGTTTACATGCATGTTGTTATACTCAACCAAATATCTACAAGGAGAAGGAAACTTACTTTTGATTTCCTTGATAACACTAGCTATCCCTTCCAAATCCTAGCTTAATTCATCCACCATGCTAGCAAAAATCTTCACCATTTAAGCTCTAGAATTTTTCAGACCTTTGAGCTTCTCTTCCCTCCATTTTTCTCTCAACCTCACGGCAAAGGAAGAAAAAATGATGAGGAGAAAACTTGCTCCCCTAATCTAGGTGATTTGATGGTCTTAGAAATTATCCTAGTGTCCCTTAGCCTATAACTTTTATCATTATTTTACTAAGGGAACCCCTAAGGATATTTTGTTTTTAACATGCAAATTTCAATCTTTATAATTATTTTAAATTGGTCATCAAATTCTCTTGTTACATGCTTTCTTGAATTTTCTCAATTTGATCTGATTTCCTCAAGGAAATGCAACATTACTTAATTTCTTTTCATTCTTTTAATTTCACACTTTGTATCTTGTTGTCGCTAATTCTAATTCACTAATTTACCATATGGCTAAATTTCTTAATTCAAAGTTAAATTCCTTTCTAATTCGATTTGGTGCACTAGTTGCCCAAATAAGAAATTTAAGGACCAAATTGCATAATTCACTAAATTGCAAGCTCAATTGCTTCTAAGAATAAATAAATAATTTAATTTTGACGACCTTAAGTTCTAGGACGGAAATGTGGGTGTTACAATTGCCTCCTTCTTAAAGAAAGAATTTGCCCTCGAATTCTTACCTGAACTGAATAAATGAGGATATTGCTTCCGTATCGTATCCTCGGGTCCCCACGTTGCTTCTGTAACGTTATGGTTCTTCCAGAGAATTTTAACAAGAGAGATGTTCTTATTATGAAGCCTTCTAATTTCTCGATCAAGAATCTAAATAGGTTCCTCTTCATAAGAGAGGTCAGGATTAGGTTCAACTTCTTCTAGTTCGAGAATGTGAGGCGGATCAGATCGATAACGCCTTAACATAGAAACATGAAAGACATTATGAATCTTATCGAATTCAGGAGGAAGTGCGAGGCGATAAGCTACAAGACCAATTCTCTCAATTACTTCGAACGGTCCAATGAAACGAGGACTAAGCTTTCCTTTCTTGCTGAAACAGAAAACTTTCTTCTACAGAGAAACTTTGAGAAACACTTTATCTCCGATTGCATATTGAATGTCCCTACGCTTCAGATCAGCGTACGACTTCTGCCTATCAAAAGCTTGTTTCAATCGGGAATGAATAATTTGAACCTGTTCTTCAGTTTCCTGAAGCAGTTGAGGTCCTAAAACTTTATTATCTCCGAGTTCAAACCAACACAAAGGAGTTGGGCATTTTCTTCCATACAGTGCTTCAAAAGGAGCCATCTGAATAGAAGACTGACAGCTATTATTATAAGCGAACTCAATTAACGGCAGTGATTTCTCCCAGTTTTTACCGAAATCGATAATACAAGCTCTAAGCATATCTTCAAGAATTTGAATTACTCTTTCAGATTGCCCATCGCTTTGAGGATGAAAAGCTGTGCTAACATTCAGTTTAATTCCAAGAGCCTTGTGTAGAGTTTTCCAGAATCGAGCTGTAAATCGAGGGTCTCGATCTTAAACAATAGAAGTTGGAACTCCGTGTAAATGGATAACTTCTCGAACATACAATTCTGCTAAGGTCTCAAGACTATAATTCATCCGTACTGGAATGAAATGTGCTGATTTAGTGAAACGATCAACGATCACCCAAACAACATCACACTTTCTTGGAGAGTAAGGAAGACCGGTCACGAAATCCATCGTAATTTGTTCCCATTTCCATTGCGGAAATTCAAGAGATTGAAGTAATCCACTAGGAGCACGATGTTTGGCTTTGACTCGTTGACAATTTAGACATCTCGATACAAAATCATTGATAGCCGATTTCATTCCAGACCACCAATACAAGGGCTTGAGATCCTTGTACATCTTAACAGATCAAGGGTGGATTGAAAAAGAACTTTGATGTGCTTCTTGTAGAATTTCAACTTATAATTCCTTGTTTTTAGGCACACAAATCCGATCTCTGAAATATAGAAGAACGTTTGACTTGACAGAAAAGTCAGGATTAGATTCAAGCTTAGACAAGATTTTCTGAAGTTCTGGATCAACTTGTTGAAGTTCTTTGATTCTAGAAATCAGAACAGATTGAACCTGAAGTTCATTCAGATAACTCCAAGCTTTACATAGTCAGAAATGAGCATTGATGGCCAAAGAAGCTATGACAAACAAATCAAAACATTACTTGGAAAGCAAGGCATTATTCGAATGGTTTAGTAAATTTTCAAGATTGGACATTTTCAGATTTTTAAGAATTTCGGAAGACTTACCGAGGTTCGGTTTCCGACTCAGAGCATCGGCAACCACGTTAGCCTTTCTAGGATGGTAGTCGATGGTCAGATCATAATCTTTGAGTAGTTCCAACCACCTTCTTTGTCTAAGATTCAGCTCTTTCTGAGTAAGCAAGTACTTTAGACTTTTGTGATCGGTGAATAGTTTACACTTCTCACCGTACAAGTAATGCCGCCAAATTTTCAGTGCAAACACAATGGCCGCTAATTCAAGATCATGAGTTGGATAGTTCAGCTCGTGAGGCTTAAGTTGTCGAGAAGCGTATGCAATCACATTACCTTCCTGCATCAGAACGCATCCAAGGCCGGAATGTGACGCGTCGCTGTAAACAACGAATTCTTTTCCAGACTCAGGCTGAATAAGAACAGGGGCACAAGTCAAGGCTTGTTTAAGCTGATCAAAACTTCTTTGTTGTCCTTCGGAGCACTTAAATGGTTCACTCTTTCTGAGCAATTTGGTTAGTGGTGCAGCAATTACCGAAAATCCTTTCACAAATCTCCGATAATACCCAGCTAAACCAAGGAAACTTCGGACCTCGCTTACATTGCTCGGAGGTCGCCATTCAAGAATTGTCTGAATTTTCTTAGAATCAACCTTGATTCCTTCAGTTGAAATAACATGTACGAGGAAGGGCACCTCTGAAAGCCAGAATTCACACTTAGTGAACTTAGCAAATAGCTGATTTTCTCGGAGTGTCTGGAGTACAATCCGAAGATGTTGAGCATGTTCTTCTCTGTTATGAGAATATACCAGAATATCGTCGATGAATACGACAACAAACTTGTCAAGGTGAGGCTTGAATACTCGGTTCATCAGATCCATGAATGCAGCAGGGGCATTCGTTAACCCGAATGGCATCACCAGAATTTGTAATGATCATAACGAGTTCTGAAAGCAGTTTTGGGTACATCTTCATCTTTCACCCTCATTTGATAATAACCGGATCGAAGGTCAATTTTAGAAAATACACCAACATCCTTCAACTGATCAAAGAGATCTTCAATTCGGGGCAATGGATACTTATTCTTGATAGTGACTCTGTTCAATTGCCGATAATCAATGCAAAGTCGCATCGTTCCGTCTTTCTTTTTCACAAAGAGAACTGGAGCACCCTAGGGAGAAGTGCTGGGTCGAATAAAACCCTTATCTTCTAATTCTTGAATTTGCTTCTTTAACTCTTGCAATTCAATAGGTGTCATACGATAGGGCGTAATGGACACCGGATTAGTTCCAGGCTGAACTTCAATTTTGAACTCAACTTCTCGAATTGGAGGGAGTCTAGAGAGTTCCTCAAGAAAAACATCAACAAATTCAGATACAACAGGCATTTCTGTTAAGCCAAAATCTAATTCATCTTGCAAAGCCATGGCAGCAAAAAGAGATGTTGGTTTCTTGTCAATTAACAGAATTGATTATTTTCCTAATCCCCTTAAGTACAGTCTTTTATTCTGACAGTCAATCCAGGCTTCATGTCTACCCAACCAGTCTAAACCCAATACTAGGTCAAACTCACATTTAGGTAGAACATACAGGTCAAAGGGAAAAGGTACATTTCGAATAGATACAAGACTATTCTTACAAATCAGGTTGATAGGTAAGTCACCTCCTATAGGGTTTGAAACAATTAACCCAGTTTTAACAAATTCAGGCTTTAGTTGTAACTTGTCAATCAGGTGAGAACACACAAAAGAATGAGTTGATCCCGAATCTATTAAAGCATAAACAGGAGTAAGGTTTAGTTCAACCGTACCCGCAATAACATCCGGAGATTCTTCCTCATCCTTGCCACGGATATGATAGACTCGAGCTGGAGCTCGAGATTCCTGATGTGTAGTGGCTTTCGACTGATTGCTTCTACCTCTGCCCTGATTCCCAGACTATGCTTGTCTAGTATTCTTGTTCCGATTGGATTGCACGTGACTCGGATTAGCAGAGTTTTGAGCAGGAGTCTAATCTCTCATTATTGGACAGTCTCTGATATAGTGATCACTTCCTCCACAAGCAAAACATAAGTTGGCCTGTCTTCGGCACTGACCGAAATGTGGTTTCTGACAATGCTGACAGACGGCAGCCTTTTCTGAATTCCCCAGGCTATTAACAGATATAACCGGGAGAGAAAGTCTACTCACTGACTGGGGCTTCGGTGTGAAATTACTACGAGGAGCTGGATTATACGAAGAAGAACCTTCTTTATGGCTTTTAGACTTCTTCGATTTCCAGTGAGACTTGTCATCACTCTTGCGCTTCTTATCATGACGGTAACCGCTTTTCCTCTTTTCTGCGGCCCGAAACTTGGATTCTGTAGCAATTGCTCGATTTACAAGAGTTTGGAAGTCTGTGATATCCAAGGCGGTAAACATCGGACTCAGCTCATCGTTCAGACCGTCAATGAATATACGGCACTTTTCTTTCAATAACTTGATGTACTCAGAACCATACTTGCAGTACTTACAGAAACCAGCCATGTACTGCTCTATTGGTCGACCCGCTTGCTTCAGATACAAGAAACGCTTTCTTCGATCGGCCAAGTACTGTTCACTGATGTATTTCTTCTTAAATTCTTCTACGAAGAATTTCCAGTTCACAGATTCAGCTGGAGAAGTTAGTTTTGTAGTTTCCCACCAGTTCAAAGCTTCATCAGCAAGTAAGGCAACAATGGATTCGAGCTTGTGCTCATCTGAGCACTGAAGTTGCTTAGTCAATATCTGAGTAGTTCTTTCTAACCAATACTCAGCTTCTTTAGGTTTCTCTTCACTAGAGCCTGCAAATGTATAGGCTCGATGCTGAGCAAGCTTTTCAATATGAGCTCTGGTAGGGGCAGCAGCTACCGGAGCAGGTTGGTCATGTCTCATGTTCGTCAAAAGCTGATCGAACATTTCTTTCATACTCAGAAGACAATATCTTTGAACATTCTGAACAGTCGGATTATCAGTGTTCGTTCGAGGCTGAACATGAGATTGTTGTCGAGTGCTATCTTGCACAAGAGGGTTCTTAACCGGAGGGTTTTCTTTCATACGAACACTATCCCCTTCACTTGAGGATCCTCGAGGACTTTCATCGTCTCGAGCTAAATGTGTCTCTTTCATTCTAATTCAGATCAAACAAAATCAAAGTTAGGAACATAGTTACAAGAAATTCAATGTATGATCCCTAGGTGGCTTGACTCAACTAATAATGCACACAGAACACATTCAAGGTCTATAGGACCTGTAACCTAAAAAGCTCTGATGCCACAAAATGTAACACCCCCAACTCGGGTCAGGAGTTAGGAACGTTACCAGAATCGGAAAACAGAATATCGGAACATGTCAGAAAACAAGAAACCACTTCTTGATTAATTTATTCATGTTAATGCGCATGCGGAAAGTGGGCTAACAAAAATTTTCTTAACTTCTTATTAACTTACATAAGCTAAAACACAATTTCATTTAATCTTGTTACCAAATTACGAGTCAATTTAAAACTTTCTTATTATTCTTATCGAATTCCATGTTTCAGATATATAACTTAACCATTCGGCCGCTAAGCTTTCTAATTAACCAATTAATTCTAATCTTTAACTAGAAGATTACCAAATTACATTTTCGAGTACAATTAGATCAAACATGTCGAATACTTAAACTATTCAATTCCATGCCATTCGAAACCTTGATTAAATAGTCTAGGTGATTTTCGAATTAATCTTATTTACCAATAATTAATTACACCAATTTTCATACAAGACATAATAGATTTCAATTCCATGGCATTCAATTTCCTTTACTTAGAACCTTACAAAATATCATGATTTATATGCCCCTAAACCATGTCAAGCTATCGACTATGAACAACAAAAAGAATCGGCTCGACCACTAGCTCGAATTACATTTATATACAACAAAATAATGAGGCTACCTACTTGAATACAAAACATGATTCTAGCCTCCTAATCAAGCATCACGGAGCATATAACTTCAAACACCATCTCAGACTTAAGTTACGACCAAATACAACAAAACGTATCCTTAAACAGACTTCGAAGCCACCATCTAGGAGTCTAAAGATAAGACTAAGATCATACATGTTTCCGAACTCGTAACTTGATCCAAACGAATGCTAGCTTTAAGGTCCAAGCGATCCTGCTAAGGTTGGGAAGAAGAAAACAACGGAGCGATAAGTACAAATAGTACTTAGCGAGGTAATGCTAAATCTAATTCATTCTTGAGCTTTTAATGTGATCAAGCATTGAGTTTACTTAGCTAGGTTTTATTAACGATCAAATTTCACCCAACTAAGCTCATGTAAAATCACATACACATAGCATCATGCATAAGATAACAACATCCATAGCACATGCTCAAATACATAACATAACATATTAATTTATCACATGCTTACATATAATTCATTCGATGCCATAATTCAATTCAATTTTAGCATACTCAATCTCATGCTTAACAATTGAATTAACCGAAATTTCATGCCAATCCATACATAGCATTATTAACTTATCAAAACGAAATCACAAATTCTTCATGAGCATATCATTCGAATAATCTCAAACCATCATCCAAAAATCAGAATTTATCATTTCTTAATTCCATGTATTCGAATAGGGACATTACCCAATTTACACATATTCGAACTTATAAGCATATCATATGCATCATATCATAATCGGAAGGACCAATGTCCACATAATTCATCATTTCATATCACATCATAACATACCAAGTCATTCAACCATTTATCCACTTCATAAGCTATACTTAATTTAGTAAATTTCCATTTAATTCATGTAGATTATATTGCATTATATTTCATTGCATTGCATTTAATTTAATTTCATTGCATTGCATTTTATTTAATTTCATTGCCCTAGGTAGAGTAGACGTATCAGATATTCAAGCCATCAAGACGGTACCAAGTACCTAGCAAAGGTTGCACGAAGCAACAAGCAAGAGTTGCACAAAGCAACAACAAAGGATGCCCATAGCATCATGTGTCTCGAACAGAAATCAAGAACACATATCATATAATCGAAGAGTACACGGAGTACTAACAAAGGTTGCCCAAGGCAACAAGCAAGAGTTGCACGAAGCAACGAACAAGAGAGCTCAGACTCTAGGCATGTCGTACTATCTAAAACTTCTAATCGACCGAGGGCATTATTCTTGTTAATTAATTATTCGTTATTTCATTTAACATATACATTTTTCATAATTCACCTTGCATGTTCATTCGATCATATCATCATACATGGCAGCAACTTCATATATACATAATCACATGCATTGTAAGCATAGCATAAATACCATAGGGCAGTCCACATACTCATTTAATCATGTAATATCAAGAATCCAATTCACACATTTTCAACATACAAATAATCACATGGGCAGTCCACATTTGCACATACTTAAACATTATTAACATCCTATTTAATCATATAATTCATGGCATTTAAAATCGCACAAAGCAACCCACATTTTCACACAATCAATTATTAACCAAAACTCTCAAATCATGCATCAAATTTTCCTTTGATCTCCTTCCCTTACTAAACACATTACCAAATATTAATTAGGCCCAATTTCACGCATAGAAATCATAAATTACAAATAATAATGTGGTTCAGACACTAGTCCCAACCCTAATACAAAATTACACTCACAACTCCTTAAGCTTGATCTCGAATTGAGACGCCCTTGTTTCTTCCCTTCGAGTGATCGATCCTAGCTTCCTCCAAAATTTCTTCACAATTCCGATCTTAGTTCTCAACATAAAACGAATACACACTATATTAGGAAGCAATTTAATCATACTTACTTCTCAAATTCAAGCATGAACTCATATTTTCAAATTTGACTTTCTATTAAACTAGTTGGAGGACTGGTTAGTGTTCTGATCATATCTTTTTAATTACTAATCCAAAATTAACTTATCATATACCATTAGAAAGGTATTAAACTCAATTTTCTACTCATGTGAACCTCATATTTTTATCTTATTCGAATAAATACAGTTTATTGCTTAATTACATCTCTTTCGATAAATCTGGGCAGCCTGTACTGTCCAACTTTAAAAATTCATATCTCTTAAGTTACATACTGAAATTGAGTTCCGTTTTCTCTCAATGATTCTAGACATACCAAAGTTTATACAGTAAAAATTTCAATTCAAAATACCTTATATCCAATTTTTGGTGAATTTCCAAATTTACTGCTTATAAGTTGCATACCATTGGACAACTTACTTAGTTTTCACCTTAAGCTTAAAATTCATCTAATTACATTATTCAATATATAAATTCACTCATGGCATGACTTATACTATTCTTCCATGACATTTTACAGCCCATATTAACTTTTAATTTCAACGATCAAGTACTCAATTTTACCGATTTTCCAGTTCAGTCCCTAATCTCCATTAATTTCGAATATGTGTCTACTTTTGGTTCTAATCGAATTTTCATATTTTTAATTCGTTTTTCCAGCAACCAATAATCATTTATACTAAAATCCTTATTTATTCACAACTTTCTCCTAGTAAGAATTTTCTAATTTTAATCTCTAAGTATACAAATTTTCCAACTATCCAAGATTTTACATTTTCTTTCAAAACAGCCCCCTTATGACTCTATTCATAATTTCTCAAGAAAATTTCAAGGATTTCATTAGTTCATCTTATTATTTCTATCAAGACTCTCATAGTTTCATGTTCATACAAATTTTAGGTTTACATGCACGGTGTTATACTCAACCGAATAGCTTCGAGAATGAAACTTACTTTTGATTTCCTTGATAACACTAGCTATCCCTTCCAAATCCTAGCTTAATCCATCCACCATGCAAGCAAAAATCTTCACCATTTAAGCTTTAAAATTTTTCAGACCTTTGAGCTTCTCTTCCCTCCATTTTTCTCTCAACCTCGCAGCAAAGGAAGAAAAAATGATGCGGAGAAGACTTGCTCCCCTAATCTAGGTGATTTGATGGCCTTAGAAATTACCCTAGTGTCCCTTAGCCTATAACTTTTATCATTATTTTACTAAGGGTAGCCCTAGGGATATTTTGTTTTTAACATGCAAATTTCAATCTTTATAATTATTTTAAATTGGTCATCAAATTCTCTTGTTCCATGCTTTCTTGAATTTTCTCAATTTGATTCGATTTCCTCAAGGAAATGCAACATTACTTAATTTTTTTCATTCTTTTAATTTCACACTTTGTATCTTGTTGTCGCTAATTCTAATTCACTAATTTAACATATGGCTAAATTTCTTAATTCAAAGTTAAATTCCTTTCTAATTCGAATTGGTGCACTAGTTTCCCAAATAAGAAATTTAAGGACCAAATTGCATAATTCACTAAATTGCAAGCTCAATTGCTTCTAAGAATAAATAATATAATTTTGATGACCTTAAATTCTAGGACGGAAATGTGGGTGTTACATACATCCACTACCTTAGCTTCCCACTAAGGATTTCAACAAATTAACTCTTTGAATTTCATCCCCTTTTCTCGGCTTAGGAGGAAACCGTTACAACAATTAAGCTAACTACCCTTACCTTAATCAAACACTATCTCACAAGATAAATTCTAAAGCAAACTTGAAATCCCTCAAATAGGTAATTGTTTACACTATTTAGCTCTCACGCAAAACCTAAACACTTAATCAAATTTGACAACATTTAGCTCACTAGTGTTGTCTATACAAGAAAATGAACAATTAAGCTCTAAGACAATTTCTTGATCATTATGTTGTTGACAATTGAAGCATTGATTTTCTCTTGATGCTTGGAGGTCCCTTTTATACTCCTAATTGAGTTTGTAGTCGTTGAGGACCGTTGGGGTTGTTTTGGAGCTGTTGGAGACTTTATTTCCCACCATAAATACTGTTCTGCAGATGTCCGTTTCGGAACACTCGAACCTGTTTCGGAACTCCATTCTTCGGAACTAGTCGTTGAAGTCTGATGCAGCAAGCCGTTTCGAAACACATCTGGCCGTTTCAAAACACTCTTGATCTATATTGAAACGATAGCACCCCGTTTCGGAACTTGTGACAGTTGAGCTACAATTTAAAAAGTCGTTGGGAAAATAGCCGTTGAGGAGGTTTTGACCGCTGGGAGTATCGAAACACCGAAGGGGTGTTTCGAAACGAAGACCCTCTGTATCGAAACGGGCAAGCCCTATTTTGGTATGAGTTTTGGCAGTTTCAAAATGTTTCGAAACGGTTACCTTGAAAAGTCTGGTTTGGTTACTTAAAAACGTTTTAAACCTTGCCAAAACCATTTAAAACACCCACAAACTTATTTTCAAGTTGTTTGGACTTAAAGGCACTTTTGAAATCTTTTCAATTTAGTCCAAAACTATTTTTAAATCTCCCCCTTTTTGATATAATAAAACTAACTTGAAAAATTGTTTGAGATTCTCCCCCTTCAAGTTTAAAATTTTGAATAAGAGATTTCAAAATAGACAAGTAATTAAATCTCCCCCTTATTCATTTGAAAATGCAATTTTTCGAACCAAACTCTCCCCCTTTTGTTATATAAAAAAGAATTTAGATAACTTTAAGTTCAAAATAACTTGGGAGGTTAACAAAAATTGACACAAAAAGAATTTTGGTTTTAAAATGGCCCCCTTACTCAAAGCATCATCAAAGCATGTTAGTCCAACATATATGATAATCTAGTTGAAATTAAATTAAAAAAATAAATCAAATTAAACAACTAGATTTTACAACACTAGAACTCAAGGGAGGATGTGAAGCCTTCCTTCTTCAAGTGTTCTTCCTTGTGTGCATGTAGCTCCCCCTCAATATTTTACTTGTTGATCAATCTACATCACACCTCACATAAGACAATCAAGTAATTTTTGGTATCCAAATTCCTTTGGATCCATAGACATTAGTAGCACATAGTTTAGTCCCCTTAGGAATCCATTTTTCAATTTCATCCTTTTTAGTTGAAGTGCTTAGTTCTTTTGAAACCAAACACTTCTAAAACATTTTCCATTCAAAAATCTAGGGCCACTAGATTGTCTTACATAAAAATTTGATTTTCCAAAGTTTTTTTCTTTTCAAGCTCTTTGGAAATCAAATCTTTTTCTTCTTGAACTTTTTGAAGCAAATTTTGTAAATCAACATATTTTTGTTCAAACTCATTGAGTTTTGCTTCAAGTTTAATTTTGGTTTTAGAAATCAAATCATTTTGAATTTTCAAATTTGAAACAATTTTCTTGTTTTTAAAAATGTGATTTTTTAATTCTAAAACCAAATAATCGTAGGCATCTTGTAATTCATCAAAAGAATATGAACATGAAGTAGATGAATTATAAGTTAGCCTTGAATCTTCTTCGATGGACATAAGGCAAAGATTGGGTTGTTCATCGTCGGTGGAGTCTTCATCAATCCATATAGCCACATATGCCTTCTTCTTATGGCTTGAAGTGCTTGCCCTCTTCTTTTTCTTCATAGACTCATATTCGAATTCTTTCATTGCATTCTTTATGAAAAGGGGACACTTCTTGAAGAGATGAACTATCTCTTCTTCTTCATCCTCCTCCTCGCTTGTATCAAAATGGTTGCACTTGGAGGTTTTGAGAGCCATGTCATTTGCATGGATGCCTAGCTCCATGATCTTCTTCTTCCCCATCTTTCTTACCTCTTCCTTCTTCTTTTCATCTTCTTTATCCTTTTTCATGATTTGGGGAGTGAGGAGTGACCCCATGAGTTCATCAAGCTTCAAGGTCTTGAGATTCTTGGCTTCGATGATGGCAGTCCTTTTTGAGTCCCATGACTCGGGAAGAGAATAGATAAGCTTTCGGACAAGCTTTTCTTTTGGAATGACTTCTCCATAACCCTTGAGTCCATTGGTGATGGTGGAGAATCGATGGAACATCTTCTCAATGTCCTCTTCTGGATCCATTTTGAAGTTTTAATACTCTAGGTTGAGAAGGTCGATCTTGGTCTCCTTTACTTCGTTTTTCCCATCGTATGTAACTTCGAGCTTGTTTCAAACTTCCTTGGCACTCTCGCTAGAAGACATCTTCTCATATATGTTGAGGCTAAGTGCACAAAAGATGAAGTGCAACGCCTTGCAATTTAGCTCCATCTTCTTAGGATCGTCGACACTCCACTCTGCCTTGTTTCCTTTTGGTACGAATGAGCCATCTTGGAAAATTATTATATCAAAACATTAGTTCTTCAATCTCCCTCTTTTTGATATAATAAAACTAACTTGAAAAATTGTTTGGGATTCTCCCCCTTCAAGTTTAAAAATTTGAATAAGAGATTTCAAAATATACAAGTAATTAAAGCTCCCCTTTATTCATTTGAAAATGCAATTCTTCAAACCAAACTCTCCTCTTTTGTTATATCAAAAAGAATTTAGATAACTTTAAGTTCAAAATAACTTAGGAGGTTAACAAAAATTGACACAAAAAGAATTTTGGTTTTAAAAGTGCTCCCCCTTACTCAAAGCATCATCAAAGCATGTTAGTCCAATATATATGATAATCCAGTTGAAATTAAATTAAAAAAATAAATCAAATTAAACAACTAAAACAACTAGATTTTACCACACTTGAACTCAAGGGAGGATGTGCTTGTGTGCATGGAGCTCCCCCTCAATATTTGACTTGTTAATTAATCTCCATCACACCTAACATAAGACAATCAAGTAATTTTTTGTTTCCAAATTGCTTTGGATCCATAGATATTAGTAGCACATAGTTTAGTCCCCTTAGGAATCCATTTTTCAATTTCATCTTTTTTAGTTGAAGTGATTAGTTCTTTTGGAACCCAAACACTTCTAAAACATTTTCCAATCAAAAATCTATGGGCACTAGATTGTCTTACATAAAAATTTGATTTTCCAAATTTGTTTTTCTTTTCAAGCTCTTTGGAAATCAAATATTTTTCTTCTTGAACTTTTTGAAGCAAATTTTTTAAATCAACATATTTTTGTTCAAACTCATTGAGTTTTGCTTCAAGTTCAATTTTGGTTTTAGAAATCAAATCGTTTTGAATTTTCAAATTTGAAACAATTTTCTTATTTTTCAAAATGTGATTTTTAAATTCTAAAACCAAATAATCGTAGGCATCTTGTAATTCATCAAAAGAATATGAACATGAAGTAGATGAATTAGAAGTTAACCTTGAATCTTCTTCGATGGCCATAAGACAAAGGTTGGCTTGTTCATCGTCTGTGGAGTCTTCATCACTCAATGTAGCCACATATGTCTTCTTCTTATGGCTTGAAGTGCTTGCCCTCTTCTTCTTCTTCATAGACTCATATTCGAATTCTTTCATTGCTTTCTTTATGAAAGGGGGACACTTCTTGAAGAGATGAACTATCTTTTCTTCTTCATCCTCCTCCTCGATTGTATCAACATGGTTGCACTTGGAGGTTTTGAGAGCCGTGGCATTTGCATGGATACCTAGCTCCATGATCTTCTTCTTCCCCGTCTTTCTTACCTCTTCCTTCTTCTTCTCCTCTTCTTTATCCTTCTTCATGATTTGGTGAGTGAGAAGTGACCCCATGAGTTCATTAAGCTTCAAGGTCTTGAGATTCTTGGCTACGATGATGGCGGTTTTTTTAGTCCCATGACTCGGGAAGAGAATAGATAAGCTTTCGGAAAAGCTTTTCTTTCATAATGACTTCTCCATAACCCTTGAGTCCATTGGTGATGGTGGAGAATTGATGGAACATCTTCTCAATGTCCTCTTCTGGATCCATTTTGTAGTTTTCATACTCTAGGTTGAGAAGGCCGATCTTGGTTTCCTTTACTTCGTTTGTCCCCTCGTATGTAACTTCGAGCTTGTCCCAAACTTCCTTGGCACTCTCTCTAGAACACATCTTCTTGTATATGTTGAGGCTAAGTGCACAAAAGATGAAGTGCAACGCCTTGCAATTTAGCTCCATCTTCTTATGATCGTCAACACTTCACTCTGCCTTGTTTCCTTTTGGTACGAACGAGCCATCTTCAATGATATCCCAAAGCTTGTAGTATTTGGATTTGACAAAAAAACATCATCCTCGTCTTTCAATAAACATAATTTATCCCGTCGAAGAAAGGTGGTTTGTCGATGGATTGCGCCACTGAGCTGGTTGTTTGAAAAGTTGATCAAGCTTGCCGGATTGCCTCAATGGGGTGTTAATCCTCTTCAATTGATCCAAGCTTTGATACCAATTGTTGAGTTTTTAGGTGCTCGATTTTCTTCAACCGTTCTAGCTCGCCAAGTGTGGAGAAGTTGGATATTTGGGGGAATTTGTGGGAAGTGAAAAATAAACAAAAGACACAAGGATTTATAATGGTTCGGCCTTCTAACAAGCACTTACATCCACTACCTTAGCTTCTCACTAAGGATTTCAACAAATTCACTCTTTGAATTTCGTCCCCTTTTCTCGGCTTAGGAGGAAATCGTTTCAACAATTAATCTAACTACCCTTAGCTTAATCAGACACTCTCTCACAAAAGAACTTCTAAAGCAAACTTGAAATCCCTCTAATAGGCACTATTTAGCTCTTATCCAAAACCTAAACACTTGAGCAAATTTGACAATATTTAGCTCACTAGTGTTGTCTATACAAGAAAATGAACAATTAGGCTCTAAGACAATTTCTTGATCATTATGTTGTTGACAATTGAAGCATTGGTCTTCTATTGATTCTTGGAGGTCCCTTTTATACTCCTAATTGAGTTTGTAGCCGTTGAGGACCGTTGGGGTTGTTTTGAAGCCGTTGAAGACTTTATTTCCCACCATAAATGATGTTCTGCAGACGTCCGTTTCGAAACACATGAACCGGTTTCAAAACGCCCTTCTTCAGAACTAGTCGTTGAAGTCTGATGCAGCAAGCCGTTTCGAAACACATCTGGTCGTTTCAAAACACTCTTGATCCGTATCGAAACGATAGCACCCCATTTCGGAACGTGTGACACTTGAGCTGCAATTTAAAAAGTCATTGGGAAAATAGTCGTTGGGGAGGTTTTGACCGTTGGGCGTATCGAAACACCAAAGGGGTGTTTCGAAATGTAGACCATCTGTATCGAAACGGGCAAGCCCTGTTTCGGTACGGGTTTTGGCAGTTTCAAAATATTTCGATACAGGCCCCCCTGTTTCAAAACGGTTACCTTGAAAAGTCTGGTTTGGTTACTTAAAAACGTTTTAAACCTTTCCAAAACCATTTAAAACATCCACAAA
Source organism: Hibiscus tridactylites (assembly GCA_958450335.1). Lineage (NCBI taxonomy): Eukaryota > Viridiplantae > Streptophyta > Magnoliopsida > Malvales > Malvaceae > Hibiscus > Hibiscus tridactylites. The sequence goes on along the minus strand of OY288279.1, from coordinate 53,572,809 downwards.
CTTATTTCACTTGAGCAAATTTGACAATATTTAGCTCACTAGTGTTGTCTATACAAGAAAATGAACAATTAAGCTCTAAGACAATTTCTTGATCATTATGGTGTTGACAATTGAAGCATTGGTCTTCTCTTGATTCTTGGAGGTCCCTTTGGTACTCCTAATTGAGTTTGTAGCCGTTGAGGACCGTTGGGGTTGTTTTGAAGCCGTTTAAGACTTTATTTCCCACCATAAATGATGTTCTGCAGACGTCCGTTTCGAAACACTCGAACCGATTTTAAAACGCCCTTCTTCAGAACTAGTCGTTGAAGTCTGATGCAGCAAGCCGTTTCGAAACACATCTGGCTGTTTCAAAACATTCTTGATCCGTATCGAAACGATAGCACCCCATTTCGGAACGTGTGACAGTTGAGCTGCAATTTAAAAAGTCGTTGGGAAAATAGTCGTTGGGGAGGTTTTGACCGTTGGGCGTATCGAAACACCAAAGGGGTGTTTCGAAACGTAGACCCTCCGTATCGAAACGGGCAAGCCCTGTTTTGGTACGGGTTTTGGCAGTTTCAAAATGTTTCGATACAGGTCCCCCTGTTTCAAAACGGTTACCTTGAAAAGTCTGGTTTGGTTGCTTAAAAACGTTCTAAACCTTTCCAAAACCATTTAAAACATCCACAAACTTATTTTCAAGTTGTTTGGACTTAAAGGCACTTTTAAAATATTTTCAATTTAGTCCAAACTATTTTTTAATTATTATATCAAAACATTAGTGCTTCATAAAGTGAGAGTCTTGTGGTTCAATCTTTGGGTAGAAAGATTGAACTTTTGTAAAGGTTGCCTCCTTAGCTTAGAAAAGTGGAAGAACAAATTAGTGGAGAGTTTGTTGAAAATTCTTAGTGAGAGCTAAGGTAGTGGATGTAGTGCTTGTTTAAATGCTTGAACCACTATAATTGCTTTGACTATCATTTTTAATTGTTCCTTTTGCTACCCTCAATTTTTAAAGTGCCAATTCACCCATTTTGACCATATCAGTTAATTCGATCCACTCAACATATATATATATATATATATATATATATATATATCTTGGTAAATAAATATATTATAGGCCCTTTGAAAGTCATTTTTTATTTTTTATTGTAATATATTAAACCAAAATATTTTGTTTTCCCCTTATAAACATTTAATTCAACTTATTGGGGTTTTTTATTTTTTGGGAGCCTTATGCGGTCGCTCATTTTGCACATGTCCAGAACCACCACTAATCAATTATTTGCAACAAATTCAACTAGTATATTTAATTATCATAATTTATTATTAACAATCTCTAAAGCAAGTAATTAAAAGCTCTCGGTTGACAATTGACACATTCTCACCTCTCTCCTATATTATGAGTTCAATATTCATTAGGAGCAAATTTTGCGTCTACTCCCATATAAAAATTGTTTAAATAAATATATAAGAAACCATTATCAGCAACAAATTTCAAATAGTGTATTAGATATTCAAATTCATTATTTGCAAAAAAAATTGAGTAAAAAATCTAAATATCCAAATTCATAATATACACCCAGCCACGTTTCTATTAAAATGGGTAAACTACACATGTAGTCATTTAACTATGGGTAAATTTTTTTATCGCCATAGTTAGGATTATTATTTGCTTGCCATTTTTTTAGAATTATTATTTAAAAGTATTACTAGAAAATTAGAGGATCAAAAATATAGTTTTAGTTATTGAAAAACTAAATGAGATGTCACCTATTTATTTATCATATCATATTATCGTTTTTGACAACAAATATCAGTTCAATAATAATTTTATAACCAAATTAAAAGTTTAATAATTATTTTATATTTAGTAAAGATTCAATAATCAATAAGATCATTTCAACATAGTTTAGTAATGCTTAACTATAAAATAAATATTTAAATTATGTCTTTTTTTGTAATAGGTACTTAAAGTTTTTTTTTGCTGAAATAAATGATTAAAGTTTATTTTTAGCTTGTTTTAAAGTCAACTGAAGCACCTATTTTGGTCAGAAAAACTTAAGCACCTATCTCAAAAAATGAGTATAATTTAGACACTTATTTTATAGTTAAGCATTTAGTAATCTATTCTTAAATGTATAAGTTTTTATAGTTAGGTGACTGAAAAAGGAATATATACATAGTTGAATGATCACAAATTAGGTTAACGTAAATTAATGAATTTTGGCCAAGTCTTGAAGTTAAAACGACGCTGTTTCCAACTTTAAATCACAGCCTTCCACGTGGAAACTCAGTATGTTCCAAGATCTGCAAGAAATCCAACATGAACAAGTAACTGATCTGATCTGCTCAACTTGCCCAAATCTTAAGACCAAAAATTGAAGAAAGATAAAGTATTTCCCGAAGCAGTAATTGATGAGTTTTAGGCAATAAAAAAAGCATGAATCAATCAGATTATACATACAGTTCAATCCATAACGACGTAGCTCTCAAAATTGCTTCTTCCCTTACGGTTTGCTTGCTCTTTTTTTCTTTTTAATTTTCTTCTTTCTGGGTATTGTTGGAATCTAAGCATGATTCATTTTCCCGGGTCTTCGGGTTTTTTCAGGTGCCGGATCTTTCCTCCTTGAGCTGTTGTTCTCGGGTTTGGCGTGAGATATGGGGCTCCGATTGTGTATGGGAGCCACTATTCAAACAAAGATGGCCTCTTCTGTATGAAGGAATTATGAAAGACCCAAACTTGAAGGTTTTTTAAAATGATTAATTTATGGTGATTTAGCTTTGGAATTGTTGGGTAATTTGTTTCATAGCTTTGGAAATATACTACCCAATTTTTTATATTATAATGTCCTGATTAGGCAAATTCAAATGTTTTTATGGGTGACTTAAATGATGGTAGGGGTGGAAGGGATTTTACATAAAGCAGCACAAGGAGATGAGGGATCAAGCTGAATCCGTTATTAAATTTGTGGAACAATGTTCGAAATCCGAATCACTACAGGTTAATGACCATTTGAAAGCTGTCCAATGCCTGAAATCGATGCGGTTTGGATTTAAAGATGTTCAAATGTTGCTGTTCAAACCGAAGCTGAATGTTTTGCTTAACCTGGTTGGACTTCACTACTGCCTTAACATCCTTCGTGTGCCGGTAACTTTTTTTTTTCGTGCATTTCTCAGGTGTTTGTTTTGCTTAAATTGTTGAATTAGTGCTCTTGATGTTTATTTTAAATGTTAAAACCGTGGGAATTGTGTTGTGTAAGGTTATGTTGCTTCAGAGTTGGGAGACTAAATCAAGAATGATAAGAGGGAGAGGGGTCGGAATAGTCGGTAGTATATCGGTATTATTTGTTCCATTTGAAGGAATATGTTATCTAGTGATTAGTGTATCGGAAACTTATTTGGTGATGGCAACACAAGATTAAAGGTTACATGTAAGTTGGCTGTGCCTTTTCCTTGGATATGTGAAGAAAGTTTGAAAGGTTCAGCAGCCATGTGGTTTCCTGATATGATTTTGTGCTAAATATTTTTTTTAATGCATCGTAACAACCAGGCTTTGGATGTCAAGGAAGCACTTGAGAGTAGCAAGATATCTGACCGTCAAGTTCATGTCAAATGGTGGAAGCTCGGTAGATGGTTCTATGGATTCCGTATGCGGGACGAATTCTATTCTCGTTGTCTCTCTCTAGTAGATCTCGCAACACTGAAAGACGACACAGACGTGCTGGGAGTACTTCACCGAGGAGCGATTCATGAGGTTTTACAAGTTCAGATATCCATTGTTAATTCCACAAGCAGTCTCTGGCTTAATCAAAACTCACAATGACTAGTTTAAACAATGGGGAACAATTATGAACAGATTTGCATATGTACAGACAATGGGGAACAATTATGAACAGATTTGCATATGTACAGTGTTTATCTCATGATTTGTATAGTTTATACCCTCTAGGTATGTGAGCTAATATGTATGTATGTATGTATTGCAGACTAATATGTAACATTTTTTTATCAATTTCATTTGTATGAAATACAATAGACTAAGTGCTTCCAAGTTACAAATGTTGTCACATCATTATTTTTCAGATGCAATGAGACACAGTTGAAAAGAGACGACCGAGCTTGAAGGTTTCTTCATCGGTAACGGTACACGGTGTAACTGGTGGGTTGTGTTTGCTGGAAGCAGAGAGCCGTGAGAGCTATAGATGGTTCTCGAACAATTCAATTTTTTTTATCTAGAATCAAGCTCCAGCTCAGAAACCAGTTTAAAGTACTAGGTAGGGAAGTTCTTGGGGGTCAAGAACTTGCAGTGCCCGGCAATTCGGATTAAGCTAATAGTTAAACAAAAACTCCTCAACTGATAATGTTGCGGTGTATAACTTTTTATCATTAAACTGATGTGAATGTTTAGAAACTGTATATGAACAAGCATTTGACATCATCTATCCACAACAGTGCAGGCAAAGAATTCTATATGCCAACTAAATTGAGTTTCTTCCATGATAAATCCATTCAATCCCGGCAACGACGAGTTATTCCGAAATTCCGAGGAAGTGGGCAAAGCTAGGATATTTTGGCTCCCATCCTAGTTCCTTACGAGTTCTTGAGTTGTTCAACTTCTTTCCCAGTGGATCACTAGTGCCTGCAACATACAATATACATCAGCGAATGCAAGTTACAGATATCATATAACTAAAACTTAAGTTACTCGGACCCAGGTGTCTAAGTACACTCAATCTTTTTCTACAAGTTTTCCATATATTTGGATAATCATAACACCATACACCCATATCCGAATAATAATCCAAGGCTCATTCATAATCAATGGTATACTTTTCTTTAAAAACTGTAAATAAAAAAAAAAAAACCACCTGTAAAGCCTTCAAACTTTTTGTCGAATTTCCCGCTTTTATCGACCAAATCCATTACTTCTTGCCTGCAGTGAAAGTAAGTGTTAAGAACTCAAGAAGTCGACAAAATAAACATTTTTGACAATAAATAGCATTGCAAGAAATATATTGACACAAGTTGTCATCTGTCCTAACATAAAAGAAGACAACCTGGACACAGGATGATTGTCACAACCCAAGAAAATCCGACCCCGAAGTTTCTTCTTCAGAATAGTGACTGAGAGGGAAGCTGCATCCTGTGACAACAAGTATACAAATCGACATCAACACCATTCAAGGTGCCTAAAATAATTCTGCAAATCTCAAAAGAGAAATCGTTTCCATTGAAAAAAATAAACAATGAATTGAAAAATTGCAAAAACCATAAAAAAAAAAAAAAAACAAGTTTATACTTCCAATGCTTCATGATAGCTTAACGAAGAAGTTGAAAAACCTGCCATTGATAACCAATATTAAAGAAAGAATTTTCACCTCATAGTGTATAAGATTCAAGATGTGATCGGGACGAGCATCAACAGTCCCCTTATGCAACCAATAGAAATGGGCACCTCTATCTATTTTGTGTGAAAGGTTAAGGTGATCATGAATGTAATATTGGTAACATCCACAAGTCCATGAAACATATAAAAATATTTATCTGATAATTAAAGTACGAGAAAAAGGATATATATAGTCCAGCCAACCTAACGACACAACCATCAAAGTCCAGCACCACTTTTTCAGCCTTGAGAAGGTTATCTGTCCTAGGGCTTCTCCCAATCGGCACATCTGGTGTGTCCTGTCAAGGATATCAGATCTCAGTGACCATACAATGGATATAAGTACATCCCGGTGTTGAGAAACAAATTAACAAGAAGAAAGTGTTACCAGCAGAACAATGTGTTATGTTAGTTCTAACTTCTAAATACCTCATCACATGGTCCGTTGTCATTGCAATCGTACGGTGCAGAGCTTGATGTGAATACAAATGAACCTTCACCATTCCAGCTCAAAGCAGCCAATCTGATCAATTCAAGGCAAAATCAATTCGAAGTGACAAAATAGACAATCGACAGTTTGCCACTACCAAGAAATCTAAAATTCCAGATCAAAGTAAGTTTGGCCAAAGCTCATTCGTATATGGTTACTACCATACATCACTAAAGCTGGTGAGTAGCGGTGAGTGACAAATCACAAATATAAACAACAGAGATCAGATGTCATGAAAATATTCTCAGAACTACCTAACATCACCAGGGTAATCTGGGGTTCTTGAAGGAGGAGCACAGAAAATCACATAGGGGAACTTTTGATCGGTTTTAGTCTCTTTCAAAAGTGGGTTAATCCCCAGTGAGAGTAATTCATCATGGTGATCCGTCGTCGCGGTCTGTCCGTAAATTTGACATCCTGGATGTTCCTGTTTCCACAAATTTGTGATATATATATATATATGTTAATTGTCTTCCTTCTGAACAACAACTAAGACTAAGAGGCTAAATCCTTCAATCAGCTAATTCTTATAAAAATCCAAGAAAACCCTTTGAATTTCAACCCCTGAAACTACATTGAATGATGTTATTTGCTCAATACATAGAATGAAATGGAAGGTGGACATTTCTCAAGTAAAGGGGACAAGGACAAAAATAGAACTTTGAGTAAATTAAAGTAAAAAACCAAACAGTTGGCTTACCTCCCTCCATTTTTCAGCCACCAAACGACCAAGAACACCTGGTCCTACAATTAGCAAATCATTCTCTCCCACCATTGCTTTCCCTGCTTCATGTCAAACAAAAATAACAAGAAAAACCCAGATTAAATTTAAAAGAAATCAAAGAAACATTTGAAAGAAACAAAAGGTAAGGCAAAAAACAGTCGAAGGAGACCCGTCGAGGATGAAGCAGCAGCCATTGAAGAAGAGAAGTTGAAGCTTCGGGAGATTGGAATATGGTGCTTGAAAATGGATAGCGATGAGGTCGATGGTGATGATGCTGACGACCAAGAGATTGACTTTCTCGAGAGATTCGCCAAATTACTTACGCAGGAAATGGTTCCCATTTACTTTAAAAACAAAATATAAAGGAAATTAAAATAGAGTTATGCGTCCTCTCTCTTTCTGTCAATTTTTGATAATTTGATCGACTTTTTTAAAAAAAGAAGAAGACTAAACTGAAAATATTAAGGCAAAAAGAGGATTTTTCTTCTTCGTTAGGACCAATTATCTTATTACACGTGGCATGTTCGATAGTTTGTCACTCTCTGATTGGCGGGTTTATGTTTTCTTACTTGTTAGCCACTGTTATCCTGAAGACAAACGATGTCGTTCCATTATAGTAACTTAAATTAGAGGTGATTTGAAGTTTAAGATCAACTTAGAATATAAGAAAATTAGCGTAATTAACTCTAGTAATAATAAACTAAAATAATGTTTTTATATATATATATATATTTAAAAATAATGTATTGATCGTCGACAATAATAATTAGTCTCATTATAAATATGTTGTCCAAAGAAATAAACAATCGATTATAAATATAATTTTATTTTCATGAATAAGTATCGAATCACATTACATATAATAAATAAATCTTACTTAGGTATATCAAAAAAGTTTCATCTATCATGTATTCCCATACTCTATGGGCACCATCAAGGACTTTGAGGACATCTCTTATATATTAGAAATAGTGAAGAAAGGGAATGGTGCTAGAAACAGAGAAGTATAGGGGAATGAGAAACGATACTTTCAACATTTTATTAAAAAGACTGTAATATCTCTAAATCAAAGATCAGTCCATATTTATACAAGATGATAGTAGTCAATGGTTAGTTATGAAGTGGTTACCTAACAGAAATCTTAACCACTCGTTAACCACCATCACTACTGTACTTTTACAACCAATACTAAACTTATAACATTCATCATGCTTTCTCTAATTTTTTAGACTAAAAAATAAGTTGCAAAATTTGAGAAATCAGCAACCAAGAAACAAGCATTAGCAAAAAACTCATCATACTTTTACCTGTTTTTTAGTCTCCAACATGGGTAGAACCAGTAGCTTGTCTCGAAATCTGTTGAACGACGAAGCAGACAACGGTTTGGTCATAATATCTGCCACTTGTTCACAAGCTAGGATTTTATTTACATTTACCCTACCAGTGTCCACTTTCTTTCGTACGAAATATAGATCTAACAAAACATGCTTAAACTTGGAATGCATGACCGGATTTGCAGACACAGCTACGGCACTAGAATTATCACACCACAAGGTTGGTCTACCATCCACAACAATACAAAGCTCGTCAAGTAAGGATTGTAACCATAACAGCTCTGTTGTAGCACATGCAACGATGTGATACTCTACTTCCGCAGTTGAACGAGACACCACTTGTTGTTTCCTTGAAGCCCATAAAACAAGATTACATCTAAAATAAAGACAAAACCCTGTAATTGACCGACAATCATCAATGTCAGAACCCTAGTTTGCATCGGCAAAGAAAAATATAGATAGACGAGAGGAAGCAAAAAAATTCAGACCATACTCAAGTGTACCCTGTAGATATTTTAGAATACGTTTGACAGCATTATAATGCTCGTCAATTGGAGATTACATGAATTGACATGCTCTATTCACTCCAATCCCAATGTCTGGTCTAGTGATAATGATATACTCTAACACCCCAACAATGCTACGATACTCAGTTGCATTTAACATAGCACTCCCCCCACTAGTTGATAGCTTACAACTAGACACCATAGGAGTAGGGAGACTGTTGGGTTTTTCGGTGCTCGATTCCTTCAATCGTTCTTGCTAGCCAAGTGGTGGAGAAGTGGAATTTTGGGTGTAAGAGGCGTGGACCTAGAATTGATAAAAACAAGATGATTTATAGTGGTTCAACCTTCTAACCAAGGTCTACATCACACAAGAATACATCTTCTCATAGATGTTGGGGCCAAATGCACAAAATAGGATGTGCAAGGCTTTGCAATTAAGCTTCATCTTCTTGCGATCGTCGGCACTCCAATCCGCCTTGCTTTGTTGAGGCACGAACGGACCATCTTCTATTATGTCCCAAAGCTTGTAGTCCTTTAACTTTATGAAGAACTTCATCCTTGTCTTCCAATGGGTATAGTGTGTTGCGTCGAAGAATGGCGGTTTGTCGATGGATTGCGCCAAAGCTTGTTGGTTTTTTCGGTGCTCGATTCCTTCAACTGTTCTTTCTAGCCAAGTGGTGGAGAAGTGGAATTTTGGGTGTAAGAGGTGTGGAAGCTAGAATTGATAAAGACAAGATGATTTATAGTGGTTCAACCTTCTAAACAAGGTCTACATCCACTACCTTAGCTTCCCACTAAGGATTTCCAATCAATCCACTATTGATTCGTCCCCTTTTCTAGGCTTAGGAGAAAACCCTTACAAACCGGTCAAGCTTTCTACCCAAAGCCTTAATCAAACCCTCTTTATAAAGAGATAAATATAAGCAAACTCAAATCCCTCTAATAGGTATTTGTTTGCACAATTAAGCTCTCACCCAATCCTAAAAACACTTGAGCAAATCTAACAATTTTGGCTCACTAGTGTTTGTCTATGCAAGGAATTGACAATTAAGCACTAAGACACATTTTGATCATATGTTGTATTACAATTGAAGCATTAACCATTACTAGATGCTTGGAGGTCCCTTTTATACTCCATAATGACTTTGTAGCCGTTACTAGCCGTTGGGGTTGAATTGAAGTCATTGGAGACTTCATTTCCCACCATAAATGCAATTTTGCAGCTCACCATTTCGAAACGCTCGACCCTGTTTCGAAACACTCTTGAAATAGAAAGAGCCGTTGCAGTCTGATGTTGTAACCCCCTAAACCCGGCCTAGAAGAAATAGCCGAATTTAGGAAGTTACATTTGACGGCCAAGTGATTTTCTGACGTCTGTAGCAGCGGCTAGGGTTGCCGAAGCAAAAATTCCCAAGCTTACTTGCGGGCTAAGGAAAACGAGGAAGAGTCCATATTCCAAGCAAAGAAGTCAACATTTAAAGCTACATTAAAGAATGAGCTTACTTTAGAGGACTTCTACTTCAAGGAGAACTTAACCTAGTTTTGAGTCTATAAATACCCATTGTACTTCGAGTTTAAATCATCCTAGGTTTTCCATAGACTTTACTTGTGTTCTTCTCTGCCGCCATGTTCTAAATCCCAATTGAGTTAGGGTTATGTTGTAACTAGAGTGAAACGGTTGTTTTAGGTTTTTGAGTTATTTCTTCAATAAAACATTCCAAGTTTACTTAATCCATTGTTCTTCATTCTTTCAATCTTTCTACACCAGACGTTTGAGAGAATATATTTGTCAGGCACGAAAGTGCAAGGCTCACGAAAGGGTTAAGTACAGTCACAACGGGAGGCGTGACTAGCTTGGTTCCACACTAGTCCACAAGTTTTAGCGGCTAAAAGGGATCACTAACCAAGTTGGCTAACTTGGTTCCACGCTAGTCCTCAAGTTATCAATCTCGAGCATCCTGACCTAAAAATAGGAGGGATCACTGTCGACTATCCTGTCGAACTTGCAGTATCTGCCAGACTTGCCACCAAGACATCTTTCCATTCCGCCTGCCGAGACAGTACACACCCCTGCAATGACAGTGACCTGCTGCGGCCGCGTGACAGGGTCGTAGTTTGCCACCCGCCATACCCGCCGAGGCAGCATATCGTGGCAGCAAAGGATAACTCATACCTATTACAACGTAGTTTTCACACTAAGTGCCAGCATAACCCTGCCTGCTCTATCAACCTGATTCTTAACTTATCTTTTACTTGTGTTTTTATTTACTTTTCAATCTCAACCAATCACTCACTTGTGTTTTTACTTTACCATTGTGTAGGAACTAAGAATGAGACAAGTTGTCCAATCCTCGTGGGATTCGACATATTATATACTATAACTTGATAGGAATGTGCACTTGCACCCCCTATAAAAAGAGAACACCTACATGCCCAACATCTGCAAAACTGCATTTAATGAGGGAAATAAAGTCTCCAACGGCTCCAAAACATCCCTAACGGCTAGTAACGACCACAAACTCAAGTGGGACTATAAATTGAAGGCTAGAACACTTGAAGAAGGTTAGAGACAACATCCAAGCAATATGGTCAAGAGAAATAGAGTTTAAATCTTTATTTTACTATTCTCTTGTACATAGTCTTTAGAGAGTGTTTTATTGTAAATTCTTTGTACACTCTTGTGAGCTTAAATTCGTGTAAACACCCACCTAGAGAGGTATTTAGTTTACCAAACAAATCCTATGTAAAATGAGAGGTTCTAGTTTAGCCTTGAGAGAAAAACTAGAGTTGGTTCTATCTTAGCCAAGTCCAAAAGATAGGGTTGTAACGGTTTCCTCCTAAACCGAGAAAAGGGGACAAATTCATTGTTGATTGAATTGGGAAATCCTTAGTGGTGTGCTAAGGTAGTGGATGTATGTGCTTGTTAGAAGGCCGAACCACTCTAAAATCATTGTGTCACATGTCTACCTTTGTTTCGATTTTAGCCAATTCAACCACCAAACATTTACAACCCTCCTTGACGGTTTCGGTGATCGATTTGAGCGTGCTATAAACCCTACAATTGGTATCAGAGCCTCGTCTCCATCAAAGGACTAATATATAGGAGTAAAGATCATTTTCTCAAAGTCCACCGTTCAAGAAAATGGCAAGATTTGAAGAAGACCGCTCTATCTCATGTCCTTCGCTCTTCGAAGGAGAATCATACTTCCAATGGGCAAATATCATTAAATTCTTCATCAAGTCTCAAGACTATGTGGTTCGGGACATCATTGAAGATGGGTATTTGGAAGCTCCGAAAAAGAAGAAAAATAAAAAAAGTGCCAACAAGACGAGGGCAAAGCTAAACATCAAGGCGATGCACATTCTCTATTGTGGCCTTGACGAAGAAGTTTCCAAGAGGATCTCCACATGCAAAAGTGCCAAATAATTGTGTGAGAAACTTGAGAATCTTTATGGCAACAAGAAGGGAGAAAAGAAAGATGGTGATCAATCATGTGCAAACCTTCTCTCCAATCCAAAGGTGGATGGTGTTTTGGCTCTCGATGAGCCTAAGGTATCTTCTAACTCAAATGAGCTTTATTCTTACTCTTTCGATGAGTTGCAAGATGCTTTCAATCAATTATTTTGGAAATTTGAGACCATGAATTCCAAATTTAAGAAAATGATTTCAAAACTTGAATTTGAAAATGATTTTCTTTTGAAAACAAAGTTGGATTTTGAAAACCAAAATAAAATTTTGAAAAATGATTTAGAGTTTTCAAAAACAAGTAAAGATGTTTTAGAAAAAGAAAATCTTGATTTGAAAGTTAAGCTTGAAAGCTTAACAAAAGAAAAAGAAATCATTTTTAATAATCCATCTTGTCACATAATGGCAAAATGCTCACATTGCCATTATCATGGTCATTCCTTACATACTTGTCCTATTAAGAAGAGAAAATCTTATAGGATTAGACAAGTATGGGTTCCCAAGGGAACTAAAGACATTGTGACTAACGTAAATGGATCCAAAGCAATTTGGATACCAAAAATCAAGTGAATGTCTTTTGTAGGTGTGTTGGAGCAAATGGCAAGCAAAGCAAATCAAAGAATGCTCAAATCACACATGAGAAGAAGATTGGGTAACCTCTAAGCTTAATGCTTTCATTTTATATATAGTTGGTTATCTAACTTTTGTTTAAAGTCTTGGATTATTTGTTAAGCCTAATATGATGCAATAAGTAAGGGGGAGCCAATTTTTAAGACCAAAATTTTAATTGTGTAAAAAAATTTTACCTCCCAAGTTACTTTGAACTTAAAGTTATTTGGAATTTTTTTGATATAACAAAAAGGGGGAGAAATGGTTTGAAAAATTGAATGTTTAAATGAATAAGGGGGAGCTTTAATTGGTTTTAAATCTTAATTCTCCTATTCAAAATTTATTTCACAATGGGGGAGAATCCCAAATAATTGTTCAAGTTGGTTTTATTATATCAAAAAGGGGAGATTGAAGAACTAATGTTTTGATATAATAATTTGAAAATGTTTTTGGACTTGTTTGAATATTTTGAAAACTTATTTAAAGTCCAAACAACTTGAAAATATGTTTGAAATGGTTTCATAGGTTTTTAACATGTCTAAAACGCTTTTTAAATAGCCAAAATATCATTTTTACAAGGCATGTATCGATACACCTTGATCCGTATCGATACCACCATTTCCAGTAAGCAAACCCAGATGTAGGGCTAGTGGTATCGAAACCACCTTGCTGGTATCGAAACCAGCCTAACTTTTTCAGCCTCCAACAGCTAGTTCTGAAGAAGGGCGTTCCGAAACAGGGTCGAGTGTTTCGAAACGGACGTCTACAAAATTGCATTTAATGGGGGAAATAAAGTCTCCAACGGCTCCAAAACATCCCTAACGGCTAGTAACGACCACAAACTCAATTGGGACTACAAATTGAAGGCTGGAACACTTAAAGAAGGTTAGAGACAACATCCAAGCAATATGGTCAAGAGAATTAGAGTCTAAATCTTTATTTTACTATTCTCTTGTACATAGTCTTTAGAGAGTGTTTTATTGTAAATTCTTTGTACACTATTGTGAGCTTAAATTTGCGTAAACACCCACCTAGAGATGTATTTAGTTCACCAAACAAATCTCTTGTCAAAGGAGAGGTTCTAGTTTAGCCTTGAGAGAAAAACTAGAGTTTGTTCTATCTTAGCCAAGTCCAAAAGATATGGTTGTAATGGTTTCCTCCTAAACCGGGAAAAGGGGACGAATTCATTGTTGAGTGAATTGGGAAATCCTTAGTGGTGTGCTAAGGTAGTGGATGTAGGTGCTTGTTAGAAGGTCGAACCACTCTAAAATCATTGTGTAACTTGTCTACCTTTTATTTTGATTTTAGCCAATTCAACCACCAAACATTTACAATCCTCCTTGACAGTTTCGGTGATCGATTCGAGCGTGCTATAAACCCTACACATTCTCATCCCATTTCAAAAGCATAAATAAGCATAGCATTTTCTCAACAATTTCTATCTCTTCAAAATTATAATTCTATCTCATGGGATCTCATAAAACATCAAATTATTTCTCAAAACATGCATAAAACAGTAGGTTTAATTTTATCTTCAAAACATGAGCATGATCATAAAAATCAATGGGATAAAAACCGAGAAACGAGAGTGAAACATCTTAAACTTACTTTCGGGCTTAGATTAGTGTTTCAAACCCAATCTAAACCCCCAAACCTTGCTTTCAAGTCTTTGAAAGGCTTTTAAAACCAATTTCACTCACCGACAATGCCTCGCTTGCTTTACCGAAGCGAAATCAAGCTTCCGGAGCTCCCGAAACTTCCCTGAGTTCTTCCGAATCGTTCTCCCATTTTTATACCACAGAAGAAAAAAGGATTAATGCATCTCAGTGCATTAAAATCACCAGCAACTAAAGTCACCACGTTGCTCTGCCCAAAAACACCAAAACACCTATCCGAAACAACTGAAAACTCTTTCGATTACTCTACAAACTCAACCCAGCCAAAACCTAACACTTCCATCTACTTTTAATCATCAATTAACATCCAAAAACAATCTAATTTCATCTTTATATCTCCAGAAACACCAGAACCACATTATCTCCACAAAAATCCAAAATCTAACCATCTAACAATTAGAGATCCAATCTAATTTGGGATTATTATGATAAAACTTTTATTTCAACACCATTTAATATCCAAATCATGATTAAAATCAATCTCAAATCAATCAAAGCAGTAGCATTACAAAAATCTTAAGAAATCATCTTTTAAACCTTGATCTCACCATTTTCACCAAATAGATTATAAAACATTGTTATTAAACACAATTAGATAGCCAAAAACTTGGGTTAATTGGAAGAATCATCAAGAAAATCATTTGTAAATCAAAGTGAAGTGAAAAGATGAGAATCTCTAAAAGTTTGAGAGAAAAAGAAGTGTTTGACTGATGGAAAAATTAGAGAAAATGAAGTTACGTCAAAATAGAATTTAGAAGACTAAATTCCCTTTTATTAAAATTTCCTTTTTATTCGTTAATAAAAAATACCTTTAAAATGGTCAATTAAAGGAAAAGTCCCATTAAATATATAAAAGCTCCCTAAAGATTCTAAGTTTTGGCCCTCTTTCAAAACAGCCCTTTAAAAACAGATTTTACATTTTTACAAAATAGTCACTTGAAGAACTAAGTGTTTTGATATAATAATTGAAAAATATTTTATACTAATTTGAAAAGAATTTAAAACATGTCTTTAAGTCCAAACAACTTGAAAATATGTTTGAGGTATTTAAAAAGGTTTTTGGAAAAGATTGAAATGCTTTAAAGCAGTTAAACCTGGATTTTCTGCACTACCGTACCGATACGGTATACCCCGTATCGATACCTTTTTACCCTAGTTTTGATTCTACCAAAACTCGTACCGATACAGGCTTGCTTGTATCGATACAGATATGGGTCATACCGATACGTCTTTAAAGCGTACTGATCCCTGTTTTAACTAACCCCAACGACTATTTCCCAACGAACTTTTAAAATGCAAACAATACTGATACGCTCCCTAGCGTATCGATACGCTTAGGCTGGCAAGAGCCCAACAGCTAGTTCTGAAGAAGGGCGTACCGATACGGGCCCTTGTGTACCGATACGATATGCACCAGAACTGCAATTAATGTGGGAAATAAAGACCCTAACGGGTCCAAAACATCCCCAATGGTCCTCAACGACTAGAAACTCAATTAGGAGTATAAAAGGGACTTCCAAGCATCAAGAGAAGAGCAATGCTTCAATTGTCAACAACACTATGATTAAGATTTTGTCCTAGAGCTTAATTGTCCATTTTCTTGTATAGACAACACTTGTGAGCTAAACATTGTTAAATTTGCTCAAGTGTTTAGGTTTTGGGTGAGAGCTAGATACTGTAAGCAATTACCTATTAGAGGGATTTCAAGTTTGCTTAGAATTTCTCTTGCAAAGAGGGCTTACTCAAGCTTTGGGTAGAAAACTTTGAGGGTTGTAAAGGTTGCCTCCTTAGCCTAGAAAAGGGGAAGAAATTCTTAGTGAATTTGGTTGAAATCATTAGTGGGGAACTAAGGTAGTGGATGTAGGTGCTTGTTAGAAGGTCGAACCACTATAAATCCTTGTGCCCAATTCCTATCTTTTAGCATCCACTAAAACACCCAAAAATCCAACTTCTCCGAACTTGGCAAACACATCGGTTGAAGGAAATCAAGCATCATAAAACCCAACATTGGTATCAGAGTGAGGCTCAATCGAAGAGAATTAATATCCTATTGAGGTGATCCAAGAAGCTCGATGCAACACATCAACCAACCGATCAAATGGCGCAATCCATCGACAAGCCACCATTCTTCGACGGAACACGTTATGCCATTGGAAGACAAGAATGATGTATTTCATAAAGTCCAAGGACTACAAGCTTTGGGACATAGTAGACGATGGTTCGTTCGTGCCACAACGAATGAAGGCGGATTGGAGCGCGGATGACCGCAAGAAGATGGAGCTCAATAACAAAGCCTTGCACATCATCTTTTATGCATTGAGCCCCAACATCTACGAGAAGATGTCTTCTTGTGAAGATGCCAAAGAGGTATGGGATAAGCTTGAAGTCACATACGAAGGAACCAACGAAGTAAAGAAGGCCAAGATCGGACTCCTCAACCACGAGTATGAAAACTTCAAGATGGATCCAGAAGAGGACATTGAGAAGATGTTTGATAGGTTCTCCACCATCGCCAATGGACTCAAAGGTTATGAAGAAGCCATCCCGGAAGAGAAGCTTGTCCGAAAGCTCATCTACTCCCTTCCAGAGTCATGGGACTCAAAAAGGACCGCCATCATCGAAGCTAAGTATCTCAAGATTTTGAAGCTTGATGAGCTCATGGGGTCACTTCTCACTCACCAAATAATGAAGAAAAACAAAGAAGAGGAGAAGAAGAAGGAAGAGATTAGAGCTATGGGGGAGAAGAAGCTCAAAGGGCTTGGCATCAACACAAATGTCATTGCTCTCAAATCCTCCACATGCCATAATGTAGATTCAAGTGAAGATGAAGAGATGACCTATCTCTTCAACAAATTTGCCCGGTTCATGAAGAGCAAAATGAAAAAATTCAAGCATGAATCGAGGAAAAAGATGAAGGAATCCCACAAGTCCAACAAGAAGGGATCATCTTCAAAGCAAGCATATGTGGCCACATGGAGTGATGAAGACTCCACCGATGATGAGGTAGCCCACCTATGCTTGATGGCCCTCAATGAGAGAGAGGTAACTTCTAACTCATCTATTTCAAATTCATATACATTTGATGAGTTACAAGATACCTATGGTGATTTGCTTTTGGAATTCAAGACATCATTTTCTAAGAACAAAAAGTTGATTTCAAAATTGATAAATGAGAATGATTTGCTTTCCAAAACAAATCTTGAGTTTGAAGCAAAATTGAACAAAAAGTTTCACATTTGCAAAACTTGCTTCAAACAATGGAAAAAAGATCATCAACAAGAAATTGATGATCTTAAAAAAGAAAAATATTTGATCTCCAATGAACTTCAAAAGAAAAATAATTTTGGAAAATCAAATTTTTATGTAAGACAATCTAGTGCCCCTAGATTCATAAATGGAAAATGTTTTAGAAGTGTTTGGGTCCCAAAAGGACTAACCACTTCAACTAAAAAGGATGAAATTGAAAAATGGATTCCTTAGGGGACTAAATTGTGTAACTAACGTTTATGGATCCAAAGCAATTTGGATACCAAAATTTGTTTGATTGTCTTGATTAGGTGTGATGGAAGTGTTCAACAAGTCCAATCAATGAGGGAAAGCTCCATACACACAAGGAAGAACACTTGAATAAACTAGGCTTCACATCCTTCCTTGAAGTTCAAGTGTTGGTAAAATCTAGTTGTTTTTACTTGTTTTATTTGTTTTATTTTCTTTTAATTCAACTAGATTATCATGTGTTGGACTAACATCTTTTGATGATGTTTGGAGTAAGGGTGAGCTATTTTAAAACCAAGCATTTTAATAGTTTTAAAATTTAAAGCTCCATTGTTATTTTGAGCCTAAAAGTATTTTAAAATTCTTTTTGATATAACAAAAGGGGGAGAGATTGGTTTGAAAATTTGTGTTTTTCAAATGAATAAGGGGGAGCTTTAACTACTTTTCAATTTTTAGTCTCTTATTCAAATTTTTAAACTTAAAGGGGGAGGATCTCAAACAAATTTTCAAGTTGGTTTTATTATATCAAAAAAGGGGAGATTGAAGAACTAAGTGTTTTGATATAATAATTAAAAAATGTTTTGGACTAATTTGAAAAGAATTTAAAACATGTCTTTAAGTCCAAACAACTTGAAAATATGTTTGAGGTATTTAAAAAGGTTTTTGGCAAAGTTTAAAATGCTTTAAAGCAGTCAAACCTGGATTTTCTGCACTACCGTACCGATACGGTACACCCCGTATCGATACCTTTTTACCCTAGTTTTGATTCTGTCAAAACTCGTACCAATACAGGCTTGCCCGTATTGATACAGATAGGGGTCGTATCGATACGCCTTTAAAGCGTACCGATCCCTGTTTTTAACTAACCCCAACGGCTATTTCCCAACGGACTTTTAAAATGCAGACCGTACTGATACGCTCCCTAGCGTATCGATATGCTTAGGCTGGCAAGAGCCCAACGACTAGTTCTAAAGAATGGCGTACCGATACAGGTCCCCGTGTACCGATACGATAGGCACTAGAACTGCAATTAATGTGGGAAATAAAGACCCTAACGGGTCCAAAACATCCCCAATGGTCCTCAACGACTACAAACTCAATTAGGAGTATAAAAGAGACATCCAAGCATCAAGAGAAGACTAATGCTTCAATTTTCAACAACACTATGATTAAGATTTTGTCCTAGATCTTAATTGTCCATTTTCTTGTACAGACAACACTTGTGAGCTAAACATTGTTAAATTTGCTCAAGTGTTTAGGTTTTGGGTGAGAGCTAGATAGTGCAAATAATTACCTATTAGAGGGATTTCAAGTTTGCTTATAATTTCTCTTGTAAAGAGGGCTTACTTAAGCTTTGGGTAGAAAGCTTTGAGGGTTGTAAAGGTTGCCTCCTTAGCTTAGAAAAGGGGACGAAATTCTTAGTGAATTTGGTTGAAATCCTTAGTGGAGAGCTAAGGTAGTGGATGTAGGTGCTTGTTAGAAGGTCGAACCACTATAAATCCTTGTGTCAAATTCCTATCTTTTAGCTTCCACTAAAACACCCAAAAATCCAACTTCTCCGAACTTGGCAAACACATCGGTTGAAGGAAACCGAGCATCATAAAACCCAACATCACTAACCCGAAATGTCAATCCTCCAAAATCCATTTTACAAAATTGACTTCACCAAACTTTTATATATATATTTAGAGGATTTTAGGAATTTTTCCCATAATTTTATCATATCCCGAACCACGTTTTCCCTGAACCACTCCTGAACTAACTCGAATCTCTAGCCTAGGTCCTACGAACCTCGAGTCAACCTTAAAGACTCTTAGGCCCAAAACCGGGGCGTTACATCATTGGCCCCGATTAATTACGTTCCTAAGGACAATTTTGAAAGAGGAAAAATTATACTATGGGTCTGATTTACCACATCAACAATGGTCTCAACCAGTGAAAACTATCAAATTCACCAGTTTTTTCATGTCATCAACTCACTTATATAATAACTCTTATTAAATTGTTTTTCAAATCACATGTAAAAAAATTAGTGAAGATTTAGTAGATGAAAAAAAATAATGAAGTGTGTTGTTTTTATTAGTTGAGAACGTATATGATGTGGTGAGCTACACTTATAATATATTTTTTCCCAAAAAGGAACAAAATCAAGAGACACCATTGTCCTGTAGAACCCATTACATCACCACCACCTTCCCATCCAATAAAGTCTTTACACGTCAGAAATCATTTTAGTCATTCCCTTACAACGTGGTCAATTATAATTGAAAAAAATTGGAAAGCAGAAAGTTAAAAGGATTGAAAAAGGGTGGTTGAATCGGATAAAAAAAGGTGGTTGAATACTTGAATTTCACTGTTTTCAGCTGACTGCTGGTGTGTCATAATAAGTGTCGTGCCTGGGCAGGAGGGCGCCTGCCAAGGAGCCATTTTTTTATAATATTTGGTATAAATATTTTATTTTTTAATATTTATTATTAGTGGTGTATTTTTAAAATTTATTTATTTAACATTTATTATATTTTAAACTTTTCTAACATTTGTTTTTAGGGGTCTACTCTTAAAATTTATTTTTTTCTCAATATTTGTTATAAATGGTCTAATTTTTTCAATAATTATTATTAAGGGCCTATTTTCCCCAATATTTATTATTAGTGACATACTCTTATTTTTTTTACAATACTTGTTATTAGACCCGATTTTTTCTAATGCTTATAATTAAGAGCTCAATTCCCCATATTTGTTATCAGGGACATTCTCTTAAAATTTAATTTTTTAACATTTTTTATTAGGGGTTCAATAGAGACATGATTTTTCCAATATTTATTATTAGGAACATACTCTTAAAATTTAATTTTTTTCTAATATTTGTTATTAGAAACCTAATTCTTTTCTAATACTTGTTATTAGGGGCCTACTTTTAAAATTCTTTTTTAATATTTATTATTAGGGGCCTATTTTTTAATACTTATTATTATGGACTTATTTTTTCCTAATACTTATGATTAGGGGTCTGCTTTTAAAATTTATTTTTTAATATTTATTATTAGTAGCCTAATTTTTGGGAATTTTAAACCAAATATTAGTTTGGGTTTTTTCCCCAAAATAAAGACCCGCTCACATTAATTCCAGAATTGGGGATGATTACTGCTCAAATTCAAAAGATCGGTGCACTACAACCCGTCTTTGAACAGTACTTTTAGTGCTGGTACTGTTCAAAGTCGGATGGTGGTCCTCCCCCCTTCTAAGATGCCACACTACCACGTGGCGTGAGCTGGGCGTGCATGGCACTGTTCAAAGTCGGGTCAGGCGGGTCAGGCTTTATGTCTGGTTTTTTTTAATTGGTTGAATGGGAGGTGATAATTTTTATTTTTATTTTGGATTGAATATAAAATAATAAATAATTATTATTTGAATATTAAATATTATAAATATGAGATCTTAATTTTTAATTTTATTTGAAAAAAGATTTTACACTAATTATGTACTAAAATGTAACTTAATTTTTAATTCAGTGATCAGTCTTTTCAGATTGAAAAAAATATTCGAATAATTAGTTTAATTGATATTGGTGTAGGTGTAGGGTTTCAGTGATGTGAAATAATAGTGGCGTAGGTGTAGGTGTAGAGTTTCAGTGATGTGATATAGGTATTTCTAAAATATTTTTTAATTTGATTTAAAATATTTTTAATTGATATAGGTGCAAGTGTAGGGTTTAAGTGATGTGAAATAATAGTGATGTAGGGTTTCAGTAATGTGAAATAATAGTGATGTAGGTGCAAGTGTAGGGTAGTAAAAAAAGTTCTGATTAATTTTCATAAACAACAAATATATTTTCAATACCCCATTTATAATCAGAAATTTATAAATAATCAACAATTTTTTAAATATCCTACATCTGCACGTACACCACTATTATTTCACATCACTAAAAATCAATACCACTATTATTTCACATCACTAAAAACCAACACAACTATTATTTCACATCAGTAAAACATACACCACTATTATTTCACATCACTGAAACCCTACACATGCACCTATATAAATTAAAAAAATTATTCTAACCATTCCAATCAAAATTGAATATTTTTTCAGTATTACTTTTAAATTTTTTAAATCAATTTTTTGCAGTATACCTCTAAATCAATTTTTTTCAGGTTGAATAGATTTATTATTGTTCCATCCAAATTGAATCTTTTTTTCAACCTGAAAAGACTAATCAGTGAATCAAATTTTTTAGTCTAAAACCATATTGTACTAAAATATAACTTAATTTTTCAGTTTAAATTTTAATATTTACTGTTTTAGGTTAGAGATCTTAATTTTTAATTTTGTTTTTTAAAAAATATTTTACACTAATTATGTACTAAAATATAACTTAATTTTTAATTCAGTGATCAGTCTTTTTAGACTGAAAAAAAAAAGATTCGAATAATTATTTTAATTAATATAGGTGCAGGTGTAGGGTTCCAGTGATGTGAAATAATAGTGGTGTAGGTGCATGCGTAAGGTTTCAGTGATGTGATATAGGTATTTCTTTTAAATTTTGAATGGTTATTATACGATAAAATTTAAAAGATTTAAAAGAAATACTGAAAAAGAAAAGATTTGATTTTGACTGGATGGGTGAGAATAATTTTTTTAATTGATATAAAAAAATTATATAGAATCTTTATGTGGTGCAGAGGCATGGCTAAATGGTAGGTAGGTTGTGTGGTTAAAATTTAAAGTTATTGGTGTTAAATACGGGTTGAATGTTGATATGTTTTGTGTGGTAAAATTTTAGAAGAGAGGAAGAAGTATTCCAACTCAACTCTTTGCTCCTCCTCGCATGGCTAAATTTTCTGTAAGATTTAATTTTCTCGGTATCTATTTCGACTCAACAATCACCAGCAATATGTCACTCCATAATTTATTATTGTTGATATCAAACGAGGTCAGTAAACACACTGAGAAGTAATTTCTTACTTGGAATGTAAAATTCCAACACCGACAGCAGCTGAAACGCACTACATTCTGAAGCTTAGGAACGAAACCGACGTACGTAACATGTATGACCGACTCAATTCTGTTGGAGCTAAATACATCCATTTATATGTTAAGTTTGATGAGGTCAACGCCGACGAAGGTAGTACGTCTGCACCCGTAGAAATTGCTCCTTTCACAGTCACAACGAGCATTGAACATGCTCTGTCTTCACCGGATGTTGATACAGTTGCGGACGAGTTACAGTTGTTTATGTACAGGCGCAAACAACAAAAACAACAGCTGATCAAAGAACTTAACTTAAGTTCAGACATTTCAACTAACTACGATGATTCTGATTAACCTTTTAGTCCTAAAATTATCGTGACATTATCTTACAATTTGAAGTATCGTCTGTCGATCTGTTCCGAATCGTTATGTTTTTATGTATTTTGTGTGTAATGAATTATAAGGAATTTTGGTTTGTATTTGAATGTTTTTGTTTTTAAAATTTTCAAATATGTTATGTATTTGATCCAGTGATCAGTCTGAAAAAAAAATTCAATTTAGAGCTAATATTAAGTTTAAATTTTAATATTTAGTGTTTTAGGTTAGAGATTTTTAATTTTTAATTGATATAGGTGCAGGTGTAGGGTTTCAGTGATATGAAATAATAGTGGTGTAGGTACAGGTGTAGGGTTTCAGTGATGTGAAATAATAGTGGTATAGGTGCAGGTGTAGGGTTTCAGTGATGTGAAATAATAGTGGTGTAGGTGCAAGTGTAGGGTTTCAGTGATGTGATATAGGTGCAGATGTAGGTTTAAGTGATGTGAAATAATAGTGGTGTAGGTGCAGGTGTATGGTAGTAAAAAAATTAATTTTTATAATAATTTTAAATTATATAGGAGTAGTGTAGTTTTTTTACTAGAAACCTGTTAGTGAATATTAATTTTCGTGTAGGGGGTTGGGTTACAGGGAAATATTCAAGTTGTGTTTTTTAAAATATGTTATGTTAGTGTTGAAGAATGTAGTTTGATAGAAAACCATTTACTAAAAATTTGAGTAAAGAGGGAGAAGAAGAAAGTTGGAAGAAAAAAAATGTAAGTTGTTTTGAAATATTAATTTTTTATATGTAAAATTTTGACGTTGTTTGAAAATTATTTGTGGATTGAATTTTTTTTGAATATGCAGAGAAAATGAGCAACAACAGTTGTTTTGTGATTTTCCATTACAATGGACAAATGGTAAAATCTGATGTTGGTATCGTATTTCATTCGGAGTAGCCTAAAAAGATGAGAATTAACAAAGAAATCACACCTCGAGTATTGAAAGAGGAGATATCAGAGAAAATTGGAGCTCCGATTCATATTTTGTGGTACCTGTGGATGGCATGTTCAAATCCAGTCATATATTCCGTGATTACTCTCGAAGATAATGAAGATGTGGCAATTATGATCGCAGAGCATGAGTCAATGAGAATTCGAAATGTCGAGTTGTTTGTTGAGATGCTTGATATTCCCGGCCCCTCTAGAAACGCAACCGGGGAATCTAGTCAAATGGGTGTCGGTAACGAAATTGATATGTCCGGAGGCAGTTTTGTTGCAATGTTGGCAACTGGGACATCTAGTGGATTTCATGAAGGTGGGTCGTCAACATATGGTCCATCGTACGGAACGACTGTTGATGCTAATATTGCACTTGGACGTGGCCGATGGGGAGAATCATTAGAAGATTCCAGCGAAGATGAAGATATTGAGGATCCTGATTTGTTCCCGAATAACGTTGGTCAAGCCCCTGACTTCAGTGTTGGAGAATTTGTTCCGACTGGGGGAGACATTACATTGTACGAAGCTCCTGCTCATATGCACTTGGTGGATTTCGATGCGATGAGGGCGCCACAATTTCCAAATATGCCCCAACTAAGTTCGAGTCAGAATGGCGACTTGTTTGAGGGGCTGGAATTTAAGGCAAATGATGAAGCTATATTGGCAATTAAAGAGTATAACATCAAACAACATGTAGATTATGCGGTTGCAAAATCCAACACGAAACCTTTCCTTGCGAAGTGTGTGAAGTACGGAGCAGGGTGCAACTGGAAGATTCGTGTAATGAAGCTTAAGAAGAGTGGTCGTTGGGAGGTCACGGATTACAATGGCGATCACACATGTTTACGAACAACCATCGACCAGGACCACTTCAAATTGGACTCCAGCATAATAAGCCATCACATGATGAAGTTGGTCGAAGCAAATCCAAGGGTTCTAGTTTCAACCTTTCAAGCAACCGTTGCACAACTATTTCAATATCAAATACAATACAAGAAGGGGTTGTGTGCAAGGGATAAGGCATTGCATTCGGTGTACGGTGATTATGACAGATCATATAATGAGCTACCAGCGTTATTGATGGCAATGACACAGTTCATCACAGGCACCATAGTCAGGTATCAAACAAATGATGCGTGCGACCGACAAGGGCAATTGCTTCAAGGGTATAAATTTTTCCATCGACTGTTATGGGCTTTCAAGCCATGCATTGATGACTTTTCGTATTGTAAGCATATGATCCAAGTGGATGGAACGTGGCTTTACGGGAAATACTCTCACATACTGTTGGTTGTCGTTATGCAAGATGGTGAGAGCAATGTCATTCCGATTGCATTTGCAATTGTTGAGGGGGAAACTATTGAAGCTTGAGATTTCTTTTTGACAAATTTGCGTGAGCATGTGGTCCGAGAAGACGGGGTTTGTATTATCTCTGATCGAGGGGTGGGTATCAAAGTAGCAATTAATCGAGAGGGAAGTCATTGGACACCTTCCTATGCATACCCTGCATACTGTGTTCGTCACATCGGAAAAAATGCCGTTGAAAAGTTCAAAAATTAGTACCTTCGCAATGAGATTATGAGCATGGGTAAGTGTCATTCTTTCAAATTCTGTTATATATGTGTATGCAGTGATGTGTTTTGATTTATGTTGATGCTAAGTCAAATAAATATTAAGGCATAGGGTATCAATTACTACGGCCAGAATTTGAAAGGAAGATGGCGGGTTTAATGAAATATGGCGAGTGTGTTTGGATTTGGACCAACAATATCGAGAGAGAGATGGGCCCAATCATATGATGAAGGTGGTACACGATACGAGAAAATGACTACCAACCTTGTGTAGTGCATTAATGGAGTACTCAAAGAGTCACGTCATCTCCCAATAGCAAGCTTGGTAACAGAGACATACTACAGTTTGGCTAAGGTTTGGGCCATCAAAGGGAAGCAGGTGCAGTCCTTAATAAATAAAGGACAATGATGGGCTACTACAATAGTTGAAAAAATGGATGAAAAATGTGAAGAGTGTAACGGCGTTGGTGGTTCACGCATTCGACCGCCATAATTAGACTTTCGATGTTGTTGCTTCCAAATCCCGACACAGAGCCCCCCACTCGAATGTATTTCGAGTAGATTTCAGACGTAACTGGTGTGACTGTGGCGAGTTCCAAGCATGGCGATATCCATGTGCTCATGCAGTTGCAGCATGTATGTTCGTCAAAGTTGACCCGTACACATTTGTTGATGAATGCTTCAGTCTCAGCCAGATGTTAGAAATTTACAAAATTGAGTTCCCACCGATCTCGAATTCTATGTATTGGCCGCCAGTGGAGGATGATAAATGGTTACCGGATTCGACACTTCGTAGAAAGGCAACTGGGTGACCTAGATCGACTCAGATCTACACGAGTATGGATCTTTCTCATAGAGAGAAGGGCCAACGCAAGAGATGCAACATATGTAGGGGTGAAGGCCATTCGAAATCAAAATGTCCCAATGAACCAAGATATGTGGCCATGCCTCAATGATTATTTCCGGATTGTACTTGGAAATATAATGTTTGCATTTAAAATATTGTCAGAATTGATCTACCAAACGATTTTACTATTTAGTGACCATTTTGTAAATTATTCAAAACTATTTTTATTCGAATTGATCTACCAAACGATTTCCAAAATTTACCAAATTTTAACAAAAAACTTAAAAACAATATTTCTAATAGCATACAAAATTTTACGACTTTTCAAATTCATTTACTACATTTTCACTATTTAGTGACCATTTCGTAAACTATTCAAAACTGTTTTTACTCGAATTCATCTACCAAACAATTTCCAAAATTTACCAAATTTTAACAGAAACCTTAAAAACAATATTTCTAATCGCATACCAAATTTTATGATGTTTCAAATTCATTTACTACGTTTTCACTATTTAGGCCAAAATATACCATTTATATCATATTTTAACCAAACAACGAATAATAAAAAAAACATATAGTGAAAATTCAATATTCAAATTCAATCAGTACTCTAAGTTATTATACAAATAAAGACAAAATCATTTTTCTTTTGCATCCGCTTACGTAATTTCTGACAATGAGCGGATATGGTCGAAAAATAGGTGTGTTTTTTGGTGCTCTTACGTTGTGGCCTCAATTCTTCCTCAAGAACCTCTTCAACATCCTCCTCTTCAGCATCCACCTCTCCAGCATCCTCCTCATTCACCGAGGGCATAGGAGGCGGTGTTGTGTACGTGTCCACGCAACCCGTGGAGTAACGAGGTAAAAACTCTGGTGAATTTAGGAAATCTTGTATTTCCTGAAAATTCATGCTCCGTTCAAAGTTTGAGTAATGAGGTGACTATGGAGGAATAAACCCGGGTTTGTATAAAACAACATCAACAAACCCGTGAGTATCGGAGGAGCTCAAGCCCACTTCTCTTGCATGATGTGTTGGGGATGGTTATTTTTCCCAAATAACTGGCGAGCCCACTTGTGGATGTTCCCAAGTTGTTGGCCAACCTTCAGGATTTTGAGAGCAAACGGGATTTTGAGATCGGTCATTGCTGCTCTCTTGGAAGACTCAACTTTACCGCCATATTTTTTCTTAAATGTTCGACATTGCTCCCGTTCTTCGACCGAAGTTAAGTACGGTTTTCCATTATCAAAAAAATATATCAGGTACTCTGACCTCTGAAAATCAAAATCATCCTCTTCGATTTGAGCGCGAAACGGTACCGTTGATTCTCTGTTGTTCCACATGGTAAGGTACTCAGCGTGTAAGACTTCCCGCGGAACATCTGCTCTGTCGCGTCCATCATAATTGTGAAAATAATCATGCTCAGTGTGGGGATACGAAATAGGCTGGTGCAAGCCAAATTGCCTAAGCACCCTGTCGGCAAAGTGGAACTCGACAATCGCAAAGTGGATCAACGTTGTAACCGTACACCACTTGTTAGAATCCTTCAACAGTTCATCTGGTACAAATATGTGATCATCGTTGTACGACATCTAAATAAACTACAAAAATAATGATTATTATAATACGACCTAACTATAATGTAAAAAAAACTATTAATTAATATCTATCTTACTAAATTGTAAACAATACAGTTAACCACATACCCGCTCCTGACAATACAAATCAATTTCTGCTCTAAACACTTTCAAGTTGTTGTTCGGCAATCCCGTGTGCACTTTTTTCTCGCACCATCTGCATACAATTCACAAATAATGTTTTAATTAATAAAAAAATAATTTAAAATTACCAAAAAATTAAACTTAAAATCAAGATAATTACCTGGCGACAAGAGGGAACTGTACCGGTGTTCGAGTAATCGATGTCCAGAACGGAAGTCGCTGCCAAGCCCATGCTTGCAGCAACAACAAACATCCACCAATACCTCGAACCTTATGATGATTCTCTATTTTAGCGCCATTGCACAACTCGCGATACAAGAACGCTAATATGGTCGATCCGCAACTATATTGAGCAACTTTTCACAAGTACCTCAAAAGCGTAGATACCGTGTATGTACAAGATTGCCATATTTATCTAGCATCAATATACCGCCAATTAGCTGCACAATATAAGCTCGACTGGCATTATATACCGCATCAATCGAACTATATTCACTGAGTTTGAATTCTTTTTGCAACCAACTCAATTTCACACGACTTCCTATCAAATTTGATTTCTCAGGCACCTTCCCAAGGAAATAACCGCAAAGTGCTTCAGCTCTAACTTCAGTCTGGTCGATCGAGGGTGCCCCGGTCAATGGTGCTCTATTTACCGGCACCCCAATAAGCATGACCACGTCTTCAAGTGTGATCGTGCATTCCCCACACGACATATGGAACATATGGGTTTCCGGCCTCCAACGCTCAATTAGAGCAACAATCAACTCGGGCACCAACTTGTACCCTCAAAGGAATGTCGCATAATAAAATACAGAATGTTGCAACCATTCAGTGATTCGATCGTGCAGAGGATTTTTCGTCATGGTCAGGTGATGTTTAAATGTATCCTCAAAATCTTGTAATTAACACATCAATAAATAAAGGGATAAACCAAACAAAATATTATTAACATAATTGAATTGAATTTCTAATGAATCAATTATTAACAAAATTGTACCATCTCAGGAACCGACAAACTACTAATGTGTTCATCCTGAAATCTCAATAGAGGAGCTTGCTCAGCCATCCTACATGATAAGTATGAATATATTATAACCCGAGACTCAATTTTGTAAAATTTCACGCAATTAAAATTTTCATTCTAATACATTTATTACACTACTAAATAACTAAATAAATGCTTAGAATTTAAATTTCGTTGAATTTTACCGAATTAAAAATAATACTAGATATTATAAATTAATTTTATTTAAATTTCAATTCCACTACACTACTACTAAAAGACTAATAACGTCCATATTTTTAATACATACAATTTTAAGGTCACTAATTATTTAAAAACTCTCAAAGTCATTAATATTTTTATTGCATTTATCACACTACTAAATAACTAAATAAATGCTTAGAATTTAAATTTCGTTGAATTTTACCGAATTAAAAATAAAACTAAAATTTAAAATAATTTCTTCAAAATTACAAATAAAACTAGAATTAAAAAACTCCCAAATTCATTAAATTTCTTTGAAGTTTATAAATTAATTTTACCGAATTTATTTACTAATTTTCAACAACTCCTAAATAAAACAATTTCTTTAAAATTACAAATAAAATTTAAAAACATCTTTTTTACTACTACTACTATTACTAATATAACTTTAATCCTTAGTCCATATATCATTCACTAATTTCCCTTTAAAACTCTTCAACTTTAAAATTTTTACAAATTACTCACTAATTTACTACTTTCACTTTATAACCTTCAATTTTAACATTTTTACAAACTAGTCACTAATCTACTTATAATAAATACCCTAATTACAATCGGTATATACATAATTTTTTTTGAAAATGTCCTAAATTAAAACATTAATATTGTTTACCCTAAACCAACTCCTAACCTAAGTTATTTTTTTTCAAAATTACAAATAAAATAAAAAAAACATATTTTTTACTAATAACTCTTCTTCTCCTCTTCAACAACCTATTTAATACAAAATTTTCAATATTTCAAACATCAACTTCAAAATTTTAACATATGTATAATTAAAAAAAACTAATTTGAAAAAACAAAAAAAAATTGTAACTACAAAAAAATACATACTTACAAATATAAATATAAATTTAACATAATTTTCTCAAATAAAATTGCATTATACTTATTATATTTCTTCAAATCTCTCTTTCTCAAACTCTTCACAAAATTTCTTCTTCTCCTCTTCAACAACCTATTTAACACAAAAATTTTAATATTTCAAAAATTAACTTCAGAATTCTAACATATATAAAATTAAAAAAACTAATCTGAAAAAATAAAAAATGGCAACTACAAAAATATATATATATTACAAATATAAATATAAATTTAACATAATTTTCTCAAATAAAATATAAATAGTTACAAAATTTCTTCAAAATCTTCTTCTTCTGTCTTCTGCCTTCTATCTTCTTTTTTCAACCTTCAACACAACCCTTATTCATCTCCAACTCATTTCAATTTCAACCATAAAAAACCACCTCCCATTCATCTAATTAAAAAAAATCAGACATAAAGCCTGACCCACCTGCCACCCTGACTCGCGTGCCATGCACCAATATTCAGGGCATTTTTTACAGATGGGAGAGGGCAGCCCGACTTTAAACAGTGCCAGGCACCCCCTACTCACGCCACATGTCTTATTTTGCATTATAAACGCAACCATTTACCATTTATTGCACTGTTAAAAAACAACGGGTGGAGAACCCGATTTTAAACAGTTCTTTACTCCTAAAACGTGCCATGTGTCAACCTGTTTTGTTAGAAAGTAGAGAGAATAAAATCCGTTTTTGAACAATATCCTAAGTCTAAATACACTGTTTAAAAATGGGGTGTGGTCAACCGATGTTAACTTTTTTAACAGTAAACATCTCTATTTTTATTTATAATCTTTTACCATCTTTATTTTTAGAATTAAAAAAATTTAAAATAATATTTAGGTCAATCTTCCTTAATTTTTAGGTTCGCTTTTATACCACTAAAATCTCTTTGGCCACAATGTGTGGGACTTGAATCTTAATATTTGTTTTTTCAAAAATCTTTTTTTTTGGTCATAAAGAAAGTTGGGTAACATACATTTCATTACAACATTTTTTGATTTAATCTCTGGCGCTGCTATTATTATTATTATTATTATTATTATTATTATTATTTTTAGGGTTTTGTGTTTGGATGGAGAGAAAGTGTGAGAAAATGTGGGAATGCCGGGGAGAGGGAAAGTAGATACGAGTAAACTATGGGCTGCGTGTTTGGGAGAGAGGTATCAGGGAGGCCGGTAGGTAGGGAAGACAGGAAGAAAGAGGAAGTTGCTAGGGTTTCCAAAAGAGCGGATAACGGAGGGGAAGCGGTTGTAAGAGATGGAAGTAACAGCCAGAGAGTGAAGGAGGAGATGGCGGAGGAAGAAGCAGCAGCTGCTTAAGCTAGAGCGAAAAGGCGGTCTTCATGGCCTAATCCAGGTCTGAGTAACCCTCCCAGACACGTCCACGGCGAACAAGTTGCCGCCGGTTGGCCGTCTTGGCTCTCTAACGTGGCCGGTGAAGCCATAAGAGGCTGGACTCCTCGTCGCGCTGATTCTTTTGAGAAGATTGACAAGGTATCCAAACTTCTCATAACCTCATCTATGTATTTATTACTACTACTACTTTTTTTCTGACATAACTACTTATGTAGCTTTGTCAATTTGATTGTTTAGATTGATCAAGGAACATACAGTGATGTGTATAAAGCTAGGGATACTTTGACTGGGAAAATTGTTGCCTTAAAGAAAGTTCGATTTGATAATTTGGAGCCGGAAAGTGTGAAGTTCATGGCTAGGGAGATTAAGATTTTACGCCGTTTGGATCATCCCAATGTTATAAAATTAGAAAGGTTGGTGACTTGGAGAATGTGTGTAGTTTGTATCTCGTGTTCGAGTATATGGTGCACGATTTGGCTGGACTCGCTGCTAGTCCAGCTATAAAGTTCAGTCAGGTATAATTTTTTTTGCTTAGCCATTGCTTTGACTGGTTTCAAATTAAGATATGAATAGAGTTTTAATTTCTGCTGATATGGACAAGTGAAGCGTTATATGCACCAGTCGTTATCGGGGCTCGAACATTGTCACACCGTCATGTATTGCATCGTGATATTAAGGGGTCGAATCTTCTAATTGACAATAGTGGTGTTCTTAAGATAGCGGATTTTGGTTTGGCTTCATTTTTCTATCCTAATCACAAGTAGCCAATGACTAGTAGGGTGGTTACACTTTGGTATCGACCTCCGGAGCTCCTTCTTGGTGCCACCGATTATGGTGTCGGAGTGGATCTCTAGAGTGCTAGTTGCATTCTAGCTGAGTTATTAGCTGGAAGGCCCATCCTGCCTGGTCGTACCGAGGTAGCTTAACTTTATTGAATCTAAAATTTTGTTTAGCATATATTATCTTTGTGCAGTTCTTTTCCACTCTTGAAAGCACATTACGGTGCTAATTGTAGCTTTTTAGTTTACAGAGGCCAACACTAATTAGCACATTGATTTTGCTCTAGATTTTGGTTTAGCATAAAAAAATGTACTTTTCGCAACATTGACTTACTCGCTTTTCATCTATATTTTGCAAAATGATCCATTCTGCAATTACTGTTACACGAGATTAACTTAACCGTTTGAAGTCCGCTGTTAGTATTTGACTATAATATTGAAAGGGTAATTGAGATTCACAGTGTCCTTTCTCAGTTCTCTATGATATTGATCACCCTTTCTTCTGGGATCTTTCCAGCTGTCTATATCACCTCCATTGATATAGGACTTCATTTTTGGCAACATCGAACTTCATTTTTTCTGTGTTCCTAGTTCCGTCAAAACTAAGCCGATGTTTGAGTACTTTTTGAGTTGTCCAGGCAATTCAACTTCATAATTTGATCCTCTGTTTTCATTATAACGACAACTCTATTAGCATCATAATGGTTGTTTTGTAATTGCGAATCTCTTGAAAGTTCCACTGGCTTTATCAGTAATCCTGAAACAGCCTGAGAAAGCAATACTAGCATGATTCAGTTTACTTGGATTTATAATCTGTATGCGATTAGGAAGCATTTAGAGCTTTTTCCATTTATACTTGACATATAAGAGTAATGATCTTGTACTTTTTATGTATGCTATTCAGGAAAGATGATGGCATCAATGTATTTTCAGCTTTTTCCTTACAGTTTAGCTACTAATTAGAGTATAATTACTCCGTGCATGCTACCAGTTGTATCTGCTAAGAATTTTTTATAATGTTATTTAGGTGGAGCAATTACACAAGATATTCAAACTATGTGGCTCCCCTTTAGATGAATATTGGAAGAAGTCAAAGTTGCCACATGCAACCATATTTAAGCCTCAACAATCATATAAACGATGTATAGCTGAAACTTTTAAGGACTTTCCACCATCATCATTGCCGCTGATTGATACTCTTCTAGCAATTGATCCCGTTGAGCGTTTGACGGCTACAGCAGCATTAAACAGTGAAGTAAGCTTTTATCCCCTTGGTTCTTGACGTATGTCACTTGTTTGTTCATAATCTTGTAGCTCTAGAGACTAGAGAGTAGCATTTAGAATATTCATTATGATTCATTATATTATATCAGATAATTTATTGATTTACATTTTTGACCAATGGCTGAAATTTGCTTAAAGGATGTCAGCTTCCATCCTTTTTGACAAGAATGCTTGAGTTTTAGCCAGTCCAGTTTCGTTTTGTAGGATAGCCGGTGATTGGTTTGAATTATTTATGGTCGGAAGTGTCATAGTAACCTTTCATGTGTTCTGCAGTTCTTTGTTAACCAGCGATTGTTTTGAGTTATTTATGGTCGAAAGTATCATCGTAACTGTTCATGTTTTCTGCAGTTCTTCATTACCAAGCCTTATGCTTGTGATCCTTCCAGCCTTCCAAAATACCCTTCTTGCAAGGAGATGGATGGTAAGGTATGAGACGAAGAAGCTAGAAGGTACATGATATTTAATATCATTAAGTTCCAATTGACATTCTAAGTCATTTTGAACATCGGTTTTGTTTCAAAATTCCATTCTGCAGAAATCTATTTTACACTGCATATGTTCATGAAGTAATGAATGCCCATAAAATTACATAAGATGTTGACAAAAAAAGATTTGTTTAAATGCTTCGTTTACAATAAGTGCATGGATCTGATACCAGTTTTCCACCTTTCTCTTTGTTCATGGTTGTAGATTGAGAGCTGCCGGAAGAGCTAATGCAGATGGAGGGAAGAAAGCTCGACGACGTGATCGAGCTGTGCGGGCAATTCCTGCTCTAGAAGCAAATGCTAAGCTTCAAGCTAACCTTGATGTATGTCATAGATCCACTCTTTTCCCTCTAGACCTTGTACTTTTTCAACATTTCTGTTGATATGAATTAGCCGATTAAATTGGTACGGCTTTTCATCTAGAATCAAGATGAACAAAGGTATTATCCTTTGTTCTCGATTCTAGTATTGACCTGTAGTTTTCCGTGGTATACGATATTTTGTACTAGAGCTGGTGCTGAAACAAAGAACTGATTACTGATTTACTGGAACTCTTTTGCTGAAACAGAGACGGCGATTAATAACACACTCAAATGAAAAGAGCAAGAGCGAGAAATTTCCACCTCCACACCAGGATGGAACTATTGGTTATCCTCTGGGTTCTGCACATGCGATAGATCCCGGTTTTGATTCACCCGATGTTCCGTTTAGTAATGAGTTTCTCATTTTCAAATGAAGCACCAATCCAGACATGGTCTGGCCCTTTGATGGACTCTTCTGCCCTTGGAGCTCCAAGGAGAAAGAAGCACATGTCGACCCCAGTGACACTGAAACTTCCATACCAGTGGTGAGTCAGCAGGAGAATGTCCAGCTGGAAGATGACAACCAAATGCAGCCACGCAGAGGCAAGAGAGAGAGAAAGGCTCCAACAAATCTAACTGATTTTGTTTGTTATTGAATCATTAGGAGGATACTATTTAATCATCTTGTTTGTAAGCCAATGGCGTGAAAAACCAAGAAAACCAGAATTTTCTACTGAAACCTATCATCTTTTCCTTCCATACTGTATTCCTTATTTTTGCTACTGAGTTCATAACATTTTGGTGTTCTCTTTGATTCGTACCATGGTTAATAACACAGAAGCAATCAAACTTCTCCAAGATTCAAATGCTTCTTTCCAGAAACACATTGAAAGCCAGAATTAATGGAATGAAGCGACTGAGAAAGCTCTACAAGATATGGCCAAACAGTAGGCAGGCATTGCAGCATCTTTGGGAAGCTCAACGTCGTCGTTGGAGGGCGACGCCATTGTTGGTCGTGGCAAAGCAAAGATCCGATCGGAGACGCCAGACGCTTTTCCCTTTGCACCTCCTCCTGCGCAAGTCGAACTTTCGATTTTCACTGGTGTGGATCCAGAGGAGTGGCTCGCTTCTGTAGAGGATTTCTTTGAGTTCTATCAAACTGAAGACCACCATCGTGTCACCATGGCGTCGTTCCAAATGGAGGGCACGACGAAGCGCTGGTATTGCTGGATGCAGCGTCAGCGCCAGTTATCAGGGTGGACTCATCCTTTTCAGGCCATTCGCAAACGTTTTTCTATCACAGAAATTGAGTCTCCAGAGGGGCAACTGACGAAACTCACTCAGTCGTCTACAGTGGAAGATTATCAGACCCGGTTCGAAGACCTAGCCTTGAGAACGACGGTGTTGCTGTCGGAGGACTTCCTCACGCAATGTTTTATTTCCGGGCTACGTTATGATATTAAGCATGAGGTCTTGGGTCAGCGGCCCACATCCATGAATGAGGTGCTAGCCTTGGCCCGCTTCTACGAGGCTAAATCGGACAGTCCTAAGCACACTATTCATAAGAATGTTAGGATTAAGTCACCTTCTTCGTCCACATCTCCTGCCCAGTTCATTTCGGGACCCAAATCGTTACCAGGGCATCCTCCACCATTTGAGCCTTCCCCTCCACGATCGAACCCTACTCAGCCTCGTCGTTTGACGGTAGCAGAGGAACAAGCACACCGAGATAAATGGTTGTGCTATTATTGCGACGACAAGTATACGAAAGGTCACTGCTGCAAAGAGCCCCAGTTTTTTCTCCTCGACGAGAAATTTCAGGAGGACACTCGCGAGATGTCAGACCAGTGTGTCGCAGCATCGGTCGAATCGGGCAATGGAAGCGACGAAC
The DNA here is from genome assembly GCA_958450335.1 of Hibiscus tridactylites. Taxonomy (NCBI): domain Eukaryota; kingdom Viridiplantae; phylum Streptophyta; class Magnoliopsida; order Malvales; family Malvaceae; genus Hibiscus; species Hibiscus tridactylites. Next base: position 53,536,482 of record OY288279.1, on the reverse strand, counting down.
AACTGCTGGTGTCGTTTAATGCTTTGGCTGGGTGCATCACTCCAAACACGCTCCGCGTCACGGGCATGGTCAACGGCTGGCCGGTTCGCATCTTAATAGACGGGGGCAGTACCCACAACTTTGTTCAGACACGAACTGCCAAGTTTTTGGGATTACCCATCACTCCGGCTTCGAATTTCCGCGTCCTTGTGGGTAATGGGGCTACACTTCAGAATGAGGGGTGTGTGACGAATCTGAAATTGATGGTGCAAGGAACAGAAATTACCACAGATTTCTATGTGTTGCCATTGGAGGGTACTGAAATGGTGTTGGGGGTAGCTTGGATGTCGACATTAGGACCTCTTACCATGGATTTTTCGCAGCTCCAGTTCAAGTTTGTTCATGACCAGAAGGAACGAGTTTGGCAGGGTGAGATGAGAGAAGGGTCGCAACCAATTTGTTTCCAATCTTTGCGGCGTACCGTCGACACCAATGGGATAGCTGAGTGCTACAGTCTACGGGTGCTAGCTGATGATGTAACACCCGAGTTTGGGGGTCGGGTGAAATTAAAATATTAAAATATTATTTTAGGCCTCGTATTTTCAAAATAAATAAATTTATGTTGGACTTATTTTAAATCAAGCCCAAATAGCCATGGATTTTCTCCTATTGTGAATATCCCATTTCATTAAGGGTAAATGAGTCTTTTGACTTTTAAAATAAATAAACAAATAAAAATTAGCTGTTTCACTCATCCTCTTCCCCCTTCTCTTCCATTTCCACGACAAGTTCCTCTCTCATCTCAAGTTCACTATTCTATCACCATATACCCCCATCTTTGGAGATTTTTGAAAGGTAAACATGTTTTTGATTTGTCCTCACTTTCCTCAACATGTCCATACCGTTAGTTTTCATTAAAACCCATGGTTTTACATTTTGGAGTTTTGAGGTTTTGGATTAAAAATGTTATCTTTGTTTGCTTTTAGTTAAGCTTTGGATTTGTTGAGGTTAGATGAGTTATATACTATCTAAAAGGTTCAACATAACTAATTTTTACAAGGTTTTATAATGATTCCCGGATTTAGGTTTGTTGGGGGTTTTAGAGGGGTTTAAGGTTGGGTTTTGGGGCTGTTTTGGGTGAGAACTTGAAGGCTGATGGTTAGACTATGTTTGAGGGTTGTTTTGGATGTATTAGATGACACTTGGGAGGTTGGAAACATGATTTTCTGGTTTGGCTTTTGGGCAGCTCGAAAATGGCACTTATGGGGTTGTCTTTAGCTTGAACTCATGTGAATTATGCTTGGATTGCTTTTCGGGTTGCTACAGTGATTTGTGGACTGAAATGTGGTTGTTTTGATTGTGTTGGATTGTTTAGAAGCAAGGAATTGTGTTGGTGAAGCCTCGGGAACGAATCCAGATAGCTTGGTGGATTGATCGGCTAGAGTTTTTGAGCTTGGAGTAGTCGGTGAGTGGTTCTACGTTTTTAAATTGGTTTTCAAATGTTGGTTCAAGCATGTAGACCTAGGTCGGGCTTGGTAAACTCACCTAGAGTTGAGATTAGATTGGTAGTCTAATCTTAAGCTTTAGTTAGAAGACTATGGTTGAACTTGAGCATTGTGTGTTTATGCCTCTTGATCTATATTCATTATGATTAATGTTGTTATGTATATTGTGATATACATGTGTGTTGAGGCATGATGTTTGATGCATTGTGATGTGCATGGAGTTGTGGAATGCGGTTTGTGCATGATGGTAAATCAGGTGAGTACGTGCTATGCACGGAATTTGGTAAGAAAGTTGTGAGGATGATCAATGAAATGTGTTAGTATTGGCACTAGTATGCTTGGGTACAAATGATCGATCATTAGGATGTTTAGTGTGCACACGAGAGTCGAAATGCGCGCGTGGTATTGGTGATGGTAGTCATCAAGATGGAGTACGGGTACGCCCGGAAATCTTCCTTTATATGTTAGTCGGTGATGAGTGGAATCTCATCGACAGGGCGTGAGGATGAGTGAAATCCCCTCCGCGTGAAACAGTGATGAGTGTAATCCCGCCGTAAGGTAATGGTTGAGTTGTTGGATCTGAGTTCCAACGGTTGTTATCCGCGTATTCGGGTAATAGCTAGGTGCCAATACGTTTGTTAAATGAGTTTCGTATGGTTGTGTTTGTGGACATGTTGAGCATGGCATGATATTGATATTATGTTCATGCATCATATATATTTGACTTATGTGGTTCGAAGGTAAGAAAACATGCATCCTTCTTTGGTTGTGTTGCTCGTGCTTGGACCCTGCATTGTCGAGGTTTGTTTTATGAGCTTACCCTCACTAAGCTTTACGCTTACGTTCTCTTTTGTTCGACAATGCAGATCCGTAGTTCGTGGGTTGCTTGTGCAAGGAGAGGGCCTCCAAGTGTGCTAGTTGTGCTTTTTCTATCCTCAAGTATGAATTTTTTAAGTTATGGATGTAATAGATGAGCAATGTGATTTGTGTTGTTGCCTTGTGTTAGGAGCTTGTTTAGACTCCTCTAATATGTTGATGTTATGGTGTGTCTTGTTGATTCCTTGTTTGAATTGTAAACCATGCTTGTAATGCGTAACATGAATGTTTATGTGTTTTGTTTCTAAGGCATGAAACCTTATAATGCAATGTATGCTTCTTTTATGGTAAATGCTGGATCCCTTAAGAATGTATGGCCTTTACATGTATGTTATGTGTTTTGAGCGTGTTTGTATTAGTGTGTAAAAGTTCTATTATTTACCCCCTATTTAACCCATATTTCTGCTGCATTCAAGCATAATTCATTGCATTTAGGTTAGATTTCAGTTATACATCACAAATATATTAAATGGCACAATTTCTACTGAAAATGGTTGCTTTTGCAGGTAGCTGTTGGAGGAGCAGACGCTGGGCAGGATGCAGCAGAGCTGGAACTGGATGAGCAGTCGAGGAGGACGATGCTGCCATAGCCGCTGCCGTGGCAGCCAAGGACGACAGCAATTTTAAGGAGAAGAAGCAAAGTGGGCCTCGACAAAAAGAGAATATTAAGACCGTCTGCCGTGGAATACTCTCATATTTTTCCAAGCCCTAGATCAGAATGAAGGCCAAGCCCAAAGTTCAAGGAAGAAAACCCCAAGCAAGAAGGAAGGACGAATTAAAGACTTATGCTCTGAAGATTTAGTCTTTAATAGAGTTGTACTTTAATTTAAACTTGTATTTTTGCCATATTAGAAAACTTGAACCCAAGGCCTATATAAAGGCATATGATTCGACCTAGGAGAGAACATCATCTATCTCTAGCCTTCTTCCCAAAACCCTAGCCGTTTTCCCTTCTCAACATGTTCTAAAACTTCTCCCTAGGGCCACAAGTTGATTTGTAAAGTAGTTGCAAGGATTGCTTTTGTTTTAGGAATTTTCTGTTCAATAAAATAAACTTCAAGTTCGCTTATTCTGGTTTTTAACATCTCGCAAGAGTATCGGGAGAGCATTGTGAGGTTATACATTTACTTAATATCGGGAGAGTTAAGTATACGAAAGGAATAAGTGCGGGTTCTCTAGTTTATAGTTGAACTATCTCGGACCTAGGGATAGGACGAGGTTAAGTGGCTAAGAAAGAATTCAACAACATCAGTGTTCATCCTTCGATTCACGCCGGGAGGTATCATCAAAGACATGTTCATCGACAGACTTGGACCTAGGGATAGGCCAAGGCACAACAAAGATTCTTGCCAAGCTTGAAGTACAAAGTTGTGTGATCGCTGCCACGACTAACAACAGACCGCTGCCGCGACGGGTGCTGCCGCAACAGGGACGATGATAGAACAAATATTCCTAGACTTTGCAACACCTACACTACTGAGCAATTCAATACCAGCCCATTCTCTCTATCTTGATTATTTTAATCTTATTTTCCAGTTCTCTTTATTATTTTCGTGACAACAATTTAAACTATTCTTTTTTATCTTCGTGCAGTAATTCAAGGTGAAGCTATTAGCTCAGTCCCTGTGGAGACGATATCCGATACTTCCGTATCACTTTACTACTTGCGTTGTGTACACTTGCACTACATTGCGATATACACTTTTACACGCAACAAGTTTTTGGCGCCGCTGCCGGGGACTGGCAACATAACTTTACCCTACCTTTTACTGCATTCGTTTTATTTTTCTGTTTTACTTGGATTGTTCAACCTATACCTTTCACAAGGTCTTTTGTCTGCATATGCGCAGGTCTCAACGGGGGAAGGAACCTGAGTACCAGTTAGATCCTGAACCCGAACGAACGTTTAATCTCAAGAAAAGAGTCCGTTACCTCGTTGAAAGGAACGAATACCTAAAGGAACAACTCGAAGTAATGGAGAACGAAAGACGTGAAGAAAGAAGGGACAACCAAGGGAATCCCCAGGATAATAACAATCCCGCCGTAGGGAACGACCCTCCTGTCGCTGCCGCACGTCGGTCATGCCTAGACTACATGCTCAATGATCATGTAGAATTAGAAACCACCCTGCCAGATGTAGATGTTGACAACTTTGAGCTAAAACCTGTTATGTTCAGCATGATCAACAACGCTGGCCAATTTAGTGGTGCTGCTACAGAGGATGCTAAGGAGCATTTGAAAACGTTCCAGGAAATCTGTGGTTCGTTTAGACTACCAGGAGTTAATCTAGAGATACTGAGGCTTCAGTTATTTCCTCATTCATTGAGGGATAGGGAAAAGACTTGGTGGAATAAACTTACGCCGGGTTCAATTAGAACTTGGGCAGATTTAACTCGTAAATTTTTGTCTCGTTTTAATCCTTCACACTTATCTGAGCGATTACGTAACGAAATTGCTACTTTTCAATAGGAAGATGACGAGCCAATGCACGAGGCCTAGGACAGATTTACCACTCTTCTAAGGAACTGCCCGATGCATGGATTCCCCATTTGGAACCAGGTAACCAAATTTAATAATGCTGCCAATTTACAAACTCGTATCAGAATTGATTCAACAGCAAATGGATTACTGCTGGACAAAGACCCAGATGAGGCAATGGCAGTATTGAAAAATCTGGCGAAGAATGAGGAACAGTTTCCGACAGCAAGAAGAAGGGGTAAACGAGTTCTAGCTGTAAAAGATTATGAGGCCGACAGTTCATTGAAATCACAGGTGGCATATCTCACTAAGGCGATGAAAAAGCTCTTGAAAGAAGATTCACAGCCTGTCTATTCTGCGGAAGAGGTATACGAAACTTGTGAAGGAAATCACAGTTCAGAGGAATGTCCAATACAGTTAGAAGAAGGGATTTATGTTGGAAACTACAATAAGCAGAATTATAGCTCCAACAACTACAATCCCAACTGGAGAAAGGATCCCAAGTTCTCTTGGAGCAATCCTAATAATGCCCTAAATCCTCAAGCACAGAATACACAGAACCAGGGAGGACCTAGATTGCTGACTCGGCAGCAACCGTAGCAGCAGCATCAACAGCCACCAGCTGCCACAACTAGTATACTGGAACAGACTCTGGCTACGTTTATGTCTCAAACAGGAACTTACATAGAGAACATGAATCACTTTGTCAAGAAGACTAAAACATTCATGGATAAAATAGAGATGCGGATGACTAATCATGAAGCTACTCTGAAATCATTAGAGACACAGATGGGTCAGGTTTCCCAGCATATTAAACCAAGGCAGAATGGAGGATTTCCTAGCGATACTAAAAACGCTAGACAACCCACACATGAGCAGTGCAAAGCTATCACTACTAGGAGTGTGAAGAAACTACCAGGGCTTGAGAAGGAAGCTGAATCAGTAAAGAAACCAGCCTTGGAGTCGATTGTCGAGGAAGCTGCCCCGACAAGTAACAAACAGCCTGCTGCCGATGAGCCTGTCACGACAGCAGAAGGGACAGAGGAGAAAGATGATGAACCTAAACCTCCTCAGATCCGTATGCAGTGGGAAAGACGTATTGATGATTATCGTCCCCCACCTCCTTTTCCTCAACGGTTACGGAAATTGAAACAGGAATCACAACTTAAGAAGATTTATGATATTTTTAAGCAGGTTCATATCAACATTCCACTATTAGATGCCGTTAGGGAGATGCCCGGTTATGCCAAATTTCTCAAGGATGCCACGTCGAAGAAATCTAGACTTGGGGAATTTGAAACGGTTAAGATGACAGAAGGATGCATGAGTATTCTGCACAAGCATCCTCCCCAGAAGAAGAAGGATCCTGGGAGCTTCATCATACCATGCGTAATCGGAGACAAATTTGTGGGTAAGGCACTTTGTGATCTTGGTGCTAGTATAAATTTAATGCCAAAATCTGTTTTTCAGAAATTAGGTATTGGAAAAGCTCGACCCACAACAGTATTACTGCAGCTGGCAGACCGCTCTTACGTTCATCCAGAAGGAAAAATTGAAGATATCCTGGTAAGAGTGGATAAGTTTATTTTTCCTGCTGACTTTCTTGTCTTAGATTGTGAAGCAGATAAAAACGCACCAATCATCCTGGGGCGACCCTTCTTAGCCACAGGAAGATCACTGATTGATGTGGAAAAAGGAGAACTCACCATGAGAGTAAACGATCAAGAAATCAAGTTGAATGTTCTCCAAGCAATGAAACATGCTGATGCAGAAGAAGAATACAAGGTTATCACTGAAGTTACCCTTGACCAACCCTACATCAGGTCGAGCTGCCACGACATCAAAATTGGTCACTGCCTCGGCAGCCACTTAGATGACTGTCATGACAGCGCCGACGACAGCAACTCCTCAGAATCTGTTACATCTGATACTGAAAATCCAGAGGAGGTAAATTGGATAGGCAATCATCCAGGTAAGTTCTTCGAGCCTTTAAACTATACCTCGGATAACCATGTCATTCAAAAGCCATCAACTGTTGAACCCCCTGTTTTAGATCTTAAGCCCCTGCCAGGGCAGTTAAAATATGTTTTCCTTGGTTTAAATGATACGTTTCCCGTAATCATCTCTTCCAAGTTGATGCAGGAACAGGAACATCAACTGATAGAGATGCTGCAGCAGCACAAGAAGGCTATTGGATGGACGATAGCTGATATCCAAGGCATCAGTCCGACATTATGTATGCATAAAATTCTTTTAGAGGATGATCATAAGCCAACCATTGATGCACAAAGACGTCTGAACCATGCTATGCAAGAAGTGGTGCGTCAAGAGATAATCAAATGGCTAGATGCTGGAATAATCTACGCCATCTCGAATAGCAAGTGGGTGAGCCCGGTGCAGTGCGTTCCTAAAAAAGGAGGAATGACCGTGGTAACCAACGAAGAAAACAAGCTAATCCCAACCAGGACTGTGACCGGTTGGAGGGTTTGTATGGACTACCGAAAGCTTAACAAAGCTACCCGGAAGGACCACTTTCCTTTACCCTTTATTGATCAAATGCTTGATAGATTAGCGGGTAAACCTTACTATTGTTTTCTTGATGGTTACTCAGGTTACAATCAAATAGCCATCGCACCGGAAGATCAAGAAAAGACGACGTTCACATGCCCTTACGGAACTTATGCTTTTAGGAGAATGCCTTTTGGACTTTGTAATGCACCAACCACCTTTCAAAGGTGCATGATGGCAACATTCTCCGATATGGTGGAGGATTTCCTAGAAATATTTATGGATGACTTTTCAGTCTTTGGAGACAACTTTGAAAGCTGCCTAGGCAACCTACAGAAGGTGCTCGAGAGATGTGAAAAAGCAAACTTGGTATTGAACTGGGAAAAGTGTCACTTCATGGTGGATGAAGGGATAGTCCTTGGCCATTAAATTAGCTTTCGTGGCATAGAAGTCGACATAGCTAAAATAGAAGTGATCGAAAAGCTGCCGCCACCCACCACAGTCAAGGGAATCAGAAGTTTCTTAGGACATGCCGATTTTTATCAGAGGTTCATAGTGAACTTTTCAAAGATCACCAAACCCTTATGCCATCTTCTGGAGCAGAACTGCCCCTTCGACTTTAACGCTGAATGTACTGAGGCATTCAAGGTTCTGAAAGAAAAGCTGATAACAGCCCCAATATTACAGCCACCAGATTGGACACTGCCGTTTGAGATCATGTGTGATGCGAGTGACTATGCTGTCGGGGCAGCACTTGGGCAGAGGAAAGACAAACTTTTTCATGTCATATACTATGCCAGCAAAACACTGAACGACGCCCAATTGAACTACACCACCACAGAGAAGGAACTATTAGCTGTGGTATTCTCCATTGACAAGTTCCTTTCTTATATACTTGGAACGAAGGTCATAGTCCACACAGACCACTCTGCATTGAAGTATATGTTCACCAAAAAGGATGTAAAGCCTCGACTGATACGTTGGATTCTGCTACTGCAAGAGTTCGACCTTGAAATCAAGGACAAAAAGGGGACAGATAATCAAGTTGCAGATCACTTGTCAAGGTTGGAAAAGGGAAAAGTCTACCGATAGATGAGACAAACATACTGGAGACCTTCCCTGATGAGCAGCTGTTTGCTGCCACAATCACTGCAGCGACAGCCATGGCGGCAGATAAGTCTTCTGAACTCCCCTGGTATGCTGATTTCGTTAATTATTTAGTTAGCGGAATAACTCCTCCTGGCCTTAATTATCTAGCTAGGAAGAGGTTCCAAAATGATGTTAAGCATTATTATTGGGACGAACATATTCTTTTCAAAATTTGTGCAGATCAGGTTATAAGGAGATGTGTACCACAAGATGAACAAGAAGATATACTTCATCACTGTCATGCTTCACAGTATGAAGGACACTTAAGAGGTAACAAAACTGCTGCCAAGGTTTTGCAGTCGGGATTCTATTGGCCGTCACTGTACAAAGATGCTCAAATATTCTACAAGAACTGTGACAAGTGTCAACAGACGAGAAACATCTCAAGGAGACACGAGATGCCGCTGCAAAATATTCTTGAAGTCGGGATCTTTGACGTTTGGGGAATAGATTTTATGGGACCATTCCCATCCTCATGTGGGAACTTATATATCCTCCTGGTAGTAGATTATGTGTCCAAGTGGGTTGAAGCAATCGCCACTCAGAAAAATGATGCCAAGACGGTTCAAAGGTTTTTGCATAAAAACATTTTTTCCAGATTCGGCATCCCTAAGGCGATAATCAGTGATGAATGGAGGCATTTTGACAATAGGGTTATAGCTACTGCCTTGAAAAAGTATGGTGTCAAGCATCGGATTGCAACAACATACCACCCTCAGACCAATGGACAGGCATAAGTATCCAACAGAGAGGTAAGAACATTCTTGAAAAGATGGTTAAACCAACTCGGAAAGACTGATCTCTACACCTCAATGATGCATTATGGGCCTACAGGACATCGTTCAAAACTCCATTGGGAATGTCTCCTTATCGGCTAATTTACGGGAAAACGTGCCATTTACCTATCGAGATTGAGCACAAAGCATACTGGGCCATCAAGGCAGTTAATATGGACTTGGAAAAAGTAGGGCAAAAAAAAGGCTACTTGATCTGAACGAAATTGAAGAAATTCGAACAATGGCCTATGACAACGCAAGAATCTACAAGGACAAGACCAAAAAGTGGCATGACAAGAAGTTGCTACCACAATAGTTCTGCCCAGGGCAGCTTGTGTTGCTTTTTAACTCTAGATTGAAACTCTTCCCAGGGAAGCTGAAATATAGATGGTCTGATCCATTCCAAGTGGTGCAGATTTGTCCCCATGGTGCCATCACGATCAGATCTTTAAAAGACGGGCACCAATTCAAAGTCAATGGACGCCGATTGAAGCATTATCAGGGGACTGAAGCCCCAAGAATGCAGGAAGTGGTTACCTTAGGAGATGCCCCACCTGGCATCCCTAATTTAACCTAAAATTTATTTTTATTTACTTTTATTATTTATTATTTATATTAGGAAATTAGAATTATTTATTGTTAGGAAATAACATTTTTATTTTTATTGTTTTTAGGAAATAAAGGAAACAAGAAGAAAAGGAGAAGTGAATTCAGCCCACCATCTTTCCATCGGCCCAAACAGCCCAACTTTGGAGCATGTCGTTACAGTTGCCGCGACAGACGCGAAAAATACAACCTGTCGACACGCTGTCGCGGCAGACACGTAAACGCGTAACAGACGCGCAGCAGACACGGAAACGCGTGACAGACGCGTCAGAAAATGTGTAACAGTTGGCCCCGTTATTTGCGCCTGCCGTTACAGCTCCAACGGACAGCAAACTCTTCTATATATAAACCCCGTTTTACTATTCATTTTTTCACTCACTTCTACTCTTCTTACTTGCATTCTCTAGATTTTTTTACTTGCTTTCATTTTCTCTTACACAATCCTTGCAACCATGTCTTCTAGAAACACCCGCAAAAGTGCCGCTTCAGGCTCTGCCCCGGTAGCCTCAACCCCACGATCCTTCCAGATTCGTGACATGTGGGAGGAGAAGGTTTTATCTACACTTCCAAGGAGGGAAATTTGGGACTGCAGCCGTTTATACCTAGGAAAATCAAGGCCTTGCAGTGGAAAATATTCGCAGAACAACCAGAGAAGATGAATGTGTCTCTAGTTTGAGATTTTTATGCTGTGATCAGCAGCAGGAACGCGACAACAATCACCGTTAGAGGGAGAGAGGTGCCCTTCGAGTCAGAATATATCAACACTCTATACGGATTTTATGTGGGCAGCAACGAGGATGGTCACCAGCAATTTCTGGATAGCTTAGACCCTGCTGCCTACGATGCTGTCATGGCAGAGCTCACGGACGAAGGTACTCAGTGGAACACTAATCCGAAGAATCCGAGGACGGTGAAAAGAACTCAACTCACCCCGGAGGCCAAACTGTGGAACGCTTTCATCAAAAAGCGAATCATGCCATCCTCGTACAATACAACCGTAGACCAACCCAGGTTAGCCCTCATTCATTCTATTCTACATGAGAGGCCTATTAACGTTGGCAGCTACATCCGGGAGAGTATTTTGGAATGTGCACACCGGCCGACAGGACCACTCTACCTCCCTTATCTCATCACAGCCCTCTGCCGCGTCCATCGTGTACCAAAAGCTGCCACTGATTTACGAGTCCAAGGGAAGGGCTGGACTGAGAAAAATATACTCAGCCTGATGGAACTTACTGCTGCCACCCCGCTGTCATCTTTCGACCCTACTGCCACAAAAGCAGAGCCAGCAGACACTGAATCTGTTGCCACAAAAGCCAAGCAGCCCACATCAGCAGCAGCTCCGGCCGACACCTCCTCCCAGATCCTTGCTGCCATACAAAAGATGGAGGAACGACAACTCGGACTCATGAGCTTCATCGGGGATTTCACCACAGCCACGGTACAATTCATTCAAACTTCTCTTAATTTCCCTGATGTTGTGTTTCATGCCTTTCCACCCCAATATTTTGCTGCCACCACCCCTGCCCATACCCCTACACCTGCTACCACACCCAAGACGCCTTCTGCAGCGTCCACACTGACCCCTGCCACAACAGCTGCAGGCAGCAACCGCGCAGCTAACACCTCTGCCCGAGGAACCAAGAGAAGAATACCCTCAGAAGAACTCGATGCATTCATAGGCGATTTCTCCTCTTTCTCAATTTGGGAGGAATCCGACAACGAACCCTTTGTTAAGAGGAATTTATCCAAAGATTTCACACCGGTCAAGCGGCAGAAGACGGTGGCAGACAAGAACAAGACCGATAGTGGCAGCGGCAGTAGCAGCGGCAGTGACAGCAGTAGCAGCAACAGTAGCTCCGAGGTACAGGTAGTGGAAGAACCTCCAAGGGAGGCCAAAACGAAAAATACATCTGCCTCCCCCATCCGCCAGCCAGCCAAGAAGGCCCCTGCCCGCCGACAGATCTGACTAAGCAGCAACGACGACAACGCATAAAATTTAAGTCCTTACCTTATATTGTTGTCTGCCTTTTTTATATTTTGTGATGTACCTTTTTTCCTTTTTACTGTCATATGCATTGAGGGCAATGCAACCCTTGAGTTTGGGGGTGACATCCCTCCATTAATGGAGTCATATTTAGTTTAAAAATTGTGTCTTTTACTTAGTTTATTTTCGCTATAATAATAATAATAATAATAATAATAATAATAATAATAATAATAATAATAATAATTTGGCTTAAGTCTTTGAACTGAACTTACCTGCCGTGACAGCTCTGTCGTGGCAGTGCCTTTAGGATAGTTTTAGGAGCAGTTTAGAGTCTTTCTATAGTTCTGAAACTTAAACACTATTTGTGACTGTTATATTGCCTAGAACTTTACTAGTAAACTAGAATAGGAAGCTTAGCACTTGAATAGCCCCTAGAAGTGCCTAACACTGGCTCTAGGAAATAAAGTTTAGCAAAATAGACTCAATACACCTAGAGGTGCCCGAAACCGGCTCTAGTCAAACTTAAGCTTGAGAAAATAAAATCGAGTCTGAATAAAAACTAAAGGAGCCTAAGAATTGCCTCTAAAAAGATGAACTTTGGCATACAAATTCAAGTTAGAAGCTGAAATATTCTAGTGAAACTAAGAGAGTCTTGGCATATAACTGTTCACAAGCATGCACACACTGCACGAGGATTATAGCAAGGTTCCGGACAAATCCTGAATTATCTGATGAGGTGTTGCTCACGATAGGGAATAAATGGAAGGCAGGGGAAAGTTCACTGTTTTAAGCTAAAACAAAAAAAAAATTCTGTTTTTCTTTTTTAGGTCTGAATTGCTTGAGGGCAAGCAAAAACTTGAGTTTGGGAGTGTGTTGAGTGTGTAAAAGTTATATTATTTACCCCTTATTTAACCCATATTTCTGCCGTATTCAAGCATAATTCATTGCATTTAGGTTAGATTTCAATTATACATCACAAATATATTAAATGGCACAATTTCTACTGAAATTAGTTGCTTTTGCAGGTAGCTGTTGGAGGAGCAGACGCTGGGCAGGATGCAGCAGAGCTGGAACTGGATGAGCAGTCGATGATGACGATGCTGCCATGGCCGCTTATGTGGCAGCCAAGGACGACAACAGTTTTAAGGAGAAGAAGCAAAGTGGGCCTCAACAGAAAGAGAAAATTACGACCGTCTGCCGTGGAATACCCTCATATTTTTCCAAGCCCTAGATCAGAATGAAGGCCAATCCCAAAGTTCAAGGAAGAAAACTCCAAGCAAGAAGGAAGGACGAATTAAAGACTTATGCTCTGAAGATTTAGTCTTTAATAGAGTTGTACTTTAATTTAAACTTGTATTCTTGCCATATTAGAAAACTTGAACCCAAGGCCTATATAAAGGCATATGATTCGACCTAGGAGAGAACATCATCTATCTCTAGCCTTCTTCCCAAAACCCTAGCCGTTTTCCCTTCTCAACATGTTCTAAAACTTCCCCCTAGGGCCACGGGTTGATTTGTAAAGTAGTTGCAAGGATTGCTTTTGTTTTAGGAATTTTCTGTTCAATAAAATAAACTTCAAGTTCGCTTATTCTGGTTTTTAACATCTCGCAAGAGTATCGGGAGAGCATTGTAAGGTTATACATTTACTTAATATCGGGAGAGTTAAGTATACGAAAGGAATAAGTGCGAGTTCTCTAGTTTATAGTTGAACTATCTCAGACCTAGGGATAGGACGAGGTTAAGTGGCTAAGGAAGAATTCAACAACATCGGTGTTCATCCTTCGATTCACGCCGGGAGGTATCATCAAAGACGTGTTCATCGACAGACTTGGACCTAGGGATAGGCCAAGGCACATCAAGGATTCTTGCCAAGCTTGAAGTACAGAGTTGTGTGATCGCTGCCGCGACTAACAACAGACCGCTGCCGCGATGGGTGCTGCCGTGACAGGGACGACGACAAAACAAATATTCCTAGACTTTGCAACACCTACACTACTGAACAATTCAATACCAGCCCATTCTCTCTATCTTGATTATTTTAATCTTATTTTCCAGTTCTCTTTATTATTTTCGTGACAACAATTTAAACTATTCTTTTTTACCTTCGTGCAGTAATTCAAGGTGAAGCTATTAGCTAAGTCCCTGTGGAGATGATATCCGATACTTCCGTATCATTTTACTACTTGCGTCTTGTACACTTGCACTACATTGTGATAGACACTTTTACACGCAATAGGTGCATGCCTCTAGAGTTTATGTGTGCATGTTGTGTTTGCTTCTTGAAGTCGTTGGGGGCGTTAGGGATCGTTTAGAGATGATTAAAGCTGGTTTTCGGAACTCACAGACTGCAGGTGTTTCGGAACAGGTAAGGCTATTTCAGAACGGGTGTGGCTCCAGGGACACCCGTATCGAAACGCGTTCCGGTACGGTTTGGCTACTGTGAGCCCCTGTTCCGGTACGAGTCTCGAAACACTTTGCCTATTGTGAGAGCCTGTTCCGGAACGTGTTTCAGAACGTCTAGGCGAAATGGACCCCTGTTCCGAAACGGGGTGGATGCGTTTCGGTACGAGTGTATGGATTTTTAAACTGGGGCCCGTGTTTCGAAACGAGCAAGCCTGTTTCGAAACACATGCCTAAAATGTGGGCTTTTAACATCTCTAAAGGTTCTCAAGGGTTGGGCTTAGGCCCTGTTTGTTGTTGGCTTTCTTGTGAGTCTTGTTTTCCGCTGTCGCTTCTCACATAGGTCTAATTTAATCCATCTAGACTAGATAATAAATGAAAAAGTTTTCTCGGGTTGTTAACCGAAGTGAAGCCTTAACGGGTTTCGCCTCGGTTATCCCCGTGTAGCCCACTCAGACCGGTCAGTCGCCCGGACTGGGACGAGGGGGTTACACTTGTTTGTATTAGAGCCTGAGGTTTCCGAGACCTCGGGCAGGTAAGTGAGGTAAGTTAAATTCTTGTATTGCAATTACACGGTGTTTGCTTGCCATGTAAGTATGCTTTGATGCTTGTTGTTTGTTTGATTGATCGTTTATGTATGTTGTTTGAAGTATGTTGAGTAGAGTCCCGTTGCTTCTATTACATCAGAAAAAGGATTTTTAAGTGAGGAAAACATACTTGAGCCACTTGGACCCTTGCCCTTGCTAACCCTATCTTTGTGTGTTGTTGTTGTGGTTGTAGTTGTTATCTGTGAGCTGGTATGTCGAGGCCTAGAGGTAGACCGAGGTTGGTTCGTCAGGAACCCCGTGTTGCGGCTCCTGTTAATGAGCCAGTGGCTGGAGTAGAGACTCCTGTGGAAGAGCCTGCTGTTGGAGTCGGAGCTCCTCCACCACCACTACCTCCTCAGCCTGATGTGGAAGGCGAGGCTGGAGCTGAGGGAGCAGGACCTCAGGTTGGTCAGGGTGGCCAAGGTCCTGCGGGGATAGATATGGCTCCGCTAGTTCAAGCTATAGTGGGAGCGTTTCATGCCGTAGTTGCCGGAGCTTAGGCTGCAGCTCAACCGAGAGGTGATGATGCTAGCTTACCTTTAGAGAGGCTTCGTAGCCTCGGAGCGGATGAGTTCAGGGGATCTACGATTGAGAGATCAGAGTTGTGGCTAGAGAAGACAATTCGTATTTTAGCTCAGATGGGATGTGTTGGGGCTCGTAAGTTGGGCTGTGTGGTTTCGTTGCTTCAGGGTGATGCCTACACCTGGTGGGTCACCATTACTACCGACGTGCCTGATGACGAGATCAGTTGGAACTTCTTTGAGACTGCTTTCAGAAAGAGGTATTTGGGCCCGAGATATCTAGATGAGAAGAAGCGGGAGTTCATGGCTCTTGTTCAGGGAGACACCTCAGTGACAGATTATGAGATCCGCTTTGTCTGTTTGAGTCAGTATGCTCCGGAGTTGGTTCCTACTAAGAGGGACCGTTGTGATCGATTCAGGTATGGACTTCATGAGGAAGTCAAGAGGTACACCTTAGCTACTGATTATACTGATTTTGATGTCTTGGTCGCTAGGGCCAAGGACATCGAGCATAGCTTAGGGCTGACCAAGCGTTCGGGAGGATCCAGTTGAGGGAAGAGGCACAACAACTTTGATCGTGGTGATTCCAAGAGGCATCGGGGCAGTGGATAGCAGTATGATCATAGGCGTGGCGGTGGCCACCATGGTAGAGGCCATCAGGGCCAGAGAGCTGGAGGGCGGTTGCCCGAGTGTGCCCGTTGTGGGAGACAGAATTCAGGAGAGTGTTGGGGAAACTGTAACACCCCCTTCCCGGCCTGGTAGAGAACCGGGTCGGAGAGCGCTACCGAAAAACATAACGGAGATCGGAGACATAAATTTTAAACTTTTAATCAATATTTTAGTGCCAAATATATCAATTTTATTACTAACTCAAAAGTCATTTTAGCTTTAAAATCTTATACAAAATATACACAACATATACACAATAGTAGGGCCACAAGACTAGTATAATTACTTTAACTACTTTGCCACCATACTAGGAGTTCATAAGAACAAAACACATTACTCTTAGCATGTGGTGACTTGCCGATCCTTTGACTGCTCCGATCTCGGACCGAACACTTTGTTAGCGTGAAATGTTATGCAAATGAATACATTAGACTTACATAGTCTAAGTGAGGTAGCCAATAACAATGAATGAGCATGTTATGCAATGCTGCATACTTCAATGGAACATTTAACATAAACAATTTATAAACATATTATAAATGAAAGGTATGTTATCCAATCATAACAAAAGCAATATCAATAATCAATATTTTTCCTTGGACCGATTCAACAGTATTTGGATACGCGAATTCCACCACATCACCAACAATAATGGTCGTGTCATAATCCCTCCGCCGCACCAATTGACCAATACACAACACATCCCTCCGCCGCACCAATGGCCAAAGCCCAATACCCGTACCAATGAGCTCATGAATTCTATGGCATGCCAATTGTATCCAATACTTTGAATCCAAGGTTCATTGTTCATGATTCATAACAATATTTCATATCAATAAACAATATCAATAATTCATGTCATACTTATCACATGTCAATGCTTTCAATGATTTTCATGACAACAATAATCATACTATGAATCATAGAATCAATGCAATGCTTACCGTACATTTACCAACATATGATCGATGACGTAAAGCTTCTAACTCAAAGGTTATTATTAACAAAATATAACGACATATTCGAGTAGGCCCTTGCCAAACTCGAGACGCTACTACACTCACATATCAGAACATAGAAACAAAGATCGGAATGATACCGTGTCACCCGAGACAAATGCATCTACACTCACCTCGATATTAGGGTTCCCTTATAACGTCACCTTTTCTTTGATTGACGGTCGTCCTTCATCGATTTCTTAAACCTGACGTTACCAAAGATTCGATATTACTATATTGAAAATATCGGACCACCAATATAATACTGAACCACCTAAGTATTTTTTTCTATCTTTACTTCACTGAATCCCGCTATATTTTCTTACCAAATGCGCCAATCACCCCTATTTATACTAACATTGCCGGCCTCTCCTATGGTTTCCCATTGCCCACGTTAAGGTGGTGGTGGCATGGCCTAAAGCCATGTTTAGCCACGTGTGATGTGAAAATGCCACCTTAATTGGCTTTAAGCCGCATGTCCCCTAATGTGGGGAATTCACGGTGGTTTCCTTCAATTTGAAGGAATCAACGTGGGTCCCCACACTCAACATTATTCATTTCTTTTATTAATAATAATAATAATAATAATAATAAAATATCATATATTAACCCGAAAAATATTTATTGGTTCAGATAAAATCTAATAAATTATTCAATCAATATAAAATATTCGGTCACCGGAACTTAATTCCGACTAGACCGGTTTTTAGGATGTGACAATTCTCTCCCCCTTTAAAGAAAATTCGTCCTCGAATTTTCTCCGACAAGAATATGCTCATCTATACAAGCTTGACTGAATTTAGACATCAAAACATAAAGAATCAAAACATAAAGAGATCGGATTACTCGGCAAGTCACAATATACAACAATATAACTCCTAAGTGGCAAAGTAACATAACATACAAAACAAACATACTTAAGTTTAGTCCAGAACCGACTAAACTCTAGCTCTGATACCACAATTGTAACACCCCCTTCCCGGCCTGGTAGAGAACCGGGTCGAAGAGCGCTACCGAAAAATATAACGGAGATCGAAGACATAAATTTTAAACTTTTAATCAATATTTTAGTGCCAAATATATCAATTTTATTACTAACTCAAAAGTCATTTTAGCTTTAAAATCTTATACAAAATATAGACAACATATACACAATAGTAGGGCCACAAGACTCAATTGTAACACCCCCTTCCCGGCCTGGTAGAAAACATATTTAGAGATCAGAACTTATTTCAGAGTTAAAAAAAAATCATTTTAGAGTATTTTATTAATCTTTTCTAACACTTAAAACATTAACGTATTAACAGCTTACTCAAATTGGGATCCATTTTAAAAAAATTTCGAACTTAGGGAGTAAATTATAATTTTTACAAATTAGGGGTCCTTATCTGAATTCGTGTTATCATACTGAAATTAAACTTACTAATTATTAGCTTGTGAAATATCATTACTAACGGAGGTCGTTTACCTATCCGATGAGACGATACAATATTTAGTGACTATTTTGTGAACAGTTCAAAACAGTTTCCATTCGAATTAACCTATCAAACGAATTCCGAATCTTACCAAATTTTATCAGCAAGTATAAAATCTATATTTCTAATAGCATGTCAAGTTTTAAGGTATTTCGAATCAATTTACTTAATTTTCACCTTTTAGCACGTATAAGCTCAATTTTACTAGTTTTAATCATTCTCGAACATGATAAATACCATATTTAACTCTTGCACAACATTATTCTATCAAAAAGCACACATATGACATGTCTAGACCATATGCCACCATACTAGGAGTTCATAAGGACAAAACACATTACTCTTAGCATGTGGTGACTTGCCGATCCTTTGACTACTCCGATCTCGAACCGAACACTTTGTTAGCCTGAAATGTTATGCAAATGAATGCATTAGACTTACATAGTCTAAGTGAGGTAGCCAATAACAATGAATGAGCATGTTATGCAATGCTGCATACTTCAATGGAACATTTAACATAAACAATTTATAAACATATTATAAATGAAAGGTATGTTATCCAATCATAACAAAAGCAATATCAATAATCAATTTTTTCTCTTGGACCGATTCAACAGTATTTGGATACGCGAATTCCACCACATCACCAACAATAATGGTCGTGTCATAATCCCTCCGCCGCACCAATTGACCAATACACAACACATCCCTCTGCCGCACCAATGGCCGAAGCCCAATACCCGTACCAATGAGCTCATGAATTCTATAGCATGCCAATTGTATCTAATACTTCGAATCCAAGGTTCATTGTTCATGATTCATAACAATATTTCATATCAATAAACAATATCAATAATTCATGTCATACTTATCACATGTCAATGCTTTCAATGATTTTCATGACAACAATAATCATACTATGAATTATAGAATCAATGCAATGCTTACCGTACATTTACCAACATATGATCGATGACGTAAAGCTTCTAACTCAAAGGTTATTTTTAAGAAAATATAACGGCACATTCGAGTAGGCCCTTGCCAAACTCGAGACGCTACTACACTCACATATCAGAACATAGAAACAAAGATCGGAATGACACCATGTCACCCGAGACAAATGCATCTACACTCACCTCGATATTAGGGTTCCCTTATAACGTCACCTTTTCCTTGATTGACAGTCGTCCTTCATCGATTTTTTAAACCCGACGTTACCAAAGATTCGATATTACTATATCGAAAATATCAGACCACCAATATAATACTGAACCACCTAAATATTTTTTTTCTATCTTTACTTCACTGAATCCCGCTATATTTTCTTACCAAATGCGCCAATCACCCCTATTTATACTAACATTTCCGGCCTCTCCTATGGTTTCCCATTGCCCACGTTAAGGTGGTGGTGGCATGGCCTAAAGCCATGTTTAGCCACGTGTGATGGGAAAATGCCACCTTAATTGGCTTTAAGCCGCATGTCCCTAATGTGGGGAATTCACGGTGGTTTCCTTCAATTTGAAGGAATCAACGTGGGTCCCCCCACTCAACATTATTCATTTCTTTTAATAATAATAATAATAATGAAATATCATATATTAACCCGAAAAATATTTATTGGTTCAGATAAAATCTAATAAATTATTCAATCTATATAAAATATTCGGTCACCGGAACTTAATTCCGACTAGACCGGTTTTTGGGATGTGACAGAAACTATCATGCTTGCTGGAACTGTGGATCGAGAGACCACTTCAGAAGAGAGTGTCCGCATCAGGCGGCATAGGCACCGATTCAGGCACAGGCTCTTGCGAGAGCGATCGACTATCAGAGAGGTCATGGTTACTTCCAGCCAAGGGCTGATGCACCTAGGATAGAGGCACCGAGGAATCTTGCTCATGTAGTGGTAATTCAGCCAGAGGTCGGTGGACCAACTAGAGTCTATGCACAGAGAGAGGCATGGAATGACACATATGTGATAGCAGGTAATTTTGAGTTACAATCCATGTCTTTTCTTTCCTTAGTTGATTCGGGTTCCACGCATTCTTACATTTTGAGTGAGCATGCAAAGAAGTTAGACATACCTGTTGAGATCTTAGACGTAGGGATGCATGTGACTAGTTCCTTCGGTGAGACAGTTGTAGTTAGACGGATGTATAGGAGGTGTCCGCTGAAGATTCAGGGTCATGTGTTTCCTGTTGATATGATGGAGCTTCCGTTCTACGGTTTTGATATTATTTTGGGTATGGATTGGTTGGTAGAGCACAGAGCTAGTGTAGATTTTGAGACAAAGAGAATTTCGTTGAAGCTTTCCGATAGCTACAAGGTAGTGGTAGTAGGCGAGAACATTAAGTTTTTGTCGAATGTTGTGTCGGCTTTAGAGGCTCATAGGTTGATGGACTCCGACTGTGGGGCTTATTTAGCGTATATGATGAATCCGAATATGAGCGAGGTTAGACCGAAAGATATCAGAATAGTTTGTGATTTTCCGGATGTGTTTCCAGAAGAGTTACCAGGTTTGCCTCCTGACAGAGTTGTAGAGTTTGTGATTGAGATTGTTTCAGGTTCTACTCCAGTTTCTATTGCTCCATACCGTATGGCTCCGAAAGAGTTGAAAGAATTGAAAAGTCATCTTCAGGAGTTGTTAGACTGAGGTTTTATTAGGCCTAGTAGTTCTCCTTGGGGTGCTCCCGTGTTGTTTGTGAAGAAGAAGGATGGCAGTATGAGGATGTGTATTGACTACAAGCAGTTGAACTAGTTGACAGTAAAGAACAAGTATCTGTTGCCTCGTATAGATGACTTGTTTGATCAGTTGAGAGGTGCCTCAGTGTTTTTGAAGATAGATTTGAGATCAGGGTACTATCAGTTGAAGGTAAAAGAATGTGATGTTCCGAAGACAACTTTTAGGACTAGATACGGTCATTATGAGTTCCTTGTGATGCCGTTTGGGCTCACGAATGCACCAGCAGCTTTCATGGATATGATGAACAGAGTTTTCCGAGACTATCTAGACCGATTTGTAGTTGTTTTCATAGATGATATCCTTGTGTACTCAAGATCAGAAGAAGAACATGATGAGCACTTGAGACTTGTTTTGTAGAGATTGATGAGTAATCAGTTGTATGCTAAGTTGAGTAAATGCAAGTTCTGGATCAGAAAGGTTGTGTTTCTTGGCCACGTTGTATCAACTGAAGGTATCCGCGTTGATCCGACGAAGATTGAAGCTATTGTTGAGTGGAAACAACCTAAGTCAGTGAAAAAGATTAGAAGTTTCCTAGGACTAGCCGGTTACTATAGGAGGTGCGTTGATGGTTTCTCTAGGGTAGCTGCTCCGTTGACTAAATTGTTGCAAAAAGAAGTGAAGTTTGAGTGGTCAGATGCGAGACAGAAGGCATTTGAGAAATTAAAAGAAGCTTTGACGAATGTTCTAGTGTTAGTACAGCCAGTTTCAGGGAAAGAGTTCGTGATCTCTAGCGATGCTTCCTACGTAGGTTTAGGTTGTGTTCTGATGCATGAAAGGAGAGTTGTTGCCTATGCTTCGAGACAGTTGAAGGTGCACGAGAAGAACTACCCTACGCACGATATTGAGTTAGCAGCAGTTGTGTTTGCGTTGAAGATTTGGCGTCACTACTTGTATGGTGAAAAGTGTACGGTTTACACTGATCATAAAAGCTTGAAATATTTGATTACTCAGAGAGAGCTGAACTTGAGACAGAGAAGATGGCTTGAGCTGTTGAAAGACTATGATTTGACTATTGAGTACCATCCGGGTAAGGCAAATGTAGTGGCCGATGCGTTGAGCAGAAAAGTTGTAGTTGAGTTGCGAGCTATGTTTGCTAGATTGAGTGTATCAGATGACGGTGGTTTGATTACAGAGTTACAAGTGAAGCCTTCGTTGATTCAGATGATCAGAGAGAAACAGTTGCGAGACGTATCTTTAGCTTCTCATGTTCAGGACATTGCAGAAGGTAGGCCGACAGAGTACAACTTTAGTGATGAGAATGTGTTGTGTTTCAGAGACAGAGTTGTAGTACCTAAAGATGTTGAGTTGAGACGTATGATTCTGAGCGAAGCACATTCGAGTCCTTTTTCTATGCATCCGGGCAGTACTAAGATGTACCGAGATCTGAAGAGTGATTACTTCTGGGTTGGTTTGAAGAAGGATGTAGCCGAGTTTGTGAGACGTTGCATGGTTTGTCAGAGAGTAAAGGCAGAACATCAGGTTCCTTCGGGTTTGTTACAGCCTTTGAAGATTCCAGAATGGAAATGGGAGAGAATCACTATGGATTTTGTGTCAGGGTTGCCGTTGTCTCCTTCGAAGAAGTATTCTGTCTGGTTGATAGATTCACTAAGTGCGCTCATTTCTTAGCAGTGAACACCACAGATTCTTTAGACAAGTTGGCAGATTTGTACATCCGCGAGATTGTGAGGTTGTATGGAGTTCCGAAGTCTATTGTATCAGACAGAGATCTGAGATTCACAACGAGGTTCTAGGGTTGTTTGCATAGTGCCCTAGGTAGCCGTTTGCATTTTAGTACTTCGTATCATCTGCAGTCTGATGGTCAGTCAGAGCGAGTGATACAGGTATTAGAGGATATGCTCCGTTGTTGTGTGATTGACTTCCAGGGTTCTTGGGAGAAGCATTTGCCCTTAGTCGAGTTTGCTTACAACAACAGTTATCAGGATAGAGGCATTGTATGGTAGACAATGTAGGACTCCGATCTGTTGGGCCGAAACGGGTCAGAAGTTGTTACCTATGCCAGATTTGCTTAAGGGGACTACTGATAAAGTGAAGTTGATTTGTGACCGTTTGAAAGCAGCTTCTGATCGTCAGAAATCTTATGCCGATTTGAAGAGAAAAGAGATTGAGTTCTCAGTGGGTGAGAAAGTGTTTCTGAAAGTATCTCCGTGGAAGAAGGTAATGTGATTTGGTCGGAAAGGCAAGTTGAGTCTGAGGTTTATCGGTCCGTATAAGATAGTTGATCGGATTGGGCCAGTAGCTTACCGTTTGAGATTTCCTTCAGAGTTAGAGAAGATCCACAATGTTTTCCATGTGTCGATGCTTAAGAGATATAGATCAAATCTGTCTCATGTTATGCCTGTTGAGGAGATGGAACTGAATATGGATTTGTCTTACAATGAAGAACTAGTTGAGATACTTGCTTCTGATAGCAAGGTGTTGCATGGTAAGACCATAGAGTTGGTCAAGAAGTTGTGGAGACATAGAGGTGTGGAAGAGGCCACGTGGGAGAGGAAAGCTGATATGCTTGAGCAGTTTCCATACATGTTTCTGTCAGGTAATTTCGGGGACGAAATTCTTTAAGTGGGGGGGGAGTTGTAACACCTGGGTTTGGGGGTCGGGTGAAAATAAAATATTAAAATATTATTTTGGGCCTCGTATTTTCAAAACAAATAAATTTATGTTGGACTTATTTTAAATCAAGCCCAAATTGCCATGGATTTCTTCCTATTGTGAATATCCCATTTCATTAAGGGTAAATGAGTCTTTTGACATTTTAAAAGAAACAAACAAATAAAAATTAGCTTTTTCACTCATCCTCTTCCCCTCTTCTCTTCCATTTCCAAGACAAGTTCCTCCCTCATCTCAAGTTCACTATTCCATCACCATACACCCTTATCTTTGGAGATTTTTGAAAGGTAAACATGTTTTTTACTTGTCCTCACTTTCCTCTACATGTCTATACCGTTAGTTTTCATTAAAACCCATGGTTTTACATTTTGGAGTTTTGAGGTTTTGGATTAAAAATGTTATCTTTGTTTGCTTTTAGTTAAGCTTTTGATTTGTTGAGGTTAGATGAGTTATATACTATCTAAAAGGTCCAACATAACCAATTTTTACAAGGTTTTATAATGATTCCCAGATTTGGGTTTGTTGGGGGGTTTTAGAGGGGTTTAAGGTTGGGTTTTGGGGCTGTTTTGGGTGAGAACTTGAGGGTTGATGGTTAGACTATGTTTGAGGGTTGTTTTGGGTGTATTAGATGACACTTGGGAGGTTGGAAACATGGTTTTCTGATTTGGCTTTTGGACAGCTCGAAAATGGCACTTGTGGGGTTGTCTTTAGCTTGAACTCATGTGAATTATGCTTGGATTGCTTTTCGGGTTGCTACAGTGATTTGTGGACTGAAATGTGGTTGTTTTGATTGAGTTGGATTGTTTAGAAGCAATGAATTGTGTTGGTGAAGCCTCGGGAACGAATCCGGATAGCTTGGTGGATTGATCGGCTAGAGTTGTTGAGCTTGGAGTAGTCGGTGAGTGGTTCTATGTTTTTAAATTGGTTTTCAAATGTTGGTTCAAGCATGTGGACCTAAGTCGGGCTTGGTAAACCCACCTAGAGTTGAGATTCGATTGGTAGTCTAATATCAAGCTTTAGTTCGAAGACTATGGTTGAACTTGAGCATTGTGTGTTTATGCCTCTTGATCTATATTCATTGTGATTAATGTTGTTATGTATATTGTGATATACATGTGTGTTGAGGCATGATGTTTGATGCATTGTGATATGCATGGAGTTGTGGAATGTGGTTTGTGCATGATGGTAAATCATGGTGAGTACGTGCTAAGCACGGAATTTGGTAAGAAAGTTGTGAGGATGATCAATGAAATGTGTTAGTATTGGCACTAGTATGCTTGGGTACAAATGATCGATAATTAGGATATTTTGTGTGCACACGAGAGTCGAAATGCGCATGTGGTCTTGGTGATGGTAGTCATCAAGATGGAGTACGAGTACGCCCGGAAATCTTCCTTTATATGTTAGCCGGTGATGAGTGGAATCCCATCGATGGGGCGTGAGGATGAGTGGAATCCCCTCCGCATGAAACAGTGATGAGTGTAATCCCACCGTAAGGTAATGGTTGAGTTGTTGGATGTGAGTTCCAACGGTTGTTATCCGCGTATTCGGGTCATAGCTAGGTGCCAATACGTTTGTTAAATGAGTTTCCGTATGGTTGTGTTTGTGGACATGTTGAGCATGGCATGATATTGATATTATGTTCATGCATCATATATATTTAACTTATGTGGTTCGAAGGTAAGAAAACATGCATCCTTTTTTGGTTGTGTTGCTCGTGCTTGGACCCTGCATTGTCGAGGTTTGTTTTATGAGCTTACCCTCACTAAGCTTTACGCTTACGCTCTCTTTTGTTCGACAATGCAGATCCGTAGTTCGTGGGTTGCTTGTGCAAGGAGAGGGCCTCCAAGTGTGCTAGTTGTACTTTTGCTATCCTCAAGTATGAATTTTTAAGTTATAGATTTAATAGATGAGCAATGGGATTTGTGTTGTTTCCTTGTGTTAGGAGCTTGTTTAGACTCCTCTAATATGTTGATGTTATGGTGTGGCTTGTTGATGCCTTGTTTGAATTGTAAACCATGCTTGTAATGCGTAACATGAATGTTTATGTGTTTTGTTTCTAAGGCATGAAACCTTATAATGCAATGCATGCCTCTTTTATGGTGAATGATGGATCCCTTATGAATGTATGACCTTTACATGTATGTTATGTGTTTTGAGCGTGTTTGTATTAGGGTGTATGCCTCTAGAGTTTATGTGTGTATGTTGTGTTTGCTTTTTGAAGTTGTTGGGGGCGTTTGGGATCGTTTAGAGATGATTAAACTGGTTTTGGGAACTCACAGACTGCAGGTGTTTCGGAACGGGTAAGGCTGTTTCGGAACGGGTATGGCTCCAGGGACACCTGTATCGGAACGTGTTCCGGTACGCGTTCCAATACGGTTTGGCTACTGTGAGCCCATGTTCCTATACGAGTCTCGAAACACTTTGGCTACTGTGAGAGCATGTTTCGGAACGTGTTTCGGAACGTCTAGGCGAAATGGACCCCTGTTCCGAAACGGGGTCGATGTGTTTCGGTACGGGTGTCTGGCTTTTTAAACTGGGTCCCGTGTTTCGAAACGGGCAAGCCTGTTTCGAAACACATGCCTAAAATGTGGGCTTTTGACATCTCTAAAGGTTCTCAAGGGTTGGGCTTAGGCCCTGTTTGTTGTTGGCTTTCTTGTGAGTCTTGTTTTCCGCTGTCGCTTCACGCACAGGTCTAATTTAATCCATCTAGACAAGATAATAAATGAAAAGGTTTTCTCGGGTTGCTAACCGAAGTGAAGCCTTAACGGGTTTCACCTCGGTTATCCCTGTGTAGCCCACTCAGACCGGTCAGTCGCCCGGACCGGGACGAGGGGGTTACAGATGACCACTCTTCCGAGCCCATTGTTCTGACAGACATGAACCCAGTTGCTAGAGGAATTTTAGGATGTTTTTCAGGCGCCAAATAAATTGCCACCCGAAAGAGATTTTGATCACGCCATTCACCTTTAACCGTCCAGCAAGCCAGTGACAGTGAAACCTTACCGTTACCCATACTTTCAGAAAGCATAGAGAGAACACCAAGTTCAACAGCTACTTGACCAATAATTTATCCGATGGAGTCAGAGTCCCTTCTCTTCGCCGGTGTTGTTGGTTAAAAAAGACGGTACGTGGCGCTTTTGCATTGATTATAGAGCTTTGAATGCCATCACCATTCGGGATAGGTTTCACATTCCTATGGCTGAGGAACTATTTGATGAGTTGGGTGGGGCGCAATTTTTCTCCAAATTAGATTTGGTCTCCGGTTACCATCAGATTCGAGTCTGAGATTCCGATGTCCACAAAACGACATTTCAAACACACGAAGGTCACTACGAATTCCTCGTCATGCCTTTCGGCCTCACCAAACGCCCCTTCCACCTTCCAAGCTACAATGAACGAGGTATTCAAGACTTTCTTGCATAAATTTGTTTTAGTATTTCTGGATGACATCTTAATTTACAGTGGGTCTTGGCACGAGCATTTGGCTCATGTAAAACTGGTGTTGTCTAAGCTAAGGGATTGTGGGTTGGTGGCCAAAGCTTCCAAATGAGTGTTTGGTCCAGATCGAGTGGAGTATTTTAGGCACTTATTGACTCGAGAAGGGTTGGTAGTGGATCCTCAAAAGATCTAGGCTATCAATGCTTAGCCACAACTGAGGGGAGTCAAAGGAGTGAGGGGTTTTTTCGGCCTTCCTGGGTATTACCGCAAATTTATAAAAGGATTTGCTTCCATTGCTGCTCCCTATCAGACTTATTGCGCAAGGAAGCCTCTTTTACTTGGACTGCAGTCGAGCAAGAAGCATTTGAAAAGCTCAAACACTATCTATGCACTTCACCAGTCCTAGGATTGCCCGATTTCACCAAAGGATTTATCTTGGAAACGAATGCATCTGGAGTTGGGATTGGAGGTGTTTTGCATCAAGGAGGAAAACCTTTGGCTTTTTACAGCCAGAAACTAAGCCCCAAAATGCAAGCTGCTTCAACATATCATCGTGAAATGTTTGCCATCACACAGAGTGTCGAAAAGTGGAGACAATATTTGCTAGGCCGAAAGTTTGTCATCATTACTGATCAGCGATCTTTGAGGGAGTTAACCCAGCAAAAATCCAGACTCTGGAACAACAGAAGTGGTTGTCCAAATTGCTCGAATACGATTTTAAGATCAGATACAGGTCTGGCAATTTGAATGAAGCGGCGGATGCATTGTCCAGAGCAATGGAAGGAAGTTGCATGGCTATGTCTCGACATGTGTTTGGGGTACTTGATGATATTCGAGCGGCTAGTTTAATAGATCCGACATTGAGCACTTTGCGCGCAACACTTAAGAATAATCCCCATCTTCATGTTGATTATAAGGACAACGATAGGTTGATCATCTTTAAAGTACGCATCGTCGCACCAAATGAAACTGTGCTCCGAACTTTATTATTGAGGGAGTTCCATGATTCCAAAATGATAGGACACGCAGGTATAAACCACACTTATCAGCGAGTGGCATCGATTTTTTTTGGCAGAATTTGAAGCGCGATGTCAAAAATTTTGTGAGAAATTTCCAAACGTGTCAGCGCATGAAAAGTGAAAGTTTGAAACATGCTGGTCTGTTACATCCACTTCCTATTCCGGAATGCGTCTTTGAAGATTTACACTTAGACTTTATTGTGGGGTTGCCCAAATCCAACGGGAAAGAAACCATTTTAGTCGTAGTTGATTGACTGTCGAAATATACTCATTTTTCCCTTGCCCAGGAAATTCGACAGCGAAACAGTGGCAAAGATGCTCGTTCAAGGGGTCGTGAAGCTTCATGGTATTCCTAGATCTTTGGTTAGTGATCGTGACAAGGTTTTCACTAGTACTATTTGCACCGAGATGGTGAAGCTGCAGAGAACCGAACTATGTATGAGTTCGGCCTACCACCTCCAAACGGATGGGCAAACCGAAGCCCTTAATAGATTTTTGGAGATGTACTTAAGATGTCTAGCAGCTGACGATCCAACTAAGTGGGAGAAATTTCTACCTTGGGCAGAGTACTGGTACAACACCTCTTATCAAAGTTCGGCAGGCATGACACCATTTAAAGCCCTTTATGGTCGAGATCCTCCTATCTTGATCGATTATTTAGAAGGTACCTCACGCCACGATCTGGTTACCCATGCCCTCCAGGATCGCGAAGAGATACTGCGGCTGTTAAAGAGGAATTTGTTGCAGGCTCAAAATCGAATGAAGATGCAGGCAGATCAACACCGACGTGAAGTGGAACTAGACATTGGAAGTTGGGCGTTTGTGAAGCTTCAGCCCTATCGGCAGCTGTCTCTTCGCCTGCGACGACAACAAAAGCTCAGCCCCCGTTTTTTCGGACCTTACCAAGTGCCGCAGAAGGTGGGAGCGGTGGCGTATAAGTTGAGGCTGCCCGATTCTGCTCGTATCCATCCCGTCTTTCACATCTCACAGCTTAAGTCGTGCCGCGGACAACCAATGCACCAGGTTACACCATTACCTCTGCTACTTGACTCCGCTGGCCATTGTGACGATCTCTCGAACCTTGAGCACTAGGTTCCATTCGAAGATGGGGTGATGTTATGGAACAAGGCCCTGTCGACCCCAGTGACAGTAAAACTTCCATACCAGTGGTGAGTCAACAGGAGAATGTCCAACTGGAAGATGACAACCAAAGGCAGCCATGCAAAGGCAAGAGAGAGAGAAAGGCTCCAACAAATCTAACTGATTTGTTTGTTATTGAATCATTAGGAGGATACTATTTAATTATCTTGTTTGTAAGCCAATGGCATGAAAAACCAAGAAAACCAAAATTTTCTACTGAAATCTATCATCTTTTCCTTCCATATCTGTATGCCTTATTTTTTTCTACTAAGTTCATAACACACATGTGATGGCCATTCACATTCAAAGTCATCTAAGAGAGACAAGAATTCATCTCGAATATAAGATACAACGTATAAAATGGCTGGCAAAAAGCCGGAAAATGCTGATACAAAGTGTTACTTTGATCTGACTCGGGAACTGCATCAGAGATAAAACTTGTATTCATTTTTACATGTGTCACCACATTATTGGAGGATTTTAAACATTCTATCAATCGTTAAAGAGGCTTGCCACTGAGCCAAGCTTGTTTTTGTGAAATGCATAGGCTTGCCACTAAGCAAAGCTTATTTTTGTGAAATGAAGTACAACATTTAATATATGTGTTAGAACATTGTTAATGAAAAATAGAAGAAACACAAAAATTGGGACGGTGCAAAGCTTATTTTTTTTGTAAAATATAGTACAATATTTAATATATGTGTTAAAACATTGTTAATGCCTCGGAAAATGGAGAAAATATGGATTTAGAGAACTCAAACATGACATATTTATAATGCATAAAAACATCTAACACAATTAAATAAACTTAATAATTAAACTAAAGTTAACAATATTTTGTATATATTTTAAATTATAGTTAGTGCACGATTTAAAATAAAAATAAAAAAATATTAAATTCATTTAACGAATCCAAACACACGAACATTTTTATTTTTCCAGGCATTTTCTCTAAAATCAAGTCTACCTTGAGGGTCAAAAGGAGCTTTAAACCCGATAATAATAATAATCTATACTTATTATAAAATTATTAAGTTGGTGATTGATTTTGTGTTGTTGGTTAATTGAGTACTAACTATAATTTAAAAAATATTCTTAACTTTAGTTTAATTATTAGGTGTATTTAATTGGGTTAGATGTTTTTATGCATTATAAGTATATCATGTTCGAGTTTCCTAAAACCATATTTTCTCCTTTTTTTCAGGCATTAACAACGTTCTAACACATATATTAAGTAATGTACTATACTTCACAAAAATAAGCTTTGCCTATTAGCAAGCCCATGCCTCTTCCACCAAGGGGTCCTTGGTTCAAATCCCCTAGTCTCAATTTTTGTGTTAGCTTCCATTTTTCATTAACAATGTTACAACATATATATTAAATGATGTACTTCATTTCACAAAAATAAGCTTAGCCTAGTGCCAAGCCTATGCCTTTTCCACTAATGGGTCTTGGGTTCAAACCCTTTAGTCCCAATTTCATGTTACTTCTATTTTTCCTTCTCCAATCAGGTGATACGTGTCATCACCTGATTGGAGGGGGAAATTAATTTATTTTATTAGATTAAAATTAGGACCAAATTGATAGATTGTTTAAATATAGAGGACCAAATGTGTAATTATACCAATTTTATTTAATAGTCCCGTCAACTTTTCTGTTTTTGTTAACGGTTAGTGGTTGTAAAACCAATGTTTGATTTTGATATAACAAATAATTTAAGGACTAAATTGCAAAGTAAATAAATTTTTAAGTACTCAAAATACTCACATTTGACAAGTAAAACTTATACTTAAAATGATTTGAAATCAAAACTTAAACCCCATATACTTTTCTAAGTGTTTCAAAGCTAAAATACTCAAAATTGCCCAGACGTTTCGAAACACCCTCAAAGTGTTTCAATACATTTCGCCACTGGAAACGTCTGTTTCGATACGGACTAATCCGTTTCGAGAAAAGAGTTTCGAAACGGCTAGCCCGTTTCGATACAGCCTTCATCTGAGCTTTTGATTTTTAAGTGTCGTTTTGAAACATCTCAAACTCGTTTCGATACAGGGGTTAAGTATTTTCAATATTGAGCATTAAATGAACTAGCCGTTACTTGTCAAAACTGAACTTTTGAAAAATTAGTTAAGTGTTTCGATACGCCCCTTTGCTGTTTCGAAACACCAATTTACAGTTTCAAAATGTTTCGATACAACCTATAGTCGTTTCGATATGACCCCTTTTTACACTTAAAGCCATTTTATAGTTTCAAACTGTTTCGATATGTCCTATAGTCGTTTCGATACGAGTCCCTTTTTACACACAGTGACTCTTTCATTTTTGGGTGTTCGTTTCGATACAAGGCCTCGTGTTTTGATACGGGTAGTTGCAGAACAACATTTATGGAGGAAAGACAGAGCCCTAACGGCTCTATTGATGATCTCAACAACCCAAACGGCTAGAAATCAATGAGATGGTATAAAAATAAGTCTCAAAAGCTACAACAACAACTATTGAACGTTCAAGCAACATCCAAACAATTATTCCAAATCCTTGAGCTTATAGAGTCAAATTTGTGTACTCAACTTGTAAAATTCTTTGTTTATTTTTCTTTCAAGTTTAGGGAGTGTTTGTTTGTAATTGGACAATTCATTAGTCTTGTGAGAGATAAATTTCTGATTGCCTATCCTTCTCTGTAATTGTGAGTGAATTTGATTAAGCTTTGGGTAGAAAGCTTAATCGGTTTGTAAGGTTGCCTCCTAATCCGAGAAAAGAAGAAGAATCAATAGCGGATTGGTTGAAAATCCTTAGAGGGAGCTAAGGTAGTGGATGTAGAGCTTTTTAGATGCTTGAACCACTCTAAATCCCCTTGTCTCAATTTTCATTTGTTCCTTTACTCCCTTTAAATTTTTAATTGCCAATTCACCCCCTCTTGGTCATTTGTAATTGTGTGATCAACTCAACAATTGGTATCAGAGCTACACTCATTAGAAGGATTACAACCCTCTTGAGTCGATTCTTGGAGAGTTTGATAAAAAAAACTAGAAGCAATGGCATCTACCTCCGGTAACAACTACGAGTCACAATCCATCATTAAGTCATCTTACTTCAATGGTGATAACTATCCTTATTGGAAGATTAGAATGAAGTTCTTCATCAAATCCAATGATTACCTCATATGGAATGTTGTGAAAGATGGCCCAACCATTCCCTTGAAGAGAACCGATGAAGGAAGACTCGTTCCAAAGTCCAAGCACGAAATGACCGATGACGAACGAAAGAAGCTTCAAATCAATGACAAAGCTCTACATATGATCTTTTGTGCTCTTGGACCGAATGTCTTCATGTACAAGTGCTAAAGAGGTGTGGGATGTTGAGTGTGTAAAAGTTCTATTATTTACCCCCTATTTAACCCATATTTCTGTTGCATTCAAGCATAATTCATTGCATTTAGGTTAGTTTACAGTTAGACATCACAAATATATTAAAAGGAACAATTTCTACTGAAATTGGTTGCTTTTGCAGGTTGCTGCTGTAGCAGATAGAGATACAAGCTCTGGGCAGTGAAGCAGAAGAGCTGGAACTTGACAAGCAGTCAAGGAGGACGATGCTGCCATGATTGTCGCCGTGACAGAAGAGGACGACAACAGTTTTGAGGAGAAGAAGCAAAGTGGACCTCGACATATAGAGAAAATTAAGCTCGTATGTCGTGGAAAACCAGTATATTTTTCCAAGCCCTAGATCAGAAGGAATGCCAAGCCCAAAGTTCAAGGAGAGAAAATCCCAAGCAAGAAGGAGGACGATTTAAAGTTAGATTCTCTGAAGATTTAGTCTTTATTAGAGTTGTACTTTAATTTAAACTTGTATTCTTGCTATTTTAGAAAACTTGGACCCAAAGCCTATATAAGGGCATGTATTTCGACCTAGGAGGGACATAACCTATCTCTAACCTTCTTCCCAAAACCCTAGCCGTTTTCATCCTCTCATCATGTTCTAATTTCCCTTTAGGGCCACGGGTTGTCTTGTAAAGTAGTTGCAAGGGTTGCTTTTGTCTTAGGAATTTTCAGTTCAATAAAATAAACTTCAAGTTCTCTTATTCTGGTTATTAACATCTTGCAAGAGTATCGGGAGAGCATTGCGAGGTTATCTATTTACTTAATATCGGGAGAGTTAAGTATACGAAAGGAATAAGTGTGAGTTCTCTAGTTTATAGTTGAAGTATCTCGGACCTAGGGATATGACGAGGTTAAGTGGCTAAAGAGGAATTCAACAACATCGGTGTTCATCCTTCGATTCACGCCGGGAGGTATCATCAAAGACGTGTTCATCGACAGACTTGGACCTAGGGATAGGCCAAGGCACAACAGGGATTCTTGCCAAACTTGTTGTACGAAGTTGAGTGTTCGCTGCTGCGACAAGCAACAGACTGCCGCTGCGACAGGTGATGCCGCGACGGGGACGACGACAAAGCTGGATTTCCTAGACATAGCAATACCTACACTACTGAGCAATTCATTACCAGCCCATTCTCTTTATCTTAATTTCTCTACTTTTATTTTACAGTATTCTTTATTACTCTCGTGACAACTTTTTAAATCATTATTTTTACTCTCGTGCATTAATTCAAGGTGAAGCTATTAGCTCAGTCCCTGTGGAGACGATATCCGATACTTCCGTATCACTTTACTACTTGCGTCGTGTACACTTGCACTACAATTGCGAAAGACACTTTTACACGCAACAAGTTTTTGGCGCCGTTGTCGTGGACTGGCAACATAACTCTACCTTTTCTTTTACTGCACTTTTCTTTTTTTTTAATTCTATTTTTATGTTTTAATCTGGTTTGCTCAACTTTTGCTTTTCACAAGGTTTCTTGTTTATGCGCAGATCGAGACGAGGAGAAGAACCTGAGTATCCATTAGATCCTAAAATTGAACGTTCGTTCAATCTTAGGATCCGACTTCGTCACGTACTAGCCAGGAACGAGTACCTTGAGGAACAGTTAGAGACAATGCAAAACCAAGGGAATCCCCAGGTTGATAATCCTGCCAGAGATGGAGAGATTATCCCTCCTGTCGGCGACCCGCCTGCCGCTGCCGCACGACGGTCCAGCCGTGACTACATGCTGAATGATCATGTAGAACTAGAAACCACGTTGCCGGATATAGATGTTGACAACTTCGAGCTGAAACCTGTTATGTTCAGCATGATCAACAATGCCGGTCAATTTAGTGGTACTGCTACAGAGGATGCTAGGGAGCATCTCAAAACGTTCCAGGAAATCTGTGGTTCGTTTAGACTACCAGGAGTTAATCTGGAGATACTGAGGCTTCGGTTATTTCCAAATTCATTAAGGGACAGAACAAAGACTTGGTGGAATAAACTTACGCCGGGTTCAATTAGAACTTGGGCAGATTTGACTACTGAATTTTTATCTCGTTTTAATCCTTCACACTTATCTGAGCGATTACGTAATGAAATTGCTACTTTTCAGCAGGAAGATGACGAGCCAATGCACGAGGCCTGGGACAGATTTACCACTCTTCTACAGAACTGCCCAATGCATGGATTCCCCATCTGGAACCAGGTAACCAAGTTATATAATGTTGTCAATTTACAAACTCGTATTCGAATTGATTCAGCAGCAAACGGATTACTACTAGACAAAGACCTAGATGAGGCAATGCAAGTATTGAAAAATCTGGCTAAAAATGAGGAGCATTTTCTGACAGCAAGAAGAGGGGGCAAACGGGTCTTAGCTGTTAAGGATTATGAGGCCGACAGCACGATTAAATCACAGGTGGCATACCTCACTAAGGCAATGAAAAAACTTTTGAACGATGATTCACAGTCGGTATTTGCTGTCGAAGAGGTATGTGAAATTTGTGAAGGAAATCACAGTTCGGATGAATGTCCTATACAGTTAGAAGAGGGAAAGTATGTTGGAAACTACAACAAGCAGAATTATAACTCCAACAACTACAATCCCAGTTGGAGAAAGGATCCCAAGTTCTCTTGGAGTAATCCTAATAATGCCATGAATCCTCAAGCACACAATAATCAGAATTAGGGAGGACCTAGGTTGCTGACTCGACAGTAACTGCAGCCGCAGCAGCAGCAACAGCCACCAGCTGCCACAAACAGTATACTGGAACAGACTCTGGCTACGTTTATGTCTCAGACAGGAACTTATATTGAGAACATGAATCAATTTGTCAAGAAGACGGAGACATTCATGGATAAAACAGAGATGCAGATGACAAATCATGAAGCTACTCTGAAATTGTTGGAGACACAGATGAGTCAGGTTTCCCAGCATATCAACCCCAGGCAGACTGGCGGATTTCCTAGCAATACTGAAAATGCTAGGCAGCCCACACATGAGCAGTGTAAAGCCA
Source organism: Hibiscus tridactylites (assembly GCA_958450335.1). Taxonomy (NCBI): domain Eukaryota; kingdom Viridiplantae; phylum Streptophyta; class Magnoliopsida; order Malvales; family Malvaceae; genus Hibiscus; species Hibiscus tridactylites. The sequence goes on along the minus strand of OY288279.1, from coordinate 53,500,614 downwards.
TTACTACTAGGAGTGGGAAGAAACTACTAGGGCCAGAGAAGGAAGCGGAAACAGTGAAGAAACCAGCCTTGGATATACCTGCCGAGGAAGCTGCCCTGACAGGTAAAGAACAGCCTATTGTCGATGCGCTTGTCACGACAGCAGAAGCGACAGAGGAGAAAGATGATGAACCCAAACCTCCTCAGATTCGTATGCAGTGGGAAGAACGTATTGCTGATTATCGTCCCCCACCTCCTTTTCCTCTACGGTTAGAGAAACTGAAACAAGAATCACAGCTTAAAAAGATTTATGATATTTTTAAGTAGGTTCATATCAACATCCCGTTGTTTGATGCCGTTAGGGAGATGCCCGGTTATGCCAAATTTCTCAAGGATGCCATGTCGAAGAAATCTAGACTTGGGGAATTTGAAACGGTTAAGATGACAGAAGGATGCATGAGTATTCTGCACAAGCATCCACCCCAGAAAAAGAAGGATTCGGGGAGCTTCATCATACCTTGTGTAATCGGAGATAAATATGTGGGTAAGGCACTTTGTGATCTTGGTGCTAGTATAAATTTAATGCCAAAATCTGTTTTTTAGAAATTAGGTATTGGAAAAGCTCGACCCACAACAGTAATTCTGCAGCTGGCAGACCGCTCTTACGTTCATCCGGAAGGAAAAATCGAAGATATTCTGGTAAGAGTGGATAAGTTTATTTTTCCTGCTGACTTTCTTGTTTTAGATTGTGAAGCAGATGAAAACGCACCAATCATCCTGGGGCGACCCTTCTTAGCCACGGGAAGATTACTAATTGATGTGGAAAAAGGAGAACTCACCATGAGAGTGAACGATCAAGAAATAAAGTTGAATGTTCTGCAAGCTATGAAGCATGCTGATGCAGAAGAAGAATGCAAGGTTATCACTGAAGTTACCCTTAACCAACCCTGCATCAGGTCGGGCTGTCACGACATCAACATTGGTCACTACCTTGGCAGCCACTTACAGGACTTTCACGACAGCACCGACGACAGCAACTCCTCAGAATCCGATACATCAGATAATGAAGATTAGGAGGAGGTAAACTGGATAAGCGATCGTCCAGGTAAGTTATTCGAGCCTTTAAATTATACCTCGGATAACCATGCAATTCAAAAGCCATCAACTGTTGAACCCCCTGTTTTAGAACTTAAACCCCTGCTAGGGCAACTAAAATATGCTTTTCTTGGTTTAAATGATATGTTGCCCGTAATCATCTCTTCCAAGTTGATGCAGGAACAGGAACAATAGTTAATAGGGATGCTGCAGCAGCACAAAAAGGCTATTGGATGGACGATAGCTGATATTCAAGGCATTAGTCCGGCATTATGTATGCATAAAATCCTTCTAGAGGATGATCATAAGCCGACTATAGATTCTCAAAGGCGGCTAAACCATGCGATGAAAGAGGTGGTGCGAAAAGAAATAATCAAATGGCTTGATGCTGGAATAATCTACGCCATCTCGGACAACAAATGGGTGAGCCCGGTGCAATGTGTTCCCAAGAAAGGAGGAATGACCGTGGTGACCAACGAAAACAATGAGCTAATCCCAACTAGGACTGCGACCGGTTGGAGGGTTTGTATGGACTATCAGAAGCTTAACAAAGCTACCCGAAAGGACCACTTTCCTTTACCCTTTATTGATCAAATGCTTGATAGATTAGCGGGTAAACCTTACTATTGTTTTCTTGATGGTTATTCATGTTACAATCAAATATCTATCACACCGGAAGATCAAGAAAAGACGACATTCACATGCCCCTACGGAACATACGCTTTTAGGAGAATGCCATTTGGACTATGCAATGCACCAGCCACCTTCCAAAGGTGCATGATGGTCATATTCTCCGATATGGTGGAGGACTTCCTAGAGATTTTTATGGATGACTTTTCAGTCTTTGGAGACGACTTTGAAAGCTGCCTAGGCAACCTACAAAAGGTACTCGAAAGATGCGAAAAAGCAAACTTAGTTTTGAACTGGGAAAAATGTCACTTCATGGTGGATGAAGGGATAGTCCTTGGCCATAAGATTAGCTGTCGTGGCATAGAAGTCGACAGAGCCAAGATAGAAGTGATCGAAAAGCTGCCGCCGCCCACTACAGTCAAGGGAATTAGAAGTTTCTTAGGACATGCTGGTTTTTATCGGAGGTTCATTGCGAACTTTTCAAAAATCACCAAGCCCTTATGCCATCTTCTGGAGCAGAACCGACCCTTCGACTTTAACGATGAATGTACTGAAGCATTCAAGGTTCTGAAGGAAAAACTGGTAACAACCCCAACAGTACAGCCACCAGACTAGACACAACCATTTGAGATCATGTGTGATGCTAGTAACTATGTTGTCGGGGCAGCACTTGGGCAGCGAAGAGACAAACTTTTTCATGTCATATACTATGCCAGCAAAACACTGAACGACGCCCAAGTGAACTACACCACCACATAGAAGGAGTTATTAGTTGTGGTATTCTCCATTTACAAGTTTCGTTCTTACATACTTGGAACGAAGGTCATAGTGCACACATACCACTCTGCATTGAAGTATCTGTTCGCGAAAAAGGATGCAAAGCCTCGATTGATACGTTGGATCCTGCTATTGTAAGAATTCGACCTTGAAATCAAGAACAAAAAGGGGACAGAAAATCAAGTGGCAGATCACTTGTCAAGATTGGAGAAGGGATAGAGTCTACCGACATATGAGACAAACATATTGGAGACCTTCCCAGATGAGCAGCTCTTTGCTGCCGCAGTCACTGCCGCGACAGCCATGGCGGCAGGTAAGTCTTTTGAACTCCCCTGGTATGCTGATTTCGTTAATTTCTTAGTTAGCGGAATAATTCCTCCTGACCTTAATTATCAAGCCAGGAAGAGGTTCCAAAATGATGTTAAACATTATTATTGGGACGAACCTCTTCTTTTCAAAATCTGTGCAGATCAGGTTATACAGAGATGCGTACCACATGATGAACAAGAAGACATACTTCATCACTGCCATGCTTCACAGTATGGAGGACACTTAGGAGGCAACAAAACTGCTGCCAAGGTTCTGCAGTCAGGATTTTATTGGTCGTCACTGTATAAAGATGCGCAAATCTTCTACAAGAGCTGTGACAAGTGCCAACGGACAGGAAACATCTCAAGGAGACACGAGATGTCGTTGTAGAATATTCTTGAAGTCGAGATCTTCGACGTTTGGGGGATTGATTTTATGGGACCATTCCCATCTTCATGTAGGAATCTATACATCCTCCTGGCAGTAGATTATGTATCTAAGTGGGTTGAAGCTATCGCCACTCAAAAGAATGATGCCAAGACAGTTCAAAGGTTTTTACACAAAACATCTTTTCTCAGTTTGGCATCCCTAAGGCGATCATCAGTGATGAAGGGAGGCATTTCGACAATAGGGTTATTGCTGCTGCCTTGAAGAAGTATGGTGTCAAGCATCGGATCGCAACAACATATCACCCACAGACCAATGGACAAGCAGAAATATCCAACAGGGAAGTCAAGAACATTCTTGAAAAGATGGTTAAGCCAACTAGGAAAGATTGGTCTTTACATCTGAATGATGCGTTATGGGCTTATAGGACAGCTTTCAAAACTCCATTGGGAATGTCTCCTTACCGATTGATTTACGGGAAAACATGCCATTTACCTGTCAAGATAGAGCATAGAGCATACTGGGCAATCAAGGCAGTGAATATGGACTTGGACAAGGCAGGGCAGAAAAGGCTATTGCATCTGAACGAAATTGAAGAAATCCGGACAATGGCCTATGACAATGCAAGAATCTACAAGGATAAAAATAAGAAATGGCATGACAAGAAGTTGCTGCCACGACAGTTCTGCCCAGGGCAGCTTGTATTGTTATTCAACTCTAGATTGAAACTCTTCCCAGGGAAGATAAAATCTAGATGGACTGGCCCGTTCCAAGTTGTGCAGGTTTTTCCCCATGGTGCCATCACAATCAGATCTTTAAAAGACGGGCACCAATTCAAAGTCAACGGACAGAGCTTGAAGCATTATCAGGGGACTGAAGCCCCAGGAATGCAGGAAGTGGTTACCTTAGGAGATGCCCCACCTGGCATCCCTAATTTAACCTAATTTTTATTTTTCGTTTTATTATTACTTAATATTTATTAGGAAATAAGATTTATTTTATTTAAATAATGTTTTTATTTTTGTTATTTTTAGGAAATAAAGGAGTTAAGAAGAATAGGAGAAGTGAACTCAGCCCACCATCCATCCACCAGCCCACAAAGCCCAAATCTTGGAGCCTGTCGCGACAGACACGGAAAATACAGGTTGTCAATACGATGTCGCGACAGACACGGAAACGCGTAAAAGACGCGCAGCAGGCACGGAAACGCGTGATAGACGCATCAGACACGCTACCGTGTAACAGTTGGCCCCGTTATTCGCGTCTGCCTTTACAGCTCCAACGGGCAGCAAATCCTTCTCTATATAAACCCCGTTTCATTTTTCCATTTTCACTCACTTCTACTCTTCTTACTTACTCCTCTAGAATTTTTGCTTTCATTTTCATTTTCAAAACCCTTGCAACAATGTCTTCCAGGAATACCCGTAGGAATGCTGCCTCCAGCTCCACCCCGACAGCAACCACCCCACGCTCATTTCAGATCAGAGATATGTGGGAAGAAAGGGGATTCATTTACACTTCAAAGGAGGGAAACTTGGGCCTAAAGTCGTTCATTGCCCGAAAAATTCGAGCTCTATAGTGGCAGATCTTTGCCGAACAGCCTGAGGAGATGAACGTCTCATTGGTGCGAGATTTCTACGCTGTCATTAACAGCAGGACGACTACAATAGTGATCGTACGAGGAAGGGAAGTGTCGTTCGAAGCTGAATACATTAACACACTGTACAGATTCTACGTCGGCAGCAACGACGACACCCGCCAACAGTTCCTCAACACCCTAGACCCTGCTGCCTATGATGATGTCATAGCAGAGCTGACTGATGAAGGAACACAGTGGAACACCAGCCGCAAGAACCCAAGGACGGTAAAGAGGACTCAACTCTTGCCGAAATCCAAGTTATGGAATTCATTTATCAAAAAGCACATCATGCCGTCGTCACACAATACCACTGTTGATCAGCCAAGGTTAGCCTTAATTCACTTCATTTTACATGAGAGACCTATTAACGTGGGCAGCTTTATCTGCGAAAGTATCTTGGAGTGCGCACACCGGCCGACGGGACCGCTTTATCTGCCGTACCTCATCACAGCCCTCTACCGCGGCCATGGGGTACCTAAAGCTGCCACGGATATTAGAGTCCAAGGGAAGGGATGGACGGACAAGAACATACTCAGCTTAATGGAGCTGACTGTTGCCACCCCTCTGTCATCATTTGATCCAGCTGCCACGACAGCAGACACGACAGAGCAGCCGGAGACTGAACCTGCTACCACAGAAGCCAGGCAACAACCAGCAGCAGCAGCCCCAACTGACTCCTCCTCCCAGATCCCCGTTGTTATCCAGAAGTTGGAGGAACGACAGCTCAGTCTGATGAGCTTCATCAGGGATTTTACTGCATCTACGGTACATTTTATCCAAAACTCTTTAAATTTCCCTGATGTCGTATTCCCCACCTTCCCTGCACATTATTTTGCTGTACCAACCCCTGCCCACACCCCAACACCTGCTGCCACACCACGGACACCCTCTGCAGCATCAACACCATCACCTGCCCCGACAGCCGCTGGCAGCAATCGTGTTGAGACGTCTGCCCGTAGAACGAAACGAAGAATGCCATTAGAAGAGCTTGACGCCTTCATCGCTGGTTTTTCTTCCTCCTCCGTTTGGGTCGCAAGCGACAACGAACCCTCTGTTAAGAGGAATCTCTCAAAGGAGTTTACACCAGTCAAGCGACAGAAAAGAGTGGCAGACAAAAACAACATGAAAGGCAGCGGTAGCAGCAGCAGCGACAGCAACAGTGGTGAAGACAGCAGCAACAGCTCAGAAGTCCAGGTTGTAGAGAAACCCCCTCATATCTCCCCAACCAGGATTCAACCACCACGTGAGGCCAAAACAAAGAACACATCTGCCTCCCCCATCCACCAGCCAGTTTAGAAAACTCGTGCCCGCCGCCAGATCAGAGTCAGCAGCAGCAGTGACGACAGCGCTTAAAATTTGAGTTTCTTAACTTATTTTTCTGTTTGCTTATATATTTTGTGATGTATTGTTTTTATTTTTATTTCATCTTGTCATTTTCATTGAGGGCAATGCAACCCTCGAGTTTGGGGGTGGCATCCCTCCATTAATGGAGTCCATTTTAGTTTTAAAAATTATGTCCTTTACATAGTTTATTTTTGGTTAAAAAAAAGAAAATATGAAAATTTTGGCTTAAGACTGTGAACTGAACTTACCTGCCGTGACAGCTCTGTCGTGGCAGTGCCTTTAGGATAGTTTTAGGAGCAGTTTAGAGCCTTTCTATAGTTCTGAAAACTTAAACACTATTTGTGACTGTTATACTGCTTAGAACTCTTTTAGTCAACTAGAATAGGAAGCTTAGCACTTGAATAGCCCCTAGAGGTGCCTAACACTGGCCCTAGGAAAGAAGTTTAGCAAAAGAGACTCAACAGCCCTAGAGGTGCCCGAAACCGGCTCTAGGAAGTTAGCTAGAGGTGCCCAAAACTGGCTCTAGTGAAACTTTAGCTTAAAAATAAATGAAATCGAGTCAAAACAAAAAAAAAATCAAAGGAGCATAAGAAATGCCTTCAAAAGATAAACTTTGGCATAAAAATTCAAGTTAGAGGCTGAAATATTCTAGTGAAACTAATAGAGTCTTGGCATATAACTGTTCACAAGCATGCACACACTGCACGAGGATTATAGTAAGACTCCAGACAAATCCTAAGTTATCCGACGGGATGCTGCCGTCACAGAGAACGAATGGAGGGTAAGGGAAAGTTAACTGTTTTAAGCCAAAACAAAATATTTTATTTTTCTTTAGGACTGAAATGCTTGAGGGCAAGCAAAAACTTGAGTTTGGGGGTGTGTTGAGTGTGTAAAAGTTCTATTATTTACCCCCTATTTAACCCATATTTCTGTTGCATTCAAGCATAATTCATTGCATTTAGGTTAGTTTACAGTTAGACATCACAAATATATTAAAAGGCACAGTTTCTACTGAAATTGGTTGCTTTTGCAGGTTGCTGCTGTAGCAGATAGAGATACAGGCGTTGGGCAGTGAAGCAGAAGAGCTGGAACTGGACAAGCAGTCAAGGAGGACGATGCTGCCATGGTTGCCGCCGTGACAGCAGAGAACGACAGCAGTTTTGAGGAGAAGAAGCAAAGTGGACCTCGACAGATAGAGAAAATTAAGCCCGTCTGTCGTGGAAAACTAGTATATTTTTCCAAGCCCTAGATCAGAAGGAATGCCAAGCCCAAAGTTCAAGGAGAGAAAATCCCAAGCAAGAAGGAGGACGATTTAAAGTTAGATTCTCTGAAGATTTAGTCTTTATTAGAGTTGTACTTTAATTTAAACTTGTATTCTTACTATTTTAGAAAACTTGGACCCAAAGCCTATATAAGGGCATGTATTTCGACCTAGGAGGGACATAACCTATCTCTAGCCTTCTTCCCAAAACCCTAGCCATTTTCATCCTCTCATCATGTTCTAATTTCCCCTTAGGGCCACGGGTTGTCTTGTAAAGTAGTTGCAAGGGTTGCTTTTGTCTTAGGAATTTTCAGTTCAATAAAATAAACTTCAAGTTCTCTTATTCTGGTTATTAACATCTTGCAAGAGTATCGGGAGAGCATTGCGAGGTTATCTATTTACTTAATATCGGAAGAGTTAAGTATACGAAAGGAATAAGTGCGAGTTCTCTAGTTTGTTGTTGAACAATCTCGGACCTAGGGATAGGACGAGGTTAAGTAGCTAAAGAAGAATTCAACAACATCGGTGTTCATCCTTCGATTCACGCTGGGAGGTATCATCAAAGACGTGTTCATCGACAGACTTGGACCTAGGGATAGGCCAAGGAACAACAGGGATTCTTGCCAAACTTGAAGTACGGAGTTGAGTGTTCGCTGCCGCGACAAGCAACAGACTGCCGCCGCGACAGGTGATGCCGCGACGGGGACGACAACAGAGCTGAATTTCCTAGACTTAGCAATACCTACACTACTGAGCAATTCAATACCAGCCCATTCTCTCCATCTTAATTTCTCTACTTTTATTTTACAGTATTCTTTATTACTCTCGTTACAACTTTTTAAATCATTCTTTTTACTCTCGTGCAGTAATTCAAGGTGAAGCTATTAGCCCAGTCCCTGTGGAGACGATATCCGATACTTCCATATCACTTTACTACTTACGTCGTGTACACTTGCACTACAATTGCGATAGACACTTTTACACGCAACATGGGACAAGCTAAATACCACATATGAAGGAACCAACGACGTCAAGGAGACCAAGATTGAGATCCTTAACTATAGCTACGAGAGTTTCAAGATGGAGCTCAAGGAAAGCGTTACTCAAATGTTCGATCTCTTCTCGGTCATCGTCAATGGTCTCAAGGTCTTCGGTGAGACCATTCCCGAAGACAAGCTAGTCCGAAAGCTCCTCTATTCTCTCTCAGATTCATGGGAAGGAAAAAGAATTGCAATCATCGAGGCCAAGAACTTGAAGACCTTAAAGCTCGATGAGTTGGTGGGATCTCTTCTCACTCATGAGATCATGAGGAAAGGAAGAGGCGAGAGAATAGTAGAGAAGAAGAAGGTAGAGGATAATAAGTAAGGAATTACTCTCAAAGCTTCATATGAAGAGAGTGATTCTAGCTTAGATGAGGAGGAAGAAGAATTGGCTATGATAGCCAAGAAATTCGCTCGGTTCATGAAGTCCAATCGGGGAAGAAAGTTCCATAGAAGAGGGGACTTCAAGAACAAGAACAAAGAGGAAGAGAAGGACCAACTCATATGCTATGAGTGCAAGAAGTCGGGGCACATTCAATCCGATTGCCCCCAACTTAAAAGGAAGAGCTTTGGGAAGAAGAAGAAGAAGCTCAAGGCTAATGTTGCTACTTTGAGTGATGAGGAGTCATCCGAAGAGGAGCAAGAAGTTGCTAACCTTTGTCTCATGGCGTTTGAGGAGGATCCAAAGGTAACCTCTAACTCATCTACTTTAGATTTCACTTTTGATGAACTTCATGATGTATATGATGAGTTACAAGAGGTGTATAATGAGTTGGTTGAGAAATACAAAAAATCGGTTTTGAAAAACAAACAAATGATTTTGGTTTTAAGAGCTCAAAACGATTCACTTTCCAAGACCAACTCGGAACTTGAAAAGAAGGTTTTGCTTTTACAAAATTCCTCAAATGAATTTGAAAAGAAATTCATCAATTTGAATAACCTTCTTGAAAAATACCATGATTATCACCATGAGAAGATGGATAAACTAAAAGCTTCTCTTAACACTATTGGGAAAAATAGTTTTGAAAAAGGGAATTCTTCAAAAACCCTAATATGTAAAGAGAAATGTTAATAACTACAAACAAAGAAGCTCTCATAGGCATCCTAGAGATAAAAGAGTTAGGAGTGTGTGGGTTCCTAAGGAACTTGTAATTTCTAACAATATTGATGCTATTTCTTCTTGGATTCCTAAGGGAATCAAGTATTTGGGAGCTAACTCACATGGACCCAAAATGATTTGGGTACCAAAAATAAAGAACTAATCTTTGTTTGTAGGGGGAGCATTGCTACAAGGTCAAATCTTCAAGTCAAAACACATGGTACCTTAATAGCGGATGCTCAAGACACATGACCGGTGACAAGAGTAGATTCTTAGATCTAAAGCCTAAAATTGGTGGAGTAGTGACTTTCGATGAAAACTCCAAAGGCCATATTGAAGGAATGGGCTCCATTAGTAATCACTCTTCAATCTTAAATGAAAATGGTATTTATGTCAACAGTCTAAAACATAATTTGTTGAGCATTAGTCAATTTTGTGAAAAAGGGTTTTAATGTTCCTTTTGATGTTAATGGTTGCAAGATAATGAACATTGAAACTAATAAGATTATGCTCATAGGTCATCGCATAGGTAATATATATATGGTGCATTTAGATGACATAAACATTTAAATGCATGTTTTATAGCTAAAGATGAACATGATGCATGGTTATGGCATAGGAAACTAGGACATGCTAGCATGAGTGTCTTAGAGAAATTGGTTTCCCAAGATCTAGTTAGAGGTTTACCCAAGATAAAATTTTCATTAGATAAAATTTGTGATGCATGTGCCAAGGGTAAACATAAAAGAACCTCATTTAAACCTATTAATGATGTTTCAACTAGTATGGTATTACAATTGATCCATATGGATCTCTTTGGGCCAATTAGGATAATTAGCTTGCGTGGAAATCATATGCTTTTGTGCTTGTTGATCATTTCTCTAGATACAATTGGGTTCTCTTGTTAAGTACTAAAGATGAGGCTTTAGAAAAATTCATCGCATTTTAAAAAATCACTCAAAATGACCTTAGTCAAAATATTTCCCATATTAGAAGTGACCATGGAGCTGAATTTCAAAATCTAGGTTTTAATGATTTTGTAATGAAAATGGTATAATCCATAACTTTTCTGCACCTCGCACTCCTCAACAAAATGGGGTAGTTGAGAGGAAAAATCAAACTTTAGAAGAAATGGCTAGAACCATGCTTTGTGAAAACAATTTACCTAGGTACTTTTGGGCGGAAGCCACAAACACTTCATGCTATATTATTAATAGAGTAATGATTAGATCACTTTGAAAGAAAACCCCCTATGAGATTTTAAAATCTAAAAAGCCTAACATTAGTTATTTTCATCCTTTTGGATGTAAGTGTTTTGTTTTAAACAATGAAAAAGATAATTTGGGTAAATTTGATGCAAAAAGTGATGAAGCTATTTTCTTAGGATATTCTTCAAACTCTAAAGCTTATTGAGTCTTTAACAAAAGAACCTTAGTTGTAGAAGAGTCAATCTATGTGGTCTTCGATGATAACCTCCTTTCGAGGAAGGATTCTTATGATAATGATGATGTAGGAATCATTGAAGCTATAGATGGTGGACAATTATCAAATGTGGATAGGGATCCAACCAAAGAGGAAGAAGCACAAGATCTTTCCAAAGAAGCCTTGAAGGACAAAAATCTTGGCGAAAAGGAAGTGAGCTACCCAAGGGAACTCAACTATGTCAAAGATGGTGAAATCTTGGGTGATCCATCCAAGGGGGTAACCACTAGATCCTCTCTTAAACTTATGAATAATATTGCATTCATCTCATGCATAGAGCCTAAAAATGTCAAAGAAGCATTAAATGATGAATTTTGGATATTGGTTATGCAAGAGAAATTGAATCAATTTGAGATGAGTAATGTTTGGACATTAATTGATAGGGCCTAGTGATAAGTCTACTATAGGAACTAAATGGGTTTTTAGAAACAAACTAGATGAGAGTGTAACGTATTAAGAAACAAGGCTAGTCTTGTTGCTCAAGGTTATACTCAAGAAGAGGGAATTGATTTTGATAAGACATATGCACTCGTAGCTAGAATGGAAGCAATTAGGATGCTTCTTGCATTTGCATGCTTTAACGAATTCAAGCTTTTTCAAATGGATGTCAAGAGTGCCCTTTTAAATGGTTTTATAAATGAAGAAGTATATGTAGAACAACCACTCGATTTTGAAGATTCAAAATTTCCAAACCGTGTTTTTAAACTAACAAAAGCTTTATATGGTTTGAAACAAGCTTCTAGAGCTTGGTATGAAAAACTTTCAAACTTTTTAGTTGATGACATTATATTTGGTTCTACTAATGAGTTTTATTGCCAAGAATTTTCTAAGCTAATGCTAGGTGAATTTGAGATTAGTATGATGGGGGAGCTCTCATTCTTCTTGGGACTCCAAATCAAGCAAATGAATGATGGCATCTTCATCAATCAAGCTAAATACATCAAGGATATGCTCAAGAAGTTCAGCTTGGAGAATGTGAAGCCTCAAGCCACTCTTATGAGCTCATCAATTAAGCTTGACAAGGATGAAGGAGGTAAGTGTGTTGATTCTAAGCTTTATTGTTCCAAGATTGAATCTTTGCTTTACCTTATCGCAAGTAAACCCGATATCATGTTTAGTATTTGCTTGTGTGCTAGGTTTAAAGCTAGTCCTAGAGAATCTCACCTTATAGTCATTAAGAGAATCTTTAGATACCTTATAGATACACCTTGTTTAGGTCTTTGGTATGCTATAGACTCTTCCTTTGACTTTCATGCCTTCTCCGATGCGGATTATAGGGGGTGTAAAGTAGATAGAAAAAGTACCTCCGGGACATGTCAATTCCTAGGTAGTATGATCATATCTTGGTTCTCTAAGAAACAAAACAGTGTGGCCTTATCTACCACCGAAGCGGAATACATATCGGCCGGGAGTTGTTGTGCTCAAGTCCTTTGGATGAAGCAACAACTCTTAGTTATGGAGTTGATGTAGGTATCATACCCCTTAATTGTGACAACACTAGTGCAATATGTCTCACTAAGAATCCCATTCAACATTCTAGAATCAAACACATAGAAATAAGACATCATTTCATTAGGGATCATGTCTTAAAGAAAGATGTAGTTCTAGAGTATGTTGACACCTTAAACCAATTAGAGGACATCTTTACCAAACCTCTAGACAAAGAGTGTTTTTGGACTCTTAGGTGGGAGTTAGGTCTAACTAACCTATCTTGACCTTTTAGATCCCTTAAGTGCAAAATTTTGCTTGAATTTTGAATGATGATCATGCTTATGTGATTTTGCTTCTTAATGCATCTATGCTTGTTGTTAGGGGGAGTATGAAACTGTTTTAGTTCATTTACATGCATTTAGGCTCGATCTAAGTTGGCCTTTTGGACTTAAAACTGCCCAAAATGCATTTTCTAGCAAAGGTGTATCGAAACAGCTACATCTGTTTCGATACATACTCGATCTAAGTTGATTACAGTAATGAATCATATCAAAACGGGCTCTTCGTGTTTCGATACAAGTTCGCGGTGTTGTTCTGAAACATGGTCAACTTGTATCGAAACAAATCTCATTCTGAAACGACTCGAAAGTGTTTCGAGACCCCCGTTCCGATACGCCAAGTGGCGTATCGACACGTATACGCACAGATTGTTTTAAATAGCCTTAAATGAGTATCAAACTTTAATTAAAACACCAACACTCTTTTTCTCTCAAACCCTAATTTAAACTCCTCAAATCCCTTGTTTTTTTTTCATCAAAACCAAAGATTTTTTAGGGTTTTCAATCTACACATCAAGGCTAAAGCTTTGCAAGCAATTTGGTGCATTAATCATCCCTCATTCATCCATTATCTTATATTAAGGTATAAAACCTTTTCTTTTCTTTTTAAATTTTCATTTTATTTTCTTTAATGTTTTACTCAATTTTTGTATAGTATATATACTTATAGTATGGGTTTTGAAGTTTTTGCAAAATTTATCTAAAACTCGAAAAGTTTTTGTTCGAATATAAAAATTATATCGTATATTTTTCTTTATTGTTTTTCGAAATTCTTTTTACCAAAAATTTATTTTATGTTTATATATGTTTTTAAACCATATTGTAAAGATTTTTATACACCTAGACTATTGGATTGCATATTGGATTGAATTTGGTTGACTTACGCATACATGTGTTTTTATGTCTTGATTTACTTCCAGATTTCGAATATGGGTTCTAGGAAGAGAGTACTAATCGATGAGGCTGGTGGAAGTTCTAACATCAATGACAATTACTCTTGTCCCAACCTCACTCTACTCTATCAAAAGAGTCTTTGAAACAAAGACGCCTATACCAACTTCAAGATCTTTCAAGATCATGCAATCTGTCGCGAGCGTGTTGTCTCTATATCCTTTTTAGATTTCGAGCGTTTTCAATTCCGATGTCTCACTCTATTGAGGCGTTGGAATTTCTTACAATTTTTGAGCTTACCAAATACTTTGTACCGTAACATGGTTCTTCTCTTCTATGCCAATGCCCGATGTATCTCCAATGTCGATCATTCTTAAGTGATAGACATAGAATCCTACCTCATGGGGAAGAAGTTTCGGGTTGATCCACAAACCTTGGTCAATGTATTTGGTTTTGAAGATGAGAGGATTTCGGATGAAATCTCATTGGGAAATACTCTCGGTGGATCCGTCACGATCCTTGATGTTCATGATCGCATCCTTCATCTCATGGTCTCATGGTGGTTTCGTCCTTTCGGAGGAAAATTCTCCCACATTCGGCAAGTCGACATTTTTTGGATTCTTTGCTTTCGTGAGGAACGTCGACCAAATCTTTGCCAAATCATGTTTGCCGAGATGGTGCATCTTGTTCAAAACTACAACTTGGATCTTGTCACTTCCTTCACTTATGGCACCGCCTTGAGTTACTTATTCTCAAAGTTGGGAACCGATTGCTCTCTTGACTTTTCAGAATCTCTCAAGGATCTCATCGATGAGCGCACACTTCTCCATTGCAAATTTCATTTCATTGATGGAGAGTGGATTCTTGTCGAGCATCATCCTCAAGTTACGCCCCCCGAACCTCAACCTCAAGTTGCTCCACCAAACAATGAAGCCCTCATGACTTTCCTTACCGAGCAATTCAATGGCTTGTGAACCCACATGGACTCCGATTTTTCCACTCTTGACACTCGCCTCACTTCCGTGGAGGGACGTATCCAAAGTGTTAAGAATCGACTCACTTCGGTTGAAACTTAACAAGCCTCAATGGACATGTCTTTTATCGGCTTCTATGGCGAGTGGAGACAATTTCGAAGGAGCACCGCCAATTATGAAGATGAAGATAACAATGAGACTTAGATATTTGCATTCCATTGCATATCGTCAAGTTTAGGATTTCCCTATTTATGCACCTATCTATGTTTTTTTTTTTTTTTTTTTTTTTTTGCTTTAAGACCTATGTTTTGATATATTGTTTTTAAGTTTGGATATTATGAAATTATGTTGCTTTAATTATGCTTTGTCTTGTGCTATATTGCTTTATCTCATGATTATATTCCTTCATTGATTTTGATCTAAAAAATGGGGTGAAAGGTTAAGCTAAATTTTTTCAAAATCTTTTTCAAAACCTAGCTTAAATTTAGAAGGAGACTAGTTAAAAATTCACTTTGGTTTTGTTATATCAAAAAGGGGGAGATTGTAAAATCAATGTTTGATTTTAATATAACAAATAATTTAAGGACTAAATTGCAAAGTAAATAAATTTTTAAGTACTCAAAATACTCATATTTGACAAGTAAAACTTATACTTAAAATGTTTTGAAATTAAAACTTAAACCCCATAAATTTTTCTAAGTGTTTCAAAGCTAAAATACTCAAAATTGCCCAGGCATTTCGAAACACCCTCAAAGTGTTTCGTTACGTTTTGCAACTGGAAACATCTGTTTCGATACGAACTAATCTGTTTCGAGACAAGGGTTTCGAAACAGGCCCGTTTCGATACAGCCTTCATCTGGGCTTTTTATTTGTAAGTGTCCTTTCGAAACGGCTCATACCCATTTCGATACAGGGGTTAAGTATTTTCAAAATCGAGCATTAAATGAACTAACTGTTACTTGTCATAACCGAACTTTTGAAAAATTGGTTAAGTGTTTCGATACGCCCCTTTGCTGTTTCAAAATACCAATTTACAGTTTCAAAACGTTTCGATACAACCTATAGTCGTTTCGATACGGGCCCCTTTTTATACTTAAAGTCATTTTACAGTTTCAAATTGTTTCGATACGGCCTATAGTCGTTTCGATATGGGTCCCTTTTTACACACAATGGCTCTTTCTTTTTTGGGTGTCCGCTTCGATACAGGGCCTCGTGTTCCGATACGGGTAGTTGTAGAACAACATTTATGGAGGGAAAAGAGAGCCCCAACGACTCTATTGATGATCTCAACCACCCAAATGGCTAGAAATCAATGAGATGGTATAAAAACAAGTCTTAAAAGCTACAACAACAACTATTGAACCTTCAAGCAACATCCAAGCAATTATTTCAAACACTTGAGCTTATAGAGTCAAATTTGTGTACCCAACTTGTAAAATTCTTCATTGTTTATTTTTCTTTCAAGTTTGGGGAGTGTTTGTTTGTATTTGGGCAATTCATTCGTCTTGTGAGAGATAAATTTCTGATTGCATATCCTTCTTTGTAATTGTGAGTGAATTTGATTAAGCTTTGGTTATAAAGCTTAATCGGTTTGTAAGGTTGCCTCCTAATCCGAGAAAATGGGAAGAACCAATAGTGGATTGGTTGAAAATCCTTAGTGGGAGCTAAGGTAGTGGATGTAGAGCTTGTTAGAAGCTTGAACCACTCTAAATTCCCTTGTCTCAATTTTTCATTTGCTTCTTTACTCCCTTAAAATTTTTAATTGTCAATTCACCCCCTCTTGGCCATTTGCAATTGTGTGATCAACTCAATAGTGGCTTAATTGGAACCATCTCAATAGCTAAGTCATATGTTTGCCAAAATTGAAAGTATAGTGGTCAAATTGACACCAGCCCTATAGTTAAGTGGTCATCTATGTAGTTTACCCTTTATTTTTGCATGTTTAGATAAATATATATGAGTTGTGTTAGAAAATTATATAGGTCCAGTTTATATATATATATAGATTCGGCCCATATATATTGTTTTTATTACACTTTTAAATTGAAAAATATATACGAATTATGTTAAATAATTTTTTGTTCTATATATATTGATTTAACCGATTTTGTTTTAGTTCGCCATTACTTTTTCATGTCAACTGTACAAACGTTAAACACATGAACGCCTCGTTTGATGTAAAAGAGGTATGTTGTATTAAATAACACTTGTGTATTAAAAAGATGAATGCAAGATGGTTGTTACTACATCAATGTGTTTGGTTATGAAATTTGTGATAAAGTTAAAGATAAGTGCTATGTATGAATGTACCCTTTTACCCTTAAAATTCTAGCTTCATATTTTTCTCTTGCTTTGATATTGATTATTATATTATTTTAGGGTTTATGTTTATGATTTAGGGTATATGGTTTAATGTTTAGCGTTTAGGATTCATGGTTTGAAGTTTAAGGTTTAGAGTTTAATGTTTTGGGTTGAGTGTTAGGGTTCATGATTTAGGGTTTATAAGTCAATGTTTATGTTGAGGTCTTAAAGGTTTAAGTTTTAGTGTTTGGAGTTTAGGGTTTATGGTACTGGGTTGGTGTTTAGAGTTTGTGGTTTGATGTTTGGTGCTTTACAGTTTCTGGTTTGAGATTCATGGCTTATGGTTTATAGTTAGAGTTTGGGGTTTGAGGTTTAAAGTTTGTGGTTTGAAATTTGTGGTTTTATGGGATTTAGGGTTCATGGATTTGGATTTATAGGTTAGGATTCAGAGTTTAGGATTAGGTGGTTGGGGTTTGATGGTTAGGGTTTATTGTTTTTGGTTTAGATTTTAGGGTTAGGTGTTGAGTACTATTGTTTAGGATTTAGGGCTTAAGGTTAACATATTTACAATGATGTAAATACGTGAAAAATAATCTGAGGGTATAATTGACAAAATTAATATAAAATTGACGTTTTAAATAAACATCATCTCCACCCTGTAATAAATATCATCCAACTTACGTATAAATTAATACACACCGAATATAAATCGTTAAAATATTCAAAATTCTAAGAACAACCTTAGCCGCTCACTAATCTTTTTCTCTCAACTATAGAGCCGCTCACTCTTGTTCCTCTTTTCCATTAAATACCGGCGGCGTCACTAATTTTAATATTGGTCGCCGACCGACGGGATCTATCGTTTCGTTTGTTTTTCAGTTTTTAATAAATTATTCTGCTCTTGTGGTTACGTTTTTTCTGTCTTTTGGCATGCTTTTTCTCTTTTTTATTTTTAATTTTCTATTAGGGTTGGATTTGACGACGACGCGACTGATCATGATGGTGCTCCTTTCATTATGATATTAATCTCCCTGTCTCGGACCCTCGAACTGGATTTAGATACACGATTATATATATCGTTCCTTATTCGCGATTGAGTTATGGTAATGACCTTATTGTCAACGTACTTTCATTGTAATATGCATTTTTATGTTGTTTGTTGATGGTTTTACTTATCATCGTTGATTTTGATGATGTTTGTATCCTTCTTTTATTTCGAGTCTTTAGGTTAGGTTTTTACCTTTTCCTTATATGGTCCTCATTTGATCTCGAGAGGTTAATTTTGTTTACTAGGATTATGTCTGGATTTAAGTGTTTTGTTTACTGAGTTGTAAACTTTTATTGTAATTTCGAATATATTCTCGTTTAATAAAATTAATAGATTTTAATTTTTCAAAAAAACACACCGAATACGAATGCAACCCTTTCGAAAAGTTAATAAATATGGAATATTTTATAAATTTTCAATTATGTTCCCCCGGTCTTTCTTAAGTCAAAAGTCTTCTAATCCATATTTCAAAAAAAAAGTCTTCCTATCCAAAATGAAAAATATTATTCAAAATGTCAAGTCAAACCAGCCCTCAAACTAAATTGTTCTATTCAAAATTACGCGGTTTCAATGAATACATATCTCGTAGTTGGTATGGGATAGAATTTGTCCCGACATTTATAACTCTCTATTTAATAAAAGGGTAAACTATATTAATGACCACCGAACTATAAAGTTGGTGTCGATTTGACCACTATATTTTTAAATGTGTTAAATATACTACATAATTATTTAATTAGTTTTAATGTAGCCACCTGCCGTTAAATCCTAACAGGAAGATGGTGTGACAGTTAAAAACAAATTGGTATAATTATACATTTAATCCCTATTACTTACGCATTCTATCAATTTAGTCCTAATTTTTATTTAATAAAACAATTAATTATTTAATTAAGTGATGCCACGTGTCACCACCTAATTGGAGGACTTTAACTATTTATATTTGAATTAATAATTTTATTTTACCCTCTAATGAGGTGGTGACATGTGTCACCACCCATTAAAGGAAGAAAATAAATTTAACTCTACAATGAGAGTAGCAAGGTTCGAACTAGGGTGCTCTTGGTGAGAGGTGTGCATGCTTAGAGGTGGCAATCGGGTCATTCGGTTCGGGTTCAGTTCGAGTCGTTTCGGTTCGGGTCATTTCGGGTCTATCTAAAATCGGTTTAGATTCGGTTTGGTTCAGGTTCGGTCTAATTCGGGTCTGTAATGAGTCGGATTCGGTTCGAGTATTGGATCGGGTCAAAATCGGATCAGTTGTTTTCGGGTCGGGTCAATATCGGATCGGTCGCTTTCGGTTTGGGTTAAAATCATGTTGTTTGAGTCGCTTTCGGGTCGGGTCGATTTCGGGTCGGGTCAACATTTAAATTTTCGGGTCAATTCGATTTGAGTTGGGTTAAAGGTTTGAGGTTTAGTATTTATGGTTTAGTTTAGAGTTGTTGGTGTATGAGATTAATTCTGATTCAACTTGTTAATCTATGCATTTGAATTTGATTAAATATTTAAATCAAAGCTTCATGTATCCATATTAAATTTTTTTGTATAATTATATTAAATCAAAGTTTATTATATGTAATAATAATAATAATAATAATAATAATAATAATAATAATAATAATAATAATAATAATAATGTCTGAAATGAATTAATTTATTAAACTTAGGATCTAATTGATCTAACTAAAATCTAAAAGCATAAATTACGGACATAATTAAAATAATTCTAAAACTAAATGTGAAATTTCAATTAAATTAATCTAAATTGAAACTCAATTAAATTAAGAAAAAGAAAAAGAGAAAGACAATTGGTAAAAATAGAGAGGGGAAAGACAAAATTTTGGAGGGAAATAAGCCACCAATTTTTTAAGCTAGATTGAAAAAAAAAAGACAATTGGAAAAAAATAGAGAGAGAAAATATAAAATTTCTGAGGGAAATAAGCCACCAATTTTTTAAGCTAGAGATTAATTACTTTTTAGGTCATGTTGCATTTAAAATGTTACATTTTAGTCAACTTTAAGTTTTAGTTTAATTTAATTTAGTCACAAGTATCTCACGGTTTAGACTTCGGATATAGAAATCCATTCCCCGTAGTGATATTTAGTCTCTAAAAATTTACTTTTGGTCGAAATTAACTAATCTTTGTAATTTAGTCTATTAATTTAATATAATGATATTTTTGTTCATTTTAATTTCTAAGATTTAATTTTTAGCCAAAATTGACCCCTATTTATTTATATGGTATAATTATAAAATTGGCCATTGGACTCTCAAATTTCTCCACTTCCAAATCGTCAATTTAGTCCACAATTTCAATTTTATGCTATATTTTATGGTGAAATTATAAAATTGGTCACCAAGATCTCAAATGTAAAAATAAGTTTATTTAATTAATATTGAAACTCTAAATTTAAAAATTAGTACATTGAAACTCTAAATTTAAAAATTAGTTTATTTAATTAATATTGAAACGTAAAATAACATAAAATGTTATTATACCACAATTTTGACAAGAGGAACGATCTCTTCCATGGTATAGTATAAAAAGATAATAAAACATACTTCATTTTATTATTTATTATATTGTTAAAAATAGATATTCGGGTTAAAATCGGGTCAAAATCGGGTTAAAATCGAGTCGATATTCGGTTCAGCTTTCGGTTCGGGTAGCATTCGGTTCGGGTCAAATCGGTTCGAGTCCATTTCGGTTCAACAAATAATTTCGGTTCAGTTCGGTTAATTCCGGGTTTCAGGTCAACTTCGGATCATCATGTTCGGGTCAAAATCGGGTTTCGGGTCAACTTCGGACCATCAAGCCAAACACACATTTATAATTTGTTGTACAACATTTATTATTTATCCTTGCGTTTTGCTTCAGCTTGCTACAGATCAGCAATATACATTGCCAAGTTCTTTTGCTGACACAAGTTCTCATCATAGTTTGTTGCATCTAACTGGCGTGGGTGGAGCTGATATATCCGGGAAACGTGGTGAGCTTGTTGTTAAGAAACCCTTTTCAGTGAATTGTTTTTTTAGTATTATCACCTTTACTAGTTGTTGTACGTCAGAACTATAGTAAAGTGCTGAAAAATCCATTTCAATTCCTTGCTTGAACTCGGCATTTAGCTTGGAGGATGGCGTAAGTTGACTGCATGTTGTTAATTATGGAACACAGAAATTTATATAAACAACCGGTTTAGCCAGGTGGGGCAACATGTTATTGGTGAATCTAAAGTAGAAGGCCGATGACAAATCTTCTGTCATTGATACACTATGACACCAGATAGACAACGTCCACAGGCGATGATTTGATAAGGGTGGTGAAGGCACATGTATGGTCACCAAGGATGGAGACTGGTCTTGATGATGGATGCCAGGGTGGTGTATCAACTCACCAGGCGGTTCCGCACAACGGACCAGAACCACAAGCTTCAGTTGGCTTGAAAATGTTAGGACCATCGACATTCGACAGGGTTCAAACTTGTTTTTCTTCTTATGTTGATTTCCCATATCTATGCACCTAATCTTTTTCGTTTCGAAATCCTATGAACATGAAGATCGCCGCTGGAAGTTTATGCCTCTTGCATGTTGGGTTTGTTCTAGAAACTGATCAATGGGGGGTCAAAGCTCACCACGTTTCCCGGGTATATGAACTCCACCCACGTCAGTTAGATGTAACGAACTATGATACTTGTGTAAGCGGAAGAACTTGGCAATGTATATTGATGATCTGGAGCAAGCTGAAGCAAACCGCAACTAAGGATAAATAATAAATGTTGTACAACAAATTACAAATGTGTGTTTGGCTTGATGGTAAACATGCACACCTCTCACCAAGAGGACCCTGGTTTGAACCTTGCTACTTTCATAGAAGAGTAAAATTTATTTTCTTCCTTTAATGGGTGGTGACACGTGCCATCAGTTAATTAAATAATTAATTGTTTTATTAAATAAAAAATAGGACTAAATTGATAGAATGCCTAAGTAATAAGGATTAAATGTGTAATTATACAAATTTGTTTTTAACTGCCACATCATCTTTCCGTTAGGATTTAACGGCAAGTGGCTACATTGGAACCAATTAAATAGTTATGTGGTATATTTAATACAACTGAAAATATAGTGGTCAAATCGACACTAACCCCATAGTTCGGTAGTCATTAGTATAATTTACCCTTAATAGAAAAACATTCGTTTTTTCATTGCATCCCAACATTTGGTTTAGTATTAATTAATGCATTAACTAAGATTTTCTCAGTTTAAAAAAAAATCGATTTCAAAATATTAGTTCTTGCAATTACTCTTAAAAGTTATAGATTCAAATAATGGAGTTGGTCCAAATGGCAAACAATTTGGTATTGTTTAAGTAAGTACTGAGTTTAAGGTCCTGTATATGTAAAAAATTCCTGCTTAGAGACTCACTTACTAAAGTCAGTGTGTGACATTAGTCGGTCTGAATTAGTCAAGACAAAATTCTAAAGAATCATGAAGGCAACAAAAAAAAGTCAATGGATTCAAATAATAACATAAACACTTCTTTTATTGAAAAAAAATACAGAAAATGTGTACCAGAACAAATGTTGAAGAATTCTTAGGAATACAAGGAAGCCACACAAAATCGGTAGGTATAGGACATATCAATTAAACTATTGTACACGTTAAAATCAAACACGAGTATGTGTTGGAAAAATTTGATAATTTTGGAGCTTTGAATAAGAAATTGATTCAAATGTTGTTGAGGAAAATGTGGAACCAATTGTTGGTTCGTAAATGTGCATACGTGCACGACGTGGGTAACGCAAATGTCTGAACCGGTCTGGTCCTTCGTGGGCTTGCAGATATTTTGACCCAAATTTAAAATGAATTTTCCTCAAATAAAAACATAAATTTGCCAAATTTTATCTTGGAATTAAAAGGGTAAATATTAGAAGTTACCTTTAATTCAAATAATAATTTTGGAAATTGCTTTATAGGAGAATCAATTGATTCTCAATATTGAATGCTCCATTAGGTCAAAATTTCCACTTATACCCTCATGACACTCCTATAAATAGGGAGTAAACCTTCTAAGTTTTACACAACAAAAACCACAGAAAATTTTTATTGTTTTACTCTGTGGATTTTACAAGTGATTTTCGGTGATAGGCGAAGGCAAGGGTCGGTTCGTGATCTCCATAGTAGTGCAACTGTGGTTGATCTTATGTTGTTTTATCCTGGGAGACAGACGACCAATGAACTCGAGCACCATAGGAGTGGCCGAAAATCTGTCTTAAGGAAACTGCGTTCGTGCAGGCCTCAACACGTTTCTTTTGGTTCCAAATCGGTTTTATTTTTATATTGTTGTATTGCTTTAATTTTTGTACTGTTCGTTAAATAATATTATTCTATTTTATTATTTATTCTTGAATTAACGCTTATTTTTTCTAACAATCTTAAGACAGATTCTCAGTTTTAATCCAAGACGAACAGATTATTGTATCTAAAGCAATGATTCAAACGATGAGAAAATTTTCACGCATAGAAAAAGTGAATGCCCAAAGACAAGAAACGTTGAGATCACCAATACCACGGATTCAACACGATGCAAGCGGTATTTCTTGAGATAGAACATTTGGATATTCGATTAGTAAGGTAATATTCCATATTAAATTTTTTACTTTTAATATGGTATGGTTTATGTCATAATTAAACTTTTTATGACATTGTTAAGGTAATAATGAAATATTCCTTAAACATTTTTTGACATTAATATTAAATAATAAATATGTTATTCAATATGAAAATATGATAATTTTATAACCTTATATGTCAACCTTTCTTGGAATGAAAATAAAAACTTTAATTACATATTTGCATGTATTGTTAAGATAAAGTTTTAAATTTGGTAATATTTTTGATAATATTATTATGATAGTGTTACCTTATAACGTGGACATTTTTAAATATGGCATGTATATAAATTATACTTTGTCACATTTTTTTTCTCTTAATTGTGATCCTTTGTATTTTTGGAAATTATGTGGATTTTATTTTGTACTAACAATTTCTTTTGAGAAATTTTATAGAGACGAATAGAATATTCAAGCGAAAATCGTGATTTGTTGTGGAAACAAAGATCTTGTAAATAATTCGTTTCAAGAATTAATTTCTGCCGTTTTAACGGATTTACGTGATCTTTCCAAAACAAGAATAAAAAAAATTAAAGGATCAATTCCTTTGATTTTGTTGTCTTGATATTTTTGGTTTGGGTTTTAGTGCTACTAATCCCAATATTTAACAAAAGATATATGAGAAATAAATCACTGAATTTATTTCTTCCTTAGAATCTTGTGTTGATTCTAATTTTGGAAAAGGAAATAAATCATTAAATTTATTTTCAAGAGAATCTTGTATGATTCTAACGTTGCAAGGAAAATAAATCATTGAATTTATTTCCGTAAGAATCAAGTATGATTCAATTTTTGTAAAAGGAAATAAATCATTAAATTTATTTCTATGTTAGAATCATGCGTTGATTCTAACTTGTTAAATAAAATAAATCATCGAATTTATTTTCGTAAGAATCAAATATGATTAAATTTGTGTAAAAGGAAATAAATTATTAAATTTATTTTCTGTACTAGAATCATGTGTTGATTCTAACTTGTTAAGGGAAATAAATCGTTGGATTTAATTTCGTGAGAATCTAGAATGATTCAACCTTGAAATAAATTGGTGAATTTATTTTGAAAAAAAATAACTCAAATTTATTATCAAGTATGATTTTATTTTGGAAATAAATTGGTGAATTTATTTCGGAAAGTAACATTGGTTACCAAATTTAGAGCGCTGATTCTGACTGAGGTCTCGAATCAAAGCATAGAAGAACTTGATTCTCTATGTCAAAATTAAATTCTTAAAGATATTCTGATGCATGCTATGAAGTGCACAATGTTTAAAAATGGCTAAAGAATCGAGAGGGTCGTTGGACCATAAATGGAAGATTCCAAATTGTTGTGAATCAAAGGTAGTGATTCCGATTGATCATTCATGCTTGGAATGATTTCAAGAATAAAATTCATAAACGGTGACTGAAAGAAAATTTAAAAATGCATGTCTAGGATTGGTTCTTTGAGAGACTTAGTATTTAAGTGTGCCTAGTGCACCACCTCTCTTTCATAAGTTACCTACCTGGTTCATTCTTTATTATTGTTCTTTCTATTAATACCGTGTGAACTTTTGTTTGGGGTTTAGTTTACTAAATCACCACCGTCTAACAAAAGTTATAAATTATGTTTCTGTTTCTGGTTTTAGTCTTTGACTAAATTTCTGACGTTTAACATATTCATAATGCTTGGGTTTGGATTGTGTTTACGTGACACAATGAAAAAATTAGTGAAATTTATTGGAAAGAATTCCATACATGGCAACAAAAGATGTTACATAATTGACCGTGATAAACCTGGTTAAATATATGAAGGGCGATCCTCTTATTATTAGAGAGGATAAGGTAAATACTGTTACCACCTTCAAATGTTACTAAGGTAAATATTGTTAAGACAAATATTATCACGGCAAACGTAGTGGAAGTCAAAAACGACTTCAAACCGTAAATTAGACGGTGTGTTTAAGAAGCAAAATTTCATGGAAAAAAAATGCTTCAATTTTCATAAGATGAGAACAAATATTCAGACTATAGACTTCCAAACGAGGGCAATGTTATGCCATAACAATTGATATGGCAACATATTGGTTGAAGGAATATATTTATTACCTTCATTGATGATAGCACAAAAATAATGTAAAGATGAAGCTATAGTGAAATTTTTCTCTATGAGCATGATATTAAATCTCAAACTTAATTAAAAGTTTAAGATGGGGAGAAGCTCTATATGAGTAACGTTGGTACTATAATGTGCCTAACATGTGGGGGAAGTTGTTCTATAAGCTAATTACTTTTTAAACAAGATTCCCCATAATTAAAGAGTCTAGACACCATATAAGTTATGGAAGGTAATTAAACTTTCCTACAACTACTTGAAAATGTGGGGGTGTCTTGCAAAGGTAATGACCTCGTTACTAAAGCAACTGAGAATAGATCCCTAAATATGGTCGATTGTATTTTCATTGGCTATATAAAATATAGCAATGTATATCGATTTCTTGTCTATGAATCGAAGAACCCTAAGATTCACAAGCATACGATAATGAAAGCAAAGGATGCCCTTTCCTTGAAAACGTATTCCCTTGTAAAGCTAGGGAAGTTGGTCAAAGTTCAATGAAACGAACTTCAGAATTTATCGATAAAGATGACTCAAATGATCAACAAGGGTTTGAGCTTGAAATAGAGCCACAAAGAAGTAAACGAGCAAGGGTAGAAAAATTCTTTGGACCATTTTTCTAAACTTTATGCTAGAGGTTGAATCTCAAACGTATAATGATGTTATACATTCATCTGAAGGCACCTTATGGAAGGATGCCATTAAGAGTGAAATTGATTCCATCATGCAAAACTATACGTGGGGAATTAGTGGATCTTTCTCCGTGAATTAAACCACTAAGTTTTGAATGAATTTTCAAACTGAAAATAAAAGTAGATGGAACAATTGACAAGTATAAGGCCAGATTGGTAATAAAAGGTTACCAAATGTCTTGACTATTTCGATACATAATCTCTTGTATCAAGGATAACCTCTATAAGTATGATACTTACAATTGTCGCTTTGCGAAATCTAGACGTACATCGAATAGATGTTGAAAGAGCTTTTTTAAATGAAGATCTTAATGAAGAAATATACATGGAACAACCTGAGGGTTATGTAGTTTCAAGTCAAGAGAGAAAAGTATGTAAATTGGTGAAGTCCTTGTATAGACTTAAACAAGCACCAAAGTAAAGACATGAGAAGTTCGATAATGTCATGATGACAAACGACTTCAAGATAAATGAGTGTGACAGATGTGTATATGTCAAAACTACTAACATTGGATATATTATTCTATGTTTGTATGTTAATAACATATTCATTGTTGGAAGCAACAATAAAATGGTAAACGTACCAAAGACTTGTCAAATTCAAGATTGACATGAAAAATATGAGATTAACATATTTGATTTTGGGCATCCAAATCAAACGATCACTTGAAGGTCTCATATTGACGTAGTCACACTACGTGGGCAAGAGAAGTTTGGCAAGGATATTTCCGGCATAGCCATAACTCCAATAAATACATGCCAACTTTTGTTCAAGAACAAAGACCAAAGTGTTGACCAAGTAGATTCAATAGACCAGATATTGTTTCTACTGTGAGCAGTTCAAGTAGATTCACAAGCAATTCAAGTGAAAATCACTAGAAAGCAATTGTGAGTGTATTGAGATATCTTAGATATACAGGAGATTATGAACTGCATTATTTTAGAGATCCTATTATTTAGAAGGATACTCCGATGCAATTGGATATCTGATATTCAAGATATCAAAGGCACAAGTGGATATGTCTTCACTTTGGGAGGAGGAACCGTGTCATGAAAATCCTTAAGAAAATGATTATAATCAAATCCATAATAGAATTTGAGTTGTAGTTCTAGACAAGTCTAGAAAAGAAGTCGAATGGCTTCAGAAATTTCTTGAAGGATATTCATGAACGACCAAAGCCAATGCCCACAATTGGTAGAGCACAGAGCTTTGTGTATAATGGGTAAGTCGAGACATATGCGTCGTCGACTTAATACTGTTAGACAACTGATCTCAAATGAAGTTATCTCTATTGATTTTTTGAAATCAAAGGATAACATTGCGGATCCACTAACCAAAGGGTTAAGTCGAGATCAAGTTCGAAAAAAAATCGAAAGGAATGAGACTAAAGCCCATGTAAATTTAAGGTGCTATGTGAAGGAAAACCCTACCTAGTTGACTGGAGATCCCAAGATCTAGGTTCAAAGGGACAACCTAATTGCATAGACCTGTGCGGTCACTGTAGGGGCTCTTATCCCCAAGTTCATTCCTATGATGCAAACAGTGATCAAAGTGGTTTAGGCTAAGCAATGCTTTTAATGACCATTGTGTGCTTTTGTGAGTCAAGCAACATAAGTCACCTATGTGAGAGTGAAGTGGGGCCGCTTCAATGAGACTATTGGGCATAGTTCTTTCAAACTCTTGCAGAACCAGGCGATGTCCACGGCCATATGGACATATCCATGAGAACTAATACTCTTGTCAGAGAGGTAGTTGTGTGAAGTATATCATCGTTTACACAAACGGCAGAACAGTTCAATGACATTATGTCTACTGGTCAGATAGTAAAGTAAATATACTTTCACATGGGAAGGTTCAAAGGTGGACACCTACCTATCCTATGCAGCTATCGATCGTAGAATCTATCACCACATCGAGTCAAAATGTTTTTGATTAAAATTTTTATTGTTTTACTCTGTGGATTTTACAAGTGATTTTCGGTGATAGGCGAAGGCAAGGGTCGGTTCGTGATCTCCATAGTAGTGCAACTGTGGTTGATCTTATGTTGTTGTATCCTGGGAGACAGACGACCAATGAACTCGAGCACCATAGGAGTGGCCAAAAATCTGTCTTAAGGAAACTGCGTTCGTGCAGGCCTCAACACGTTTCTTTTGGTTCCAAATCGGTTTTATTTTTATATTGTTGTATTGCTTTTATTTTTGTACTATTCGTTAAATAATATTATTCTATTTTATTATTTATTCTTGGATTAACGCTTATTTTTTCTAACACTATGTTCTAAACGCAAATATGAAAGAAAAATGCATGGATAAAGTGGGATGAATGGCAAGGAGCTTTTCTGGAAAGAAGACCAAGCAAACCTAGACTATCAATACTGTGGCCATGGGGGAGAATTGGTCCATTGATAGAAAGACAAAAAGAAACATGTGGTTGATTGTATCCTCACCACATTCACATTCACATGTACTCACCAACTTGTTATGTTTTTTGTTGCCCAATTCCATGTATCAACACAATGGCCAACCAAACAACCTAAGCCTAAGCTCTCTTCATTATCTCAACTTTCTTATCCACTAGTTTTCCTCTTTTAATTTATTAATTAGCTGAGTGGTCAAGGATACCCATATTACTTTATTTTGTTCATGTTCGAATCTCAACATTTATCTTGAAAATGTAATTATATTTTACTTAATCAAAAATGGTTTTTATTTTTGTATACAAGATCATTTTGGTTTGATTAATGCTTGACTTAAGTTAATGGTGTAAGAAGCCGCTGAACTTTAAATAAAAAATTAATTTTTTTTCATTCAAATAAATTATTTAATCAATAAATTAAATTAATTAAGCACTTTAGCTAATTTTATTAAAAATATAACCAAAAGATATTTTCATGGAATCATTTAAATTATTTTTCAAAAAGTAGAATTTTTTTTCAAAACCTTCATCTATAGCTGTGTTGAATGATTGGTAATGGTGGGCACGGAGGGACATAATATTGCATGGAAATGACTCAGCACCTCCCCTCACCAACCACCTCTTATCTGCCACGTGGCATCCCACTCCAAATACTATCATTGAATTTTGTGAATAAACAAACCAGATCGTCCGAGTTGACTCACCCACAAAATTGCTCCCACCTTGACTCACCATTTTGCCATTTCCACACCCCCCAAAGTAGTATATTTACATTTTCCCTACCTTAAAAAGATTGTAATTTTGAAAGAAAAAATAATCTTAATTATGTAATTTAAAAAGATTGAACTATTTATATTTAATTTGGGACATTAAATCAGTCAAATATGTGTAGATCATTCTTCTAAATTTGGGGAACTGCAATTCTTATTTAAGTGCGAAGGGACACCTCTTTAGTAGGTCTCCGGTACAACAATTTAATTTAAGGTTAAAAGATGACGAGATTTAAAACTTATTCAATCAACATAAAATATTATATTTTTTATAATTATTTTGTTTTTTCATATTTTTGAAAACTTTTAAAACTTGTTAAGAAAACACTAATTTATAAAAAGACCAAATTTCAAAACTTATAAAAATTTACTGTTTTTTAACTTTAAATTAGACAATTATACCGTAAACTCATCCACAATTGCCAACCAACCATATTGTCAGTGAACCATAGCAATCATCAAAGGAAACACATGAGATTTCTTTTCTGATTTGTAGCACCACACTTTAGTACTTTACACTTTATCCTCTGCAATTTTTAAACAATAATCCCTTTTAAATTATTATTTAGGAAAGTGGCTCCCAAAAAATATTATTTGGCAAAATGACCCTCAAACTTGCCACGTTAGTGAACCTCGCGTTGTGTAGGAAGCGAGTTCTGATATTGCGTTCTGCACAACGCGAGTTCAGTCAACCTGGCCTTGGTGTTTGTGTTAACGGTTTTACAGTACCTCGCGTTCTGCAGAACGCGAGGTCCACGAAAATTTGAAAGGGCGGCTGAATATATCGCACAAACCTCGCGTTCTACAGGACGCGAGTTCTGTGCAATTCTGGGCTGAAGAACAAGGGAAAACAAGTGTGGGTAGGCTTGTTCGAGCCCAATTTCGGGCATGTAAATCGTATATTTTTAGCGATAATCGAGTTTGGGGTCGTAGTACTAGAAATTCTCTATCGTATGATACCAACACGGTTAATTTCCGTCCATTCTACAATGGTTTAAAATGGCTTCCAAAACCCTATGCTATCATCCTTTTTTCAATGAAGTTGCCTTTGAACTAATGTTGATAGGCATGTTCGAGCAAAATTTCATACGTAGAAATTGTAAATTTTTAGCTAACATCGAGTTTGGGGTCGTAGTACTGGAAATTCTCTATCGTATGACACCGACACGGTCAATTTCCGTCCATTCTACACTGACTTAAAGTCGCTTCAAAAACGCTATCATAACATATTTTTTTGAATGATTGAAAATATAAGATGAGCTACTGTATAAATCGAAGTAGACTGACTTTTATTGATTTGATTGTCATGGGCGAATTCGCATATATAAATTAAAAATAATTAATTAAGACGAGGGGCTGAGCGATTAGGACACTTAGGAGCTGTATGTCCAGGATTTTTACATACACTACAATGCTTCCTTTGTCCGGTTTTTTCTCGATGTTCGACCATATCCTCGACACAGTGTATTCTTGTAGACCGCGAACGTCCTTTGGCTCTTAGTAGTGCTGGATCTGGGCGTATGGTCGGTTCGGTGTCCACGACATTCGAATCAACCTCATTTCCGATTGGAGGAAACTCTTTTTCGTAAACCATAAACATCGTTTTGAGTAAGTAAACCGGATCAACCAGATGCATGTATTGTATCTATTGGTTAGTGCAAGCAGCAATGGCGTGTGCACACGGGTATTTGAATGTTTGGAAAATTCCGCACTCGCAGGTTCTTTCCCTCAGATTTACCACGTACGCGTTGTGCTGAATGCCTTCCAACTGCTTGGAAAATTTTGCAACACGAAACATGTGTCCTTCTCGCGAGAAGGGAGCTGCAGTCATCTGTCTTGGTTGGACCAATTGAGTATGCAGTTTTGTGCGGAAATCCGGATGGACTTTGTGTCCACCTGCCATGTACTCAGCTGCTTGCCTTCCCAAGGTTGCAAAAAGGGTAGCCAAACGATAATAGGTCGCTTTGATAATGGAAGTGATAGGCAACTGCCGCACTCCCTTCAGTGATGAGTTCACTGCCTCAGCCAAGTTTGTTGTCATGTGACCATAACGTTTACCCTCGTCATACGATCGAAGCCATTTTTCCTTTGGGATATTTTCAAGGTATTCTGCGCCATGTTTGTTTCTCGCTCTCAGTTCCTCGAGCAAGTCAGCCACCTCTTGTTTGTAGTGCGAGTTGCCTACGGGATGACAGTTGAAGAGTTATGGGCGAAAAACACATGCAAAAAGGTCGTAAATGAAAGTGAGTAACAAGTAATATAGTAAATGAAAATGACATAAATGACGTACCCATATCGAGCACCATTTGACGTTCATCACGGTTCTTGTATTGCTGCAGGTAGTTTGCGGCTATGTGTCGCAAGCAAAAACGGTGGTGAATTTATGGAGGCTTCCAATAGTCACCCAAATTTTCTATCGCCCACAACAGCGCCGTGCCTCTGTCAGAAATAACACATACCCCTCCATCCCTTGATCGTATTATAGGATCAATGACATATTTTGTAGGTTCCGAAGGAAGAACTTCCAAGACTACAAATCCTCCTTCCGGACGATTGCGAATGCAACAGGAACGCATTTGCGATTGTCGTCCTGTGCAATAACTAGAAGTAGGGTCTGTGTATATCTTCCGTCAGCAGATTCACCTCCCTCTATAAAATAGCAAACTCTTGGGGAGGCAAGGAGCACCCACAGAAATCATGTCTAAAAATTTGTGTTAACTCGTTATTTGTAGTTGCGTATATACGTCATCATATTCACGTAAGCAGTTTTCGATTGCAGCTACTAATGGCAAGATAGCGCGTATTTGAGAAGTTTTTTTCAAACTAATTTCCCAAATATTGCGCTATGTTGTTATTTGTAGTTACTAATGACAACATATTGTGTATTATTATTATTATTATTATTATTATTATTATATACTTAAATACAATTATTATTATTATTATTATTTACTATTAATAATAATAATAATAATTTTATTCTGCTTTTTATTATTATTAGTTTTATGATTATTATTATTATTATTATGACTCTGATTATTATTGTTATTATTATTATTATGTTTATTATTATTATTATTACTATGATTATTATTATGATTATTATTATTATTATTATTACTATGATTATTATTATTATTATTATCATTAATATTGTAGAACTAATGTTTTGATATAATAATTGAAAAATGTTTTGGACTAAGTTGAAAAGAATTTAAAACTTGGTTTTAAGTCCAAACAACTTGAATTTATGTTTGAGGTATTTTAAGAGGTATTTGGCAAAGATTTTTCATGTTTTAAACAGCCAAACTTGTGTTTTCACGTCACCAGTATCGATACGGTTGTACCCGTACCGATACCTTTTTGGCCCAGTTTGGCCACTGTCAAAACCCGTATCGATACGAGGGTTTAGGGTATCGATACGGACCGGGGTCGTTTCGATACGCCACGTCAGCGTACCGATCCCTGTTCAACTACCCCAACGGCTATTTCCCAACGGCTATTCAAATATGGACCCGTACCGATACGCCCTCAAGCGTATCGATACGCCTGTGTTGGCAAGAGCCCAACGGCTATTTCCTCAAGAAGGTTGTATCGATACCGTTCCACGTGTATCGAAACCGGTAGCTGCAGAACAGCATTTATGAAGGGAAATAAAGTCCTCAACGGCTTCAATTCATCCCCAACGGCTAGTAACGGCTACAAACTCAATTGGGAGTATAAAAGGGACCTCCAAGCATCAAGAGAAGACTAATGCTTCAATTGTCAATCAACAAATGATCAAGAAATTGTCTTAGTGCTTAAAGTGTCATTTCTTGTATAGACAAACACTAGTGAGTCAAAATTGTCAAATTTGCTCAAGTGTTTTAGGTTTTGGGAGAGTGCTTCATTGTGCAAACAAACACCTATTAGAGGGTTTAAGTTTGCTTTCTTTTATCTCTTTGTAAAAGAGGGTTTTGATCAAGGCTTTGGGTAGAAGCTTGATCGGTTGTAAGGGTTTCCTCCTAATCCTAGAAAAGGGGACGAATCAATTAGTGGATTGATTGAGAAATCCTTAGTGGGAAGCTAAGGTAGTGGATGTAGGTGCTTGTTAGAAGGCCGAACCACTATAAATCATTGTGTCTTTAATCCTTCTAGCTTCCACAACCCTTCCACCCAAATATTCACCTCTCCGCCACTTGGTGAGCTAAATTGGTTGATCGAATCGAGCCCCACACAACTCAACAATTGGTATCAGAGCTTGGCTCAATCGAAGAGGATTAACATCCTATTGAGAAGATCTGGCAAGCTCGATCACTATTTCATCAACCAGCTCAAATGGCGCAATCCATCGACAAACCGCCTTTCTTCGACGGAGACCACTATGCCCATTGGAAGACAAAGATGAAGTTCTTCATCAAATCAAAAGATTACAAGCTATGGGATGTAGTTGAAGATGGCCCGTTCGTGCCTAAAAGAAATAAAGCGGAGTGGAGTGCCGACGATCGCAAGAAGATGGAGCTAAATTGCAAAGCCTTGCACATCTTGTTTTGTGCATTTGGTCCATCCATCTATGAGAAGATGTCTTCTTGTGAGAGTGCCAAGGAGGTATGGGACAAGCTTGAAGTCACATACGAGGGGACAAATGAAGTCAAGGAGACCAAGATTGGGCTCTTAACCTTGGAGTATGAGAACTTCAAAATGGATCCGGAAGAGAACATCGAGAAGATGTTTGATAGGTTCTCCACCATCACCAATGGTCTTAAAGGTTTTGAAGAAGCCATCCCGAAAGTAAAGCTTGTTCGAAAGCTCATCTACTCACTTCCCGAGTCTTGGGACTCAAAGAGGACCGCCATCATCGAAGCCAAAAATTTAAAGACTTTGAAGCTTGATGAACTCATGGGGTCACTCCTTACTCATCAAATCATGAAGAAGAACAAAGAGGATGAGAAGAAGATGGAAGAAATTAGAGCTATGGGAGAGAAGAAAATCAAAGGGCTTGGCATCAATGCAAGTGCCATCGCTCTCAAATCCTCCACTTGCCATCATGTCTACACAAGTGAAGAGGAGGATGAAGATGAAGAGATAGTTCATCTCTTCAAGAAGTGTGCCCCGTTCATGAAGAAAGCCTTGAGAGAGCTTGAACGAGAACCTAAAAGAAAGGAGAGGGCAAGCACTTCAAGCCATAAGAAGAAGGCACATGTGGCTACTTGGAGTGATGAGGACTCCACCGACGATGAACAAGCCAACCTTTGCCTTATGGCCATCGAAGAAGATTCAAGGGTAACTTCTAATTCATCTACTTCATGCTCTTACACTTTTGATGAATTACAAGATGCCTATGATGAATTGGTTTTAGATTTTAAAAGCCACATTTTGAAAAACAATAAATTGATTTCAAAGTTAAAAATTCAAAATGATTTGCTTTCTAAAACCAAACTTGAACTTGAAGCAAAACTTGAAGAATTTGAACTAAAATGTCTTGATTTACAAAAATTGCTTCAAAATGTTCAAGTAGAAAAAGATTTGATTTCCAAAGAGCTTGAAAAGAAAAACAATTTTGGAAAATCAAATTTTTATGTTAGACAATCTAGTGCCCCTAGATTTGTGAATGGAAAATGTTTTCGAAGTGTTTGGGTCCCAAAAGGACTAACCACTTCAACTAAAAAGGATGAAATTGAAAAATGGATTCCTAAGGGGACTAAATTTTGTGCAACTAACGTTTATGGATCCAAAGCAATTTGGATACCAAAAATTACTTGATTATCTATTGTAGGTGTGATGGAGATGTTCAACAAGTCAAACATTGAGGGGGAGCTCCATACACACAAGAAAGAACACTTGAAGAAGGAAGGCTTCACATCCTCCCTTGGGTTCAAGTGTTGGTAAAATTTTCTAGTTGTTTTTGATTTTATTAGTCTTATTTTTAGTTTATTCAACTAGATGATCATATTTGATGGACTAACTCTTTTGATGATGCTTTGAGTAAGGGGGAGCCAATTTTAAACCAAATTCTTATTTATGACAAAACTTTTTACCTCTATTGTTATTTTGAACTTAATGTCTTAAATTCTTTTTGATATAACAAAAAGGGGGAGAAATGGTTTGAAAAATTGAATTTTCAAATGAATAAGGGGGAGCTTTATTTGATTTCACATCTTAAATCTCTTATTCACATTTTTAAAGTTAAAGGGGGAGAATCCCAAACAATTTTTCAAGTTAGTTTTATTATATCAAAAAGGGGGAGATTGTAGAACTAATGTTTTGATATAATAATTGAAAAATGTTTTGGACTAAGTTGAAAAGAATTTAAAACTTGGTTTTAAGTCCAAACAACTTGAATTTATGTTTGAGGTATTTTAAGAGGTATTTGGCAAAGATTTTTCATGTTTTAAACAGCCAAACTTGTGTTTTCACGTCACCAGTATCGATACGGTTGTACCCGTACCGATACCTTTTTGGCCCAGTTTGGCCACTGTCAAAACTCGTATCGATACGAGGGTTTAGGGTATCGATACGGACCGGGGTCGTTTCGATACGCCACGTCAGCGTACCGATCCCTGTTCAACTACCCCAACGGCTATTTCCCAACGGCTATTCAAATATGGACCCGTACCGATACGCCCTCAAGCATATCGATACGCCTGTGTTGGCAAGAGCCCAACGGCTATTTTCTCAAGAAGGCTGTATCGATACCGTTCCACGTGTATCGATACCGGTAGCTGTAGAACAACATTTATGAAGGGAAATAAAGTCCTCAACGGCTCCAATTCATCCCCAACGGCTAGTAACGGCTACAAACTCAATTGGGAGTATAAAAGGGACCTCCAAGCATCAAGAGAAGACTAATGCTTCAATTGTCAATCAACAAATGATCAAGAAATTGTCTTAGTGCTTAAAGTGTCATTTCTTGTATAGACAAACACTAGTGAGTCAAAATTGTCAAATTTGCTCAAGTGTTTTGGGTTTTGGGAGAGTGCTTCATTGTGCAAACAAACACCTATTAGAGGGTTTAAGTTTGCTTTCTTTTATCTCTTTGTAAAAGAGGGTTTTGATCAAGGCTTTGGGTAGAAGCTTGATCGGTTGTAAGGGTTTCCTCCTAATCCTAGAAAAGGGGACGAATCAATTAGTGGATTGATTAAGAAATCCTTAGTGGGAAGCTAAGGTAGTGGATGTAGGTGCTTGTTAGAAGGCCGAACCACTATAAATCATTGTGTCTTTAATCCTTCTAGCTTCCACAACCCTTCCACCCAAATATTCACCTCTCCACCACTTGGTGAGCTAAATTGGTTGATCGAATCGAGCCCCACACAACTCAACAAATATGATTATTATTATTATTATTATTATTATTATTATTATTATTATTATTATTATTATTATTATTATTAAATGACTTTCCCGCATGGGAAGTCATCTTTTAAAAAACCCCACGACCTCGCGTCCTGTAGACCGCGAGGTCTTTAGAAACACGTGTTCTATAGGACGCGAGGTCACTTCTGACCGTTCAATTCACGCGTCTGTTCCGTGACGCGCCTTTTCAATGAACCTCGCGTCCTGTGGAACGCGAGGTATATGGATATCGCGTTCTATAGGACACGAGGTTCATTAACATCGCATCCCAAAAGGCGCGAGATCTTCTATAAATTGGAGGCCCTACCCCTCATATCAACCACAAAACGCGAGTTCTTCAGCTTTTTTACAGCAAATTATCGGCAATTCTTATCTTTCATTCGATATAATGGCAAATTTACTACGCAACGAGGCGAATCACTGCAATCAATATTGGAGAAGAGATCCATTGGTATTATTTTCCCCTATTAATTTTTCAAATTTTTTATTTTATTAAATTTTTTATTTTACTAACTATTTTATTTTATTTTTTTTAAGGGATACGAACGTAATTTACAATGTTACCTTAACCGTATCAACACCCCACCCGTTGATGCTGTTATGGAGTGGATTGAGCGCGCCGGTTTTGGCCACATAGCACGGTATATAGGGGGTGAAGGTAAACCCATCGTTGATCAGCGCGCTGATAGAACGGTGGAGGCCCGAGACGCACATGTTTCATCTTCCGATTGGCAAGGCAACAATCACGATGGAGGATGTTGCCTACCATCTGGGGTTGCCTACAGACGACAACGTTATTACGGGTGTAGCGTTGACCCATTGTCCAACTCTATTTCCTGAAGAAATGGGCGTGATGCCCCTTGAGGAAGTGTGGGACGGTGGAAAAATCGAAATGTCATATTTGGAGGCTCAATTTGGAACCTCTCCCCCCAATGCGGATGAAGTTACACTTCAGGTATTTTTTCGATTTTTTCACTATTTTATATATTTTTAATATATTTCATTTATTTAAAAATTAGGATGCCATTATTAAATATTTAGGATGTTTTATGAAATATTTAGGATGCCTTTATTAAATATTTAGGATGAAGTTACAAATAATTATTTGCAAATTAGGATGCTTTTATTAATTTTTTTGGATGCCTTTATTAAATTTAGGATGAAGTTAAATTTTTTTAATTAGGATGTCTTTATTAAATCTTTATTTTCACAGCGGTGTGCGCGTGCCCACATCTTGCGCATAATCGGTGGGATATTAATGCCAGACAAATCCCGCACAAAGGTGCACGTGATGTGGCTTCGTCATCCTACAAATTTATATGACTCTAGAAGAAAATCTTGGGGATCAGCTGTCTTGGCGTTTCTTTACCGAGAGCTCTGCAGAAACGTTGAAGCATCAAGATCATCGATGGGAGGATGTTGTTTACTCATACAGTCTTGGGTTTGGTTTCGGATGCCTATTTTGAGACCACAGCTTAGACAGCCCACCGCTATGTTATTTCCGCTTCTACGGAGGTACTACGTAATCTACTATATTTTTCCTATTTTTAAATAATTTTATTTAACGTGTTTTTTTCATTATTTATAGGTAGAGCGGCACACTGGCCCACATCGGCCTGCCGAAGTCCCAAAAAGAATTCAGGCATGCTTTCGATAGCTTGACGGAGGAAGAGGTAATTCGAAAATTAATTTGAATTTTTTTCATATTATTTTTTCCAATAATATTTCATATAACCGTTACAAACGTTTTCATTTTTTTAGTTCGTGTGGAGGCCCTACGCTTCAGAGGAGATTTAGAAGATTACTCTATCGGATATTCTGCGTGACCAACAGCTCTGGATTTCTGTCGTGCCGCTGCTCAACTACGAAATTATCGTGTAGCATGCTACGGATAGGGTTCTACGACAGTTCGGGTTCCTCCAAACTGTTCCAACCGTTCCGCAAAATATGGACCGATTCCACAATCTTACGCGCTAGGGGAAGACGGAGGTTGACTGGTCCGAGTACATCGCTGCCTGGATAGCAGTTTGGGCTAATCGATTTGCCCAACGCCCACCCCTTTTCCAACAGATTATGGAAGGGGCCGATTCGGTCGCTTTCAATTACCGCCAGTGGTATGCGCTCAATGGGATGCCGCATATCCTTACTCAGGCCGAGCGCGATGCAGGGCTTCCCCAGCGTCCCCTAAACCGCCCACGCGACAGCCGTCGAGCGACCCAGAGGCAGAGGCAGTCGACGCAGCGCGGTCCGAGACCATGACATGACACTGCAGGGGCATCATCTTCTGCCGCAACATTTCATACTTATAGCGGTCCATCGAGTTTCCAACAGATGATGCCTCCAACCCAGTTTGGCTCCTTCGATGCCTATCGTCCCCATACGCCGACGACTGACCTTCAGCTTATCGATTATCCACAGTTTCCATCTCAGTATGACTTTGGCATTGTGGATAATACGCCGGTAGATAGCTTGTTTTACTCCCCGCCTGGGCCCAACACAGATTCGTATATCGCACACGATGGTCAGGATGATGGGGACCAGGGACCACCACACGATGATCGGAGGTATCCAGATCGTCAACGTCGTCCACCCGACTGCGGAACGGGTGGACATAGGCATTTTTAGTCTTTTTTTTACTGATTTGTACTTATGTTTTTAATATTTATATTACACACATTTGATTTTTATAATGTCGTATTATAATTTTGTTTATCTATTATAATTAAACTTTAAAATTTTTATTTAATTTCTGTTTGGAATAAATTTTGTGGGATTACTAAACCGAAAATCGACATTTGTTCAAAGGCAATTTCATTCAAAAAAGGATGATAACATAGAGTTTTGGAAGCCATTTTAAACCATTGTAGAATGGACGAAAATCAACCATGTTGGTATCATACGATAGAGAATTTCCAGTGCTACGACCCAAACTCGATGATCGCTCAAAATATACGATTTACACACCCGAAATTGGGCTCAAACAGGCCTACCCACGCATGTTTTCCCTTGTTCTTCAGCCCAGAAATGCACAGAACTCGCGTCCTGCAGAACGAGAGGTCTATGCGATATATTCAGCCGCCCTTTCAAATTCTCGTGGACCTCACGTTCTGCAGAACACGAGGTACTGTAATACCGTTAACACAAACAACAAGGCCACGTAGACTGAAATCGCATTGTGCATAACGCGATATCAGACCTCGCTTCCTACACAACGCGAGGTTCACTGACGTGGCAAGTTTGGGGGTCATTTTGCCAAATAATATTTTTTAGGAGCCATTTTCCCAAATAATAATTTAAAAGAGATTATTCATTCAAAAATGCCTTTATCCTCATCCTAATTTTTATTATTACTATTATAAATAAAGACTAAGATCTTTACACTTTATCTTTTCCTGATATTTGTTTTAACTAAAAATAAAGGAAATATGAGAATGTTACGCGAAAAGTTTTAAAACTTAGAGTAGATTAATCATATTAATTGCTTATAAAATATAAAAAATTAATTAAATAACGTTAAAAAATATATAAAAATATATTATTGTTGATAATGAATGATAACCACTATCAATATTAAAATAAAAATATACATAACAATGACGACACATCGGTAAATTGGTTTTATCACAATTTAATTACTACTTATATGTCTGATGGTTGTGAATATCTATTAATATAGAGAACCAGTCCAAGTATTCAAATCATTGATAGATTAATGAGATAATAAATAAACACTAGCCGGAGAGGTGACATCAAATCTACCGCAAAGACCGAGTTTTTGATGAACGAGGTGGTCTTCGGTCAATCCAAATAGAAGGCAGGCTCCGTTTTGGCTAGAAGATGAGCATTGTTCAATTATAAGCTGATATGCCTATTAGCAGTGAAGAATAAAAAATAGTTTTTATTTTTTTATTGGACCATCATCTTCTTTCGGCGTCGTTTTTGACATTGTTTGGTGATTTTTCGGTTAAAAAGACCATTGAACTACTAATTTTCTTCTTCTCTTTATTTCCTTTGATTCAAACTCGTTGAAAAAACTTTAAACCTTCTCAAATCTCAATCAAAACTAAAAGTTAAAACTTCCTAATTTGTCATTGTCAAACATAGTATGTACTTGAAACTGAACTATATTAATTTTTTTACCAAACAAAACCCTCGTACAATTGGGATGACATGAGACTACTCCTTTCAACGCAAACTCTACCTTTGCGACGTCTATCAATTCAGAAAATTATAGTTTTTTAGAATAAAACATTATCGTGTCATATCAACATTTCATAATGGTAGTGACCGTAATAAAATAAAAATAACAGTTTAGTGTCCGTAATGTAAATTTTAAAAGTGGAATTTCCCTAAAATTTTAGGGACTACTAATATAGTTTACCCTTAAATTTTTAACTAGTAGAGTTGATGACATGTTAACGTAAGGATCATAATGAAATGATATTGATAGTTTGAGGACTAATATAGAATGTTATAAATTATATGGACCAATTTAAAGTGTGGTCATAGTTTAAGGACTGATATAAAATATTTTAAAATTAGAGACAAATTTAAAACATGGGTCACAGTTTGTTGGGATGTAAAAACAGGTAATTAGATGGGTTTCATGCTAGGTCCTGTCAGGTCGGGTCAAATTGGATACAGGTCATTTCAGGTTGATTTGATGTTTTGACTCGATTCGGATGCATGTCAGTTTTAGGTCGGGTCATTCTGGGTCAGGTTGATTTCAGGTCAGGTCAAAACGATTTGGGTCAAATCAGTTAATTGACGGGTTAATTCGGACTCGGGTGGACTTCAGGTCGGTTTAATTTCATGTCGGTTTCATTTTAGGTCGGGTAATTCAGGTTTCGAATTCATATTAAGTTTGAGTTTGGTACAAATAGTTGATAGACTTTGGGTAGGGTCATTTCGAGTGAATTATTTAACGCCTTTCACGAACGCGAATCACATTAAAAATAAATATTAGGCACTATAATGAACAAAAATATCATCATATTTAAAATATTGGAGTAAATTACAAAAATTAGAAATTAATAAGGGTCAATTTCGGTGAAAAATAAAATTTTCGGGAATAACATGAACAAAAATATCATCATATTAAAAACATTGGATTAAATTAAAAAATGAATAGGGGTCAATTTAGAATAAAAATAAAGTTTTAGGGACTATAATGAACAAAAATATCATCATATTAAAAATATTAGACTAAATAAAAAAATAGGGGTCAATTTGGAGTAAAAATTAAATTTTAGCTACTAGAATAAACAAAAAAATTATTGGACTAAACTGCCAAAAACATAAATAAATATGGGGCAATTTTGACTAAGAATTAAATTGTAGGGACTATGTTAAACAAAAATATTATTCGACTAAATTACCAAAAATAGAAATATATGGGTCAATTTCAGCTAAAAATAAAGTTTTAGGGACTATAATGAACAAAAATATCATCATATTAAAAACATTGGACTATATTAGAAAATTTTAAAATAAATAGGGGTCAATTCGAATCCCTAAACCCCAAACCTCAACCCTAAATCTTACAATCACTAATAATTAAAGTGCAAACAAAATCCCCAAACTAATCTCATAACTCACACCAAACACTCAACTCGACACATCCCTAAACCCCAAACCTCAATCTCTAAATGTTAAAATCAATAATAATTAAAGTATAAGCTTAATCCTCAAATCCCATGATCTCTAAACTAATCATATAACCCCAAACACTCAACTTAAAACATATATTATACCCATAAACCCCAAACCTCAACACCTAAATCTTACAATCACTAATAATTAAAGTACAAGCATAATCCCTTAATCCCTAAACTAATCCAATAACCCCAAACACTCAGCTTAACGCATTTACCCATAAGCCCCAAACCTCAACCCTAAATCATACAATCACTAATAATTAAAGTGCAAAATAAATTGGGCCTTCAAAAGCCCGTCAAACATTTTAGTTATTAAACAATTTTATGAAGGAGGGTCTAATTAAAAA
Organism: Hibiscus tridactylites; assembly: GCA_958450335.1. Lineage (NCBI taxonomy): Eukaryota > Viridiplantae > Streptophyta > Magnoliopsida > Malvales > Malvaceae > Hibiscus > Hibiscus tridactylites. The sequence goes on along the minus strand of OY288279.1, from coordinate 53,457,618 downwards.
ACATAAACTAAAATTGGGACTAAAATAAATTAAACTAAAATTATAAAATAAAAAGGGACCTAAGTGTAAAGTTCCTGAACTAGTAATGGCCTAATCCACCAATAACCCCTTAAAAAGGGCGGGCAAGATTCCCTCCATTTGTTACAGCAATTGGCAATTGCTTTTTAGATATGGGCGGGCTGCGGGCAGGTCAACTTGAAAAATGGGCAGGCCAATTTTTATTTTTAGGGACTGGAATAAAATAAAAATATAAATATGGATCAATTTAGAGTAAAGATTAAATTTTAATGACTAGAATAAATTAGACTTAATTACCAAAAATATAAATAAACATGGGCCAATTTTGGCTAAAAAATATTATTAGACTAAATTACCAAAAATAGAAATATATATAGATCAATTTTAGCTAGAAATAAAGTTTTAGGGAATATAATGAACAAAAATATCATCATATTAAAAACATTAAACTAGATTAAAAAATTAAAATAAATAGGGGTCAATTCGGTTAAAAATTAGGGACTAATATAAACAAACATAAACCCCAAATCCCTAAACTAATCACATTATACCCCAAACATTCCACTTAAAATATTTACCCCTAAACCTCAAACATAAGCCCTAAAACTTACAATCACTATTCACTAATAATTAAAAGTGCAAGCCTAATCCCCTAATCCCTAAACTAGTTTCATAACCCCAAACACTCAACTTGAAACATATATTATACCCATAAACCTCAAACATCAACCACTAAATCTTACAATCACTAATAATTAAAGTACAAGCATAATCCCTTAATCTCTAAACTAATCCCATAACCCCAAACACTCAACTTGAAACATATATTATACCCATAAACCCCAGACATCAACCCCTAAATCTTACAATCACCAATAATTAAAGTACAAGCTTGATCCCATAATCCCTAAACTAATCTCATAACCCCAAACACCCAACTTGACACATTTACTCATAAACTCTGAACCTCAACACCTAAATCTTACAATCACTAATGATTAAAGTACAAGCATAATCCCCTAATCCCTATACTAATCCTATAACCCTAAACACACAACTTAACACATTTACCCCTCAACCCCTAAATCTTACAATCACTAGTAATTAAAGTGCAAACATAATCCCCTAATCCCTAAACTAATCCCATAACCTCAAACACTAATAATTTTAATTAAGCTCCAAATTTAATGATCGAATTTAACAAATTAAAATTTCATTGAAACAATTAATAAAAAATCTTACATTAAGCATGGTTAAATTAAAGTGTGTGTGAATTTTATGAGATTACTAACTAACTAATTAACTAGAAACCTAATTAAAAGAACCTAATCCTAAAGGCCAAATAAAAATGATCAACTATTTTGAGACCTAATTGAACTAAACTAAAATTTAAAAGTGAAAACATGACTTAAATGGAAAGTATCTAAACATGGAAGGGCATAATGGTGAATTTTCCCATAAACCTAAAAAATGTGCGGGAACTTTCACTTCAATTCATGTCGGTCATGTTTCATAACAAAGGATTTAATGCATTTTTATTTTCATTTTTTGTTAAAAAAACAATGTCGTGTGGCATTTCATTAAAGGAATTGAAATTCTTCTTTATTCACTATGTTTTCATTTAAAAACATCATTATATTAAAAATACTTGACTAAATTATAAAAAATAAATATGAGTCAGTTTGGAATAAAAATAAAGTTTTATAAACTATAGTGAACAAAAATATTAAATTAAAATTAAAAATATTGGACTAAATTACAATAAAAATGAATAAGTGTCAATTTAGACTAAAAATAAAGTTTTATGGACTATCTATAATGAACAAAAATATCATCATATTAAAAATATTGGACTAGATTAGAAAATTTTAAAATATATAGTGGTGAATTCTAATCCATAAACCCTAAACCTCAACCCCTAAATATTACAATCACTAATCATTAAAGTGCAAACATAATCTCTAAACTAATCTCGTAACCCCAACCAACCACTCAGCTTGGCACATTTACCCCTAAACCTCAAACATTAACCTCTAAATCTTACATTCACTAATAAATAAAGTGCAAGCCTTATCCTCGAATCCCCTAATCCCTAAACAAATCCTATAACCCCAAGCACTCAACTTGAAACATATATTATACCTATAAACCCCAAACCTCAACCCTTAAATCTTACGCTCACTAATAATCAGAGTACAAGCCTAATCCCATAACCTCGAACACTCAACTTGACACATTTACTATTAAACCCCAAACCTCAACCCCTAAATTTTTTTTTTTCAGGCCAAAATAAATTGGGCCTTCAAAAGCCCGTCAAACGTGTGGAATCACCATCAGTCGTTTTGGGTCGGCTAAAACCGAAATAAGTTGAGCCTTTAAAATGTTTAATTATTAAATAATTTTATGAAAGAGGATCTAATTAAAAATAACTTAAACGCAAAGGTCTAACGAAATTAAACTAAAATTCAGACTAAAATGAATCAAACTAAAACTAAAGAATAAAAAAAACTAAATGTAAAGCTCCTAAACTAGTAATGGCCTAAAGTGCAAATAAACCCTAAAAAGGGGCAGGATTTTCCCTCTATTTTGTTAACCTAATTGTTGTTATTGTTTTAATCTCAAAAGAAATTGAAATATGAGAATTGGGATTGGAGTTTGAACCGCTTGGTTCATTGGGATTGGGCGGGCCGAATCCCTAAAAAATGCGAATGTTTTTTAAACTTTGGAATAAATTAAAATATGAATATGGGTCAATTTAAACTAAAAATTAAATTTTAGAGACTAGAATACATTGGACTAAATTGCACAAAATATAAATAAACAAAAATAGAAATGACCAAAAATAGAAATATATATGAGTAAATTTCGGCTAAAAATAAAATTTTAGGGACTATAATAAATAAAAATATCATCATATTTAAAATATTGGACTAGATTTAAAAACTTTAAAATAATTTGAGGTCAATTCAAACTTAGTAGTGTCAAATGTATATCTAAATCTAATCTTTCCTTATTTATATATATATATATATACATATATATATATATATAATTGATTATATATGTATTTATAACAAAAAGATTATTTAACACTTTAAATTGATTTTAAAAAAGTAATAGTTTACAACACTTAAAATTCATCAAATCATAGACTTCCTCAATTCAACAACATGTCGGGTTCAAAACAAGTCGGGTCATTTAACAGGTCGGGTTCAAAACAGAGCATGTAAAATTAGATCTCGGGTCGATTCAGTCGTGTAATATCGGTTATCTGTCAAGTCAGTCTCGAATTCGTTTTAGTTGGGTGCAGGTCGAGTTTCAAGTCCACAGTAACATGTTCAATTCAGGTTCGGGTCGTTCTCGGTCGGATGCAAGTTGAGTTTGGTTACTACAATAACACGTCCAACTCAATTTCAGGTCAATAACAGTCGGTTACAGTTCTATTTCAGGTCATCACATCCTCGAGGTCAAACTAAGTTTTGACTCGAGTAAATTTTAATCGAGTATTCAAGTCGGATCAACTTTTTACGTCCCTACTGTTTGCCACACGCTCTTGCAATTATCAAGCAGATAAAAAGGAATTTTCAAATGAGTAAAAACCTAATAAATAAAAAGGGATTTTTTTGAACTAGAATAAAAAAGGACAATTCTAAAAACAGGCGGCTTAAATACTAACTAAATACCGACCATTTAATTTAGGCCATTGGATGAAGCCACTTTTATAGTGGCCGTTGGATTAAAAATAAATAAATAAAAAGTTACCCGGTAAACGGTAACCTTTATGTTTTCGTCTCTATCTTTCACAAAAGCATTGGCTCTTCACCAACGCTTCATTTCTTTTTCCTTTACCCTTTCCTACTTCTCTTTCTAAAAATCTCTTGAATAATTCTCATTTTGGGGGGAAAATTTTAGAATCTAAGATTATAAGAGAAGAAACGATGGGGTCTTCGGTGAATTTTAACTCGCATGGGAACTTAGACGAGCAGATTGTGCTGCTAAAGAAAACAAAAAACCCCTCCCGCCATTGACGCGTCTGTCCATTCTTCTTGAGCACGACCTAAAGAAATTACAGAGATTTTTTAAGTTAATTAAGAAAAAGAAGAAAAACCCATCATTGGAAGTCTACAGAAGAACAAAAATAGCCCAATAAAAATCCTCGAAAAAAACGATCCGTAGATGAAAGGAAAATCGAAAAACTCGAAGAGGAAGCTAGGGCTAGCAACCGCCTTTTTCTTTTGCACACTTTGTTTCCTTGTTGGCTTGTTTATTTCAACTTTATTCTGTCAGGTAATTTGTAAAGCATGAATGTTCTTCGTTTGAGCTTTGTAAGTGTTTATGATTTGAGTTTATTTTTTGGTAGGATGTGCCGATTATTAAATCCGGATTGAGAAAGCTGGAAGTGGTCCATGTTGAAGGTGAGAAGCATGGTGATCTGATGCCAAATGGAGAAACTGGGGAAAGTTTGATTGATTCTATCCCTTTTCAGGTCCTTCTCATCTTTTGTTATTTTTTAGTTCATTTGATTTTGGGTGATGATTATATGAAGGATTTGATTCTAAATACTTTTGATACTTGGTAATAGAACTTGACTTGGTAATTGAAGTGTTCTGAAATTTAAGTGGGATAAAAGTCGTGATCGAAAAATCAAAAATTATGGTTCTTTGCAATTTGTGGTCGAAACCCAGAAAAATGAAAGGATACATATGCAATCAAATCGTTTAGGATCTATGAGTAGTCATATTCAAGTTAGTATGTTGGTTTCTATTCCCGAGATATGTTACCCGAACTCTTTATTTTGTCTAAATTATCCGTGTCCAACATATATTCGGATATAATAGATACGAATGATCCTCCAAATAGATTGAATAAACTTTGAAAATTAAGCATACACATGTTGGATATTTGTATGTATCCGACACTTTCCAGAGTTAATATTTTATCGAGGCTTGTTTAACTCAAAATTAAATAGGAGATTTCTTGTATAGAAGGAAAGCAGTAAGGGACACGGACAAAGATTTTATGTGCAAATGTTCGACAGAATTTTATGTTTGAGGTGTGTAACTAGAAATATTTTAAACCACCCAAATGGAAGAGATGTTAAGAAACCAATATCGAAGTATCTTTTAAGTAGTCCAACTTCATTTGCTTGCTTCTCTTTAAAGTGCAGGTTTTAAGCTAGAAACCAAAAGCTTACTATTTTCCCAACTTTGCAACTGCGGAACAATGCAAACATATAATTGAAATGGCGAAGGTGAATCTTAAGCCATCTACTTTGGCTTTACGCAAGGGTGAAAATGCAGAGCAAACCATTATTAGAACAAAAGGTATTGTTGATTCTTGTTTTTTCTTTCTCTCTTTACATTCCTAAATTTGGTTTTCTATCTTTGATTTATGGCTTTTTAGATGTTTCATGTTGACGATTTGGTTTTTATTTTTTCTGTTTATGTTCTTTTTACTAGTAATAGTTCTATATATAAGTCCTTAGCATATCAACTTTTTTCTTGGTTATGTTTCACATTGATGTTAATTAATTTAAATTTTGATAATTATTTTATGTTTAAAATGCAAATTACTCAAGTATATGGATTTTATGATGAATGCCTAAGGAAGTGAGTATCTTATCATGTTTGTATAGGCTTATTGCCATTGCCAATATACATTAATTTTGAAAGTTCATATTGAGGTTGGACTTTCTTTATTTCGAATGTAAACTATTACTTATGATCTTTCCTCCCTGTTCTAAATTTTCATCAATAATAAAGGGCGTTTTGAATGTCATATTTTGTTGTTTGTTTGTAGCTTTGAGATTTTTAGTAATGTAGCTTGAGATTTTTAGGTAGCATTTTTGAACCTTTATGTTAGTATTGAATTTGAAATGTTAGAATTTTTCGCAACCTTTTAAGTTATATAGTTATCGAAATGATCTTTCCCTACCTGTAAAAAATTAGATTGCGGATTCAGATATTTGAGGATATTAATTTTTTTTAGATTTAAAAACAACAAATTTTGATAATATTTAGATTTAGATGTTTATTTTCTGCGGGAAATAGTTGGTGTGCAGGTATGCATATCTAATAGCATCGTATGATATGAATAGCCTAACTGTTCCATTATATGACAAGCAAGAATTTTGTGGAAGGGCTATCAGATACTATTTTGTGTTGTACAAGTTTATGTTGATATAATGCAATTATGTGATGCTATTGTTATGATGATGTTTTTGAGATGCTATTATGAATGATGCTATTCACGGGTATAGAAATGTATTGATAATAAATTTTTGAGATGCTTCTATTTTGGACTTATCTTGATTTACTTCTTTGCTTTATGAATGTAGTTGGATAATTGGTTTATGCCTTTGTTTTCTTGATGGATTCATGCATAATTATATTTCTCTCATTTTAGTATAACAAAAAACAACTGAACAACTTCGGATAATTAAAGAAATATTTTGTCGCAAAAATATTTAACAACAAATTAAATGTCTTTCACAATTAAATTGCAAAACATATATTTTACGAACCAGCATGGCAAAATGACTCAAAATCAGATTAAGACATATGAGGTTTCGAAACCACCATTGTGGTTTCGGAACCACTTTCGTAGTATGTGTTGGGATTTTAGGGGCTCTATTCGATCAACCGTTCTTGCTCGCCAAGTGTGGAGAAGTTGGATAATTGGGTGTTTTAGTGGGAGGTGAAAATTAGGCAGTTTGACACAAGGATTTATAGTGGTTCAACCTTTTAACCAAGGTCTACATCCACTACCTTAGCTCCCCACTAAGGATTTCCAAACAAATTCACTAAGAATTTCGTCCCCTTTTCTCGAATTAGGAGGAAACCGTTACAACCCTCAAAGCTTTCTACCCAAAGCTTGAAGGAACACTCTCTTTACAAAGAAAGACTTAGCAAACTAGAAATCCCTCTAAAAGGTGTTTGTTTGCAATTCTAAGCTCTCACCCAAAACCTAAACACTTGAGCAAATTTAACAATGTAAGCTCACAAGTGTTGTCTAAGCAAGAAATGAACAATTAAAGCTCTAGACAAATTTTGACATCATAATGTTGTAACAATTGAAGCATTAAAATTACAAGATGCTTGGAGGTCCCTTTTATACTCCCAATTGAGTTTGTAGCCGTTACTAGCCGTTGGGGATGATTTGGAGCCGTTAAGGACTTTATTTCCCTTCATAAATGTTGTTCTGCAGTCATCCGTATCGATACGCATGGAACCGTATCGGTACGGACTTCATCAAAAACTAGTCGTTGGGCTCTTGCTAGCCTGGGCGTATCGATACGCTTGAGGGTGTATCGGTACGGGTTCACTTTTAAAAGGCCGTTGGGAAATAGCCATTGGGGTTGGTTGAAAGGGGATCGGTACGCTTACCAGGCGTATCGAGACGATCCCGATCCGTATCAAAACGGCCAAGCCTGTTTCGATACGGGTTTTAGCAGTGACCAAACTGAGGCAAAAAGGTATCGATACGGGTTGGACCGTATCGGTACGGGTACTTTGAAAACACAAGTTTGGCTATTAAAAACATGAAAAATCTTACCAAAAACCTCTTAAAATACCTCAAGCATAATTCCAAGTTGTTTGGACTTAAAATCAAGTTTTATATTATTTTCAAATTAGTCCAAAACATTTTTCAATTATTATATCAAAACACTAGTTCTACAATCTCCCCCTTTTAGATATAATAAAACTAACTTGAAAATTTGTTTGAGATTCTCCCCTTTATCTTTAAAAATGTGAATAAGAGATTAAGGATATGAAATCAAATAAAGCTCCCCCTTATTCATTTGAAAATTCAAATTTTCAAACCATTTCTCCCCTTTTTGTTATATCAAAAAGAATTTAAAACATTAAGTTTCAAAATAACAATAGAGGAAAAAAATGACACACTTAAAATTTTGGTTTAAAATTGGCTCCCCCCTACTCAAAGCATCATTAAAAAAATGTTAGTCCAAAATTTATGATCATCTAGTTGAATAAAATAAAAATACAACAAATTAAATCAAAACAACTAGAAATTTTACCAACACTTGAACCCAAGGAAGGATGTGAAGCCTTCCTTCTTCAAGTGTCCTTCCTTGTGTGTATGGAGCTCCCCCTCAATGTTTGACTTGTTGAACATCTCCACCACACCTAGCACAAGACAATCAAGTAATTTTTGGTATCCAAATTGCTTTGGATCCATAGACATTAGTAGCACAAAATCTAGTCCCCTTAGGAATCCATTTTTCAATTTCATCCTTTTTAGTTGAAGTGGTTAGTCCTTTTGGGACCCCAAACACTTCTAAAACATGTTCCATTCACAAATCTAGGGGCACTAGATTGTCTTACATAAAAAATTGATTTTCCAAAATTATTTTTCTTTTCAAGTTCATTGAAAATCAAATCCTTTTCTTTTTGAACTTTAAGAAGCAAATTTTGTAAATCAAGACATTTTTGTTCAAAATCTTTCAATTTTGCTTCAAGTTCAAGATTTATTTTGGAAAGCAAATCATTTTAATTTTTATTTTTGAAATCAACTTTTTGTTCTTGGAAAATGATGCCTTGAATTCCAAAAGCAAATCATCATAGGCATCTTGTAACTCATCAAATGTATAGGAATTTGAAATAGATGAGTTATAAGTTACCTCCCCCTCATTGAGGGCCATCAAGCATAAGTGGGCTACTTTATCATCGGTGGAGTCTTCATCACTCCATGTGGCCACATATGCTTGTTTTGAAGATGATCCCTTCTTTTTGGATTTGTGGGAGTCCTTCATATTCTTCATCGATTCATGCTTGGATTTTTCCATTTTGCTCTTCATGAACCGGGAAAACTTGTTGAAGAGATAGGCCATCTCTTCATCTTCACTTTCCTCCTCACTTGAATCTACATGATGGCATGTGGAGGATTTGAGAGCTACGACACTAGCATTGATGCCTAGCTCCATGATCTTCTTCTTCCCCATTGCTCTAATCTCTTCCTTCTTCTTCTCCTCTTCTTTGTTTTTCTTCATTATTTGGTGAGTGAGAAGAGACCTCATGAGTTCATCAAGCTTCAAGGTTTTGAGATTCTTGGCTTCGATGATGGCGGTCCTCTTTGAGTCCCATGACTCGGGAAGGGAGTAGATGAGCTTTCGGACAAGCTTCTCTTCCGGGATGGCTTCTCCATAACCTTTAAGACCATTGGTGATAGTGGAGAACCTATCAAACATCTTCTCGATGTTCTCTTCCGGATCCATCTTGAAGTTCTCATACTCTAAGGTTAGGAGCCCAATCTTGGTCTCCTTGACTTTATCGGTTCCCTCGTATGTGACTTCAAGCTTGTCCCATACCTCCTTAGCACTCTTACAAGAAGACATCTTCTCATAGATGGTTGGGCCAAATGCACAAAAGAGCATGTGCAAGGCTTTGCAATTAAGCTCCATCTTCTTGCGATCGTCGGCACTCCATTCCGCTTTGCTTCCTTGAGGCACGAACGGACCATCTTCAACTATGTCCCATAGCTTGTAATCTCTTGACTTCAAGAAGAATTTCATCTTTATCTTCCAATGGGCATAGTAATTTCCGTCGAAGAAAGGCAGTTTGTCGATTGATTGTGCCATTGAGCCGGTTGGTGAAATGTTGATCGAGCTTGCCATATCTTCTTAATGATGTGAATCCCCTTTGATTGAGCCAAGCTCTGATACCAATTGTTGAGATTTTAGGGGCTCGATTCGATCAACCGTTCTTGCTCGCCAAGTGTGGAGAAGTTGGATAATTGGGTGTTTTAGTGGGAGGTGAAAATTAGGCAATTTGACACAATGATTTATAGTGGTTCAACCTTCTAACCAATGTCTACATCCACTACCTTAGCTCCCCACTAAGGATTTCTAAACAAATTCACTAAGAATTTCGTCCCCTTTTCTCGAATTAGGAGGAAATCGTTACAACCCTCAAAGCTTTCTACCCAAAGCTTGAAGGAACACTCTCTTTACAAAGAAAGACTTAGCAAACTAGAAATCCCTCTAAAATGTGTTTGTTTGCAATTCTAAGCTCTCACCCAAAACCTAAACACTTGAGCAAATTTAACAATGTAAGCTCACAAGTGTTGTCTAAGCAAGAAATGAACAATTAAAGCTCTAGACAAATTTTGACATCATAATGCTGTAACAATTGAAGCATTAAAATTACAAGATGCTTGGAGGTCCCTTTTATACTCCCAATTGAGTTTGTAGCCGTTACTAGCCGTTGGGGATGATTTGGAGCCGTTAAGGACTTTATTTCCCTTCATAAATGTTGTTCTGCAGTTATCTGTATCGATACACGTGGAACCGTATCGGTACGGCCTTCATCAGAAACTAGCCATTGGGCTCTTGCTAGCCTGAGAGTATCGATACGCTTGAGGGCGTATCGGTACGGGTTCACTTTTAAAAGGCCGTTGGGAAATAGCCGTTGGGGTTGGTTGAAAGGGGATCGGTACGCTTACCAGGTGTATCGAGACGATCCCGATCCGTATCGAAACGGCCAAGCCCGTTTCGATACGAGTTTTGGCAGTGACCAAACTGAGGCAAAAAGGTATCGATACAAGTTGGACCGTATCGGTACGGGTACTTTGAAAACACAAGTTTGGCTATTAAAAACATGAAAAATCTTGCCAAAAACCTCTTAAAATACCTCAAACATAATTCCAAGTTGTTTGGACTTAAAATCAAGTTTTATATTATTTTCAAATTAGTCCAAAACATTTTTCAATTATTATATCAAAACACTAGTTCTACAGTATGCCATTAAATTCATGTCTACTCAAGAGGTTTCGAAACCAACAATTGCGGTTTAGAAACAACCCCTACAAAAAAAATATATACCGTTTTCTCTTACAAAGTTGCAACAATTTGTGCATATTTTGTACTAATTTGTGTATATGCACATTTTGTAATATCTTGAGTATATACACATCTTGTTACCATTTTTTTTTCATTTCTGCCAAACTAGCATGGATACCACATAAAGGTGGTATCGATGCCCCCTTGATGAAAATTCGTAGTAAAAAAAGTATATACCGTTTTCTCTTACAAAGTTGTAACAATTTGTGTACATTTTGTACTAATTTGTGTATCGATGCCCCATTGGTGCACATTTCGTAATATTTTGTGTACATACACATTTTGTATAACAAATATACCAATTTTTCATGTTTGCCATACCAGTATCGATACCACCATGCCCCTTGGTGAAATAGCTTTTTTTTTTCATGTCTGCCAAACTAGCATCAATACCACCTAAAGGTGGTATGGATGCCCCTTGGTGAAATAGCATATTAACTTTTTTCTTTTACAAAATTATTACAATTTGTGTACATTTTGTACTCATTTGTGTATATGCACATTGTGTAATATTTTGTGTACATACATATTTTGTATAACAAATGTACCATTTTGTATTTGTGTATATACATAAATCCTTATAATACATGTACCAAAGTATATTTTGTAAGTAAATTGTGTATGTACACAACTCCTTACAACAAGATCCATTCTCACCCTAACAAAATTAAACATACGCCCCATTTCTGCTCAACCAACATCGGAATCAGATATAGGTGGTTTCGATGCCACATAAATGACTTTAACTTTTGTCCATTCTGCCAAATCAGCACCGAAACCACATATACGCGGTTTCGATGCCCCTTATAAAACTTGTACCAAAGTATGTTTTTTGGTAACAAAATGTGTATGTACACATTTCCTTACAAGTACATGAGCCATTTTGAACCTCAGAGAAATTGTGTAATAAAAGAGGTACATACCATTTTCTATTATAAAGTTGTACCATTTTGTGTATATTTGCTACTAATAAGTGTATATACACAAATCTTAATAAAATTTGTATCAAAATATGCTTTTGGGTAAGAAATTGTGTATGTACACATTTTCTTACAAGTACAAGAGCCATTTTGAACCTTCGTGAAACTGTGTAATAAACAAGGTATATATCGTTTTCTCTTACAAATTTGTACTGATTTGTGTACATTTGCTACTAATATGTGTATATACACAAATCCTTATAAAACTTGTACCAAAATATACTTTTGGGTAAGAAATTATGTATGTACACATTTCCTTACAAGTACAAGAGCCATTTAAACCTTCAGGAAACGGTATAATAAAAAAGATATATACCATTTTTTCTTACAAATTTATACCAATTTGTATATATTTGTTGCAATAATTTGTGTATCGTTTTTTACCCGGTAAACAAATATGTCGTTTTTTAGCCTGTATTTAAAGGTTGTTCACACAATAAAAAGGGATTATGCGGCTGAGACTTTGGCACGGTGTATGGCATTGGCAGATACCCACCAATCACCATTTTTGTTGTTTTCAGCAACCAGCGTTTTATATAAAGGCTCATAAATTTTTTCAAAGCAAGAATTAGAAACCAAACAACCCATTCTTTGGTTAAAACCAAAGCTATTAAGTCCCTTGTTTATGTCCCAACATTTCTCAGTGTTTATTGCCTTCATTAAAGCTTTGATTTTCAGTTTTGGGTATTATTTGTTTTAGTTTTTCGTCTCTGTTGAAGATTTCGAGGGTATTTCTAGTTCGAGTTTTCACTAGAAATGGAGGTTTCGGTAATGAGTTCTTCACAGGCAAAAGTTTGTAAAACAGAATTAGGGTGCAGGGATTTAAGGTCTTGTTTCGGGAAAATTAATGATAGAAATAAAACATTTTCTCGGAAACCAAACAGTGTTTCTTTTGATAATCAAATTTCGAGGTTGAGAAAAGATGGGCTCAGATTTACGGTGAAAGCTGTCCACTCTGAACCCATTATTGAAGCCAAGTCTTGTAAAAACTCCAGATCTGTAAGTTTCCTTTCTTTTTTTCTCCCTCAAAATTGAGAGTTTTTTGTTGCTAATTTTATTGCTAAAAAAGAGATAATTAGTTTGATTTGCTTGCTTTAAATTGATGAAGTTATTTTGATTTGTTCAAAAAGAGATAATTATGTTAGTTTACTAAGCTTGTTATAGTGATGGATTGAAGGTATTTTGATTTATATTTATATTATTTGCATTTGATTCTTGAATGTAGGCTGAGAAAGAATTAAAAGCATTGAACTGATAAACAACGGTGTTTGTTTATTCTGATAGTTCAGCTTGATAGGTTAAGACTATTTGTTGGTCTGCCTCTGGATGTGGTTTGGGATGGAAATACCGTAAACCATGCACGGGGGGACTGAAAGCTTTAAAGCTTTTGGGTGTGGAAGGTGTTGAATTGCCGAGAATGAGATGGGAAAGTATGAGTGGTCAGGTTCAGAAAGCGGGTATGGAGCTTCATGTATCACTCTGCTTCCAATTGCACTTCCAAAGTGGGTAATGAAGATTGGGGAGTATCTTCTTTACGGATCGGTTAGGACAGCATTATCGAGAATGTCTATCACTGGCTGTTGATGAACTTGCTGTTCTTGATGGAAAAACTCCAATTCAAGTCTACCAGGACTTTTGTGAGAGCTTTAAGTCTGCATTCTCACCATTCATCGGTTCTACAATCACGGCTGTTGAAGCCATAGATACTGTTTTGGTATGCTGATGCTGATGGTTTTCCAGGGAATCTCGATGGGTCTCGGGCCAGACGGTGAGCTGCGGTATCCCTCTCACCACACAATTACTGGAGTCGGGGAGTTCCAATGTTACGACACAAGCATGCTTAACCTTCTTAAGCAACATGCTGAAGCAAATGGAAATCCATTATGGGGATTAGGTGGTCCGCATGATGCAGTCACCAAACTTAAATAACTTGTTCAACGACCACAGTGGCGACTTCTTCCTTTCCTGGTACGCAAGTGAGCTTGTATCTCATGGAAATCGTCTCCTCTCTCTCGCCTCTTCAATTTTTGGTGATTCTGAAGTCAATGTTTATGGTAAAGTCCCACTGATGCACTCTTGGTACACATCCTTCTGAACTCACAGCCGGCTTCTATAACACTGCCTCAAGAAATGGCTATGAAGCAGTTGCAGAGATGTTTGCAAGGAATTCATGCAAAATCATCTTGCCCGGAATGGACCTCTCAGACGATTCTCTCTCGAGCCCTGAATCGTTACTTGCACAAATCCAAACAACATGCAACAAGCATGGGGTTGAGGTTGCCGGGGTTTAGAGCAGATCAAGAAAAATATGTTGGGTGAGAATCCAATTCACCTATTCACTTATCAGAGAATGGGAGCTCATTTCTTCTCACCGGAACATTTTCCTTCATTCTCCGAGTTTGTGAGAAGCCTCAATCAACCTGAATTGCATCCACACGATTTACCCTCGGAAGAGGTAGAAGCCAGTGAATCGGTACAAATGACATCCACTTGCAGACAGCTTAGCTAGCAAGAGGTCAGAGAACATATATTTGTGTATATTGAATGGGGAGAAGATTCTACTATTTGACTGAGTTCTATATAACATCTAAGCAAAAACAAGACCTGGGGAATATGTTGGTGTTCATCTTTTAAACTTTAAACTTTTCCAGGATTAATACTCCAAAATGTGTTGGATACAGGTGGACATAAGTCTTTCAAGAGATAAAAAATGCATATCATGATTTGCATGTATTATTCATTGGTACATCACGAGTTGGATGATCAATCATTTTTGGCTTAACAGTAAAAAAAAAAAACCAAGTTTTTTCTGTAAACGGCCTATAAAAAATACCATCATCTAATTATAACATGACACATAGTTTGGTTTATTTAATTTTTAAATTTATTTAAAAATATGAAATTCTTAAATAACCACAAAATTTTAATTTCTTTCGATCAAGCCCTTATATCACATCTCTCTCACCATTCGACATCTTTCACATGTCGGCAGTTCAACGTTCACCACTCAAGCGTCGCTTATCTCACCGTTCAGTATCCCCACCCTTTAGTCGCCAGTTAGAAGCCCAATCAGTCTTTTTTTCTTCATTGTTGGATGTTTGTCGATGGAGCAATCGACGATTCATTCACCAATTTTCGACGACGAGATGATGGTAATTTAATAGTAGGGGATCGACGAAGGCTAAGGTGGTCCGTAGTGGTTGAATCAATGTTGGAAGGGGATGAATTTAGGGTTTGAGTTTGGAGGTTTTAGAAAAATTAAAGATTTTGGTTCTTTTTATAAAATTAAAGATTTTTTATTTAGAAAAAATAAAAAATATCAGAAATAGGCAACTTGTGTTTTATTCGATAACAAAATTTTTTTAAAGTCGGCCACAAAAAACCTGATTTGAATTACGAAATGAAACGTTAGACACCAAAAGAATAAAAAAAAATTGCCCCTTTTCAATGCCCCAACACTAAAAACACAAAAATTAAATTCCAAACACTAACCCTACACCATATACTAAATTCCCTAAACTATAACCTTAAACCCTAATCCTTAAAACTAATTTTTAATGTGAGAACATAAATAGATGCACCAAAAGGGGCATGAGATTTCTGTTCACACCAAAGTAGCCCGAAAAAGACATTAGACACCAAAATGAAAAAATGTATAAGTTGAGCACTTTTTAACCGTTAAATCATCATTTTTCAAGGTTATTAAATGGTGCCATTGCAGATATTTAAGACCTCACTTTTTTTTCAGGAATTAAACTGTAATAAAAGCTGTGGGTAGAGAAGATGAAAAGTTTATGCTGGCAAATGGAAAAGGGGATTTACTTATTTTTCAAAAAACAAAATAAAATAAATACAAACCTGTTCATAATCATATCATCATTTATTCACAAGCAATATTAGTGTCAAAGCTGCTGAGGCAGATAGCAAAGGCTTGGAATGCAGAGATCGGATATCGATAATCCATGGTAAACAAGTCCTTCCCCACTTTCCCAAACTGGAGGATGATCTTCTCGTGTTCTGGCCCTGCCGGTCCATTTTCCGGAGAAGCCACCAATTGAAAGTTCTTCACAGAAGCAACCGTAACCCGTCCATGGAAGTTCAAGCACCAACACTGGAGTTGCTCGTGCCACCTTGGAGCCTTATTTGTCAACACCAGTCCACCATTCTTTTGATTGGATAAAGGGCCTGATAGAAAATTCTCCATGCTAGCTGATTTCGAATGAAAGATTGGGATTGGTGGAGACGGATTCACATTGTTGAGAGAAAACTCAGCTTGGATGGGGGCTAATCCTCCTGGTGCTATTGAAGTTGCAGGGATGGTGTTCATATTACACTGCATTCTCCTTGGACCCCTGGAAGTCATAAAAAATGCATCTCTATCAGTTATCTATGTTGCTTCGATCCATATTCGGATATGGGTCATATCCGACACTAACACTCAAGTTTGGGTAGCATAGACTTGTATGAGAATGAACAGAGGACTTCATGCATAAGCTAATCAATAGTGATGGATCAATTATTGTCTTGAATAAGAAGAAATTATCAAATCCTTATCCAAAATAATGGCAACTCTTACCTCGAACCTAACGAATTCAATTCGTATGAAATGTGAGCCATGGGGTAGTTGCTAAAAGGTGCTTTAGGTGAAACTTGTTTCAAATTTGCTAGCCTAGAGGACCTACTTTTAGCCATCTTTGAACCCGCATGAGGAGGTTGTCCATCAAAGACAGTGAACTTGGTCCCTAAAAAATTTGATCTTCCATGAAAGGGAAAAATACGAGATTTGAGACTGCAAGATAAGGTAAATCAAAGAACCAATCTATATAATTTTGTTGGTTATATATATATACACGTGTAAAATTCACTTGCACAATGTAAAACTCTTTAGTTTTACACCTTTTTAGACCAGTGGATGGGCGTAAATGGATGATTGAGATTAAAAGTTTGTGTATCCACATTATCCACTTCTTTTTCTTTACCCGTAAAATTCTTCTTATTTCCAACTTTTAATCTCAAGCATTCATCCAATAGTCTAAAAAATGTGTAAAACTACAAAGTTTTACAATGTCTAACTGGATCCTTGCTCATATATATATAGGATCCAATTACACAATGTAAAAACTAAAACTGAGATTATCTACTTCTTTTTTCCCCTTAAAAATGTATAAAACTAAAAAGTTTTACACTGCTTACCTCAATCTCCCAACATAAGCATTCCTCCCCTTCGTGATATCCTCAGCCTGTAAAGAGATGATATAATCTGTGCAAGTTGGATGCCTATACTTGCGAGCAGCAAGAAGGAACTTTCCGACATCCAATAATGCTGCCATGGATATAATGAAACAAAACTTTCCGAAGTTTTACAACGCGAGAAGGAAATGTATGAAGATACCATTATCGTTAATCTGATCTAGTGGTTGAATGGAATGAGTATGACTCATCCAATTCTAATGGGAAAAGGCATGCTTATTGAATTGATGGGCATAGGTAGCTTAATTTCAACAGGCAAAATAACCATAAAAACGAAGTAAAAGAGGAAGAAAAGCTCACAATTAGTTAAACCAAGGTAAAGGTGGTATGTTTGGGTTGACCGATTTCGCTTTATGAAGCACTGAAGGAGAGAATCTTTTGGACCAGGCTGCAAATTAGATTCAAAAGTCAGAATTTAGAAGAATTTCTGACATGAAAATGTAGAAGTAGAATGCTTCCATTCAATAATAGGTCTAGCAATTAACACATCAAAACACACTCTAATGTTATGTTGCTCCAACTCGTGTGGGAAAATGTCTTCCAAAGATCCTTCAAATACATGAAAGAACTTGGGAAACACGGAAAAAAGCCAATGTCGGGTACATACTTGTATCTAACATTCACACCCGAATCCAAACACCATAGCTCTATAGCTTTAATTCGATGTATAAAGTAAAATGGTAGTTGAAGGACTTTGTTGGGGACATGAGGATTGTGGTGGTAGCTAGCTAATGGTTTACAGTTAACCCAACAATGGTTGAAAGCTAACCTAAAAGTGGTCCCAAATCTAGAACCAGTCTTCAATGGAGGTTTATCTACTAAGCTATTGCATAAAGGAAACAATGATTAGGGAGGGATTCATGATGGTCCCAAACATTAACTGTAGTGTAAACTTGCCTTGTCTAATGGTCGAATACATGGCAGACAAAAAATGGTTCAAAATGCATGCCAGGTCCAACACTATCTTTGAAGAAGCAAATTTCACCAAAACTTACCAAATTACATCTCTAAAACCAAATGCATAAGATTCTTGGGAAACTTTTCCTAATTTGTGGAACTCAAAGGTATGTATATGTTGGGAACTTTATATCTCCAATCCAAACTAGACAACCAGACAACAAATCAGATTAGCAGACATAAAACAAGTCACAACACAAGATTCCTAGGAACACAAATACCCAGACTCCTGGAAACATAACAGCTTTGATGTCTTGAATGAAAAATAAACAAATTCCCTGGGGAAAACCTGTTTCCCAACTAAAGTAATTCAAATTCAAAAATCTTTATTCAATCATTTGCTCCAAAAAGAAAAGAGAATTAAAGAGCAAGTGAATTGAAAACCATGATATTGAGAAAAGGAAAAGAAAACCTGTTTAACTGAGATGGGAAAAGTTATTTTCCCTGTAAGTTGAGGAACTTTAACAATCTGTTTAATGATGATCCTCCAACTCCTGCAAACACCAGCACAAGCCACCACATTTTTCCTCTGAGGCCAACTACTTTCCGAGTCTTCAATCCTCGAAAGAACTTCCCATATTAATTCCGGAGGTAAGTTGGCCCAACAGCAACCACCACCAACCGCCGCTTCATTGGAAGCTTGCGGGAGGTGGTCTTGAACCACACGGCGGGACCTTAGCCTGGCAATGCACTTTATTGCCATCAATAACGTTAAAAAGTGTAAGAAAAATTCAAGTCTTTTTTGGTGGAAATTGCTTAGTCTCTTATGTTTTGCCTGAAAAGTTGAGAAAATGAGAAGATTGTTGGGTTTTTGTTTGGATAGAAAACTGGAATTTCCAACTTTTCTAGTCTTTTGAGCAAAACTCAGACTTTATTTGGTGTTAACTTTAGACGGGTTTTAAGGGTAAAGTTTTCCTTTCTTCTAACGAGGCCCTTTTGTTTTTGGCGTTTTTATCTAAAAGGTTAAATTACTCCAATGAACACTTAACTATGTGGTTAGTGTCGATATGACCATCATACTTTCAATTGTGTCATTATGAATGACCATTTAACTATTTAAATGATATCAACCACCTATTGTTAGAACCTAACGTAGAAGGTGATGTGACAATTAAAAAAATTTATATAATTATAGATTCGGTCCCTTCTATTTACACAATCTATCAATTTGGTTTATTTTTTATTTAAACAATCTATTTTATTAAATTAAAATCATGACTACATTGATATACTATGTTAAATAGAAGGGATCAAATGTGTAATTTTATAAATTTTTCCTTAACTGTCACGTCACCTTCTCCGTTAGGTTTTAATGGTAAGTGGCCTGATTGATACCATTTAATTAGTTAAGTGGTCATAATAACACAATTGAAAGTATGATGGTCATATCGACACTAACCCCATAGTTAAGTGGTCATTTAAATAGTTTACCCTTATCTAAATATCACCATAAAAAATTATGGATATATTACTCTAGAGACTAAACTATTAGTTCGATTCTATTTTGACCACTGAACTATAACTTTTACAATTAAGTCACTAAACTATTGAAATAATTTTAATTAAGCCACTAACCGTTAACAGAAATACTAACGTGACATTTGAGTAATTTCGTATAGTTACACATTTAACTCTTATTATTTTACCTATTCTATCAATTTGATTCTAATTTTAATTTAACTCAATAAATTTAAACTCTCCCTTCCCCTGCTGCCTGCTCTCTGCTCTGCCTTCAACCACCACCTCGACAACATCTTCTAAGGCCACACGTTCATTTTTCTCGCAAGCCATAACCCACCAGCAAACTCAACCGATGCTACTGATTTATTTCTTCTTTACATTAAAAACAGTAACAATGATCAAACCCTTCTTTCACTCAATATCAGACATTTAAATTATTGCTGCGGCCGCGTTTTTTGTCGCGGTACTATATTGTAGTTAGAGATATAACGGATATTATTACGGTCATTGTATACTATTATTTTTCACAATACCAGTTTTGGATGGTGTTGAGAGTAAGAGTCTAATTGATGTTGCTATATAACTAGTATGCCCTTTTATTGTATATCAGTCTCTAATTTGTACTTGTTATATGTTGTTGCAATTTTGACACCCCTATTTTATGGACAAAATGAACCTACATTTATATGACAAGGTTGTCTTGCAGCATCATAATTTTTGTTATTGCAAGTGCATTATATTGTATGTCTGGCTTGAGATGTTCAAAAATCGCACATGAGAAGTCTTTTATCCTGTTGTTGCTTAATAGGCATGGAAACATGTTATTTCATGTTGTGTTCCATTTGTAGGAGGATGGATATACATAATACGTGCTTTTGTCGTTTTATCCTTTAATATGAACCACGATCATGCATTAACAAGCGATAATTATGTTTAAGTACGTAGTTTTAGAATAGAAATCTGCTATCTTTTCGGTGTCCCTATATATGCCCCACACTAAAAAGTTAAGTTTATATTTTAGGGTTAAAGTTTAATTTTAAGGTCCGGGTTTAGGGAATTAAGGTATGATATATTTTTAGGGTTTAGTGTTTACTATTTAAGATTTAAAACTTAGGATTAGAGTTTAGAATTTAATTTTTTAGTGTTGGAGTATAGAAATGGACATCGAAAAGGGTAAAAGATTTTTGCCTGTAGTTTTATATTGGCTTAATGTCAAAATAAGTGCCTAAACTATCCATTTTTTCCTTTTAAGTGCCTAAACTATCCATTTTTTCCTTTTAAGTGCCTAAACTTTTTTTTGTTCCTTTTAGGTGCCCAAACTATCTCGGTTTTCCCTTTTGGGTACTTAATCTTTTTTTTACACCTTTCAGGTGCCCAGATTATCATTTTCTACCCATTTTAAGGCCAAACTGAGGCACCTACTTTGACCATAAAATGATAATTTGGGCTCCTACTTTGGTAGTTTAAGCACCTAAAAGGAACAAAAAAAAATTAAGCATCTAAAAGAAAGAAAAGATAGTTTAAGCAATTGTTTTTGGTATTAAACCTTTTATATTTTGTGAAGTCCATACGCATTGCCAATGCCATTTACATTTATTTGCCCCTACGTTTCATGACTTCCAACCAAAAACGTATTGTCTTCTCTATAATCCTCCCAACACCATCACAAGCAAAATCTGTCCTATCAATGGAAAGTCATGACGACATCGCTTCATGCTTTGATGTAAGGGAGGTAACCACCGCGAAGAATAAACATAGTACTAAATTGCGATTGCAATGCAATGTAATAGTCACATCATAACATTTTTCAAGGTCACTACGATGTAATATTGGCGCAATATAAAAAAGAAACCGCATGTAACGCCCCTTTTCGGCCCGGTTGGAAATCGGGTCGGAGAATGCTACCGAAGAACAATACGGTGAATGATGCAAAAAAATCATTTTTATAACCAACACTTGAACAATTTCATGCAATAATACATTACCAAAATGCATCTTAATCCAATTAATCCCTTATAAGACCATATTTAATCATTTATGATCAAATCGTAGTTATCACAAGTTTTAGGGACTAAACAATCATTCTTATAAATTAAAGGTATTTCGATGCAATTGATCATACTACAATGAAATTCAGTATAATATTAACATGTATGTAAATTTTCATGCAATTCGGTATTCATTTACTCATTCAATTTAAACATCCTAAATTCAGTGACCATTTAGTGAACAATGTAAACTGCCAAATTCATGCCTTTTAACCAACTTAACTAACCTTGTATCGAAACACCTTAAGGTTGTTTCGAAGCGGGTGTACGATGGTCAACCTAAGTTGACTTTGTCCTTTAGACTGTATCGATACAGGTAAGGCCTGTATCGGTACGGGTTGACTTCATTTGACCTTGACTTTGACCCGTTTCGATACACTATAGACCCGTATCGAAACAGTGAATTCCAGTAGCAAAAAGTTCCGATACAACCTCAAACCGTATCGAAACGCCCTGTTTCTAGGGTCCATTTATGCTTAACCGTATCGATACGCATTACCCCGTACCGATACGACATGACCTGTAATGACATATTTTTGCTGGTTTTTAATCGATTTGGCCGATCAAATGAAGTTCAAATGCAACGAAAATTTACACACAATATTATAACTATACAATCTACTTGCATACCAATTTTTACGGTCAAATGAATCTATTTACACGATTTTTACCTTTTAGTGCCAAAATATGCATTTTAGGCCAATTTTCACTACATGGAAAGTTCATATTAGGCATATCACACTTTTACCACTTGACCATAATATAGACATAACAAAAGAGACTTTATCAACTAGTACATGCATCTTGCCACCAACTAGGAATTCAAAAGGGTCGATATACATTACTTATAGCTTGATCGTGACTTGTGCAACGCTTCAACTCCTCCGATCTCGATCTAAAACCTTAGCTAACTTGAAATGGATGAAATGAAATGCATTAGGTATATTTTTCCTAGTAAGGTAGTCACAAGGATAACAATGTTGTAATATGCATTTTCATCTCTACATTAACAATGGCCATGACATGATTTTCGAATGACACACAATGATTATGCTCAATAACAATATAGTCATATTTTATCAATAATTCCTTGGAATGATTCCGGATAGTAGATACGCGAATTCCTACGCCTCACTAAACACTGAGTGGTCTTATCCCTCTGCCTCGCCAAAATGACCAATACACAAACATCCCCCGCCTCACCAAATCAATATAGGCTGAGCCCTAGGACCGTAGTCCACCCGTACACTAAGCTCATGAATTCTATGGCATGCCAATTGTATTAAATGTCCTTCGAATCCAAGGTCCGGTGACATTTACAATATTCATTAGCAATAACAATGAACGGTGTATCCAATGATTCAATGTCCTTATCAATATTCAATATCAATGTTTCAATGACATATCATTACATCAATGACAATTTCAATTCTTACTTCAATGACCAATGACAATATACTTTACAATGACAATGGCTATAACATGATCTATACTTATTAACAATGACAATGTCGAAATCCGATACCCGATGATCAATGTAATGCTTACCGGAACTTACCAATATGTTTGTCAAACGAACCCATGCTATAACCTTAAAAACAATGTTAGCTATGTATTCAAAATTGATAACAATGAATTCAGGAAGGTTCCTCGCCTAAGCCTGAGACTTTTACTACACTCACCTTGCTAATCCGATGCTCCTACGGATCTCGGATGATAATGCCCTTATTCGTAGCTTCCGATAATGTCGCTGGATGATCTAAATCGATCTTTCGAGCTAGGAAAATCAATAGTGAATCATTAGAACAATATTTCGATATTAAAATCAATATAACAATATCGAAATCAATATCTAAACTTAGGATAATCAATAGCTTAATACAATAACCATGGTTGACCAAAACCTAGCTTAGATTAAGCTTAGTTTACCCATGGGATTCAATGATAATTTGGGAGATTTAGCTTACCCGATAGAGAACAACAATTTGATATCAAAATCTTAAAGAAAATTCAAGCTTTACAAGGTCACCAATGGAGGTGCTTTCTTAAGGTGAGGAAGAAGATGAAGGTAGTTAGATTCTAGCTTGGGTTTGGTTTCTCGGGTAAGCTTCAACCCCCTTTTCCCTTCTTTTTTTAATTTGGCCGAAAGGCCCCTTTCTTCCAAATGGAGGAATCCATCCTTATTTGTCCATGATACAATGATTTAATTGAGGAGGGGCTAATTGCAAGATTAGTCCCTCAACTCTTAGGAGTTCATGCTTTTTCTCCCAAACTTCCAATTTTCACAATTTAGCCACTAAAGGTCTCCATCTTATTCAATTAGGTCCAAGTTTAGTAATCTGGTCTAGTTAGAGATCAATAACATAACAATGGGCTTAATAAAATGTTCGAAGAAATATTTGGACCTTTCTGATTTAGGGTTTCTGATCATCGAAACTATATTCACGACTAGGTCGGTTTTTGGGGTGTTACGACTCTCCCCCTTAAGAAAAATTCATCCTCTTATTTTAACTGAATCAAAGAGATGCAAATATTGTTCCTTCATGGTTTCCTCTGGTTCCCATGTAGCCTCTTCCACTGAATGGCTCCTCTAGAGTACTTTAACCAACGATACAAATTTATTACGAAGTCTCTTGACTTCCTCGGCAAGAATTTGCACTGGTTCCTCCTCGTAAGACAAATTAGGTTGAACTTCAACAGATTCAGGTTCGACAATGTACGAGGGATCGGTTTGATATTTCCGAAGCATAAAGACGTGGAATACATCATGGATCTTGCTTAATTCGGAGGGCAATGACAAACGTTAGGCCACTAGGCCAATTCTTTCAACAACCTCAAAGGGTCCAATGAATATGGGACTCAATTTCCCCTTTCTGTTGAATCATAAGATCTTTTTCCACGGTGAGACTTTGAGGAAAGCTTTCTCACCAACTTCATACTCAATGTCCCTTCTCTTGAGATCAACATAAGCCTTTTGTCGATCAAAGGCAGCTTTCAAACGATCGTGGATGATGATGATCTTCTCTTCGGTTTCCCGAAGTAACTCAGGGCCCAATAGCTTATCTCCACTAAGTTCAGACCAACACAATGGAGTACGACAACATCTACCATACAAAGCTTCATACGGTGCTGTCTGAATGGAAGCTTGATAGCTATTGTTATAGGCAAATTCAATGTGAGGTAAGGACTTCTCCCATGTTCTGCCAAAATCAATAATAAACGCTCGTAGCATGTCTTCTAAAATCTGACCCTTTCTGATTGACCATCAGACTGAGGGTGAAAACCGGTACTGGGATTAACTCTAGTGCCCAAAGCTCCTTGCAGGGTTCTCTAAAATTGAGAAGCAGACCGGGGATCCCGATTAGATATGATAGACAATGAAACTCTATGAAGCCTAATCACTTCATTGATGTACAGGTCAGCTAGCTTTGGAAGTCCGTAATCCATTCGAACTGGTACAAAGTGTGCGGACTTAGTGAGACGATCCACAATGACCCATATAACATAATGCTTGGCAGGAGTCAACGACAAACCAATGACAAAGTCCATCGTAATCTTCTCCCACTTCCATTGATGTGGATCAATAGGTTGCAACAAACCAGTTGGGACACGATGTTCAGCCTTGACACGTTGACACGTAGGCATCGAGACATGAAATCGCCTATGGCTTGTTTCATACCTAACCACCAATATAATTCGTGGAGGTCTTTGTACATCTTCACAGACCTCGAGTGAACAGAGAATGAGCTCGAATGAGCCTTCTTAAGGATGTCATCACGAAGGGATTTATCGTTGGGCACACAGACCCGATTACGAAAACATCAGAGTCCTTCAGAATTGATCTTGAAATTAGGATTATCCTGGAGCCTTGGAATAATGTCTTGAAGCTCAGGGTCCTGTTCCTGCAATGTCTTAATCCTCGAAATGATCGTAGACTGAACTTGAAGTTCAGCTACAAGACCACAACGCTTATGGATTCGGAAATGGGCATTAATAGCTCGAGGGGCTATAAAAGAATAGAGTTCACAATAAACTGGGTTATATTACGGAACAAAGGTTTTATGATCGTATTAACAATACTTACGAGGAATTGATTTGCGTCTGAGTGCATCAACTACAACGTTAGCTTTGCCTGGGTGATACTCAATGACAAGATCGTAATCCTTGAGGAGTTCTATCCATTTCCGTTGCCGAAGATTCAACTCCTTTTGTGTCAAAAGGTATTTGAGACTCTTATGATCGGTAAAAAGGTAACATTTTTCCCGTAGAGATAATGCCTCCAGATTTTTAACGCAAAGACAACCGCAACTAGTTCCAGATCATGGGTAGGATAATTCATTTCATGTGGCTTAAGTTGTCGGGAAGCATAGACAACAACCTTCCCTTCTTGCATCAATACACATCCTAACCCGAGATGTGATACATCGCTATAAACTATATAGTCCTTCCCGGACTCTGGTTGGGTTAGGACGGGTGCATGAGTCAATACTTGCTTTAACTGATCAAAGCTTCGCTGTTGTTCCTCAGTCTACACGAAAGGGGTCTTCTTCCGTTAAAGCTTAGTCAATGGAGCTGCTATCATAGAAAATCCCTTGACGAATCTTCTATAATAGCCGGCAAGGCCGAGAAAACTCATAACTTCCCCAACATTCTTCAGTGGGTGCCAGTTGAGAATAGCTTGAATTTTCTTCGCGTCTACTTGAATGCCCAAAGCCGATACAATGTACCCAAGGAAAGCAACTTCGGTGAGCCAAAACTCGCACTTAGAGAACTTAGCATACAATTGCTTCTCACGAAGTGTTTGAATCACGATACGAAGGTGGTTGCGATGTTCCTCTACAGTCTTGGAATAAATCAGTTTGTCGTCAATGAAAACCACCACAAACTTATCAAGGTAGGGTCTAAAAACTCAATTCATCAAGTCCATGAAAGCTACCGGAGCGTTGGTTAGCCCAAAAGGCATTACCAAAAACTCAAAGTGACAATACCTTGTACGAAAAGCTGTCTTGGGTATATCACAGTCTTTAACTCTCATCTGATAATACCCATACCTTAAATTGATATTGGAAAACATTGAAGCATCCTTAAGTTGATCAAACATCGATCTTGGGCAATGGATATTTTTTTGATGATTAACTTGTTTAATTGTCAATAATAAATACACAACCTCATGGAACCATCTTTCTTCTTTACAAAGAGGACCAGAGCTCCCCAAGGCGAGGAACTCGGCAAAATAAAGCCTTTATCAAGTAACTCTTGAATCTGAACTTTCAATTCTCTTAATTCAACTGCAACTATCCGATAAGGTGCAATGTAAACAAGGGTAGTTCCAGGTTGCACTTCAATACCAAATTCCACTTCACGGGTCGAAGGTAAGCATGAAGTTCATCAGGAAAGACGTCGAGGAATTCACACAGCATATCGATATCTTGTATTCGAGGTTCGTCCTTGGCTTCTAAGGTTAAGGCAAGCAATGAGGGGTTTCGTTACTTCATTAGAACTATGATTTCTTTACCAAGGCTTCGGAGATACAATCCTCTTGCTACAATCTACCCACGCTTGATGTTTACCAAGCCAGTCTATGCCTAGTATCACATCAAATTTGTGGATCGTTAGGGCTAAGAGATTCGCCGGAAACGGAATCCTTTGAATCATCAAAAGACAATTCTTGCATACAAAGCTTATGGTGACAAAATCACCTAAAGGATCGGTCACGAAGACTCTCGGTGTTATAGGTTCACTAGACATTCCATGGTTTCTTACCAATTTCGTGCTTATGAAAGAATGTGTATAGCCAAGATCAATCAATGCATACAAAGGATGAGAATATAACACAACAGTACCTGCAATAACATCAGGCTCGTCGTCTTCCTCCCGGCTCCTGACATGATGCATCTGAGCAAAGGCCTTTGATTCTTGTTTATTACCAGATTTTCCTAAGCCACCATGTCTCCCTCTAGCTCTCGAGGATGCTTGTCATGGCCCCTTTCCTCGGAAGGACTGAGCAGGTGATGCAATGTCTACTAGTGTAGCTGCATATTTGGAAGGATTCTAGGGACGATCCCGGATGAAGTGGCCCTACTCACCATAGTAAAAACATGCTTCAGTCTGCCTCCGACACTGTCTCGTTGGATGTCGCTTTTGACAAAAATTACAGACCGGATGCTGGGTACCTCGATTTGAACCCCGATAATCTTTAATGAGGCTGCCTTGGTCATAGTTTGAGTAATGTTTTGAGGCTTCTCAATATTCCCAGAACGGGAAGGCTGTGAATATGAGACTTGTTTCGGGCCTTGGTACTTGCCCTTCTTGTTCCATCTAGGAGGTCGAGAATAATCTTGTACTCTCTTCTTGGATTTTCTCGACGCACTCCCCCTCTTGGCCCTCTGAGCAGCTTTAGTAGCCTTGGCTCGATTCACCAGATCCTGGAAGTTAGTGATGCCAATGTCTGTGAACATAGGTCGTAACTCATTGTTAAGGGCAACAATAAACATTCTACACTTATCTTATTCTTTCTTTATGTACTCAGCACCGTATCAACAATACTTGCAAAAGTTGCGGATGTATTGCTCGATAGGTCGTCCACCTTGTTTTAGATGGAGAAAGATACCGCGCCTCTTAGCGAGGTAGTACTCACTGATGTACTTGTTTCAGAATTCTCGAAGGAAGAATTCCCAGGTAACAGACTCTTCGGAAACGGTAAGGATAGTGGTTTCCCACCACGTGAGAGCCTTGTCAGTCAGCAATGCAAGGGCGCACTCTAACTTGTGTTCATCCAAACACTGTAACTGCTTATTCAAAATTTGTAGTGTGTTGTCCAACCATTATTCAACAATCTCTGGATTATCATCATCTTGCCCGGCAAAGGAATAACCTCGAAGCGAAGCCAATTTATCTACAGGGGCTCGGGCATACTGAACAACAGGTGGGGCAAGCTGTGCAGATGGTGCTGCTCCCATCGCAGTCATGAATTGCTTGAACATGTCAGCCATGTTCCGATAACATTTTGCCTGAGCATCAGGTGCAGCAGGCTCAGCTTGCTGAGGTGGGGACCTAGGCGGATCCGGTTGTTCTCCCCCATCACTTCTTCACCATGGGTCGAAGAACCCGTGGCATGTTTAGGAATGTGAGCCACATTCGTTCCAGACATAGCTATAACATAAAGAGATTGGATTAGTTGACAAGTCACAATACATATAATATACAACTCCTAGGTGGCAAAGTAAAAAATAACAATGCAGCAAGCTTCGGTTTAGTCCTAGAATTGACTAAACTCTAGCTATGATACCAAAAATGTAACACCCCTTCCTGGCCTGGTCGGGAACCAGGTCGGAGAGTGCTACCGAAGAACGATACGGTGAACGGTGCAATAAAATTTCATTTTTATAACCAACACTTGAATAATGTCATGCAATAATACATTACCAAAATGCATTTTAATCAAAATAATCCCTTATAAGACAATATTTAATCATTTAGGACCAGATTATAGTTATCATAAGTTTAGGGATTAAACTGTAATTCTGATAAATTAAAGGTCCTTACATGCAATTGATTATACTACAATGAAATTCAATACAATATTAACACGTCTGTAAAATTTCATGCAATTCAGTATTCATTTACTCATTCAATTTAAACATCCTAAATTCAGTGACCATTTAGTGAACAATGTAAACAGCCAAATTCATGCCATTTAACCAACTTAACTAACCCTGTATCGAAACACCTTAAGGCTGTTTCGAAATGGGTTTAAGATGGTCAACCTAAGTTGACTTTGTCCTTTAGACTGTATCGATACGAGTAAGGCCTGTATTGGTACGGGTTGACTTCATTTGACCCGTTTCGATACACTATAGACCCGTATCGAAATAATGAATCCCAGTAGCAAAAAGTTCCGATACTGGTTCAAACCGTATCGAAATGCCCTGTTCCTAGGGTCCATTTATGCATAACCGTATCGATACGCATTACCCCGTATCGATACGGCCTGACATGTAATGACAAATTTTTGCTGGTTTTTAATCGATTTGGCTGATCAAATGATGTTCACAGGAAACAAAAAATTACACACAACATTATAACTGTACAATCTTCTTGCATACAAAATTTTAGGGTCAAATGAATCCATTTACTCGGTTTTTACCTTTTAGTGCCAAAATATACATTTTAGGTCAATTTTCACTACATGGAAAGTTCATATTAGGCATATCACACTTTTATTTTACCACTTGACCATAATATAGACATAACAGAAGAGACTTTATCGACTAGTACATGCACCTTGCCACCAACT
This sequence comes from Hibiscus tridactylites, assembly GCA_958450335.1. Taxonomy (NCBI): domain Eukaryota; kingdom Viridiplantae; phylum Streptophyta; class Magnoliopsida; order Malvales; family Malvaceae; genus Hibiscus; species Hibiscus tridactylites. The sequence continues at coordinate 53,427,750 of OY288279.1, read as the reverse complement.
AGGAGTCCAAAAGGGTCGATATACATTACTTATAGCTTGATCGTAACTTGTGCAATGCTTCAACTCGTCCAATCTCGATCCAAAAACTTAGCTAACCTGAAATGGATGAAATGAAATGCAATAGGCATATTTTTCCTAGTGAGGTAGTCACAAGGATAACAATGTTGTATTATTCATTTTCATCTCTACATTAACAATGGTCAGGACATGATTTTCCAATGACACACAATGATTATGCTCAATAACAATATAGTCATATTTTATCAATAATTATTTGGATCGATTCCGGATAGTGGATATGTGAATTCCTACTCCTCGCCAAACAATGAGTGGTCTTATCCCGCCACCTCGCCAAAATGACTAATACACAAACATTCCCCCGCCTCACCAAATCAATATAGGTAGTAGCCCTAAGACCGTAGTCCACCCGTACACTGGGTTTAAAAATTCTATGGCATGCCAATTGTATCCAATGTCCTACGAATCCAAGGTCCGGTGACATTTGCAATATTCATTAGCAATAACAATGAACGACATATCCAATGATTCGATGTCCTTATCAATATTCAATATCAATGTTTCAATGACATATTGATACAATAATCAATGGCAATTTCAATGCTTACTTCAATGACCAATGACAATATACTTTAACAATGACAATGGCTATAACACGATCTATACTTATTAACAATGACAATGTCAAAATCCGATATCCGATGAGCAATGCAATGCTTACCGATACTTACTAATATGTCCGTTAAACGAACCAGTGCTATAACCTTAAAAACAATGTTAGCTATGTATTCAAAATTGATAACAATGAATTCAGGAAGGCTCCTTGCCTAAGCTTGAGACTTTGACTAAACTCACCTTGCTAATCTGATGCTCCTAAGGCTCTCGGATGATAATGCACCTATTCCTAGCTTCTGATAATGTCACCGGATGATCCAAATCGATCTCTTGAGCTAGGAAAACCAATAAGGAATTGTTAGAACAATATTTCGATATCAAAATCGATATAACAATATTGAAATCAATATCTAAACTTAGGATAATCAATAGCTTAATACAATAACCATGGGTGACCAAAACCTAGATTAGATTAAGCTTAGTTTATCCATGAGTTTCAATGATAACTTGGGAGATTTAGCTTACCCGATAGAGAGCAACAATTTGATACCAAAATCTTAAAGAAAATTCAAGCTTTACAAGGTCACCAATAGAGGTGCTTCCTTAAGGTGAGGAAGAAGATGAAGATAGTTAGATGCTAGCTTGGGTTTGGTTCTCGAGTAAGCTTCAACCCCTTTTCCCTTTCTTTTATTAATTTGGCCGAAAGGCCCCTTTCCTTCTAATGGAGGAATCCATCCTTATTTGTCCATGATACGACGATTTAATTGAGGAGGGGCTAATTGCAGTATTAGTTCCTCAACTCTTGGGAGTTCATATTTTTTCCTCCAAACTTTCAACTCTCACAATTTAGCCACTAAAAGTCCCCATCTTATTCAATTAGGTCCAAGTTTAATAATTCGGTCTATTTAGAGATCAATAACACAACAATGGACTTAATAAAATGTTCGAAGCAATATTTGGACCTTTCCGATTTAGGGTTTCTAATCGCTGGAACCCTATTCACGACTAGGCTAGTTTTTGGGGTGTTACACCGCATCACAACATTGACGATATGAAACTTTTATGTAACGCTGCAATGTAAGATAACGATCACACACCGTAAAATTTTTGAGGCCACCACGATGCAATATCGACGCAATGCAATGAAAAAAACTACATAATGACTTTTATGATATGAAACTATTACGTAACGACGCAACATGCAATATATTGCGTTGCAACGCAGCAATAAACTTTCAAAGGATCCAAAATACAAAACTCTATAAATAAAATGCTCAAACATTCTTAAATTTAAGAATCAACTACACCGGTGTGGAATCGATTGATCAATTGGCCTCGTGAACTAGGATGATATTCCATCCCTTCCACTAAATTTGCCCCTTTTGTGTTTTAAAATTATCCCATTAATATTGTCTCATTAGAAAATTCAACAACTTTTACATGTTAAATTCCCCTTTTATTACCCTTTTTAGTTTCCCAACAAAAACAAAATTTAACCGGACAAAATTATCATTTTAATTATTTTACTCATTAAAACGTTTTTTTATCTCTAAAACTACGTGAAATGTGAACAAATAACATAATTTTTGGGAAGAAGGGAGTAACACTATTTAGTATTTATATGCTTTTTAACATGATATTGTTTATACGTTATTCATTAGAATTATGGTTGTTATGATCCATCATTTAGCCTTATGATATTTGTATACTTTATAATTTTAATAAATTTTTATCTATAAATTAAATAAAACACATAAAATAGTATAGTAATATTAAAACATTAAAATATGGTTGTAAAATGTACATATAACATTTTAGAAAAAAATTGTGATTTTTTAGAAACAAATCACGACCGCAACAACCGTTACGTATTACGTAACGTTCGTAACATTCACAATCGCAACACCGCAATTGAAATCGTTATAAAGACCGAAATTGTTATTTAATACTATGGGAGAGACATAAACGCCAAGAGAGTTGGCATCGAGACGAAGACACATGAAATGAAAAAGAAGTCTCATTTCTCAAACTTAAAATCTTCTTTAGACTCTAACTTCTACCCACCTTTCTTAGATAATCTAACTCATATATATAGAGTTAAGATCCACTTACACACAATGTAAGACTATAGGTTTTACATGTTTTTTAGATCGTTGGATGGGGGAAATAGATGACCACGATTAACTCCTTATATATATATATAGATAGAGAGAGAGAGAGAGAGAGAGAGAGAGGATCCTCTTACACTATATAAAATTGAAAAGTTTTACACTTTTTTAGACTGCTGGATGAAGGTAAATGGAAAGATAAGATTAATAGTAGAAAATATGAAGATTATCACATGAAAAAATAAGGAAATAATCTTAGCCATTTATTACCATCATCCAACTCTCCAAAAAAGGTGTTAAAAGTAATTGAGTTTTACATAGTGTAAGTGGACCCTAAACTATATATGTGTGTGTGTGTGTGTGTGTGTGACAGAGAGAGAGAGATCTACTTACATGGTGTAAAACTCGTTTAGTTTTACACTAATCCATGACCCATTGATGAATGGAATTAATGGATGAGATTAAACACTCATATTTTTTCTCTTTAAAAACCTCTTTATTTTCAACTTTTCATCTCATCCATCCATTTCACAAATCGAATGGCAAAAAAGTTACACAACCATATCTATTTTCAAATTAAAATATAAATTTCTAATTTTAAAACCCAAAACACTCTCTATATGTATATGTATGTTACCATCATCAATTGGTTTAATTTCAATAGTGCAGTGTGTTGACTGATAAAGTTAACAAGGGTCGTGGACGATGGTCTGGTAGTGGTTCTGATGGTGGTTCATATTCTGGTAGGGTGTAGTTTTTGTTGTTCGTCTGGTCTTGGGTTCTTTAGGTCTTAAGTTATGTTGTGACCTCAATTGCATACGGGCTTTATTCCATCTAGACATGTGTCGTGACAGGAGAGTTGTGGCGTTATGATGGGATTGGATATGATTCGATGTCGTAGGTTTGTTTAGTCATCGACAATGATCGTATGTACTGACACACGGTCGTCTAGCGTTGTTCATCAAGATAACTTTGCAGTTCGCGGGTTGCTCCTGCTTGATTGCCTTCGCAGGAGTTCATAGGGGTGATTTGCCATTCGGAGGCTGCGTGGTCTTGACACGTGGCGGTGGGTATTTGCCATTCATAGCAGTCTTTCCCAAGCGACTGGTTTGTGGCTCATAAAACGTCATATTTATTATTGTTGTTATTATTATTGCTTTTCTTGATAAAATGTATCAAAGAAGTTTCGATTAGTAAGTATAAATAAAATTTGTTGTTTTTAGGTTTTATTTTGTTTATCTCACTAGCCGCTTTTGAGTTTAGGAAAGTAGAGAAAGAAAAAGTCTTTGAAGAAGAAGCAAATTTGTTTTTACTCGAATGGCTAATTCGTCCGTTGTAGTGAGTGATGAATTTCCCTATACTACGGAATCGGGCGAGATGTTGAAGACGCTAGAGTGTCACGGCCTTCATACTGTTAATAATTTTCGTTATTGGTTTAGTTTAACGAAAGGGTCATGTCGTATTAGTTCATGTTTCGATTAAGGGAAATCATGGTGTTTGATTCCTTTTTTTGCTTTTGAAGCCGAGTTCCATTTATCGCTACATCCTTTTCTTGTAGATTGGTTAAATTGGTTTGATGTAGCACCGGGAAATTGAGCGAGGCTAGTTGGTGGACTTTGGTGACGTATTTTTTTAAGTGTAAAATCTTTGGGGATGAACCCTCTATTAACGTATTCTGTTACTTCTATAATATAATGGCTGGCCATGACAAAAATGTAAAAGGGTTTTGTAACCATTGGACATTATAAAGGGAGAGTGCTGGTAATGAGTAATTATGCTATGAATATTCGCCTGGATAGGACGAAGTATATCAAAGTGGAGTGTAATCTTGGAAGTTTTTCGTTCCCTGTTGTATGGTGTTGACCATCGAAGGACATGGTTGCATTGCCTGATGTGAAGAAAATGTCGTATGCGGAATTGAGACTTCTCAGAAGGTTAGCAAGTGATCCCCCATCGCGCATTTAAAAAATATTCACTCTTAGAAATGTTTGAGTCAAATTCCTAGAGGGAAAAAGGACCAATGGTTGGGATGATGAGGATTTTAATGTTTTTCTTGAGGGTTCTTTGGTGGCTGTACCTATTCGTGCAGAAGCTTGGCACTTCGGTGCGGAGGGCGATGAACAAGTGGCAAGAATTCTTCTAGGTCATGAAGATGAACCAAAGAATTTCTTTTTTGAGTACACTAGTGTTTGTACTCGCCTTTGGAAGTATCATGAAGAAGATGCCCCTCTAGGTGGGGTTAGTGGGGAAGCTTCTCCTATTACTCTAAGGGGTTGTGTTAGTGTCAGCCCATCTGGCTTTGGTCATGGTAGAAAAGGGAAAAAACGAGTAGTCTCAGGTTCACCCGTCGTGTTTGGTTCAGAAGATGAAGGTAGTGTTGCGTGATTTAAGTGCAATGCAAACAGTGCAAGTGAACACGTCACAAGTAATATTATAGATTAAGATCGTCTCCACAGGGATCGGTGAAACTCTGACTTTTAGCTTCTTGCACTAAAAGAGAATAATATTGGAAGTGGTAGGTGATAATAAATAATAATTAAATAAACAGTGCAAAGTAAAGTAAATAGCAAAGAGTAATCGATATGAGAGATTAGGCCGAGTTATCGTGCGATTGCCGAAAAAATTGTCGTGGTTTATAATTGTTGAGGCAAGACAATTGCCGTGGCAACTAGGTTTGGATAAATGCAATGGCCACTAGGTTTGGATAAATGTCGTGGCAAATAGGTTTAGATAAATGTTGTGGAAACTAGATTTAGATAAATGTTGTAGTAACTGGGTTTCCTTCTTCAATGTTCGACAGAGCGTTCTTTAATGCCTTCGTGTTATCCCTAACCGAAGAACTGGTGTTTGCACATGCCTTGGTGATACATCCCTGTGTTAACCTTTGGTGAGCAACACCGATCTTGCACTCCTTTTACCACTAAAATCCAATCCTTATCCCTAAGGCAAATTAGTTCCCACCAACGATCATTCAAATGGAAACCATGTTTACTCGTTTCATGAATCTAGCTCTCCCGAGCCTACATAAATGGATACACTCGAGTTCCTTTACCAATACTCTCAAGGTAAAAATTAAGATCCAAGAATGAACAAACAATGAAATTTATTGAATTAAAAATCAAGAACCATTCATTCGTCTCTTACACCAACAAAACCCGATAACCCAAGCGAAATTAAACTAGTTCATGGCTGGGTAAAAGGAAAATACAAAGGAAATAAACCCAAACATGGAAAGTATAATACAAAGATGAAGAAGAAGAAGTTTGTGCGTGAATTCTCTGCGATCCGATTCCCCAAATTGACTCTCCCATTTGAGTGTTGTGATCTCCTTAAATAGATAAGGAGAGAGAGTCAAAATGTGTGTGAGATCCATGTAATTTGATCGCTATTTATTGGAGATTTGAATTTTGAATTTGGATAATTATCCTTTGCATTTGAATTAAATATGTATATAATGGGGTTTTTATCGCGACTTGCCGCGGCATCCCTCGACAATTCCTTCATCCTTATCCTTATCCTTACTTGCCACGACAATTGGTTCCACAATTCATCCTACACAAAATAAGGCAAACCAACAACGATTTCCCCACAAAACTAGCAAAACGTAACACAAGCTCGATGGACAAGGAAACTATGAAACTATGCATGAATGTCTAACAATGCAACTAAAATGAACCTAAGTCTAACAATAATATGAGTAAAAAAGGTAAAAAAATAGTACTTTTACACACTTAACACACCCCCAAACTCGAACTATTACTTGTCGTCAAGAAATGCAAAACACTAACAATTACCTGCCAAGGCATTTACCACCAAAAACATACTTTCTTACCCAACTTCAATTATCAGAACTATGGCACGAAGAATTGATCACCTTTCGATCTTTGGACATCACAGAGCATTACTCAAAATTAAACCACATTGCTAGTGAAAATGTGTGTGTGGAGTTGTGTACAAGTTAATCAATAGGATTCCATGCAAAGCGTATATTTTATTATTTACTTGTCAGGGTAATTAAGTCCGTTAGTTTTTAGGCACCTCTAGCAAAGCAATTTCTTTTTAAATAAATCAACTAGAGCCAGATAGGCACCTCTAGCGATTCGCAATGCATGACAACTAGAGCCAGATGGACACCTCTAGTAAGAAATTATCTTAGTTCAAATTTTATTTCATTTTGGCCAGAGATAGTTAGGCACCTCTAGCATAGTTTACCAATTTTAATAAGCTAAAGTTTACTGTCTCCCTAAATCAACAAGTCACAACAGTGTCAATATAAGCAACACCATAGAAAAATTTCAAGCAAACTCCATGCTAATCCTAAAATTTAAGGTTTTCTCATTTAAGCACAGTGGCAAAACTCATCATAGGATATCATAACAGGTTTCAACAGTTTTATTAGGTAATTGTCATGGAAAGTAACATATGGAAACTAACATGAGACAAAAAATGATTGCAACTAATCACGAGACAATAAAAAACAACCCACCCTAAATTGGAGAGAAGCATTGTCCTCAATGCATGATATACGAAAACAAATAAAAACAAAAACATAATGAAAATGAGTCAACTAGAAAGGTCATCATCTTGAATGATTAGTTTCCTTTTAGCCATTTGCTTGTTCCATTTTCTGGCTTGCGGTGGTTGTTGATGTGAAGCTAGTGGTGCATGGTAATGAACCGTAGTTTCCTCGACCTCTTCAACCAGCTCACCCTCCTTCTCGACCTTCTCGAGTTTAGAAGCTTTACGCTTTGATGTCAACTTTGATGGTGCAGCCGGAGGTGGGGACTTCAACGATGTAGAAGTTGTGTCTTCAGAATATGAAAAACCATGTAAAGATTCAGTATGTTTCGGTTCAGTAATATGTTCCTTACCTTTGCGTGGGACAGTAGTTACCGCGACAATGTCACATAGAACAGGTGCAAACAACATCTTAAATTGTTCTTAGAATTTTACGATTCATTCAGACAACAGAGAGTCCATGAGGATGTCTTGAGGCTGAAGTTATTCCCTTATTCACTAAGGGATAGAGCAAAATCATGGTTAAACAGTATCCCATCCGAATCTTTAGAATCTTGGACAGATCTATGCCAAAGTTTCCTTGTTAGATTTAATTTTACAAATATGACTGATAAATTGCGTAATGACATTACTTTTATTTTCTTCAAATAGATGACGAGTCCATGTACGAGGCTTAGGATCAGTATAAGGAGCTTCTACGCAAATGTCCCATGCACAGATTCAGAGATTGGACGCAAGTAGTGCCGTTTTAAAATGGAGTAAACGCACCAATGATGATGATGCTAAATGCCTCGACAAATGCACACTACTAGACAAGTCACCTGAGAAAGCTCTGGAGATTTTGGACAGACTTGCCAACAATGATTATCAATTCCCAACTACCAGAAGGGGAGCAGTAAGGCGAAATGCCTCATGAATTGAGCTTGATTCATCAGATGCTATCTCAGCACATGTGGCTACATTAACCAACATGGTTAAGAACATGCAACAACCTAATAACACACAAAAGGTCAAGGTAATAGATTCATTTTGTGTTTCTTGTAATGTAACCATGATTCTTCTGAGTGTCCGTAGAACCCAAAGTCCAGTTTTTATGTTGGAAACTACAACCGGAACAACAATGCATATTCCAACAAATACAATTTAGCATGGTGGCAGCACCCCAACTTTTCGTGGAGTAACCAAAACAACTCCAACAACTAGAACCGCCAGAATGCAGAAGCATCAGGATTCTAACACAACATGCCATGGCTACAGTTGCCACAACAACAATATTCATCAACTAGTTCTTTGGAAACTTCTTTAAATGCTTTTATGCTTAAAATTGAATCTTATATGGCTAAGACTAGTAATTTCATAAAATAGCCTAACGCTTATATTAATAGGACCCAAATGACGATGCAGAATCAAGGAGCAACTTTGAAAGCATTGGAGACGCAAGTCGGGCAATTTGCCCAAGTCTTGAATACAAGGCCACAAGGCAGTCGTCCCAACGATACGGAGGTCGTACAAGGATCTAGCCATGAACAGTGTAAAGTGATCACCACCCATAGTGGACCAAAGGCAAATGATGAACCTATCCAACATGAGGATAGTAACCAGCAAGTAGGGTAGTCCCCTTTACAGAAAGAAGTACTGCCGCGACATTCTGGTTTCCTTGGGCATTCTGATTGCCGACTGGATCAATAGGTGGATCTACCATTACTGATCCTAGCTCTCTTCTTCTTCCACGAAAAACTCTCTCGATCTCTAGTTCAAATGAGTAGTCTGAAGCTGTCGGTCTCACTTTGGTCATACACTAACACAAAGCCGAAGTTGTTAACCTCTTGAACCAAATACAAATATAAAACAAAAAAGAAACAAATGTAAAAGAAATTAAAAACAAAGTCTCTATTGTCAATCCCCGGTAACGACACCAAAAGCTTGTTGTGTGATTTAAGTGCAACGCAAATGGTGCAATTGAACACGTCACAAGTAATAGTATAAATTAAGATCGTCTCCACAAGGATTGGTGAAACTCTAACTTTTAGCTTCTTGCACTGAAAGAGAATAATATTGGAAGTGATAGGTGATGATACATAATACGTAAAATAAATTGAGCAAAGTAAAGTAAATAGCAAAGAGTAATCCGTATGAGAGATTAGGCTGGGTTATCGTGAGCAGTGGTGCGATTGCCGAAAGAATTGTCGTGACTTGTAATTGCTGCAAGACAATTGCCGTGGCAACTGAGTTTGGATAAATGTTGTGGTAAATAGGTTTAGGTAAATGTTGTGGAAACTAGATTTAGATAAATGTCGTAGCAACTGAGTTTCCTCCTTCAATGTTCGGTGGAGAGTTCTTCAATGCCTTCGTGTTAACCCTAACCGAAGAACTGGTGTTTACACATACCTTGGTGATACATTCCCGTGTTAACCTTGGGTGAGCAACACCGATCTTGCACTCATATTTAGCCGCTGAAATCTGGTTCTTATCCCTAAGGTGGATTAGTTCCCACCAACGATCGTTCAAATGGAAACCGTGTTCACTTGTTTCATGAATCTAGCTCTCCTGAGTCTAGATAAATGGATACACTCGAGTTCCTTTCCCAATTCTCTAAGGTAAAAATCAAGATCTAAGAATGAACAAACAATGAAATTTATTGAATTAAAAACCAAGAACCATTCATTCGTCTCCTACACCAACAAAACGCGATAACCCAAGCCAAATTAAACTAGTTCATGGCTGGATAAAAAGAAAATACAAAGGAAATAAACTCAGATATGGATAGCACAATACCAAGATAAAGAAAAAGATGTTTGTGCATGAATTCTCTGTGATCTGATTCCCCAAATTAACTCTTCCATTTGAGTGTTGCGATCTCCTTAAATAGATGAGGAGAGAGAGTCCAATTATGTTTGATATCCGTGCAATTCGATCCCTATCTAATTGGAGATTTGAATTTTAAATCTATATAATTATCCTTTGCATTTTAATTAAATCTGCAAATAATGGGATTTTTATCGCGACTTGCCGTGGCATCCCTCGACAATTAGCTGTGAAATTCCTTCACCCTTATCCTTACTTGCTACAACAATTGGTTCGACAATTCGTCATGCATAAAATAAGGCAAACCAGCAGCGATTTCTCCAAAAAAGCGAACAAAACGGAACACCGGGCTCGATGGAAAAGGAAACTATGAAACTATGCATTAATGCCTAACAATGCAACTAAAATGAGCCCAAGTCTAACAATAATATGAGTAAAAAGGGTAGAAAATATAATACTTTTACACACTTAATAGGTAGCTTCTTGCGTTTGGAACGTAGGATGAAGAGGCGAATGGATACATGTATTAGTTTGCTATAATCCTTTAAAATGGACAAAATTCCTCTATTTATATACAAACACACACACTTTGTTTTGGTTTTTTATGATGTGTGTTGTAATATGCCTTTGTTGACATATTGTTCTCTTTTTATTTGTAGGGGTAGTGATTTCTCCTCTGCAGGCTATAGGTAACGAATTGAGTGATTTGCCTACGATATCAGATATATCGCTTTCTACACCTATTGATGAACAATTATGTTTGTAGGGCTTGATGGAGGTGACACCTTTAGAGGCTCTTAATAGTTGAGATATAAGTTCGCACTGTGTGTTGGCATTGACCACCGCAACAATGTCTTAAATAGACGTAGTTCCTGATGTTCCTTGTCCGGAGACTTATCATGTTGTTGAAAATGCCTCCGCTAGAATATCAATAGATGTTGTAGAAGTGGCACAAGAGAGTGTAGCGAGACGAATAAAGACTTACTGTTCTAGGAAACGTCTTTTGGCTAGTAAAGATAAGGTGTTGGGGGAAGAGGTCAGCATTTGATGTTAGAGTTATTGAGAATTTTCCTAGTTGCAACCCTGATGCTGCCCTTGCTTCCACTGAACTTTGCAGCTCGTCTTGTTTGGTTACAGCTGATGCTGTTTGGACCACTGCTTCTGCTAGCTTGACTACTGCTCTGCCTGCTTTCCATAGGCCTTTAGGTACTTTAATTGGTGTGTTATTGCATTTGCTTTAGTAATTTTTCTACTTAACTTGCAATAAGTTTTTTATTGGCATATTTGTAGGAGTAACTGTTGTGGATTCTATTGTTGTTCCTTGTTCTGCAGAAAATATATTCCCTATGGTTGCACCTGTTGAGATTGTGACTCTTCCAGAGGCCGCGACGACTTCTTTGACGTTGTTGCCTGCTAATGTTTCTCCTGACGAAGGTTGAGAGTCTTTTGCTCCATGGGATGCATTCTATCATTGGAGGGGGCTTTCAGAAATAGAAGGATGATTTCATCCTGCACCTGCTTCTAATAGGCTATTTGAGTTGTATTTGAATAGTTTTGGCACCTCCAAGCTTTGTACTAGCATTATGAGGACTGTTGAGGGAGGTTGAGGTCTTATTCAGGAATTAGGTTGCGTTCAGTTTAACATGGAGAGGAATGTGAAGGCTCTCCTTGAAGAAAATGAAAGGCTGACACGCTTAGTTCTCTTCTGCAAAAGAAGGTTGCTCTCTATATTCCATTAAGAATCTTCACCTCATTTGGATCTTGAGCGTTGTTGCCAACCTTGCTAAAGCATCCTCTCTGGCGTTACCTTCCTGGGGTATTTGCGTTATGCAATATTAACTGAACTGTGCTAACAGTTCTATATTATGGAAGATTAGTCCCACAAAATTTTATCATATGTGAAATAAAATGTTCAGAAACAATATGATATGTAAAGGTATATGTATTTATTGTAACCTTTCACCCTCTAATAGTATTTGAGGAGCGTTTCATCGTGAACCTCATATTCGCCTGATAACTGCTTAGCCACCAATTGGGAGTCAGTAAATATTTGCAGTGCACTCACTTTAAGTCTGGCTGCAAGTTCTAGTCCTACTATCAGAGCTTTATATTCTATTGCATTATCGGATAGAGAAAACACGAAGCTGAGTATATACTGCCATTCTTCCTTTGCGCTGGGTGTACTTAACAGCACACCTGCTCCCGCCTCACTGACAGTCACCGACCCATCAACGTGCAAAGTCCAAGGCTGGGTACTCTTAATCTGTTCTTCCTTAGACAGAGAGGGTTGTTGTTGTATTTCTTAAGCCTATCGACATTAATGTTTTCAGCAAGTGGAATTGTTGTTTAACTTGCAAATGTACACTCCGCAACAAAGTCGGCCAATACCTGAGCTTTGATCGCTTTCCACGGTCGATATTCAACTCCAAATTTACTAAGCTCTACACCTCACTTTAGCATCCGCCCCTGAACATCCACCTTTACTAAAACTTCTTTAAACGGTTGGTATGTTAAAACAATTACTTGATGTGCTTAGAAGTAATGGCGAAGCTTTCTGGTTGCTATTATCAAAGAAAAAACCAACTTTTTTATTCTCATATGCCTTTTTTTCGCTAGCTGCAGAACTTTACTGATTTAATAAACTGGTCCCTAAACGTCCTCTTCATGTCTGACCAGTACTGTGATACAGTTTCATAGGTGGTTGCTAGATACATGAGTAAGTCTTCTCCCACTTTAGGCACTTCCAGCATTGGGAAACTGGCCAAATATCTCTTCAATTGGTCAAATGCTTCTTGAAAATCTTTTTTCCATTGGAAAGGACCTTTCAAAGCTTTAAAGAAAGGGAGGCACTTATCTGCTAGCCTGGACACAAATCTATTCAACGCAACCATTTTGCCATTGAGCTTTTGAATATCCATAATGTTTGTTAGGGGTGCCATATCTAAGATTACCTTTATCATTTCTAGATATGCCTCGATGCCCCTCTCTGAGAATGAGAAACTGAGAAACTTTCATGCCCTTATCGCGAAGGCACATTTTTCAAGATTTAGGTGCATCTTGTACAAGCGTAGAATATCAAAGACCTCTTGTAGGTCAACTAAATGTTACTCAAAAGAGGTACTCTTAGTTAGCATATCATCAACTTAAACTTCCATGTTTCTTCCTATCTGATGGCGGAAAATCTTGTTAACCAATCTCTGGTACGTTGCCCCTGCATTCTCTAATCCGAACGACATCACCTTATAGCAATACAGACATCCACTAACATGTCGTTGGATGGTAACGCGAAACTATCTTTAGGACACGCTATGTTGAGATCGGTGAAGTTTACGCACATTCGCCATTTGTTGTTGGATTTCTTCACCATAACTACATTTCCTAACCATTGTGGGTACCTGACTTCGTCAACGAAATCTGCCATAATAAACTTTTCTGTTTTCTGCCTAATAGCCTACACCTTCTACTCTGAAAACTTTCTTTTTTGTCGAACAAGATTCAATGTTGGATCCACACGTAAATAATGTTCGATAACACTCGGGTCTATCCCAGGCATGTCCACAGCCGACCATGCGAAAACATTAGCATTGTCTTACAACAACCTTATCAACCTTCTTCTATTCTGCTTGTTCAACCCTGCCACAATTTTGGTAAGCTTTTTAGGCTCATCCGGGTAAATCTCCACCATCTCAATTGCCGATGCTGGTTCTGGTTTTACAAACTTTTCATTTTCCCTGAGATCTAGGCTATCAAGAGTCATCATGGCTTTATTCAGAATATTAATCTTGGGTCCTCTCTGCTGCGACGAGACTTCTCCACTAGCATGCTCATGGCCCCTCTACTTCTAGGATAACTAGAGTGAAAGGATATGACACTGCCATGCTATCTTTTGATCAGCTTGCATAAAACCTTCTCCCGAGGGTGTGGGGAACTTGACCTGTAGACAGAAAGAGGATGCTATCATTTTGGTCTTTTTCATCAGAGGTCTTTCGAAGATAGCGTTGAACGCAAATGGATTATCGATGACTATAAATTAGCCATCTGCATGACTTTATTATCACCATCTCCCATAGTTGTAAGGAGTTGGATGGAGCCCTTCACTTTAATAGGTTGATTGCTAAACCCATATACTGTGCTCACTAGTTTCAATTCCGAACTTGGAATTCCTATTTGCTTGATCGCACTCTAGCCAATCACTTCCACATCACTACTCGTGTCAACCAAAATTCTTTTCATTGTAAATCCTGCTAGTATAGCAGTAACAATGATGGGATCATTGCTTTCTTCATCTAGAATACTGTCCTTTTCTTTCTCTAAAAACGAGACTTGCCACAAGTCTCTATACTTCAGCCTTTTCATCATTCCCACCGAAACTGACATTATTCCTTGCATACGTGCCTTGTGCTTGGAGCTTGATTGGTTCCACCTCTCATCTGATCCGATTATCGTATGTATAATACCTCTATTAACCTGATTATTTCTCTTGTTGTCCTACGGTCTTGGCTGTTGAGTCTCCAAGTCATCTTCGACTTGTCTGTAACGAGGAACTATAAATCTTTCTAAGTACTTTCTTCTCACTGCGGGATCAATCGCATTCCTTAAATGCACGCAATCATCAATTGAATGACCTTGAGCTTTGTGAAACTCGAACCTTCGTCCGGAACACTCTTTGTGCTCGCTCTGACTTAATGGCAACGACAGTCTCAAGATTCCAGTGTGCTCAATCTGGTGTAATATCTGCGAATGCGACTATGCTAACACATGATAAGTTCTGTACGCATATAACCTCTCTTGAAATGACTCTTGATGCTCATCATCTTGCGTGTACCGCTTCGACTGACCATTGTTTTGAACATATTATGGCCCACGACGATGTTGTTCGTTCTCTCTACCAACCCCTAAGGAATGAGGGGCCTACCACACATGGGACTACGATTATCTTGCCTCTCGCCCCATGTTGCGGATAATGCACCATAGCCCTCATGTTGTTCGCCTCCTCATTTTTAGTGTATGGATGAACCTTCTCATATAACTTTGATAGTATCGTCGGTGGTCGATCCAGCAAATTATACTTAAGATGATGATGCGAAGTGCCATTGATGAAAGCAAAAATAACAAACTAATTGGAAGCCTCATTCGTTTGCATGGTTGCGACGTGAAATCGATGTACAAAATCTCACAGAGATTTGTCTGGCCTTTTGATGATAGACATGAGATACGCTAGAGATATTTTTAATACCATGTTTGCTAAAAAGTGACTCATAAACAGATCAGCCAGCTAATCAAAGTTGGAAATCAAATTCTCTGGGAGCCAGAGATACCAAGCTTAAGCAGAATCCTTCAGAGTCATTGAAAATGTTTGACATTTAACTTGATCAGAGGCACCAAATAAATCCATATGGTTTAAAAAGTGTGATAGGTGATCTTAAGGGTTAACTTTGAGACCTTGAAAGATGTAGATACATGATGTTCCAGAATACTTGCAGACAAATGTTCGTTCTTGTACCTTCAGGGATTTCGAGAAAAATTATCTTGTCGAAAATTCTGGATGCTTTGAAAATTTTTCTATAATTGCTCCACCTTTGCTCTTAGTGCTTGTTTGTTCATCATCATCTTCTGTAGGACTATAATTCATATCCTTTGAATCTTCACAATCCTTCTCCAGCTCTTGAGGCTGTTGCCCTCGTGTTTTTTGTTAGGGAAAATCTTCTCCTCTAAATTCTCTTCTTGAACTGCTTTACCCCTGTTCTTTTTAGATAATTTCCTGATTAGTTTTTCACTCTTCTCTTTCACAATTCTATGCTACTCGGTCTGGTCCTACATGAACTTTTGTTGCAGCTCATATTGCTATTCTGAAAGCAACAAAGATTCTTCCATGCTCTTTATCATTTCTTGCATTTCCAAAAATTGTTGGTTGCTGCCCTCTGATGGTGGTGCCCCCTCGCCTATTGTGCACCCAGTCCCACTACAAACAATGGGAGGTTGGTCCTAAAACTGTTGTAGAAAATTCTGCTGAAACTGCTGCATGGCCACCGCCGCTGGTTGATCCGTAAGTTATCATTCTCTAACACTTTTTCATCTGGGTTGCTTGAGTTATCTCCACCCATCCTATAGAGGCCTACTGAAAAATTTGAAGGTCACGTACACGGTCCAGCCCACCACACCAATTGTTGATTGATAAAGTTAACAAGAGTCGTAGACGGCGGTCCAATAGTGGTTCTAATGGTGGTTCAGGTTTTGGTTATTTTCCTGGTCTTGAGTTCTCCAGGTCTTAGATTCTGTTGTGGCCTCAATTGCATACGAGCTTTATACCATCTGGACATGTGTGGTGACAGGAGAGTCATGGCGTTATAATGGGATTGGCTATGATTCGACATCGTAGGTTTGTTTAGTCATCGATAACGATCGCATGTGCTGACACGTGGTCGTCCAACGTTACTCGCCCAGATAACTTCGTAGTTCGCGGGTTGCTCTTGCTTGTTCACCTTGATGGAGTTTAAAGGGGTGATTTGCCGTTCGCAGGCTGCTTAGTCTTGACACGTGGTGGTGGGTATTTGTAGGTACTAACATAGTGCAACAGTAAGATGGCGTGGCTATATTACTAATTACCTTGGGATAAATACATATTTGTATTTTTGTAGACAATTAAAATTTACTATTAGTCAATAATTTTTAAAATATGTAGTTAAAACTCTTATTGACCCCCTACCCTCTCTTTTAGATTGTTGGTTCAAATAAAACAAATTTCCCCTTCCTCTGCCGGTATGAATTGTTAAAAAGGTTTACTATTATAACATATTTTTTGATTAACCATATAACCGAATTAATGGGATTCATAAATGTATGATTAATAGAATAATTTATTTGATTATGTCTGTAATTGGAGAAATGTGTATACAAGTAATATTATATTTGTAAGTAGACCGATTAACTGTATAATTAAACATGTTATGTTCGTAATTAGGTAAATGTGTATACAAATAATATCATTATATTCATACGCAATCGAATCAATCATTGTTGATTAATTATGTAATTCAATTGATTTGTATAGTCCCTTTACTATTCAAATCTGAAAAAAATAACCCAACAAATGGTTCCAGTAGAAAATTGGATAATGTTCATCATAAGAAACACGAGTTCAATCATTTTGTCTATAAGGTGTATGTTTTTCAAATGGTTAAGAATATCTATAAACAAATACTACATTGTAATCACCTTTACCCTATTCAAAAAAATTTAGGATAAATAATTTAGATGGTCACTAAACTATCCCCGAAAATACAAAATAATTACCAAACTTTTAAAATTTACATAATGGGCATTAAATTTTTGTTTTTATTACAAAATGGTCATTGAGTCGTTAACTAGGTGACATGGCAGTTACGAAAGTTGCGGTTGCGGTCGTATTTATCGCGATTGGGGTCATTACAGGTATCGCGATCATAAATTGTTTAAAGAACATATGATTATGATATCGAAAACAGATAATAAGATCGTCCACAACCATAAACAATAAAAAATTATTCACTCGTTTTCATGTCAAGAAATTCTCCTAGAGATGACTAAAATATCGAATCATCAGGCTCATACATCAATAATAGTTGTGTAGAGTGAATGAATGCAGCACTTCCCCTTATACCAGTAATAACTAAGAATTACAGATCATACACTCATTTCAGATATATATTTGATGAGCTTGATTCTATGGCTATTTATGCTGGTTGATTACATAATTTTATGTTTCTAGTCTTTTTAGTGTGTCAATTTGGAAGACTAATGGCAAAGATAAATGAAAATGTGAGTCACTAATTCACTCAGAAGCTTGTCCTTCTCTATAGTAGCCATGCTCCTCTCTTGTGTCAGCCAGCCTGGTGATGAACATATAGGATGAAATTCATGAAATGAGAGCATGCGTACATTCTTTCCAATCTTCGTTTTTCTTACTAGTAGTTAGGCCAACTCATACATCAATTATGTCTATAAAGACCCTCTAAATACTCCCAACTTTAAAAAAATACACATGTTAGAAACATATATCTAAATGCCATAATAGCCTCGATAAGCTTAAATCAAAGGGGAAAAACACCCACCTCTTTAAGTTCTGAATCCATAAAAACGTTTGTAATTCAATTTGAACGAGAATATTGCTGTCAAAATCAATGAGAAAAGCAAAGGTTTTAACGTTTTCAGACAATGATTTTAAAGCTTTTTAATTTTGTGGTTGTTTGACCATTTTACCCTTTAATATGAAGCCTATAAATTGAGCTCTTCTGTTCTCATTTTAATCATCCCGCAACAAATTCATTTGCTAGTTTTTCTCTCTAATTTTCTTCGTTTTCAACTACCAGGCTTCATTATATTTCCGAGCTTTGTTTTCGAGATTTAGAGAAGAATAGTATCGTTAAAGTCCGATCTGGTTTTTTGGGTGTACGAATCGGAGAGACCATACTAATTTTAAGGGGGAGCATTTGACCAATTGCAGCGATTACACACATCAAACCGAATTTGCTTCTAAGACAATGACTATGCACTTATTTTAATGGACTAATCACATTCAAAATTTTTAAGACTGATGGAGCGACAGGGGAGAGCTGGTGCTAGGAGTGCAGCAAAGGAACCGTCAAGGGGAGTGTTTCGCCGGCGAAGTTTAGGATTCTCGGTCTTTGTCAACAACATAAGTAAAAGGATACATTTCTCAACTCTCAGAGAGGCTTTCATGTCATATGGTGAAGTTACTGATGTCTACATTGCACTAAAGAACAAAAGAAGACTTTATAGCCCTACTACCTTTGCTTTCGTCAGATTCAAGTTTGAAAAGGATGCAAGAAAAGCAGTCGATTACGGGAGCGGCAGACTGATGGATGGTTATCGCATTAGTGTTTTCATCGCCAAAGACAGATCATCATCAAACAGGGGATTCAAACCAGCCCACAAGCTATTCTCAGGAAAAACAACCTTGAAAAACAGTTTCTGGAACACAGTCGATCACAGATCATTCAAAGAGGTACTATTGGGAGCTGCTTCAGCAAAGGCGACAACGCCTCGGAATAAAGCCCATATTGAGACTGACTGTTTGTGTTCGAGGAAGGATGCCATAACAGTAGTAACATCGGGGGATTCGGTGAACTCCTTGGCACCGTCAAAACAGGGAATTATCTTGATTAATAATGACGAAATGGATTGGAGGAAAAAATGCCTGGTCACTCAGATTAAAAGCATGTATAATCTAGAGTTTATCCAAGAGCTATTTGCTTCAGAAGGTGTTCTTGTTAAAGTTAGCCCTTGGTACGACCTTTTGGCAATTATACAGTTTCAAACTGAAGAAGAGTTGTTGAATATCTGGACAAAGAGGGAGGAGATGTTACTATTATGGTTTGATGAATTAGAAATGCTCATTGGTTACGAAGGCAAAAGGAAGGTGAAAGTATGGGCAATTCTTAAGGACGTACCACTACAAGTATGGAATCCGAGTTTCTTTACTCAGTTAGGGAGCAAATGGGGATCGGTCTGCAGTATAGATGAAGACACTCTAAGTCGAAATCGGTTCGATGAGGCAAGGATTCTGCTTTCAGTTCAGACAGCGTCACAAATCCCCAGTAGGATTACAATCAATCTGAACGGAAGAAAAATCGATATCTCCATTGCAACGGAAGAATTCGACGGTGACCGGAGGTTCATCGACGGTCATTCACCGTTCGAAAATACAGGAGAGTGTAATCCTGTCGATTCGGCTTCTGCGCCAGACATTTATGCTGCAGTAAATAATGGCATGCTATCAGAGGAATGTCGGCCTAGGGATGAGACTACCGAGGATCAAGACATAACGGCTGCAAACCGACAGGTGGACGTAGAAGTGTCTAGAATAAAGGAGGTGGCTTCTGAAAATAGTGCAGCTGGGCTTTTTGAGGTCCCACTAATATCCGAAGATGGCCCTGCAATCTTGGGCCTTGATACGTTGTTGGGCCAAAGCCATCCGATTTCTGCTCGTGCGGATATCAGTCTCGACCCGTCCATTTCCAACGGATCCAGACTTCAGGAGGTCCACATTGGGATAGCTGATGGGGCAGACTTTTCTGCAATCAATAATCGGTGTACCTTATCGCGTCAAAATCTCACCTCTCAAGATAAGGTAAGCCATGTGAAGGGGTACCCTCCGTCTTCGAAAAGAGATGGGACTGGTAAGACAGCCTGGCAGCTCAAACGTTCAAAGGGACGACAGCAGTTAAGCTCGACCCAGAGCATAGAAGGGACCAAACCACGAACGGATGGAAAATCGTTGATGAAAATCAAGCTCTTGACGCCGCCGGAATCTGCAGGTGCAAATTTGAATGGGAATCCATCTTTTGTGAACTATTCCGAAGCAAATAAAACTCTGAGCTTTGGAACTCAATTGGGGTTCATCTTCAATGCAACAGAAGAAGCAATTGTGGACAGATTAGTTGAGATTGAAGAATCGGATTTAAATCCTTAAAGGTATGTGCCTTGCAGTAGTGTGATTTCTATATATATATATATATATATCTTTGTATATGGAATTTTCTGTTCTACGTTGGAATGTGAGAGGGCTGGGGTGACCAGAAAAAGTCAGAGCTGTTAATCAGGTAATAAAGAAATCCAAAGCTCGAATGATATTGCTACAAGAAACTAAGCTTGCTGAAAATAAGCTCAATCCAATTGAGCGCCTTCGGAGGTCAAATCTTGGTGAAGCGGTTTGTGTGGGTGCAGACGGATCTGCTGGTGGTCTAGCAACACTGTGGGATCCTAAATTCTTCAATGTAATCTCAAGCATTAAGTCCAGCCGAGTGATCGCTCTTGTTGGCTCTTTGGCCAATTCCAATATGAAGATGGGTTTTATCAACCTATACGCTCCAAATAACCAGCAAGAAAGGAAAGTATTTTGGAGGCACCTCCATACTTTGATCGAGTCTATTGGTGTTCCGGTCGTTCTTGGCGGAGATTTCAATGCGGTTAGAACCCATGAGGAAAAATTAGGAATTTCGGATGGTTTGGTTTCCATGTCGGATTTTAATAACTTCATCTCAGAGAACAGTCTAATGGATTTGGTACTTGAAGATGGCAAATACACTTGGTTCAGGGGTGGATCAAATGTTAGTGCAAGTAGAATTGACAGATTTTTATTATCGCCTGAAATTTTGGCTAATTTCACAAATATTCACCAGAAATGCTTGCCAAGGTCTGTGTCAGATCATAATCCGGTGCTGATATGTGAAGAGGATATTCCAAGGGGACCACAGCCTTTTAAGTGGTTCTCATCCTGGGCTGACGATCCTGTATACACTGATTTGGTGAAAGTTTCCTTGAAAGGTAATAAGGGGAGATCTATTTCATAGAGGCTTCGCGAGATAAAAAAAGTATCCAAAGAATGGGCCGTTAACCGCAAGTCTTCTGAAGTCATTCCTATTCACTGCCTTGAAAAGAAAATTGAAGAATTGGAATCAAAAGCTATGTTCTCAGGATCGAACCAGGCTGGTTGGGAGGATATTAGAAGCCTAAAAGCTGAACTGTGGAAGAGATTAAGAAATGAAGAGAGAGATTGGATTCAGAAATCAAGACTGAAATGGGGAAGAGAAGGAGACAGAAATACAAAATATTTTCACCTCATGGCTTCGGCGAGGAGAAACGTCAATACTATAACAAGAATCAGATCGGGAGAGGTGGAATATAGAGATCCTAAAGCCATATCCTTGGCCTTCGAATTTTTTTTCAAAAAGAACTATAATGATTCCAGGACTATTCCACTCGAAGAATTCAACATAGACTGTAAAAAACTAAAGCCTGAATCTGTCTCTATGTTGGAGGGTAAATTTTCCGAAAATGAAGTATGGGCAGCGATTGAATCGGCTGATGGGTCCAGGGCACCGGGTCCAGATGGTTTCAATCTGGACTTTTTCAAGAAGTTTTGGGTCTGGCTGAAAAAAGATGTTATGAAGTTCTTCAACGCTTTTTATAAAGGGAAATGGTATGACGAGTCCATCAATCACTCGTTCATCACCCTTATCCCGAAGAAAAGTGCCCCATCAGAATTCAGTGATTTTAGGCCAATTTCGCTAGTCAGAAGCCTATATAAGATACTAGCCAGAGTTCTTTCTAGGAGGCTAGCTAAATGTATCTCAGAAGTTGTCGGCGAAAGCCAATTTGCCTTCATTCCTGGCAAACAAATTGCAGATTGCGCGCTCATTTCCAATGAGCTAATAGATGATCTATCTCGTGGGAAGAAGCAAGCAGTAATTTTTAAAGCAGACTTCCGAAGGGCTTATGACACAGTAGACTGGTGTTTCCTGAATCTGGTTATGGAGAAAATGGGTTTCGGGGATAAATGGAGGGGCTGGATCCATTACTGCATTTCAACCACTTCGATGTCAGTTTTAGTCAACGGTACACCGTCCGAGAGGTTCAAGATAAAAAGGGGGCTTCGCCAAGGTTGCCCTTTGTCACCTTTGTTATTCAATTTGTTGGGCGAAGCTCTAAGTGCTGTGTTGTGCAAAGCAGTGAACTCAAATCTGATTAAAGGAGTCAATGTTGGAACCAGTGAGCTATCAGTAAGTCACATTCAATTCGCCGATGACTTGGTTATTTTTACCAAAGCTGAAGAGGAATCTATCAGAAACGTGAAGCGACTACTTAGAATTTTTGAGCTTGCATCTGGGCTGTCCCTAAATGTGCAGAAAACTAAATTGTTTGGCATAAATGTTGCCGATGAGCAGATCAGCGAGTGGAGCAGGATGATCCATGTTTCCTGGGGTAGTTTACCAACCGAGTATTTAGGGTTGCCCTTGGGATATACTCAAAACTCCAACGAAATCTGGAACCCACTAGTGGCAAGGATGCAAAAGAAACTGGAAAATTGGCAAGGAAATTTCCTGTCGATGGCTGGCCGATTAACTCTGATAAAAGCTGCTTTGAGTAATCTCCCGATTTATTATCTTTCGCTGTTCTTAATGCCTGTGGGAGTTGCAAATAAAATCAACAGCATCATTGCCAAATTTTTATGGGGAGGAAAAAATGGGAAGGCAATGCATTGGCTGAAATGGGATTATGTTTGCCATCCTTTGTATAAAGGGGGTCTTGGCATTGTTGATATTAAAATCAGAAACAGATCCTTGCTTAACAAATGGATTTGGCGTTACGGATGCGAGAAAGAAAACCTGTGGAGGAAGATAGTTGATGCCAAATATGGGTATAATCAGTTATCTCTATTACCGAACATGGAATCGATTAAGAAGAAGTCATGGGTATGGAGAAACATCATCAAACCTCTGTCGAGTGCTGAGGATACTTACACTAAGAACATCAGATTAGCTTGTGGTGATGGGAATCTAATCGAGTTTTGGACGGATCCATGGACTGAGGTGGCATCTCTAAAAATAAGCTTTCCTAGAATTTACTCTGTTGCTGTTAAAAAATCTGGGAAAATTAAGGATTTTGGTTGGAAAATGAATAATTCCTGGACCTGGAAAATTGAGCTGCGCAGGAGACTTTTCTCGTGGGAATGTCATTTATGGGATAATTTTATGGAGATAATTAACAAAGCATCGCGCACGCTACTGGAAGTTGACTCTGTTAGGTGGATGGGCGTTTCAAACGGCTTCTATTCAGCGCAAGCTTATTGTGCTAATGTTGCAGCAAAAGAATCTCTACTTGGATTTAATTGGAAATCAGTTTGGTCTAAGCTTGCACCCCCGAAAGTGGAGTTGTTTTTCTGGAAAGTCATTCATAATAGAGTTCCCACATACGAGGAACTACATAAACGAGGGATATTGCTGGAAAACTCAAACATGTGTGTACTGTGTGGTGCTGCTATTGAATCGGTGAACCATCTTTTCTGCCACTGTTCAATTTCGTGGAAAGTTTGGCTTAAATGCTGCTGCTTTTGGCACATATCGTTTGTGATGCCAGCAGACATCCGATCTCTTTGCCAGGTATGGAGCAACATCGCATCCCCAATACTATCTCCCCAGGTATGGAAAATGCTTATGTACGGATGTGTTTGGACCATCTGGATTTGTCGAAATGAGGTTGTGTTTAAGAAAAAATCCTTTACTGTAGACCTCATTGTGGATTTAATTCTTACTAGAGTTGGGCATTGGTGCAATAGTCTATGGCCAAACTCCTTTGTGTCAATAGCAGATTTCATAAGATCTCCGCAGGAAGCTTGTTGCCGTGCGGATAGATATATCCATCAAAATCCTTCACTATGGGAAGCTCCGTCGATGGGCTGGCTCAAATTCAACGTTGATGCGGCTGCCCTTGGAAGTTTTGGTGAGGCAGGTATCGGTGGCATTTTACGGAATGAAGTAGGCAAGATTCTAATTCAATTTTCAAAACCCATTGGCCTTGCTGACCCAACCACAGCAGAATTAAGAAGCATTTTGGAGGCGATATCATTTTTCAGAGAATCCAAATGGTCTCGAGAAAAATCACTTATCGTTGAAACCGACTGCAAGATGGCAACTACTTGGATAGATAATCCTAACAGAGCAGCAGGCTGTTTCAAGGAAGCAGTGTTAAAGATTATTGAACGTGGTAAAGGGATCAATTGGAAAATCGAACACACTCCAAGGACCACAAATACGGCAGCACACAGATTAGCTAAGAAAGGTGTGAGAAGCCAGTCAGATTGGGTGTGGGAAGCTAAATCTTTTTAACCAAGTTCTGTATGTTGTAGAGTCTTGCATGTTGTAAGTTTATTTTCCACCATTTATGTGTGTCTGGTAGGCATTTTCATTTGGTTGCTAGTCGTAGCAGTAGCATAGTGTATGGAGAAGGGTGTAAGACTGTTAAGTTTGTTTTGGATATTATGTATGTGTTGATAATCAGATTCAAATAAAGTGGGCACTCTTTTCCCCCTCTTAGGTTTAGTGGGGGTTTTTAACGAGGCCCGTATTTCTTTTCAAAAAAAAAAAGACAATGACTATGTAACACCCCAAACTTTGACAAGTGCTTAAATTAAATAAAATAAAATTTCAGAATTTATCCAAGATTTTGATTTAAAGGAATTAAAAGATTTAGTCTTGGGAAATTTTAGATAATTTGATTAAATATAAAATTCAAGAAAATGATGTTAGCCAATGAAGTGAAGGGTAGAAATGTCACTACACATGTTATATTGGTCGGATTAATATAGACCATTGGATTAAATAACTTTCCATGTTAAATCATAGCCGTTGAGACAAATTAGGATAAGATTAGAATTTTGATTTCTATAAAGGCAAAATTGTAAACTACTTATAGAAGGTTAAATCTAACCCATTAGATGCTAGATGAGGACATGTGGCATGTTATGGAACTAATAGATTCAAAGGCAAAATGGTCATTTGACTAAGAGGTTCTTATTATTTATGGTTCAATAAGTGGACAAATGGCATGAAATAAAGAAATTAAAAAAAGAATTTGTTCTTTCATTTCCTCTCCCCACCAAAGACAGCAAGAACAAAATAAGTAAGAAGTTTTGATTCAATCTTTTCTATTTTTCTTCCAAAATTACTTGGATTTTGAGTTATAACATGAAATGAAAAATTGTTCTTTTTGAATTCTCTTCTATTTGGTATAAGGATTTGCATGAAATAGCTGTGGAAAGTCTTAAATTTTTTGAAGAGATATAATTTACGATTTATAATTAAATTTAAATAAGTTTGAATTATGAAAGATTAGATGTTGTACCATCATTCTCATGCTAGAATCTAAGTTGAAAATTTATGTGTATTCAAGAGAATACAAAAAGGCATGTTTGAGGTTTAGAGATTAAAATTTAGAATTTTCCATAAAGAATAGATTACTCTACATGCTTAGAAATGTATTTTGAATCACGTTGTTAGCTTGGAATACTTAAGGGATCAATTTGGCATGTTGAAGAAATTTAAAGATTAAAGTGCTAAAGTTTGAAGCTGAAATACCTATTATAATTTTGATGGTAAAGTGATTGAAAATGGGGTTGGAAAGTAAAGGTTGCCAATTCAGTCCTTAAATCTCTAGCATGGAGAAAGTGAAGTTGGTGAAAACTGAGAATTCAAGATTTAGATAAAATATATATAACCTTATAATTGTATTAGTACATTGAGAGAATTTTTATAAACAAGGTTGAGTATGAATCTGACATATACTTTCGATTGTATGTGTTATGCTTCCAAGCAAGTTAAAGATTCACACAAGGCACTTGGCAAGGGAAAAAGTCAAGGGTGAAGCTTACTTGGGTAAATAGAAGTGTCAAGGTGAGTATATATTACGCTTTCAAAAATGCCTAGTAATGATAAGAAAGCATTGTCGTAAGTTGCCTACATGGTTTATTACAAATGATAAATGATATGGCATTATTTATAAAGCTATGCCAGTATGAGAATGCATTTTTGTTCAGTAGGGTATAAACTTCCCTAACCTGAAATAAATGTTATATCTTATGATATTATGTCTATATGCCCAAATGATATTATTAAGAGTTATAGGTGCAAGTGGTATACCATGAGTTTAGCAGCATTACGATGCTAATGGCTTTATGCCGGGAGAGTTAATGGACTATCGGACACTTTGTGTCATGCACGAGTTTTATACTCGTAAGGGGCTTATGCTCAATAGATTGCGTACTTTGAACTCTATATTATAATTGGGCCATATTGTGGATTATATATATTTCAACATTATAAGCTTCAAAGTTTAAAAGAAAGAACTGGCCAAGATTTTAAGAGTAGGCAATATATGGACATTAATATTTATTATAATGTTTTTATACCCCTTCAATTTTTATTTGATAATGCTTATGCCTCAATAAGTTCGTATTTAATGTATGTTTGTTTGTGCACGTGTAGGTTGCTCGAGGCCAAAGTAAGCTGTATTGGTGCATCACTCCTTTTGGGAAGTTCACAAGTGACCAAAGTAATATATTGACATCTTTTGGGGTAATATTATCCATATTATAGTGGCATGTATATTTGAAGTTAAAGATATGGTCTTTTGTAAAATGGCCCGTTGAATTCTACAACATAGTGCTTGTGGAATATAAAAACATTGAGCTAGTACAATATCACGTAGCTAAAATGATGCATATTTAGTAAATGGTAAGCATGAGATGTATATAATAGTATTCACATTATATTGTGTAAAACTTAATTACTTTTGTATTTTTTTTGACCGTTGGATGATGGTAATTAATGGTTAAGATTATTTCCTTATTTTTTTTCCAAGTGATAATCTTCATATTTTCTACTGTTAATCTCATCCATCAATTTCACTCATCCATTGGCCATGGATTAGTGTAAAACTAAATGAGTTTTACATAGTGTAATTGGATCCCATCCCATCCCTATATATATATATATATATATATATATATTAATTTGGATACATGTGATGTGGGCATTAACTTGGGATGAAACTAGGTTGAATTTTGAGTTGTATCCATTCATATTTTACATCTTGGAACAGAGCATACCAGTATTCAAATAGCTGAACCGATACTGCTTGGGCATTCTGCCAAAGAAGTTCAAACTTCAAATAAAAAGGGTTTATTTTCCTTTCAGCCTCTAGATACTTTATAATTATAAGAGTAATAATGTTGTGACAACTCCTATTTGTATTAGAGGTACCAAATACGGGTAAGGGGTGTTAAATTTATTGGTTTAGAGCTTAGGTTTAGTCAGTTCTGAATCGAATGAAGTGTGATAATGAGTCAATACATATATACACACATGCCACTAGGATGTCATAATTACTGATAATCACACTTGTATGATTGATGCAATTGCTTACTTACATCGAATGGTTATGTTTAAGTAACAAATGTTGGAGGATGAGCAAGTGGGTCAACATGTGGCTCACGAAGGCGGGGATGAGGTAAATCATAATCCGCACCCATACAACAAGGAATGCCAGTACAAAACCAAGGACTTTTATTCAGGACGTTAGACACGATCGTGAATAGGCCTTCCCAAGTCTCGATTGCAAAAGAATTGAAAAGTATTGGTGCTCCAAATTTTCATGGACCAAAGAAAGCTAGATGGAGTTATATCTTTGTTGAGAGGACAAGCTCGTCTTTGGTGGAGCGATGTTACTGTGCATCCTCGTGAGCCTATTAATCCGAGAGTTTCAAAAAAAGTATATCGGAGCTACGTTCATTCAGGAGATGAGGCAAAGGTTCTTGAACCTTAAACAGGGTGATCGAACTATCTATGAATATGAGTGTGAATTTAATAAATCGAGTCGGTTTGCCACTGAGTTACTCCATACAGAGAAGGATCGTTGTGACAACTTTATTGATGGCTTGAATATTAGATATAAAGAGGTGCTCGTAGCTCAGAATATATTTGAATTCCAAGAAGTGGTAAATCAATGGAAATAGGGCAAGTTGAGAACGAATCTGAGCAGGGGACTCCGATTGTAAAGAGGAGTATTGGGTCATCCTTTGTTGCACCACCTCCCTAGCGTGGCAAGAATTTTAAACAACAGAGTCATGTAGGAGCTACTACATTTAGAGTATGTCGTCTCCTTTCAGGGGTTTGCTATGGTTGTGGTCGAACAAGGCATTTCATCAAGGATTGTCCTGACGTCAATGATGATAGACCAACTCAAACAACAAGATCTGTGGCAATGACACCAAGTGTTATGCTAGAGGAGCTAAGACGTCTCAGTTAGGAGCGTTAGAAGCTGCTTCCAACCGTTGTTACCCAACTTCTACCAAGGTCTATCATATATGCACTAAAAAGGATCGAGATGATCCTGAAATTATTGCAGGTATGTTTGTACTTTATGATAAACCAGTACTTGCATTAATAGATCCAGGAACTACACACTCCTATATTAGTTCTAAACTGGTTCTAGATAAGGACATCCCAATGGAATCTATCTCTAGTAATGTGATGGCTACTAATCCGATTGGCAAAAGCACCAAAGTATCTAGAATTTGCAAGAGATGCCCATTAATGATCCAGGAAATTGAATTTCCAATTGATTTAATGAAATTTCCTTTCTATGAATTTGAAATTATTTTGGGCATGGATTGGTTATCTACCTATCATGCTGTGGTGGAATGTCGAGTAAAACGAGTAATACTCAAAGCACCATAAGAGGTTATTATTGTAGGAGAAAGGCTAAATTGCTTGTGTAACCCCCTCGACCCGGCCTAGACGCTTGACCCACTAAGTGAGCTACATTAGATTTGCCGAAGCAAACTGGAAATAATTAACTTAAAATATGCCCATTTTTTCTTTTTTATCTTGTCTAGATGCAAATTATTAACCTATGATGTACATGCTGGCAGCAGTTCAAATCTCACTCAAATCGGACTTCAAGAGAGCATTCAATTGCGATTAAAAACTTCAAGGGACCAAATTACAAATCTGGAAAATTATAAGGACTTTGCCCAACTTTAAGTTACCAACCTTTAATTAACCAGGTTACATGCATTCATGTCAAATATCAGTTCATTTCGTCATCCAAACTCATATAATCGCAACCACAACATTCAGGGATAAAACGTCAAAAATTAAAACTTCAGATCAAGCCAAATAATCGAATTAACGACTATCTGTATCGGTACACGTTGGTCCGTATCAATACACTATGCTTGATTTTAAATCCTCAAATTCCAGTAGCCAAAACCTGTACCGATACGCCCTCGTGTACCGAAACACCTAAGCATTTACACATGACCCGTACCGAAACGGTACCCCATGTACCGAACACTATGCTTGGAAAGCTTACCCGTACTGATACACTCAGCATGCGTATCGAAATGCTAAGCTTGGAATGACTTACCCATACTGATACGAAAGTACGCGTACCAATACGCATGGGCCTGAAATGCCCAATTTTTGCTGGTTTAACATGCATTTGAGGATACTCGAACACCCTAACATGCTTTAACATCTTCCCAACATATTTAAGGATCAAACCATAGCTAAACACTTCAAACATAACATCACTACACATCATCATGCCTCAATTGGTAAACTATAGGCATGCTTCCTACGAACCAAGCCAAACAAAGTTCAAAAATCAAACCAAACCAATTACCAACCATTAGAGGACATTTACAAGTCTAAGACAACAACATAAACTTGCTCAAATAGGGAGTTTAACAACCATACTCCCAAAACAACAACGGAATCCCCATTTCCCTTATTACTTAAGTGTAGACTGAAACTATACTTTCAAAGAATGAAGCTCTCGGATCCTCCTTGCTCACTTGCTGCCTCAACTTCTTTAATTCTCCACATTGATGGAAAAAGAGAGCAAAAGAAAAAAAAGGCTTAGTGAGGAGTGCTAAAAACAAAACACCATCAATGTGATTTAAAACCAAAATCTCAAACCATTGAAATCATCATTACAATCCATTTAAAAAACAACATGCCTTGAAAACCATGCACTTAAACCTTTCCAAAACTAGCACATAAAACCATATGCATCATGTATCATGGATAAACATCAAATGTAACACCCCAATTTTGGGGCTAAATGTTGTGGATGTGGTTTTTGATATTCAATGAGTTAGTCGACATTTTGGAGTTAGACCAGGGAAAACCCTCTTCGGGTATTCCTAAAAAGTTGGAAATAATTTCTAAAATTACTATTTATTATGTATAATAGTTTTGTGAAAACAATTTTGGAAAATCAATTCTAGAAGGTTGAGATTTCGGTCTAGTGACCAAATCGCAAGTTTTCAAAAGTTGGTGGTCATTTTATAAAATCAGCCAAAAATGTGGTTCTAGTTTTTAATTAAACCCAAACCTATTTTAATAGGGTTTTAAAATAAAAAGAAAGACTTTTGAATCAGCCCCACTTTCATTTTCACGTTAGTTTCCTAAAGCCAAGCCACCATTGTAGACTTTCTCAATCCAAGGGATTACCCATCAAGGTTCGGGAGGTAAGACTTGATTTCACCTTGCCTTTCTTTAATTAAACTTCTTTTTATTAGTCTTCTACCAAAATCAAATGGTTTACCTCTTTTGTTTTAAAGGTTCAGGGTTTGAAACAAAATGGTTTTTGGAAGATTTTTGTTCAAATGGCTCAGGCTGGGTTTTAGAATGTTTTTAAATGGTGTTTTGGTGTTTAAATGATGCTTATATGAAGGTAGGATCATAAGGGAGCTGAAACTTGAAGTTTGAGTGGAATTTGGTATGAAAAACCTTAAGGTTAAGCTTGATTTCGGGTTTTTAATGACATCAATGATTTTAGCATGTTTAAATGGTTGATTTGATGTTTATAGATGAGTTTTTGATGGTTGAAATGATGAGTAATGGCTGGGTTTGTGTTTTGGACGTTTTGAAGTAATTTTGATGATTTTCGGTATTGGATTGTTGGGCATTTGAGAGTATTTGTTGGATTTCAGTGTTGCTGCAAGTTTGGAAGCTTATTTGGGTAGTAATACTCTGTTTTAACTTGTTTAGAAACATGGGATCCTAGTTTGGGAGCAAATCCGGGTGACCATTAGCTAATTGTGGGTTTTGGCTTTTTAGAACGAGTTTATCGGTGAGTGAGAATATTTTAAAGCGTTTTGAAATGTTCAAAGATGATTTTGGGAGTTTAGATTGGGCTTGATAAGCCAATCTAAACTCAAGTGTAAGTGATTTTACACTTCGCCATGTTTTCGATATTGTATGATGTGTTATAAAATTGTGGTAAGACTTGTGATTGATTTGTCTATTGTTTTTCCTACCTTTATTGCCTATGATATGTTGTGAGCATGCTTATGTTGTTGTTGTTGTTGTAAGATTGTAAGATATATGTGTTGGTAAAGGCATGCTTGGTATGGAAATGTTGATAAGAGTAAGATGTTGTAAGATGGGTTTGATAGCCATGTAAGATTTGGTAAGTTTGACCATTGTTAAAATATTAACATAAGTTAGAATCTTTACCAGATATAGTTGATCGATCAACTAGGATTAATGTGCACATGTAAGACTTGTAAGACAAAATTCACATTCGTGTAAGACAAATTCGTACGTGTAAGAAAATTTGGCCGTGTCAGACAAATTCGTACGTGTAAGATTAGCTTGGGCGTGGTGATTTGAGTTTACTCTCATCGATGTCCTGTAAGACTTGTAAGACTTGTAAGATTGTAAGAAATCCGTATATCCGGGTATTGTTGTTAATTATGCCAATATGCTACTCTTCTCCTTTGTAAGACTTTGTCATATTATGGTAAGATGGAACAAGGTTTGGTAAGGCCTTGTAAGAGTAAGTTGTGCTTTTGTAAGAATGCTTGAGTGGTTAGATGATCTTGTTGGTTATTACGTTGTTGTAAGATGTTGTATGCACATTTTGGTTTGGTAAAGGTTTTGGTTTTCTAAACTTTAATTGGTTTTAAAACTGCATTGTTGGTGTTTGGTTTTGAGCTTCGCTCACTAAACTTAAATGCTTACGCTTTTTTTTTCAAACAATGCAGGCCGTTAGAGTTCCAGGCAGCAAGCAAGAAAGGGGAGTGAGGCCAATTTCCACTTTGGATCAAGTATAATTTTCTAAGTTTGTAATAATACTACTAGCAATGGGGATGCTATGTTTATGTTGGGAGACCTAATGTTTTGTGGATGTATGGTTTGAGGCAAGTTTGTTATGATCCTATGAAGTAGTGTGAAGTGTTGTTTCGTTGTTTTAATGTTTATTTTGAAGTCTGACCTCTTAAGCAAATGTGGATCATCGTTTGCTTTGTTCTTGTTTAATCATAATGTCGAAATGATCTTGTTTGATGTTTTTATTTTCTTTTGCCTTTAAAATGCATGTTTTGTTGATCTTCTGCTGTTAGTATGTTGTTGGAATGTTTTCAGTGAGCTTCGGAAATGCCTAAGATCCTTTTTGAACCAAGCTGTGCATAGGGGTTTCGAAACGGGCTTGACCGTATCGAAACATGCATGAATTTTGCCTAGCTGTTTCGAAACACCCCTTGGTGTTTCGGAACGGTTTGCCTCTAGAAAATTTGGTATTTAAACCTTGTTTCAAAACAGGCAGTAGTGTTTCGAAATGCCTGGCAGTTAAGTTAGTTAAAGGAATCTCCTAAGTTCTCTTTTCTTGCGTTTTGGTCCCTGGTTAATGTTTTATCAAATGTATGTGTTTGGATGATCGTTTAATGCTGCATTTTGGCATATATGTATGAAAACTGACTATTTGCAAGATGGTAACCTTAATTTCATATTAGGTCCCTATATTATGCTAGAATTACATTTTGGTCCTTGTATGATTGTTTCTGGTTCGAGGTTTGTTTCTTCATGCTTTTATCCGCTGCGAGTGTTCCTCACTGAAGTTTTTATAAGTGCATTTAGAAAAGATAATTTTAAAAGCTTGTTCCTCTTTTAGGGTTGCTAATCGAAGAGAAATCTTTGGGTCTTTCTTCGGTTAGTCCCGTGTGACCACCTTAGGTCGGTCTAGTGGCTAGGTTGGGCTGAGGGGGTTACATTTGGTGGTATCAGAGCTAGGTTATGCATCTTTCGGGAAGGTAAGTGAGGTAAGTTGATGTGTTTGCTTGATTGTTGGGTGATTTATCCGTGGTTTCATTAGGCCCAATATTTCGTCGTGGGGTGCTCTAGTATGGTTTGTAAAGAAAAAGGATGGTAGTATGAGAATGTGCATTGACTATAGGCAACTGAATCAGCTAACAGTAAAGAAAAAGTACCCTTTGCGGTGTATTAATGATTTATTTGATCAGTTTAGAGGGGCATCAGTATTTTCGAAGATTGATTTGAGATCTAGGCATTATCAGTTGAAGGTGAAAGACATTGATGTGCCGAAGACAACTTTAAGGACTAGGTATGGACATTATGAATTTTTGGTAATGCCATTTGTGTTAACTAATGCACCAGCAGCTTTCATGGATATGATGAATAGGGTGTTTCATGATTACTTGGATCGATTTGTAGTGGTGTTTATTGATGACATTCTTGTGTATTCATGGTCCGAGGAAAAACATGATGAGCATTTGCGGTTAGTGCTACAGATATTGTTAAGTACTCAACTTTATGCAAAGTTGAGCAAATGTGAATTTTGGATCAGGGAAGTTTTATTTTTTGGCCATGTTGTGTCAACCGAAGGGATTAGAGTCGATCCCAAGAAAATAGAAGTTATTTTGGAATGGAAACAACGAAAGCCCGTAACCGAACTTCAAAGTTTTCTAAGCTTAGTTGGATACTATAGGAGAATTGTAGATGGTTTCTCGAAAGTGGATGCCCCGTTGAAAAAATTGTTGCAGAAGGGTGTTAGATTTGAGTGGACACATGCAAGACAACAAGCCTTTGAGAAATTGAAGGAATCCTTGACTAATGCTCCAGTTTTAGTTCAGCCAGTGTCAGGGAAAGAGTTTTTAATCTACAACGATGCTTCGTATGTTGGCTTAGGTTGTGTCCTGATGCAAGAAGGAAGAGTTGTTGCTTATGCTTCTAGGCAACTGAAGGTGCATGAGAAGAACTACCCCATACATGACATAGAGTTGGCCTTAGTTGTGTTTGCATTGAAGATTTGGCGACTTTATTTTTATTATGAGAAATGCACAATTTACACAGATCACAAGAGCTTGAAGCATTTGATGACACATAAAGAATTGAATTTGAGACAACGAAGGTGGGTAGAATTACTTAAAGACTATGACCTTACCATTGAGTACCATCCGGGTAAAGCAAATGTAGTAGCCGTTGCTTTGAGCAGAAAAGTAGCAGTTGAATTGCGAGCTATGTTTGCTAGATTAAGTGTGTCAAGGGACGGTGGCTTAGTGACTGAATTGCAAGTAAAGCCATATTTAATTCAGTTGATTCATGAGAAATAGTTGCGAGATAGATCTTTGGCTGCTCATGTACAAGACATTGCGGAAGGTAAACCGGCTGATTTTTGTTTCAGTGCTGATGGGATTTTGTGTTTCAAGAATAGGGTAGTTGTTCCGGAAGATAGTGAGTTGAGACACACCATTTTGACTGAAGCACATTGTAGCCCGTTTACTATGCATCTGGGTAGTACAAAGATGTATCATGATCTGAAGAATGAGTACTTCTGGATTGGTTTGAAGAAAGACGTTGCTGAATTTGTAAGTAAGTGCAAGGTATGTTAGAGAGTGAAAGCGGAACATCAGGTTCCATCAAGTTTGTTGCAATCGTTGAGGATTCCTGAATGAAAGTGGGAAAGAATCACTGTTGAGTGTGCAAAAGTTCTATTATTTACACCTTTTTTAACCCATATTTCTGCTGCATTCAAGCATCATTTCATTGCATTTAGGTTAGTTTACAGCAAAACATCACAAAAAACATTAAAGGCACAGATTCTACTAAAGAATGGCTGATTTTGCAGGTTGCCGCCATAGTGGACGGAGAAGGCATGCGCAGGGCAGAGAAGCAGAAGAGCTGAACCGAACAAGCAGACTAAGAGGATGATGCTGCCATGGTGCTGCCGTGACAGCAGAGGACGACAGCAAGTTAGTGGAGAAAAAGAAAAGTGGACCTCGATAGATAGAGAAAATTCTGCTCGTCTGTCGTGTGAAAACCATATATTTTTCCAAGCCCCAGATCAAAAGATATGTCAAGCCCAAAGCTCAAGGAGAGAAAATCCCAAGAAACAAGGAGGACGGCTAGAAAGTAGGATCCTTGAAGATTAAGTCTTTATTAGAATCATACTTTTAATTAAAGTTGTAATCCTTGTTAACTTAGATAACTTGAGCCCAAAGCTTATATAAGGGCATGTATTTTAACCTAGAAGAGAGACAATAGCCGATTACCCCATAACCGACAACCAAAAACCCCTAGCCGTTTACCCGCCGTCGACATGTTCTAAATTCCCCCTAGGGCCACGGGTTGATTTGTAAAGTAGTTGCAAGGGTTGTTTTGTTTTAGGAATTTTCAGTTCAATAAAATAAACTTCAAGTTCTCTTATTTTGGTTATTAATATCTTGCAAGAGCATCGGGAGAGCATTGTGAGGTTATCCATTTACTTAGCATCGGGAGAGTTAAGTATACGAAAGAAGTAAGAGCAAGTTCTCTAGTTTATAGTTGAACTATCTCGTGCCTAGGGATAGGGCGAGGTTAAGTGGCTAAAGAAGAATTCATACACATCGGTGTTCATCCTTCGATTCACGCCGGGAGGTATCATCAAAGACGTGATCATCGACAGACTTGGACCTAGGGATAGGCCAAGGAAGATCTGGGATTCTTGCCAAACTTGAATGTACTTAGTTGACCGTTTGCTGCCGCGACGATCGACGGACCGCTGCCGCGACGGGCGCGACGACAGAACTGGATTTCCTAAACTCTGCAATACCTGCACTACTGAGCAATTCAATACTAGCCCATTCTCTCTATCTTGATTCTTATACTCTTTTATTTGCGTTTACTTTATTATTTCCGTGACAACTCTCAAATATTTTCTTCACTTTCGTGCAGTGAATAAAGGTGAAGCTATTAGCCCAATCCCTGTGGAGACGATATCCGATACTTCGTATCATTTTACTACTTGCGTCGTGTACACTTGCACTACCATTGCGATAGACTATTTTACACGCAACAAGTTTTTGGCGCCGTTGCCGGGGATTGGCAACATAACTCTACCTTTGCACTTTTCGTTTTTATTTTTTTATTTTTATTTTTCTGTTTTTCCGTTGGTACATTCAACTCTTGCTTTTCACAAGGTTTTCTTGTTTATGCGCAGATCGAAAAGAGGTGAAGATCCTGAGTATCCATTAGATCCAGAAGTTGAACGTTACTTCAATCTCAAGAAACAACTTCGTCACCTTCTAGCCAGAAACGAGTACCTTGAAGAACAGCTAGAGAAGATGGCCCACGTAGGAGACGACCCGCCTGTTGGCGATGTTATACCGCCTGCCGGTAACCCTACCGCCACCGGACGACGGTCCTATCGTGACTACATGTTGAACGATCATGTAGAACTGGAAACCACGCTGCCGGACATAGATGTTGACAACTTCGAGCTGAAACCTGTCATGTTTAGTATGATCAACAATGCTGGGCAATTTAGTGGTGCTGTTACAGAGGATGCTAGGGAGCATCTCAAAACGTTCCAGGAGATCTGTGGTTCGTTTAGACTGCCAGGAGTTAATCCGGAGATACTGAGGCTTCGGTTATTTCCCCATTCATTGAGGGACAGAGCTAAAACTTGGTGGAATAAACTTACGACGGGTTCAATTAGAACTTGGGCAGATTTATCTCGTGAATTCTTATCTCGTTTTAATCCTTCGCATTTGTCTGAGCGATTACGTAATGAAATTGCTACTTTTCAACAGGAAGATGATGAGCCGATGCACGAGGCCTGGGACAGATTTACTACTCTTCTACGGAACTGCCCAATGCACGGATTCCCCGTCTGGAATCAGGTAACAAAGTTTTATAATGCTGCCAACTTACAAACTCATATTCGAATTGATTCAGCAGCAAACGAACTATTATTGGATAAAGATCCGGACGAGGCAATGCAAGTTTTGAAAAATCTGGCTAAGAATGAAGAGCAGTTTCCGACAGCAAGAAGAGGGGGTAAACGAGTACGTGCTGTCAAGGATTATGAGGCCGACATCACGATGAAATCACATGTAGCATTCCTTACTAAAGCAATGAAAAGGTTATTGAATGATGATGGACAACATGGATTTACTGTTGAGGAAGTATGTGACATCTGTGAGGGAAATCATAGTCGGGATGAGTGCCCAATACAGTTAGAAGAGGGAAAATATGTTGGAAACTACAAGCCGAATTACAATTCCAACAACTATAATCCCAATTGGAGGAAGGATCCCAAATTTTCTTGGAGTAATCCTAATAATGCCCTGAATCCTCAAACACACAATCAGAATCAGGGAGGACCTAGATTGCTGACGCGACAGAAACTGCCGCCGCAGCAGCAACAGCAGCAACCAGCTGCCACGAGCAGTATACTGGAACAGACTATGGCCACTTTTATGTCTCAGACAGGTACTTATATTGAGAATATGAATCAGTTTGTCAAGAAGACAGAGAATTTCATGGATAAAACAAAGATGAGGATGACGAATCATGAAGCGACTCTGAAATCTTTGGAGACACAAATGGGTCAGGTTTCCCAACATATTAAGCCGAGGCAGACTGGAGGATTCCCTAGTAATACTGAAAATGCTAGGCAGCCCACACATGAGTAGTGTAAAGCTATTACTACTAGGGGTGGGAAGAAACTACTAGGGCCGGAAAAAAAAGTTGAGACAGTAAGAAAACCAACCTTGGATAAACCTGCCGAGGAAGCTGCCCCGACAGGTAATAAACAGACTGCTGTCGATGAGCCTGTCACGACAGAGGAGAAAATTGATGAACCTAAACCTCATCAGATTCGTATGCAGTGGGAAGGACGTATTGCTGATTATCGTCCCCCACCTCCTTTTCCTCAACGGATACAACAAGCTAAGCAAGAATCTCAACTTAAAAAGA
Organism: Hibiscus tridactylites; assembly: GCA_958450335.1. NCBI lineage: Eukaryota > Viridiplantae > Streptophyta > Magnoliopsida > Malvales > Malvaceae > Hibiscus > Hibiscus tridactylites. The sequence goes on along the minus strand of OY288279.1, from coordinate 53,389,304 downwards.
TTTATGATATTTTTAAGCAGGTTCACATTAATATTCCGCTGTTAGATGCCGTGAGGGAGATGCCCGGTTATGCTAATTTTCTCAAGGATGTCATGTCAAAGAAATCTAAACTTGGGGAGTTTGAAACGGTAAAGATGACAGAAGGTTGCATGAGTATTCTTCATCGGCAGCCACCCCAGAAAAAGAAGGATCTGGGGAGCTTCATCATACCTTGCGTAATCGGAAATAAATTTGTGGGTAAGGCACTTTGTGATCTTGGTGCTAGTGTTAATTTAATGCCAAAGTCTGTTTTTCAGAAATTAGGTATTGGAAAGGCGCGGCCCACGACAGTAACTCTGCAGCTGGCAGACTGCTCTTATGTTCATCCAGAAGGAAAAATCGAAGATATTTTGGTAAGAGTGGATAAATTTATTTTTCCTGCTGACTTTCTTGTTTTAGATTGTGAGGCAGACGAAAACGCACCAGTCATCCTTGGGCGACCCTTCTTAGCCACGGGAACATCACTGATTGATGTGGAGAAAGGAGAACTCACCATGCGAGTAAATGATCAAGAGATCAAGTTGAATGTTCTCCAAGCGATGAAACATGCTGATGTAGACGAGGAATGCAAGGCTATCACTGACGTTACCCTTGATCAACCCTGCATCAGGTCGGGCTGTCACGATATTAAATCTGGTCACTGCCACGGCAGCCACCTACAGGACTGTCACGACAGCATTGACGACAGCACCGATGACAACAACTCTTCTAAATCCGATACATCTGATACTGAAGATCAAGAGGAGGTAAACTGGTTAGGCAATCGTCCAGGTAAGTTATTCAAACCTTTAAATTATACTTCGGATAACCATTTAATACAAAAGCCATCTACTGCTGAACCACCTGCCTTAGAACTAAAGCCCCTGCCAGGGCAGCTAAAATATGCTTTTCTTGGTTCAAATGATACGTTGCCCGTAATCATCTCTTCTAAGCTGCCGCAGGAACAGGAACGGCAGCTAATAGGCATACTAAGGCAGCACAAAAAGGCGATTGGATGGACGATTGCTGACATTCAAGGCATTAGTCCGGCATTATGCGTGCACAAAATCCTTCTAGAGGAAGATCATAAGCCGACTATAGATGCCCAAAGGCGGCTAAACCATGCGATGAAAGAGGTGGTGCGTAAAGAGATAATTAAATGGTTTGATGCTGGTATTATTTACGCCATCTCCGATAGCAAATGGGTGAGCCCGGTGCAATGCATTCCAAAGAAAGGAGGAATGACCGTGATAACCAATGAGAACAATGAGTTAATCCCAACCAGGACTGTGACCGGTTGGAGGGTTTGTATGGACTATCGGAATCTTAATAAAGCTACCCGAAAGGACCACTTCCCTTTACCCTTTATTGATCAAATGCTTGATAGATTAACGAGAAAAACTTACTATTGTTTTCTTGATGGTTATTCAGGTTATAACCAAATTGCTATCGCACTGGAGGATCAAGAAAAGACGACTTTCACATGCCCATATGGAACATATGCTTTTAGGAGAATGCCGTTTGGATTATGTAATGCACTCGCCACCTTCCAAAGGTGCATGATGGCCATATTCTCAGACATGGTGGAGGACTTCCTTGAGATTTTTATGGATGACTTTTCAGTCTTTGGAGACGATTTTGAGAGCTCCCTCGGCAATCTGCAAAAGGTACTTGAAAGATGTGAAAAAGCAAACCTAGTTTTAAATTGGGAAAAATGTCACTTTATGGTGGATGAGGGGATAGTCCTTGGCCATAAGATTAGCTACCGTGGGATAGAAGTCGACAGGGCTAAGATAGAAGTGATCGAGAAGCTGCCGCCGCCAACCACAGTCAAGGGCATTAGAAGTTTTTTGGGACATGCTGGTTTTTATCGGAGATTTATTGCGAATTTCTCAAAGATCACCAAGCCCCTATGCCATCTTTTAGAGCAGAACCGACCCTTTGACTTTAATGATGAATGTACTGAAGCATTCAAGGTTCTAAAGGAAAAACTGGTAACAACCCCATTAGTACAGCCACCAGACTGGACACAGCCATTTAAAATTATGTGTGATGCTAGTGACTATGCTGTCGGGGCAGCACTTGGGCAGCGCAGAGATAAGCTATTTCATGTCATATATTATGCCAGCAAGACACTGAATGACGCCCAAGTGAACTACACCACCACAGAAAAGGTATTATTAGCTGTGGTGTTCTCCATTGACAAGTTTCGTTCTTACATACTTGGGACGAAGGTAATTGTGCACACAGACCATTCTGCCCTGAAGTATCTGTTCGCGAAAAAGGATGCAAAGCCTAGATTGATACGGTGGATCCTGCTATTGCAAGAATTCGACCTTGAAATCAAGGACAAGAAAAGGACAGAAAATCAGGTGGCAGACCACTTGTTAAGGTTGAAGAAGGGACCGGGTCTACCAATAGATGAGACTAACATACTGGAGACCTTCCCAGATGAGCAGCTCTTTGCTGCCGCAACAGCCATGGCGACAGGTAAGTCTTCTGAACTTCCCTGGTATGCTGATTTCATTAATTTTATAGTTAGCGAAATACTTCCTTCTGATCTTAATTATCAAGCCAGGAAGAGGTTCCAAAATGATGTTAAGCATTATTATTGGGACGAACCTCTTCTTTTCAAACTATGTGCAGATCAAGTTATAAGGAGGTGTGTACCACAAGAAGAGCAAGAAGACATTCTCCATCACTGCCATGCTTCACAATATGGAGGTCACTTAGGAGGCAACAAAACTACTGCCAAGGTGCTGCAGTCAGGGTTCTACTGGCCGACACTGTATAAAGATGCACAAGACTTCTACAAGAACTGTGACAGGTGCCAGCGGACAGGTAACATCTCGAGGAGAAACGAGATGCCACTGCAGAACATTCTAGAAGTCGAAATCTTTGACGTTTGGGGGATCGATTTTATGGGACCTTTTCCATCTTCATGTGGAAATCTATACATCCTCCTAGCAGTGGATTATGTCTCTAAGTGGGTTGAAGCTATCGCCACTCAAAAGAATGATGCCAAGACAGTCCAAAAGTTTCTACACAAAAACATTTTTTCTAGATTTGGCATCCCTAAGGCGATTATCAGTGATGAAGGGAGACATTTTGACAATAGGGTAATTGCTGCCGCCTTGAAGAAATATGGTGTCAAGCATCGGATCGCAACAGCATACCACCCACAGACCAATGGACAAGCTGAAATATCTAATAGGGAAGTTAAGAACATTCTTGAGAAGATGGTTAAGCCAACTAGGAAAGATTGGTCTTTACTCCTTAATGATGCATTATGGGCATATAGGACAACTTTTAAAACTCCATTGGGCATGTCTCCATACCGATTGATTTATGGAAAAACCTGTCATCTGCCTGTCGAGATAGAGCACAGAGCATATTGGGCAATCAAGGCAGTGAATATGGACTTGGACAAGGCAGGCCAGAAAAGGTTGTTAGATCTGAACGAAATTGAAGAAATTCGGACAATGGCCTACGACAATGCAAGAATTTACAAGGAGAAAACTAAGAAGTGGCATGATAGGAAGTTGCTGCCACGACAGTTCTGCCCAGGGCAGCTTGTATTGTATTTCAATTCTAGACTAAAACTCTTCCCAGAAAAGCTAAAATCTAGATGGTTTGGCCCGTTCCAAGTCGTACAAGTTTTTCCCATGGTGCCATCACAATCCGATCGTTAACAGACGGGCACCAATTCAAAGTCAACGGACAACGCCTCAAGCATTATCAGGGGATTGAAGCCCCAAGAATACAGGAAGTGGTTACCTTAAGAGATGCCCCACAAGGCATCCCTAATTTAACCTAAATTTTATTTATTTTTATTATTTATTATTTATTAGGAAATAAGGTTTATTTTATTCGAATAATGTTTTTATGTTTTCTGTTTTTAGGAAATAAAGGAGTCAAGAAGAATAGGAGAAGTGACCCAAGCCCACCATCCATCCATCAGCCCAACAAATCCCAATATTGAAGCCTGTCGTTCCAGCTGCCGCCGCAGACACGGATAAGACATGCTGTCATCAGACTGTCACGGCAGACGTAGAAACGTGTGACAGACGAGTAACAGACGCATAAATGCGTGTTAGACGCGTCAGACACACTAAAGCTCAACAGTCGCCCCGTTATTCACGCCTGCCGTTACATCTTCAACGGGCAGCAACTCTTCCTCTATAAAACCCCATTTCATTTTCATTTTACTCACTTCTGTTTATTCTTACTTGCTCTCCCCTTTAGCTTTTCTTTGTTTTCTTTACTTTCACAAAACCCTTGCAACTAACATGTCTTCCAGAAGAACCCGCCGCAGTGCTACTTCAACCTCTTCACCGGCAGCACCCACCCCGCAATTCTTCGCAACTAAGGATCTCTGGGAAGAACGAGGCTTTATCTACACTCGAAAGGCAGTTAATATGGGCCTCAAGCCATTCATCGCAAGGGCGATTAAGGCTCTCCTGTGGGAGCAATTTGCAGAGCAACCAGCATAAATGAATGAAACGCTGGTGAGGGAATTCTATGCTGCCATTGGCAGCAGGGCGACAACAACAGTAACTGTCCGAGGGACAGAAGTGCCATTCACAACAGAACGCATCAATAATTTTTATGGCTTCTACTTCGGCCCCAACGACGATGCTCACCAGCAGTTCCTGGACACCCTAGACAACGCTGCCTTCGATGCTGTCATGGCAGAAGTGACAGAAGAAGGAACTGAATGGAACACGAGCAGGAAAAATCCCCATACCGTAAGAAGGGGGCAGCTGCTGCCAGAGGCTAAATTGTGGAACGCCTTCATTAAGAAGAGGATTCTGCCATCCTCCCATCACACCACAGTGGACCAGCAGAGGTTAGCCCTAATCCACTCAATCATGAACAAAAGACCCATAAATGTGGGACAATATATGCGGGAAAGTATCCTGGACAGCACCCAGAGATCGATAGCCCTCCTCTGCCTGCCCTTCCTTATTACTTCTCTCTGTCGCTGCTCTGCCGTACTAGAAGCCACCACCGATCGACTAGTGAAGGGACGGGGCTGGATAGACAAGAATATAATCAGTCTCATGGAGCTGACAGTAGCAACCCCCTCACTTCCGTCAACCCTAATGCCGCCCCAGCAGAATCATCGGAGCAACCCAACCCTGAACCTGCCGCAGGAGCTGCTCCGACAGACCAATCTACTCAAATCCTTGCTGCCATTCAGAGGATGGAGGACAGACAGCTGGGTCTGATGACATTCATCAAGGATTTTGCCGCATCCATGGTAAATTTCATTCACCATACTTTAAATTATCCTGATGTTGTCTTTCCCACCTTCCCTGCCCACTATTTCACCATCCCCACCCCTGCCCACACACCTACACAATCTGCTGCTTCCATCCCATCACCTGCCCCGACGGCATCCGACAGCCCCCAGGCCGACACATCCGCCCGAGGAACAAAGCGACCGCCCTCGGATGACATTGCTGCCTTCGTAGCTGGATTTTCTTCTTCCTCTGTCTGGGCAAAAAGCGAGGTAGAACCCTCTATTTGGAGGAACCTGGAGAAAGAATTCACACCTGTCAAGAGGCAGAAAAAGATGGCCAACAGAAAGCTTATGCCAAAGGCCAGCACCACCACCAACAGTAGCAGCACTTAGGACAGCGGCAGCAGCTCTGACATCCAGGTCGTAGAGCAACCAGACCAGCCTGCCCCACAGCCCAGAATCCGCCGCCAAATCCGCCTCAGCAGCAACAGTGAAGACAGTGCTTAAAATTTAAGTATTTTATTTTCTTCTTACTGCTGCCTGCCTTATCTATATTTTGTGATGTACTGCCTTCATTTTTATTTTTTGTCATTTGCATTGAGGGCAATGCAACCCTCAAGTTTCGGGGTGGAAACCCTCCATTTTAATGGAGTCTTAGTACATCTTAATTAATTATTGCGTCTTTTATTTTTTTCTTAAAAAAAATCAGAAAAGATTGAAAATTTTGGCTTAAAACTGTGATTTGAACTTACCTATCGTGACAGCTCTGTCGTGGCAGCATCTTTAGGATAGTTTAAGGAGAAGTTTAGAGCCTTTCTATAGTTCTGAAAAACTTAAACACCATTGTGACTGTTATACTGCTTAGATTTCTTTTAGCCAAACTAGAATAGGAAGCTTAGTACTTGAATAGCCCCTAGAGGTGCCTAACACTGGCTCTAGGAAAGAAGTTTAGCAAAAGAGACTCAAAAACCCTAGAGGTGCCCAAAACTGGCTCTAGGAAGCTAACTAGAGGTGACTAAAATTGGCTCTAGTAAAACTTTAGAGAAATCGAGTCAAAAGAAAGAAATCAAAGAAGCATGAAAATATGCCTTCAAAAATAAACTTTGGCATAAAAATTCGAGTTAAGAGTTGAATATTCTAGTGAAACTAAGAGAGTCTTAGCATATAACTGTTCACAAGCATGCACACACTGCACGAGGACTATAGTGAGATTTCGGAAGATCCTAATCTATCCTATAGGTTGCTGCCGTCACAGAGAATGAATGACGGGTAAGGGAAAGCTCACTATTTGAAAGCCAAAACAAAAATATTTTTTTTCTTTTAGGTCTTAGTTTCTTGAGGGCAAGCAAAAACTTGAGTTTGGGGGTGTGTTGAGTGTGTAAAAGTTCTATTATTTACACCCTTTTTAACCCATATTTCTACTGCATTCAAGCATCATTTCATTGCATTTAGGTTAGTTTACAGCAAAACATCACAAAAAACATTAAAGGCACAGATTCTACTAAAGAATGGCTGATTTTGCAGGTTGCCGCCATAGTGGACGGAGAAGGCAGGCGCAGGGCAGAGAAGCAGAAGAGCTGAACTGAACAAGCAGACTAAGAGGACGATGCTGCCATGGTGCTGCCGTGACAGCAGAGGACGACAGCAAGTTAGTGGAGAAAAATCAAAGTGGACCTCGATAGATAGAGAAAATTCTGCTCGTCTGTCGTGTGAAAACCATATATTTTTCCAAGCCCCTGATCAAAAGATATGTCAAGCCCAAAGCTCAAGGAGAGAAAATCCCAAGAAACAAGGAGGACGGCTAGAAAGTAGGATCCTTGAAGATGAAGTCTTTATTAGAATCATACTTTTAATTAAAGTTGTAATCCTTGTTAACTTAGATAACTTGAGCCCAAAGCTTATATAAGGGCATGTATTTTAACCTAGAAGAGAGACAATAGCCGATTACCTCATAACCGACAACCAAAAACCCCTAGCCGTTTACCCACCGTCGACATGTTCTAAATTCCCCCTAGGGCCACGGGTTGATTTGTAAAGTAGTTGCAAGGGTTGTTTTGTCTTAGGAATTTTCAGTTCAATAAAATAAACTTCAAATTCTCTTATTTTGGTTATTAATATCTTGCAAGAGCATCGGGAGAGCATTGTGAGGTTATCCATTTACTTAGCATCGGGAGAGTTAAGTATACGAAAGAAGTAAGAGCAAGTTCTCTAGTTTATAGTTGAACTATCTCGTGCCTAGGGATAGGGCGAGGTTAAGTGGCTAAAGAAGAATTCATACACATCGGTGTTCATCCTTCGATTCACGCCGGGAGGTATCATCAAAGACATGATCATCGACAGACTTGGACCTAGGGATAGGCCAAGGCAGATCTGGGATTCTTGCCAAACTTGAACGTACTGAGTTGAGCGTTTGCTGCCGCGACGATCGACGGACCGCTACCGCGACAGGTGCTGCCGCGACGGGCGCGATGACAGAACTGGATTTCCTAAACTCTGCAATACCTGCAGTACTGAGCAATTCAATACCAGCCCATTCTCTCTATCTTGATTCTTATACTCTTTTATTTGCGTTTACTTTATTATTTCCGTGACAACTCTCAAATATTTTCTTTACTTTCGTGCAGTGATTAAAGGTGAAGCTATTAGCCCAATCCCTGTGGAGACGATATCCGATACTTCGTATCACTTTACTACTTGCGTCGTGTACACTTGCACTACCATTGCGAAAGACTATTTTACACGCAACAATCACCATAGACTTTGTAACAGCTTTGCCTTTATCACCTTCTAATAAGAATTCAGTTTGGGTGATAGTTGACCGATTTACAAAATGTGCTCATTTCTTGCCTGTTCATACTACATAATCCTTAGATAAATTGGCTGAGTTATATATTCGTGAGATTCTGAGACTGCATGGTGTCCCGAAGTCGATTGTGTCTGATAGAGATCCAAGGTTTACATCTAGATTTTGGGATTGTTTGCATAATGCTTTGGGTTCTCGTTTAATTTCAGCACGTCTTATCATCCTCAGTCGGATGGTCAGTCAGAACTAGTGATTCAAATTTTGGAAGACATGTTGAGATGTTGTATCATTGATTTTCAAGGCTCATGGGAGACACATCTACCATTAGTAGAGTTTGCGTACAATAATAATTATCAGTCGAATGTTCAGATGGCTCCTTATGAGGCTTTGTATGGTAGGAGATGTTGAAAACCTGTATGTTGGGCTGAAGCCGATCCGAGGTTCGTAGCGATGTCAGATATTTTGAAGGGTAATACCGAGAAAGTGAAACTGATTTGTGATCGTTTGAAGGCAACCATAGATAGACAGAAATCTTATGCTGACTTGAAGAGAAAAGAGGTCGATTATACAGTGGGAGATAGAATATTCTTGAAAGTTTCGCCATGGAAGATGTTTGGTAGAAAAGGGAAATTGAGTCCGAGGTTTATCGGTCTGTATGAGATAGTTGAGATGATTAGACCAGTTGTGTTACAGACTGAGGTTGCCTTATGAACTTGAGAAGATTCACGATGTGTTCCATGTTTCTATGCTTTGGAAGTATCTGTCGGATCCGTCACACGTTATGCACGTAGAAGAGATTGAGTTGAATCCGGATGTTTCCTACGATAAGGAACCAATTGAGATCCTAGATTTTGACAACAAAATGTTGCGAGGTAGAGCTATTGACCTCGTTAAGGTAAGGTGGCTACATCGTGGTGTTGAAGAAGCCACTTGGGAGAGAATGGATGACATGAAGAAACAATTTCCACATCTTTTCCCGTCAGGTAAATTTCGAGGACGCATTTTCTTAAGTGGGGGAGAGTTGTAACACCCCAATTTTGGGGCTAAATGTTGCAGATGTGGTTTTTGATATTTGATGAGCTAGTCAACATTTTGGAGTTAGACCAGGGAAAACCCTCTTCGGGTATTCCTAAAAAGTTGGGAATAATTTCTAAAAATACTATTTATTTTGTACAAGAGTTTTGTGAAAACAATTTTGGAAAATCATTCCTAGAAGGTTGGATTTCGGTCTAGTGTCCAAATCGCAAGTTTTCAAAAGTTGGTGGGCATTTTGTAAAATCAGCAAAAATGTGGTTCTAGCTTTAATTAAACCCAAAACTATTTTAATAGGGTTTTAAAATAAAAAGAAAGACTTTTGAATCAGCCCCACTTTCAATTTCACGTTATTTTCCTAAAGCCAAGCCACCATTTTAGCCTTTTTCAACCCAAGGGATTACCCATCAAGGTTTTGGAGTTAAGACTTGATTTCACCTTGCCTTTCTTTAATTAAACTTCTTATTATTAGTCTTCTACCAAAATAAAATGGGTTATCTCTTTTGTTTTAAAGGTTCAAGGTTTGAAATAAAATGGTTTTTGGAAGATTTTCGTTCAAATGACTTAGGCTGGGTTTTAGAATGTTTTTAAATGGTGTTTTTGTGTTTAAATGATGCTTATATGAAGGTAGGATCATAAGGGAGCTGAAACTTGAAGTTTGAGTGGAGTTTGGAATGAAAAACCTTGAGGTTAAGCTTGATTTCGGGTTTTTAATGACATCAATAATTTTAGCATGTTTAAGTGGCTAATTTGATGTTTATAGATGAGTTTTTGATGGTTGAAATGATAGGTAATGGCTGGGTTTGTGTTTTGGACGTTTTGGAAGTGGTTTTGATGATTTTTAGTATTGGATTGTTGGGTATTTGATAGTATTTGTTGGATTTCAGTGTTGCTGCAAGTTTGGAAGCTTCTTTGGGTATTAATACTCTGTTTAAATTGTTTAGAAATAGGGGATCCTATTTTGGGAGAAAATATGGGTGACCGTTAGCTAATTGTGGGTTTTGGCTTTTTGGAACGAGTTTATCGGTGAGTGGAATGTTTTAAAGCGTTTGGAAATGTTCAAAGATGATTTTAGAAGTTTAGATTGGGCTTGATAAGCCAATCTAAACTCAAGAGTAAGTAGTTTTACACTTCACCATGTTTTCGATATTGTATGATGTGTTATAAAATTGTGGTAAGACTTGTGATTGACTTGTCTACTGTTTTTTCTACCTTTATTGCATATGATATGTTATAAGCATGCTTATGTTGTTGTTGTTGTTGTAAGATTGTAAGATATATGTGTTGGTAAAGGCATGATTGGTATGTAAATGTTGGTAAGAGTAAGATGTTGTAAGTTGGGCTTGATAGCCATGTAAGATTTGGTAAGTTTTACCTTTGTTAGAATATTGGTATAACTTAGAATCTTTACCAGATATAGTTGATCGATCAACTAGGATTATTGTGCACATGTAAGACTTGTAAGACAAAATTCGCATACGTATAAGACAAAATCATACGTGTAAGAAAATTCAGCCGTGTCAGACAAATTTGTACGTGTAAGATTAACTTGGGAGCGGTGATTTGAGTTTACTCTCATCGATGTCCTGCAAGACTTGTAAGATTGTAAGAAATCCGTATATCCGGGTATTGTTGTTAATTATACCAATATGCTACTCTTCTCCTTTGTAAGACTTTGTCATATTATGGTAAGATGGAACAAGGTTTGGTAAGGCCTTGTAAGAGTAAGTTGTGCTTTTGTAAGAATGGTTGAGTGGTTAGATGATCTTGTTTGTTATTACAGTGGTTCCGAAACGGGCTCGACCGTATCAAAACGGGCATGAATTTTGCCTAGTCGTTTTGAAACACCCATGGTGTTTCGGAACGAGTTGTCTCTGGAAAATCTAGTTTTGAAACCCTGTTTCGAAACGGGCAGTAGTGTTTCGAAACACCTGGCAGTTAAGTTAGTTAAAGGCATCTCCTAAGTTCTATTTTCTTGTGTTTTAGTCCCTGGTTGATGTTTTATCAAATGTATGAGTTTGGATGATCGTTTCATGCTGCATTTTGGCATATGTGTGAAAATTGACTATTTGCAATATGGTAACCTTAATTTCATATTAGGTCCCTATCTTATGCTAGAATTACATTTTGGTCCTTGTATGTTTGTTACCGATTCGAGGTTTGTTTCTTCATGCTTTTATCCGCTGCCAATGTTCCTCACATAAGTTTTTATAAGTGCATCTAGAAAATATAATTTTAAAAGCTTGTTTCTCTTTTAGGGTTGCTAATCGAAGAGAAATCTTCGGGTCTTTCTTCGGTTAGTCCTGTTTGACCACCTTAAGTCGGTCTGATGCCTAGGCCGTGCTGAGGGGGTTACATTTGGTGGTATTAGAGACATGCTATGCATATTTCGGGAAGGTAAGTGCGGTAAGTTGATGTGTTTGCTTGATTGTTCGGTAATTTATCCGTTGGTTGCCTTGTTCGGTTGTTGTTTTGCCATGATTGGTTGATAGCATGATCTGTTGCTATGTTGTAATTGTTGGCTAGAAGTTTGCTAAGCAACCCATTGCTAGGTATTATTGTAAAAAATGGTTTTGGATAAATACTTGAGCAATTTGGACCCTTGCCCTTGCTGACCCAAACCTTTGTGCATTATTGTTGTTGTGGTTGTTAGATTGCTTTTGTCTGTTGCTATGGCGAGACCCCAAGGCAGGCCTAGGGTGGTTCGTTAGGAACCACAGGCTGTAGCTCATGCTGTTGAGGATCCCGTTGAGGATCATGTCGAGGCTCATGTTGAGGAGCCAGTTTTTGAGGAGGAGTTGCCCCCACCTCCGCCGGAAGGGGGCAAGGCCAGAGTTGAGGGTGTAGTACCACCATATGGCCAGGGTCAGGCCGAGATTGATTTGGCTCAATTGGTTGAGACTATTACTAGTACCTTTCAGGCAGCTGTGACCGGTATGCGAGTTGTTGTACAACCTCAGGGTGCGGGAACTGGTTTGCCCCTGGAGAGACTCTGTAGTCTAGGCGGAGTTGAGTTTAGTGGATTGTCACCTGAGCGGTCAGAGGCGTGGCTACAGAGTACCACACATATATTAGGCCAGATGGAGTTCTCAGAAACTCGGAAGCTTGGTTGTATCGTTTCCCTGGTTCAGGGAGATGCGTATGTCTGGTGGACTACGACTACATCTGGTATGCCTGAGGATGAGATCACTTGGGAGTTCTTCAGATCTGCCTTCCGTAAGAAATACTTGGGTCCATGGTTCTTAGATGAGAAGAAGAGGGAGTCGATGGCTCTCGTTAAGGGCAATATGTCTGTATATGATTATAAGATACAATTTTTACGGTTGAGTCAGTATGCTCCTGAGTTAGTGCCTAATGAGAAGGAAAGATGTGAGCACTTCCGTTATGGTTTGGTAAAGGATGTGAAAACTTACATGTTAGATTCTGACTACGTGGATTTTGATGTTTTGGTCTGCCGAGCCAAGGACATCGAGCAAAACTTGGGTTTGTCTTCTCGTGCTAGTTGTTCTAGCTCAGAAAAAAGGCACAACCAGTGGGACAGAGGTGATGCCATGAGGCACAAAGATAATAAGCATCATTATGATCATAGGCGTGGGGGTGGTAACCCATGTCGTGGCCATCAGGGCCAAGGAGTTGTTGCACGTACTCTAGAGTGTGCTAGATGCGGGAGACATCATGCGGGTGAGTGTTGGGGTGTGCCTAGTACATGCTGGAACTGTGGATCTCGCGATCATTTGAGACGTAACTGTCCTCGGCCGGTTAGAGAAGTTGATCATCAGAGAGGCCGTAGGCGCAGTCGAGGTAACTTCCAACCGAGGATTGAGGCTCCGAGGAATGTAGCTCATGTTGTTGCAGTCCAGCCAGAGGGTGGTGGACCAACTAGGGTGTATGCCAAGAGAGAGGTCGGGAACGACACATATGTTATTGCAGGTAATTTCATGTTACAGTCTATGTCATTGCTTTCCTTGGTTGATTCTGGTTCTACACATTCTTATATTCTGAGTGAGCATGTGAAATTGTTGGACCTCCTTGTTGAGATATTAGATGTAGGAATGCATGTGACTAGCTCTTTTGGTGAGACTTTTGTGGTTACACGGATGTATAGGAGGTGTCCGTTGATAATTCAGGGTCATGTATTTCCGGTTGATATGATGGAACTACCGGTCTATGGTTTTGATGTTATCCTGGGTATGGAGTGGCTTGTTGAGCATAGAGCTAGGGTGGATTTTGAGACAAAAAGGATTACATTGAAGCTTGCAGATGACCATGAGGTAGTTGTAGTAGGTGAGAACATTAAGTTCTTCTCGAATGTTGTTTCAACTCTAGAGACTCAAAGATTGATGAACTTTGGTTGTCAGGCATATTTGGCCTATGTGATAAATCCTAATATGAGTGAGGTCAGACCAAAGGACATTAGGTCAGGCATATTCTGCTCCGGTGTCGATTGCTCCAAAAGAATTGAAAGAGTTGAAGAATCATCTTCAAGAGTTGTTAGAGCGTGGTTTCATTAGGCCCAATATTTCACCGTGGGGTGCTCCAGTATTGTTTGTGAAGAAAAAAAGAATGGTAGTATGAGAATGTGCATCGATTATAGGCAACTGAATCAGCTAACAGTAAAGAACAAGTACCCTTTCCCGTGTATTGATGATTTATTTGATCAGTTGAGAGGGGCATCTGTATTTTCGAATATTGATTTTAGATCTGGGTTTTATCAGTTGAAGGTGAAAGACATTGATGTGCCGAAGACAACTTTCAAGACTAGGTATGGACATTATGAATTTCTCATAATGCTATTAGAGTTAACTAATGCACCAGCAACTTTCATGGATATGATGAATAGGGTGTTTCATGATTACATGGATCAATATGTAGTGGTGTTTATTGACGACATTCTTGTGTATTCATGGTCCGAGGAAGAACATGATGAACATTTGTGGTTAGTGCTACATATATTGTTAAGTAATCAACATTTTCGGTTAGGCATGACTTTTGTCTAGCCATTTCGAAACACCCCATGGTGTTTCGGAACAATTTGCCTCTGGAAATTCTGGTTTTGAAACCCTGTTTCAAAACGGTTAGTAGTGTTTCGAAACGCCTGGCAGTTAAGTTAGTTAAAGGCATCTCCTAAGTTCTCTTTTCTTGCGTTTTGGTCCCTGGTTAATGTTTTATGAAATGTATGAGTTTGGATGATCGTTTCATACTGCATTTTGGCATATATGTATCAAAACTGACTATTTGCAAGATGGTAACCTAAATTTTATATTAGGTCCCTATCTTATGCTAGAATTACATTTTGGTCCTTGTATGCTTGTTTCCGGTTCGAGGTTTGTTTCTTCGTGCTTTTATCCGCTGCGAGTGTTCCTCACCTAAGTTTTATAAGTGCATTTTGAAAACATAATTTTAAAAGCTTGTTCCTCTTTTAGGGTTGCTAATCGAAGAGAAATCTTCGGGTTTTTCTTCGGTTAGTCCCGTGTGACCACCTTAGGTCGGTCTGGTGGATAGGCCGGGCTAAGAGGGTTACATTTGGTGGTATTAGAGCCATGTTATGCATATTTCGGGAAGGTAAGTGAGGTAAGTTGATGTGTTTGCTTGATTGTTGGGTGATTTATCCGTTGGTTACCTTGTTCGGTGGTTGTTTTGCTATGATTGGTTGATAGCATGATCTCTTGCTATGTTGTTATCGTTGGCTAGAAGTTTGCTAAGCAACCCATTGCTAGGTATTATTGTAAGAAAATGGTTTTGGATAAATACTTGAGCAATTTGGACCCTTGCCCTTGCTGACTCAAACCTTTGTGTGTTATTGTTGTTGTGGTTGTTAGATTGCTTTTGTCTTTTTCTATAGCGAAACCTCGAGGCATGCCTAGAGTGGTTCATCAGGAACCATAGGCTGCAGCTCATGTTGTTGAGGATCCTGTTGAAGATCATGTCGAGGCTCATGCTGAGGAGCCAGTTTTCAGGAGAAGTTGCCCCCACCTCCACCGGGAGGAGGCGAGGCCGGAGTTGAGGGTGTAGTACCACCAGATGGCCAGGGTTAGGCCGAGATTGATTTGGCTTAGTTGGTTCAGACTATTATCGGTGCCTTTCAGGCAGTTGTGACTGGTATGCGAGCTTTTGTACCACCTCAGGGTGCGAGAACTGGTTTTCCCCTAGAGAGACTTCATTGTCTGGGCAGAGTTTAGTTTCGTGGATTGTCGCCTGAGCAGTCAGAGGCGTGGCTAGAGAGTACCACACGTATATTAGGTCAGATGGAGTTCTCAGACACTTAGAAAGCTTGGTTGTATCGTTTCTCTACTTGAGGGAGATGCGCATGTCTGGTGGACTACGACTACATCTGGTATGCCTGAGGATGAGATCACTTGGGAGTTCTTCAAATCTTCCTTCTGTAAGAAATACTTGGGTCCACGGTTCTTAGATGAGAAGAAAAAGGAGTTTGATATCACCATCAAGAACATGGACCCAGAGAAGTACCCAATTGGCCCCATTACACGTACACGGGCCAAGGAGTTTCATTCAGCCATGGAAAGCTTTTTTATAACAAGCAATGAACGTGAGAAAGAAGAAATAATAAGGGAGGAATGCCTTACCTTGCTCATGCATGTATTTGCATGAGAATTTAAGTATTTCATAACTTCCATTGCATTAATAAAGTGTGTTGGTCATTAAAGCATGCACTTCATTTATAGTTTTAGTTCATTTAGGGAAGTAGTTTAATTCTGTATCTTAAATCATTCATTAAACTACTTCATTCATGCATTTAGTTAAATTTAATAAAGTTAGTTCTTTAATTAAACTAGTTCATTCATTTAACTAGTTCACTCAATTAACTAACTCTTTAATTGTTTCATGCATCTATTATTTTAAGTTTGAATAAATCCTTTGTGTGCGTCTAAGTTCATGTGACGTGTGGATTAAAGAAGAGACTTTTCAACTTCAGTTTGGAAACAAGTCATTGATGACCATCATTACTCAGGCAAACAAGGCAATTGAAGGCAATTCAAGGCTGAATTCTTTTCATATTTTCAAAGTTGTTCATCTTCTTAGAGTAACAAAGCATTTAAGCTTCATAATTCACATATTCAAGGTTGAAATTATGAACCAATGAAGACCATTCACGTTCAAGAGAAGGGACATGCAATAATCAGCATTCAAACTATGCATAGGCTTTTATTTATCATCTTTTGAAGGCTGGTCATATTCTACAAATGAGCAAGCAATGAAGGCTGGTTTAATGTCTTTTAATCATCAAATTAAGTGATAAAATCATCAAGGAATTCAAAGAGAGACGTGTGGGATGTCTACATTCATCCTATGTCCACATCCATTCCATTTTGTCCATTTGAAAGCAAAATGAAGCAGCCCAAGAGTCACCACTCCTTTTGACAAGTTTAAGGCTAAATTCATCTCAATTTGAAGCAAAATTCATCCATCAAAAGGATAAGAAAGAAACATTTCATTTATTTGTATTCAATAGCATTTAGATGAGCATTCATCTCTCTTTTGTGTGACTTTTCATATGGTGCCTAGCCACACTATAAATAGGCACCTTAGGTTCATTTGTAAGGACTTTTTTTGGAGAATATAAACCTTTGAAAGATTGCTTTCATCTTGTTCATGCGAGAACTCTATCTACTTCAATATGTACTTGTAGTCTTCTATCCATTTCATTTTACTATAGCGTTGGTTTCAAGCTCTCTTATAGCTTGTGAGTCACGTTCCACACTCCTCCACCTCGACTCCATCAAAGTATATTGCTGGTTCATAGCTCGTTATGGCTAGCGGGTCACAATTCGCTATTCTTGCAACCATACAAATCCACACCGCCTTTAGCATCTCCCATCACTCATTCTTTCATTTACACCTTTCCACGATTATCATCCTCCATCCTTAGCCACCAAACTATGCAACTTACCTACCCAATTCCTTTCTTTATTAATTTTTATTATATTGCTATTCATTTCACATGTATGTTTTAGTATATCTAAGAGTTCAAAGCGTAGCAATGAATATTTCTTACTAGAATCATGATCAGGCACATCTATATGACTTGGGTCACATTACCAGGTTCATATCAATTGGTATCAAAGCAAGGTTGATTGAGTAAGACAGTCGTTATTTGTCTTTCGAAAAAAATTTAGAGAAAGTTAAAGAGGGAGGGAGCATCGTATTCTCTATTCTTCTTTTAAAAAAATCTTACATCATTTTCTTTTGCTACTATTTGTCATCTTTACCAACTCTCACAATTTACCTTTTTGTTGTTTCCACTTTTCTTATCCTACCTTCCAAATTCTTTTCACCAAGTTTTGTTTTTTAGCCGAATTCTACAAGCCATTTGCAAGCCTTGAGGAAGTTCTTAAAAGGACTTGATTGAGAGCAAGAGTGGAAAAAGGCAAGAGTTCACATCAAGGGTAAAAGCCATCCCGAGTGAAACACGAGTGTGAGTGCATTTTCTTGGAGTGGAATAGGTGAGGTTTTGTGTTTGTGAGGTTTTAATTTTTTTATTTTGTTACTAATAATGTCTCAAAATTCCGTGAGAAACTCCGTTAGAGGAAGTAATAATGTTAACGTAGATGCAACTAACTCTAATCTTCAAGATGTTATCCGAGAGATGGACATGTTGTTGCAACAACGGTTGGGGCCGATGCAAGAATGATTAGATCATTTGGAGGAAAGATCTCAACGAAGGCACAATTCAGATCACGTGGAAGAGTATGAGGGAGAGGTGGATGAAGAACTCATAGACGAGCGAGTCCCCTAACAAAGTTTGAGGCGTCAAGAACCTAGGTACCAAAGAGCTTGGCCAAGAGTTGATGATAATCTTAGCAACATCAAAATAACCATTCCTCCTTTCCAAGGAAGAACGGATCCTGAAGCCTATCTTGCATGGGAAAAAAGTTGAGCACATCTTTGAGTTCCACAACTACTCCGAGCTTAAGAAGGTAAAACTTGCAGCCATTGAATTTACAGATTATGCACTAATATGGTGAGATCAGTTGACATCTAGCAGGAGACGCAATGGCGAACATACAATTTCCACATGGAATGAGATGAAGGCCATTATGCGTAGGAGGTTCGTTCCAACTCACTATCATAGGGAGTTGTTCAACAAGCTTAAAAATCTCACCCAAGGCAACCGTAGTGTTGAGGACTACTTTAAAGAGATGGAAGTAGCCATGATTCGAGCTAACATTGATTAGGATCGAGAAGCCACCATGGCAAGATTTCTATCCGGCCTTGACCCTAATATTGTGGTCATCGTTGGGTTGCAACATTATGTAGAGATCGAAGACATGTTGCATATGGCCATAAAAGTGGAAAAGCAACATAAACAGAAGGGTTCCACACGAACCTATGAGGGAGCATCATCAAGATGGGGGCAAAGTTCTTTCAAATGAAGTCCTCCAGTACCACCCAATGAAAGAGGCGCACCACCCAAAAAAAGCAAGGCCATTGCCGAAACTAGCAAAGGTAAGGCTCCGAATGTTCCAAACTAGCAAAAGGAGCCTAAGTGTGCAAGCGAATGAAAGGAATGAGCAACGCGAGAATATCTTTCATACTCGCTGCCATGTTAATGGAAAGGTATGCTTTGTCATTATTGATGGAGGTAGTTGTACTAATGTTGCTAGTACTCTTATGGTAGAAAAACTTGGATTAGCAACCACAAATCATCCACACCCCTACAAGCTGCAGTGGCTTAATGACAGAGGTGAACTCAAGGTTACCAAGCAAGTTCTTGTTGCTTTCTCCATTGGAAAGTATAAAGATGAAGTTATTTGTGATGTTGTTCCGGTGCACGCTGACCATTTACTACTTGGGAGGCCATGGTAATTCGATAAACGAGTCATACATGATGGATATACCAATCGGTATACACTCACCCATGGAGCAAGAAAGATTACCTTAGCCCCTCTTTCACCAAAACAAATTCACAAAGACCAAATACACTTGACAGAAAGTATTGAAAGAGCCAAAGAGAGAGAATAAAAAATGGAGGTAAAAGCAAGTGATAGTGAGCAAAGTGGGGGTGTGAAAATGAGTGTTTTTACCAAAGAAAGAGAGTTGAGAAAGTGTTTGCTGTCGGGAAAGGAATTACTTGTACTTGTGTACAAGGAAAGTTTATTGAACACTAACCAACTTGATCACACCTTGCCTTCTTCTATTGTGTCTTTGTTGTAGGAATTTGACGAATTATTTCCGGAGGAGATACCAAGTGGGCTGCCACCAATCCGTGGCATTGAACATCAAATAGATTTCATTCCCGGTGTCGTCATTCCTAACCGTCCAGCTTACTAAAGCAATCTCGAGGAAACCAAGGAGTTTCAAAGGCAAGTGGCTGAACTAATGGCCAAAGGCTACGTGAGGGAGAGCCTTAGCCCATGTGTCGTTCTGATATTACTTGTGCCAAAGGATGGAACTTGGCGCATGTGTGTAAATTGTCGAGGGGTAAACAAAATTACGGTAAAGTATCGTCACCCTATACCCTGTTTGGATGATATGTTAGATGAGATTAATGGTTCTAACCTTTTCTCTAAGATTGATCTTAAGAGTTGTTATCACCAAATAATGATGCGGGAAGGTGATGAATGGAAAACAACATTTAAAACAAAGCAAGGACTCTATGAATGGTTGGTTATGCCTTTTGGGTAAACTTTGTGTGGTTTATTTTGATGACATCTTAATCTATAGTAAATCAATAGAAGAACATGTTCAACACTTGAGGTCAATTTTGTTGGTTTTAAGAAAGGAGAAGTTATATGCTAATTTAGACAAGTGTACATTTTGTACTGACAGAGTTGTCTTTCTTGGTTTTGTTGTCAGTTCTAAAGGCTTAGAGGTTGACAAGGAGAAGGTTAAAACCATTGAAGAATGGCCACGACCAGCAAGCATTTCCCAAGTTAGGAGTTTCCATGGACTTGCAAGCTTTTACCAGAGATTTGTGCCAAACTTCATCACCATTGCCGCCCCTTTAACTAGTGTCATCAAGAAGAATGCTAACTTTTTCTGGGGGGAGACCAAGAGAAATCTTTTAATGACATTAAAGAATGTTTAATTCATGCTCCTTTGCTTACCTTACCTGATTTTAACAAAACATTTGAAATTGAATGTGATGCATCAGGTGTGGGAATTGGAGCGGTATTATCTCAAGGTGGACGTCTTATAGCATATTTCAATGAGAAATTAAGTGGAGCTACGTTGAATTATCTAACATATGATAAGGAAATGTATGCCCTTGTTCGCGCAATGGAAACATGGCAACACTATCTATGGACTAAGGAGTTCATTATTCACACCAATCATGAGGCATTGAAGCACATTCGGAGGCAACATAAACTCAACAAACGACATTCCAAATGGGTGGAGTTTCTTGAAACTTTTCCCTATGTGATCAAATATAAGAAAGGTAAGGAGAATATAGTTGTCGATGCATTGTCTTGAAAATACGCTCTTCTAAACACCTTAGAATCCAAGTTGTCGGGTTTTGTTTTCATTAAGGATTTATACGAATCTAATTCTGATTTTGGAAAAATTTACAATGCTTGTGAGAAGGGAACGTTTGAAAACTATTATAGGGACAATGGGTTCCTATTCAAGGAAGGAAGACTTTGTATTCCATAAGGTTCCACACGTGAATTACTTATCAAAGAAACCCATGGAGGAGGCTTCATGGGACATTTTGGAATAGCAAAGACTTTGGCCATACTTCAAGAGCATTTATATTGGCCAAAGATGAGACGAGATGTAGAGAGTTATGTGAATGTTGCTTCACTTGCAAGAAGGCTAAGTCTAAAGCCATGCCACATGGACTCTACACGCCACTACCTATTCTTGAAGCACCATGGATGGACATTTCAATGGATTTTATGCTAGGGCTTCCACGCACAAAGAATAACAAAGACTACATCTTGGTAGTAGTGGATAGATTTTCCAAAATGGCTCATTTTATTCCTTGCAACAAGACTAATGATGCCTTACATATTGCTAACTTGTTTTTCAGGGAAGTCTTGATATTACATGGTGTGCCAAGAACTATCGTTTCCGATCGAGACGTGAAGTTCTTAAGCCACTTATGGAGAGCCCTATGGAGTAAGATTGGAACTAAGCTGCTATTTTCCACCACTTGTCACCCTCAAATAGATAGCCAAACCGATGTGGTGAATCGAGTACTCTCCACGTTGCTTAGGAGCATTATTAAGAATAATCTAAAGACATGGGAAGAGTGCTTACCATATGTGGAATTCACATATAACCGATCAGTCCATACCACCTCGGGACACACTCCTTTTGAATTTGTGTATGGGTTCAATCCATTAACTCTGATGGACTTATTTCCATTACCCGCTGATCAAATTGTGAATAAAGATGGACTTAACAAAGCTGAATTTGTTAAGAAACTTCATCAACAAGTGCAGGATAATATTGAAAAGAGAACCAAGCAATATGAGCAACAAGAAAACAAGGGTCGAAGGAGAGTTGTCTTTGAGCCGAGAGATTGGAAGTGGTTGCACATGAGAAAAGAAAGGTTTCCAGCCCAACAAAAATCTAAATTGATGCCTCGAGGAGATTGGCCATTTCAAGTAGTTAAGAGGATCAATGATAAGGCTTATCAAATCGACCTCCCAGGTGAGTTTAATGTTAGTGCAACCTTTAATGTTGCTGATTTATCTCCTTTTGATGTAGGTGACGATTT
Source organism: Hibiscus tridactylites (assembly GCA_958450335.1). NCBI lineage: Eukaryota > Viridiplantae > Streptophyta > Magnoliopsida > Malvales > Malvaceae > Hibiscus > Hibiscus tridactylites. The sequence goes on along the minus strand of OY288279.1, from coordinate 53,367,521 downwards.
GAGGACAAATCACTTTAAAGAGGGAGAGATTGATATGACCATCAAGAATAAGGACTTGAAGAAGTATCCAAGTGGCCCCATTACACGTGCACGGGCCAAGGAGTTTCAATCAGCCATGGAAAGCTTGTTTACAACAAGCCATGAACGTGGGAAAGAAGAAATAATAAGGGAGGAATTCCTTACCTTGCTCATACATGCATTTGCATGAGAATTTAAGTATTTCATAACTTCCATTGCATTAATAAAATGTGCTGGTCATTAAAGCATGCACTTCATTTATAGTTTTAGTTCGTTTAGGGAAGTAGTTTAATTCTGTATCTTAAATCATTCATTAAACTACTTCATTCATGCATTTAGTTAAATTCAATAAAGTTAGTTCTTTAATTAAACTAGTTCATTCATTTAACTAGTTAACTCAACTAGTTAACTCAATTAACTAACTCTTTAATTGTTTCATGCATCTATTATTTTAAGTTTGAACAAATCCTTTGTGTGTGTCTAGGTTCATGTGACGTGTGGATTAAAGAAGAGACTTTTCAACTTCAGCTTGGAAACAAGTCATTGATGACCATCTTTACTCAGGCAAACAAGGCAATTGAAGGCTGAATTCTTTTCATCTTTTCAAGCCTGCTCATCTTCTTAGAGTAACAAAGCATTTATGCTTCATAATTCACCCATTCAAGGTTGAAATTATGAACCAATGAAGACCATTCATGTTTGTTGAGATTTTAGGGGCTCGATTCGATCAACCGTTCTTGCTCGCCAAGTGTGGAGAAGTTGGATAATTGGGTGTTTTAGTGGGAGGTGAAAATTAGGCAATTTGACACAAGGATTTATAGTGGTTCAACCTTCTAACCAAGGTCTACATCCACTACCTTAGCTCCCCACTAAGGATTTCCAAACAAATTCACTAAGAATTTCGTCCCCTTTTCTCGGCTTAAGAGGAAACCGTTACAACCCTCAAAGCTTTCTACCCAAAGCTTGAAGGAACACTCTCTTTACAAAGAAAGACTTAGAAAACTAGAAATCCCTCTAAAAGGTGTTTGTTTGCAATTTTAAGCTCTCACCCAAAACCTAAACACTTGAGCAAATTTAACAATGTAAGCTCACAAGTGTTGTCTAAGCAAAGAATGGACAATTAGAGCTCTAGACAAATTTTGACATCATAATATTGTTACAATTGAAGCATTAACCATTACAAGATGCTTGGAGGTCCCTTTTATACTCCCAATTGAGTTTGTAGCCGTTACTAGCCGTTGGGGATGATTTGGAGCCGTTGAGGACTATATTTCCCTTCATAAATGCTGTTCTGCAGCCATCCGTATCGATACGCTTGGATTCGTATCGGTACGACCTTCATTAGAAACTAGCCGTTGGGCTCTTGCCAGCCTAGGCGTATCAATACACTTGAGGGCGTATCGATACGGGTTCACATTTAAATGACCGTTGGGAAAATAGTCGTTGGGGTGGTTGAAAGGGGATCGGTACGCTTACCAGGCGTATCGAAACGATCCCGATACGTATCGAAACGGCCAAGCCTGTTTTGATACAGGTTTTGACAGTGACCAAACTGAGGCAAAAAGGTATCGGTACGAGTACAACCGTATCGATACGTGTAGCTTGAAAAGTCAAGTTTGGCTCTTTAAAAATAGTAAAAACATTGCCAAAAACCCTCTAATATATCTCAAACATAATTTCAAGTTGTTTGGACTTAAAACCAAGTTTTAAATTCTTTTCAAATTAGTCCAAAACATTTTTCAATTATTATATCAAAACACTGGTTCTACAACGTTCAAGAGAAGGGACATGCAATAATCAACATTCAAACTATGCATTCAAGGCCTCTGTTTATCATCTTTTGAAGGCTGATCATATTCTAAAAACGAGCAAGCAATGAAGGCTGGTTTAATGTCATTTAATCATCAAATTAAGTGATAAAATCAGCAAGGAATTCAAAGAGACAAGCTAATTTGGACTTGTGGGATGTCTACATTCATCCTATGTCCACATTCATTCCATTTTATCCATTTGCAAGCAAAATAAAGCAGCCCAAGAGTCATCACTCCTTTTGGATGAATTTAAGGCTAAATTCATCTCAATGTGAAGCAAAATTCATCCATCAAAAGGATAAGAAAGAAACATTTCATTTATTTGTATTCAATAGCATTTAGATGAGCATTCATCTCTCTTTTGTGTGACTTTTCATATGGTTCCTAGCCACACTATAAATAGGCACCTTAGGTTCATTTGTAAGGACTTTTTTTGAAGAATATAAACCTTTGAAAGATTGCTTTCATCTTGTTCTTGCGGGAACTCTATCGACTTCAAGTTGTACTTGTAGTCTTCTATCCATTTTATTTTACTATAGCGTTGGTTCCAAGCTCTCTTATAGCTTATGGGTCACGTTCCACACTCCTCCACCTCGACTCCATTAAAGTATATTGCTGGTTCCTAGCTCGTTATAGCTAGCGGGTCAGAATTTGCTATCCTTGCAACCATACAAATCCACGCCGCCTTTAGCATCTCCCATCACTCATTCTTTCATTTAAACCTTTCCACGATTATCATCCTCCATTCTTATCCACCAAACTATCCAACTTACCTACCCAATTCCTTTCTTCATTAATTTTTATTATATTTCTATTCATCTCACATGTATGTTTTATGACATCTTAGAGTTCAAAGCGTAGCAACAAATATTTCTTACTAGAATCACGACCGGGCACATCTATATGACTCGGGTCACATTACCTGGTTCATATCAAAGTTTATGGGTCTCGTTCAGGGTAGTATGTCTGTATATGATTATGAGATACAGTTTGTATGGCTGAGTCAGTATGCTCCTGAGTTAGTGCCTAATTAGAAGGAAAGATGTGAGCGCTTCCGTTATGGTTTGGTAAAGGATGTGAAAACTTACATGTTAGCTTCTGACTACGTGGATTTTGATGTTTTAGTTAGCCTGGCCAAAGACATCGAGCAAAAATTGGGTTTGTTTTCTCGTGCTAGTGGTTCTAGCTCAGGAAAGAGGCACAACCAGTGGGACATATGTGATGCCAAGAGGCACAAGGATAATAAGCATCATTATGATCATAGGCGTGGGGGTGGTAATGCAGGTCATAGCCACCAAGGCCAAGGAGTAGTTGCTCGTACTCTAGAGTGTGCTAGATGCGGGAGACATCATGCATGTGAGTGTTGGGATGTGCCTGGTACATGCTAGAATTGTGGATCTCGCGATCATTTGAGGCGTAACTGTCCTCAGCTGGTTAAAGTAGTTGATCGTCAGAGAGGCCGTGGGCGCGGTCAAGGTAACTTCCAGCCAAGGATTGAGGCTCTGAGGAACACATCTCATGTTATTGTAGTCCGGCTAGAGGGTGGTGGACTAGCTAGGGTGTATGCCTAGAGAGAGGCCGAGAATGACACAAATGTTATTGCAGGTAATTTCATGTTATAGTCTATGTCATTGCTTTCCTTGGTTGATTCTGGTACTACACATTCTTATATTCTGAGTGAGCATGTGAATATGTTGGACATCCCTGTTGAGATATTAGATGTAGGAATGCATGTGACTAGCTCTTTTGGTGAGACTGTTGTGGTTAGACGGATGTATAGGAGGTGTTCGTTGATGATTTACGGTCATGTATTTCCGGTTGATATGATGGAACTATCGTTCTATGGTTTTGATGTTATCCGGGGTATGAATTGGCTTGCTGAGCATAGAGCTAGGGTGGACTTTGAGACAAAAAGGATTACATTGAAGCTTGCAGATGACCATGAGGTAGTTGTAGTAGGCGAGAACATTGGGTTCTTGTCGAATGTTGTTTCAGCTCTAGAGGCTCATAGATTGATGAACTTTGGTTGTCAGGCATATTTGGCCTATGTTATAAATCCTAATTTTAGTGAGGTCAGACCAAAGGACATTAGGACATTTTGTGATTTTCTAGAGGTATTTCTAGAAGAATTGCCTGGTTTGCCTCCTAATAGAGAGGTAGAGTTTGCTATTGAGACCATCTCTGATTCTTCTCCGGTGTCGATTGCTCTGTATCGTATGGCTCCAAAAGAATTGAAAGAGTTGAAGAGTCAGCTTCAAGAGTTGTTAGACCGTGGTTTCATTAGGCCCAATATTTCGCCGTGGGGTGCTCCAGTATTGTTTGTAAAGAAAAAGGATGGTAGTATGAGACTGTTCATCGACTATAGGCAACTGAATCAGCTAACAATAAAGAACAAGTATCCTTTTCCGCGTATTGATGATTTATTTGATCAGTTGAGAGGGGCGTCAGTATTTTTGAAGATTGATTTTAGATCTCAGTATTATCAGTTGAAGGTGAAAGACGTTGATGTGCCGAAGACAGCTTTTAGGACTAGGTATGAACATTATGAATTTCTTGTAATGCCATTCGAGTTAACTAATGCACTAGCAACTTTCATGGATATGATGAATAGGGTGTTTCATGACTACTTGGATCGGTTTGTAGTGGTGTTTATTTATGACATTCTTGTGTATTCACGGTCCAAGGAAGATCATGATGAGCATTTGTGGTTAGTGCTACCGATATTGGTAAGTAATCAACTTTATGCGAAGTTGAGCAAATGTGAATTTTGGATTAGGGAAGTTGTATTTCTTGGCCATGTTGTGTCAGCCAAAGGGATTAAAGTCGATCCTAAGAAAATAGAAACTATTGTGGAATGGAAAGAACTGAAGTCCGTAACCGAAATTCGAAGTTTTCTAGGCTTTGTTGGAATCTATAGGAGATTTGTAGATGGTTTCTCGAAGGTGGTTGCTCCGTTGACAAAATTGTTGTAGAAGGGTGTTAGATTTGAGTGGTCAGATGCAAGACAACAAGCCTTTGAGAAATTGAAGGAAGCCTTGACTAATGCTCCAGTTTTAGTTCAGCCAGTGTTAGGGAAAGAGTTTGTAATCTACAACGATGCTTCGTATGTTGGCTTAGGTTGTGTCCTGATGAAAGAAGGAAGAGTTGTTGCTTGTGCTTCTAGGCAACTGAAGGTGCATGAGAAGAACTACCCCACACATGACATAGATTTGGCCGCAGTTGTGTTTGCATTAAAGATTTGTTGATATTATTTATATGGTGAGAAGTGCACAATTTACACAGATCACAAGAGCTTGAAGTATTTGATGACATAGAAAGAATTGAATTTGAGACAACGAAGGTGGGTAGAATTACTTAAAGACTATGACCTTACCATTGAGTACCATCCGAGTAAAGCAAATGTAGTAGCCGATGCTTTGACCAGAAAAGTAGCAGTTGAATTGCGAGCAATTTTTGCTAGATTAAGTGTGTCAGAGGACGGTGGCTTAGTGACTGAATTGCAAGTGAAGCTTTCTTTAATTCAGTTGATTCGTGAGAAAAAATTGCAAGATAGATCTTTGGCTGCTTATGTACAAGACATTGCAGAAGGTAAATCGACTGATTTTTGTTTCAGTGATGATAGGATTTTGTGTTTCAAGAACAAGGTAGTTGTTCCGGACGATAATGAGTTAAGACGCACTATTTTGACTGAAGCACATTGTAGCCCATTTACTATGCATTTGTGTCGTACAAAAATTTATTGTGATCTGAAGAATGAGTACTTCTAGATTGGTTTGAAGAAGGACATTGTCGAATTTGTAAGTAAGTGCATGGTATGTCAGAGAGTGAAATCGGAACATCAGGTTCCATCAGGTTTGTTGCAACCGTTGAGGATTCCTTAATGGAAGTGGGAAAGAATCACCATGGACTTTGTAACAGGTTTTCCCTCATCACCTTCTAAGAATAATTCAGTTTGGGTGATAGTTGACCGATTTACGAAATGTGCTCATTTCTTGCTTGTTCATACTACATACTCTTTAGATAAATTGGCCGAGTTATATATTCGCGAGATTGTGAGACTGCATGGTGTCCCGAAGTCAATTGCGTCTGATAGAGATCAAAGGTTTACAGCTAGATTTTGGGATTGTTTGCATAATGCTTTGGGTGCTCGTTTGAATTTCAGCACGTCTTATCATCCTCAGTCGGATGGTCAGTCAGAACGGGCGATTAAGATTTTGGAAGACATGTTGAGATGTTGTATCATTGATTTTCAGGGCTCATGGGAGATGCATCTACCATTAGTAAAGTTTGCGTACAATAACAGTTATCAGTTGAGTATTTAGATGACTTCTTATGAGGTTTTGTATGGTAGGAGATGTAGAACACCTATATGCTGGGCTGAAGACGGTCAGAGGTTGGTAGCGATGCAGAATATTTTGAAGGGTAATACCGAGAAAGTGAAACTGATTTGTGATCATTTGAAGGCAGCCACAAATAGATAGAAATCTTATGCCGACTTGAAGCGAAAAGAGGTCGATTATACGGTGGGAGATAGAGTATTCTTATAAGTTTTGCCATGGAAGAAAGTGATGAGGTTGCCCTCTGAACTTGAGAAAAGGGAAATTGAGTCCGAGGTTTATCGGTCTATATGAGATAGTTGAGAGGATTGGACCAGTTTCTTACAGACTGAGGTTGCCTTCTGAACTTGAGAAGATTCATGATGTGTTCCATGTTTCTATGCTTTGGAAGTATCGGTCAGATCCGTCGCACGTTATGCCTGTAGAAGAGATTGAGTTGAATCCGAATTTGTCCTACGATGAGAACCAGTTGAGATCCTAGCATTTGAAAACAAAGTGTTGCGTGGTAGAGCTATTGACCTCGTTAAGGTAAGGTGGCTACATCGTGGTGTTGAAGAAGCCACTTGGGAGAGAATGGATGACATGAAGAAACAGTTTCCACATCTTTTCACATCAGGTAAATTTTGAGGAAGAAATTTCTTAAGAGGGGGAGAGTTGTAACACCCCTATTTTAGGGCTAAATGTTGCGGATGTGGTTTTTGATATTGGATGAGCTAGTCGACATTTTGGAGTTAGACCAGGGAAAACCCTCTTCGAGTATTCCTAAAAAGTTGGGAATAATTTCTAAAATTACTATTTATTATGTATAAGAGTTTTGTGAAAAATAATTTTGGACAATCAATTCTAGAAGGTTGAGATTTCGGTCTAGTGACCAAATTGCAAGTTTTCAAAAGTTGGTGGCCATTTTGTAAAATCAGCCAAAAATGTGGTTCTAGTTTTTAGTATACCCAAACCTATTTTAATAGGGTTTTAAAATAAAAAGAAAGACTTTTGAATCAGCCCCACTTTCATTTTCACGTTAGTTTCCTAAAGCCAAGCCACTATTGTAGCCCTTTTCAATCCAAGGGATTACCCATCAAGATTTTGGAGGTAAGACTTGATTTCACCTTGCCTTTCTTTCATTAAACTTCTTTTTATCAATGATTTTAGCATGTTTAAGTGGCTGATTTGATGTTTATAGATGAGTTTTAATGGTTGAAATGATGGATAATGGTTGGGTTTGTGTTTTGGACGTTTTGGAAGTGATTTTGATGATTTTCGGTATTAGATTGTTGGGTATTTGAAAGTATTTGTTGGATATCAGTGTTGCTGCAAGTTTGGAAGCTTATTTGGGTATTAATACTCTTTTTTAACTTGTTTATCAATAGGGGATCCTATTTTGGGAGAAAATCTGGGTGATCGTTAGCTAATTGTGGGTTTTGTCTTTTTGGAACGAGTTTATCGGTGAGTGGGAATGTTTTAAAGCATTTGGAAATATTCAAAGATGATTTTGGGAGTTTAGATTGGGCTTGATAAGCCAATCTAAACTCAAGAGTAAGTGGTTTTACACTTCACCATGTTTTCGATATTGTATGATGTGTTATAAAATTGTGGTAAGACTTGTGATTGATTTGTCTACTATTTTTTCCACCTTTATTGCCTATGATATGTTGTGAGCATGCTTATGTTGTTGTTGTTGTAATATTTTAAGATATATGTGTTGGTAAAGGCATGCTTGGTATGGAAATGATGGTAAGAGTAAGATGTTGTAAGTTGTTGTAAGATGGGCATGATAGCCATGTAAGATTTGGTAAGTTTGACCATTGTTAGAATATTGACATAAGTTAGAATCTTTACCGGATATAGTTGATCGATCAACTAGGATTAATGTGCACATGTAAGACTTGTAAGAAAAAATTTGCATGCGTGTAAGACAAATTCGTACGTGTAAGAAAATTTGGTCGTGTCAGACAAATTCGCACGTGTAAGATTAGCTTGGGAACAGTGATTTGAGTTTACTCTCATCGATGTCCCGTAAGACTTGTAAGATTGTAAGAAATCTGTATATCCGGGTATTGTTGTTAATTATGCCAATATGTTACTCTTCTCCTTTGTAAGAGTAAGTTGTGCTTTTGTAAGAATGGTTGAGTGGTTAGATGATCTTGTTGGTTATTACGTTGTTGTAAGATTTTGTATGCACATTTTGGTTTGGTAAAGGTTTTGGTTTTCTAAACTCTAATTGGTTTTAAAACTGCATTGTTGTTGTTTGATTTTGAGCTCCGCTCACTAAGCTTAAATGCTTACGCTCTCTTTTCCAACAATACAGACCGTTAGAGTTTCGGGCAACAAGCAAGCAAAGGGAGCGAGGCCAATTTTCACTTTGGCTCAAGTATGATTTTCTAAGTCTGTAATAATACTACTAGCAATGGGGATGCTATGTTTATGTTTGGAGACCTAATATTTTGTGGATGTATGGTTTGAGGCAAGTTTGTTATGATCCTATGAAGTTGTGTGAAGTCTGGTTTTGTTGTTTTAATGTTTATTTTGAAGTTTGACCTCTTAAGCAAATGTGGATCATCGTTTGCTTTGTTCTTGTTTAATCATAATGTCGAAATGATCTTTTTTGATGTTGTTAAGTTCTTTTGCCTTGGAAATGCATGTTTTATTGACCCTCTACTGTTAGTATGTTTTTGGAATGTTTTCGGTGAGCTTCGGAAATGCCTAAGACCCTTTTTGAACCAAGCCGTGCACAGGGGTTCCAAAACGGGCTCGACCGTATCGAAACGGGCATAAATTTTTCCTAGCCGTTCCGAAACACCCCTTGGTGTTTCGGAACAGTTTACCTCTGGAAAATCTAGTTTGAAACCTTGTTTTGAAACGTGTAGTAGTGTTTCGAAACGCCTGGCAGTTAAGTTAGTTAAAGGCATCTTCTAAGTTCTCTTTTCCTGCGTTTGGGTCCCTGGTTGATGTTTTATACAATGTATGAGTTTGGATGATCGTTTCATGCTGCATTTTGGCATATATGTATGAAAACTGACTATTTGCAAGATGGTAACCTTAATTTCATATTAGGTCCCTATCTTATGCTAGAATTGCATTTTTGTCCTTGTATGCTTGTTGCCGGTTCGAGGTTTGTTTCTTCGTGCTTTCATCTGCTGCGAGTGTTCATCTCCTAAGTTTTTATAAGTGCATTCAGAAAAGATAATTTTAAAAGCTTGTTCCTCTTTTAGGGTTGCTAATCGAAGAGAAATCTTCGGGTCTTTCTTTGGTTAGTCCCGTGTGACCACCTTAGGTCGGTCTGGGGGCTAGGCCGGGCTGAGGGGGTTACAACAAATCCCATTGCTAAACCTTAGTTTAAGCTTTCACATGCATAACACCCATATACAGGGCTTAAAGAGATACCATGTATAAACCATCATTATACAATAACATCATCAACATGATACATATACATTTACATTGAATTACAAGTGATCTCAAACCAAATTCCATTTCCAAAATATCATATCGGATACACGAGTTCAACAAGTGTTCACACAACACTTCATACATTCTCACCAGCTACACACAAGGTTTACACAAAGGAGTTTTCAATACAAATAAACCCTCCACCGTTGTGGCACTCGTGGTGGAGTATTCGGTACACCGTACAACCCCTCCACACCACTCATCGGTAGATGTATACCCCACTAACGGAAGTTTCCGGTACCCATAAACCCTTATACTGTTAGGTTACTCGGATGGAGTATTCGGTACGCCATATAAAGCCACTCCACATCCAAGGCGACTTTTTATAGTGCACTCAATCCTATGGCCGACCAACTATATCCGATAACATTTTAAACCACATCACTTGCCAATATAACTCATCATAACCTCATACCTCATTGTTTTGATATAAATCAACGTAAAACCATTTTCCAAAGCAAGAATCTATGCTTCAATCCCAAGTATAAAACACATATTTACATGGATCACTTGCCATGTGCACCCATTACCATTTCACGATTAAAAACAGTATATCACATACTTAAAACATACATAAACAGTAGGTAAATCCATGTAATAAAAAACAAGTGCATAAAGCATTCCGTAAAAGCAAGACCGAGAGAGAAAGCCACTTGATACTTACTTTTGAACTTAGACAAGAGTTTCAAGCTCAAATCTAAGTTCCCAAACCACCTTCAAACCTTTTAAAAGCTATAGGTTTCATTGTCACTCACTGACACGCGAAACTTCAATTCACCGACTCGAATTCAAGCGTCTGATGCTTCCAAAGCTTCACCGATAGCTACAGAATCAAGTTCCCCTATTTTAACCACACAAAAACAGAGACACAATGCATCGCAATGCATTCATAAACCCATCAATCGCAATCCTTAGCAGATCTCAACAAACACAAGCCGGAACCCCTTCCACAACAACCAGAATCAACTTCAAACTCAAGATAATCAAAGCCCAGCCACAAACTCTCAAATCTAATATCTAATCAACATCAAATAACATCCAAAATTCATCTAATAACAACCTTATACCTCCAACATACATAAAACCTCCACAACTCCTCAAAAACTTATCGCTAGAAACCTAGATAATTAGAGATTCAACTAGTTTTGGGATTCCAATGTTAAAACCAACTTATTAACCTTACAAAACATCAGAATTATGTTTTAATATGATCAAGAACCTAACAAAACATATCCAATATGAATCTCAATCAATTTCACCAATTAAACCTTAATTAAACCAAATTTCCACAACTAAATCATCAAAATCCATTAGAAAACATATATAAAGTATCAAGAACTTGGGAATTTCATCAAAGAACCATTCATTAAAGGAGAAGAACGAACCTCACCTTCAATGATTGAAATCCCTCTCGATTGGATGATTTTACTTCTTGAAAAGTAAAAGAGATCAAAGAGATTTTGTAGAAACAAGTTACAAAATCTATTATGAATCTTTAGTTTAAGAATACAAGATCGTTACATCAAATCTTTGCTGGATAATAAGTGTTTGGCTGAAGAGATTTTGAGAGAAAAGTTTGGAGAGTATAAAATCACGTCAAATTAGTTTTTTGTGTGAAAATAACGACCTTCTTTCAATTAATTCCTTTTAACCCTTTAATTAAAACATTTTAAAACTAATCCAATTGAGATAAAAATCTGATAAAACACTTTAGTATATTAGCTTCTTAAAGATTCAAAGTTTTGACTCTTTTACCAAACAGTCACTAAAACAGTTTTACACTTTCACATTTTGGTCACTAGTCCCAAAATGTTAAATTTCCAAAACCCATTTTCGAAAATTGATTTCACCAAGATAATTAACATATTAAATAATTATTTTTAACAAATTTCCATATTTTTATCTCGTATAAAAATATTCAATCTCAAATTTGACTTGAATCTCTAACCCGATCCCCCAGACCGTCTAATTAACCCTTAAACCGCTAGGCCCAAAACTGGGGCATTACAACTCTCCCCCACTTAGGATATTTCATCCCCAAAATTTTACCTGAAGGAAATAAATGTGGTTATTGCTTCAACATGTTTGCCTTGCTTTCTCATGTGGCCTTCTCAACTCCCCGATGTCGCCACAACACCTTCACAAGATCAATCGTCTTACCACGAAGGACTTTGCTATTCGAACAATGAATCTCAACAGGTTCCTTATCATAAGACAAATATGGTCGCAACTCAATATCCTCCACTGGCATAACATGCGACGAATCTGACCTATACCTCCGCAACATCGACGCATGAAACACATCATGAATTTTCTCTAACTCATGAGGTAACTTCAAATGATACGCAACATGACCAACACGCTCTACAACCTCATATGGTCCAATAAACATTGGACTAAGCTTACCATTACGTCCAAACCTCATCACCTTCTTCCAAGGAGACAATTTCAGAAATACACGATCACCAACTGCATACTCAATCTCCCTACGCTTCAAATCTGCGTAGGATTTTTGGCGATCTAAGGAAACTTTTAGACGATCACAAATAAGCTTCACTTTCTCATTTGTGCTTTTCAACACATCAGGCAAGGAAACACACTTTTCCCCAACCTCAGCCCAATAGAAAGGTGTACGACACCTCCTACCATACAAAGCTTCATATAGTGCCATCTGTATGCTAGCTTGGTAACTATTATTATACGCAAACTCTATCAAAGGCAACAGTTTCTCCAAAATTCCTTATAACTCAATGATACAACATCGCAACATATCCTCCAAGACGTGGATCACATGTTCAAACTGACCATCCGTCTTAGGATTATACGAAGTACTGAAATTCAATCGTGTACCCAAATCTCGATGAAAATACTCCCAAAATCTCACTGTAAACCACAGATCTCTATTCAAAACTATAGACTTGGGCACTCCGTGAAAACGGACAATCTCAGCGATATACAAATTTTCCAACTTATCCAGATTATACGTCATATGAACAGGCACAAAATGTCCACACTTCATAAACTGATCAACAATCACCCATATGGAATCCTTTTTAGTTGGTATTAATGACAACCCAGATACAAAATCAATGGTGATTCTCTCCCATTTCCATTATGGTATTCTCAACGTATGCAACAACCCGGAAGGAAACTAATGTTCAAACTTAACACGCTGACACACCATGCACTTAGCAACAAAATCAGCCATATCTTTCTTTAGACCAACCCAGTAGTACTCTTCTTTCAAGCCTCGATACATCTTAGTACTATCAGGATGCATAGCAAAAGGATTACTATGCATTTCAATCAAGATAGTGTGTCTCAACTTATCATCATTAGGCACCACTATCCGATCTTTGAAACATAATACTCCATCATCATTAAAATGAAAATCCGTTTTTCCTTTATCAATTGTGACAAAGATGGCTTCACTTGCAATTCGGCCAAAAGGCCACCATCTTACGTCACACTCAACCGTGGAAACATTACTCTTAACTCTACCGCAACCTTCCTACTCAAGGCATCTGCCACAACATTAGCCTTACCCGAGTGATACTCAATCGTTAAATCGTAATCCTTTAGCAACTCCAACCATCTACATTGCCTAAGATTCAAATCCTTTTGAGACATCAAATATTTCAAACTCTTCTGATCCATGTACACAATACACTTCTCACCATAAAGATAATACCTCCAAATCTTTAAGGCAAACACAATTGCGGCAAGCTCAAGATCATGGGTAGGATAATTGCACTTGTGCACCTTCAATTTCCTAGATGCATAAGCCACAACTTTTCCTTCTTGCATCAATACACAACCTAAACAAATGTATGATGCATCATTATGCACAACAAACTCCTTACCCGACTCAGGTTGAATCAAGATAGGAGATTGCATCAAAGTTTCCTTCAACTTTTTGAAAGCTCGATGCTTATCCTCCGTCCACTCAAAACAAACATTCTTTTGCAAATACTTGGTAAAGGGAACAACAACTTTAAAATACCATCCACGAACCTATGATAAGAACTAGCCAAACTAAGAAAACTATGAACCTTCTACACATATTTAGGCGACTTCCAACTCATCACCACCTTAATTTTATGGGGATCAACCTGAATTCCTTCGACTGACAAAACATGTCCAAGAAAAAACAACTTCCCTAAGACAAAACTCACACTTGCTCAACTTAGCGTACAACTGATTATCAAACAAAGCCTGAAGCACAATTCACAAATATCTATCATGATCCTCCTCAGTACAAGAGTACACAAGGATATCATTGATAAACACAACAAAAAACTGATCTAAAAACTCGTGGAATACTCGATTCATCATATCCATGAACACAACAGGGGCATTAGTTAAACCAAAATGGCATCTCCAAGAACTTATAATGCATGTACCTCCTAGGAAAAGCAGCTTTAGGCACATCCACATCCTTTACCTTCAACTGATAGTACCCAGAACTCAAATCAATCTTAGAAAACACTAAAGCACCTCGAAACTGATCAAACAAATCTTTAATCATGGGAAAAGGATACTTATTCTTAATCGCCAACTTTTTCATTTGCAGATAATCAATGCACATCCGTATCGTGCCATCCTTCTTTTTCACAAACAACACTGGCGCACACGAAGGCAAAACACTAGGCCTAATAAACCCTCAATCAAGCAACTCCTGAAGTTGCATCTTCAAATCCTTGAACAGTTTCGAAGCCAAATGATAGAGAGCGATAGATACTGGAGTTGTACTTTCATGCAACTCAATGCTAAACTCAAACCTCTCTATTGGGCGGCAAACGAGGTAATTCCTCTAGAAAAACACTCGAATACTCACATACCATACATATGTCATGAATACATACTTTCTTCGACCACAGATTCATAATATAGGCAAAGAAAGCCTCACAACCCGATTCTATCAAACGACTCACTTCCAAAGTCGCTTGGTTTCAAAATCAATCATAGCCCTATGTTCTGGCAACCAATCCATACCCAATATTACATTAAAACTGTGAAACGACAACTCTATCAAATCAACCGCAAACACATGACATTGAACAGTCAAAGAACATCTCCTAAACAAATTTCTTGTAACAACCATTTCACAAAAAGAACTAGTTACTTGCATTCCCACATTTAACACCTCAAATGGCATATCAAGCAAATGCGCATGCTCATGCAATATATATGAATGCGTAGAAGCATAATCAATCAAAGATAACAATGACAAAGATTGCAAAGTAAAAGTACCTGCAAGCACATCGGTGTCATTGCGTCCCTCGCGATGTGTGTACACCCTCGCAAGACCACATGTAACGCCCCAATTTTGGTCCTAGAGTTTTTTTGGATGGTTTTAGGGTCCGTTGGACCGAGATTAGAGATTCAGGTAAGTTTTAGGATGTGTTCAGGGAAAACCTATTTCAGAAGGTGATAAAAATATGGAAAAAATATCTAAAATCCTTTTTAAATATATAAAAGGTTTTTTTAAATCAATTTTGGAAAACAAGTTTTGGAAATATGACATTTTGGACTAGTGACCAAAGTGTAATGTTTGAAAATTGGTTTTCGTGACTATTTTGTAAAGGGTCAAAACATTGAATTTTTAAGGAGCTATTTTACCATTTGGTCTAACTTGAGTTTTCCCTTCATTAGGATTATTTTAAATGTGCTATAATTAAAGGAATTAAGAAGGATTTAATTAACGAATGTGGTTATTTTCTAAAATCATAATTTGACGTAACTTTCTTTTCTCAAGATTTTTCTCTCAACTTATCTTTAGCCAAACACATTATTTTCATAAGAAAAATTAAGGTAATGATCTTGATTTCTTAACTATTTGATTTCCTAAATGATTCTTCAATTTGTTTTCCAAAAATCTTATTGAATCTCTTTGATTTTCAAGAGGAAAACATCCAATTAAGGGGAAACTTATACATTGGAGGTAAGGTTCTTTCTTCTCCCCTAATTTAAGGTTCTTTACTAAAATTTCCAAGTTCTTGATCCTTTATATATGTTTTCTAATGGGTTTTGATGTTTTAATTGTGGAAATTTGGTTTAATTGGTGAAATTGATTGAGATTCGTTTTAGATATGTTTTGTTGGTTTTATTATTGATTTTAATCATGATTTTGAAGTTTAATAATGTTCAGATAAAGGTTTGAACATTGTAGTCCCGAAACTATGTGAATCTCTAGTTCTTTAGGTAACTAGATTTAGGATTTGTGGAGTTGTTGTGGTTTTGTGCATGCTGGAGGTATAAGGTTGATAATATGATGATTTTTGGATGTTCATCAATGATAATTGATGGTTGAAAGTGTTAGGTTTTTGCTGGGTTAAGTTTGGAGGTTAATCGATGTTGTTTTCGGTTGTTTCGTATAGGCGATCAATTGTTTTTGGCAAGGCAATTTTGTGGAATTGCTTGCTGGGATTTGGAATGCATTGAGATGCTTTAATCCTCTGTTATTATGTAGTGAAAATAAGGGAGGTTGATCCGAAAGAGATCAATGAAGCTTTGGAGGCTTTAGACGCTTGAATTCACGTCGGTGAATCAAGGTTTCGTGTGTCGGTGAGTGAGAACGTGGATTTTAGCTTTGAAATGTTTTAAAGGTGGTTTTGGGAACTTAGATTTGAGCTTGAAATGCTTGTCTAAGTTCGGAAGTAAGGATAAGTAGATTTTATCTCTCGGTCGTGCTTTTACGAAATGGTTTATGTACTTATTTTTGATTAAATGGATTTACCTACTTTTTATGCATGTTTTAAGTATGTGATATACTGTTTTTAATCATGTGATGATGATGGATGCACATGGTAAGTGATCCATGCAAGTATGTGTTTTATACTTGTGTTTAAAGCATGATTTGATGCTTTGGAAAAATGATTTTATGTTGATGCATATGAAAACGGTGAGGTATGTAGCTATAATGAGTTATATTGGCAAGTGATGTGATTTTAAAAATGTTATCGAATATAGTTAGCCGACTATAGAATTGAGTGCACTATAAACAAGTCTCCTTGGATGTTGATGGGTTTATACGGTGTACCGAATACTCCATCCAAGTACCCTAATGATCGAGGAAGAGTGGTGTCCTATCTCTCGTTAGTGGGGTTATACATATACCGATGAGTTGTGTTGAGGGGTTTATACGGTGTACCGAATACTCCACCACGGGTGTCACAAATTTTAAGGGGGAAGCTCCCGTGTGTGAACCTTGAGATGTCGGTGAGAATGTCTGAAGTGTTGGGACAACACTTGTGAATCCGTGTATCTGATGTTGTGATTTGGAAATGGAAATTGGTTAATGATCACTTGTAAGACAATATAATTGTTGATGTATCATGAAAATGTTTATGTTGTATAATGATGCTTATACATGTTACTCTTTAAGCTTTGCATATGGTTTGTTATGCATGGGAAGCCTTAAATTGAGGTTTAGCAATGAGACTTGCTATTTTAACTATGTTACATGATGCATATGGTTTAATATGCTGGATTTGGAAATGTTTAAGTGTATGGTTTTCAAGGCATGGTGTTTTATAGATGGATTGAAATGATGATTTCAATGGTTTTGAGAAAATGTTTTCGAATTGCATTGATGAGTTTTTTGTTTTGACCACTCCTCACTAAGCCTTGTGTGCTTACACTCTCTTATCCATCATTGCAGAGAATTAGAGCTTGGAAGGAAGCGAGAAAAAATGGATCAAAAGAGACTTCGTTATTTGAAAGTATGTTTCTGTTTAGACTATGAGTAATAAGGGCAATGGTGAATCCGTTTTGTTTTTGGGAGATATGTGTAAACTTTCTATTTGAGCAAGTTTAT
Organism: Hibiscus tridactylites; assembly: GCA_958450335.1. Classification (NCBI taxonomy): domain Eukaryota; kingdom Viridiplantae; phylum Streptophyta; class Magnoliopsida; order Malvales; family Malvaceae; genus Hibiscus; species Hibiscus tridactylites. The sequence goes on along the minus strand of OY288279.1, from coordinate 53,350,089 downwards.
ATTGTTGTTTTGGAATTGTAAATGACCTTTGATGTTGGGATTATGTTTTATATGGTTTTTTCTATCTTACTTAATTTGGTTTTAGGAAGCATGCCTATAGATTTCTTTTGAAGCATGATGCAATGAGATGATGTTGAATATGCTATGTTTGGTTGAGGATCAATCCTTAGATATGTTGCAAATGTTGTAGAAGCATGATTAAGTGGATTGCTTAGCTTAATTGTATGTTAAACCAGCAAAAATGAGCATTTCAGGCCCATACGTATCGGTACGTGGAGTACCGTATCGGTACGGGTAGGCCAAATTTGGCTTAGCGTATTGGTACATGGAGACCCATATTGATACGGTCTTAGAGCAAAATGGCTGGGTGAACCAGTACGCGGGACCGTATCAATACGGTTTTGATCTACGAGAATCTGGGATTCAAAATCCAACAAGACCGTACCAATACGATGCTAAGTGTATCGATATGGTGACAGGTAAATTGGTTGAATGGAATCTTTAAAGTTCCATTTTCTTACGTTTTAGTACCTGGATGTTGTGGATGCAATTAAAAGAGTTTGGATAATCGAATTGAGCTGAGATTTGACACAATGGCATGTAATATGACTAATTAAAGGTTGGTAACCATAAATTAATTGAAGTTCCTCTAACTCAATAAAATTATAATTTGGTCCTCAAAACATGTATGTCGTCAATTGAATGCCAAATTTTTGTTTGCTTGAATTGAAGTATCTTTCGTTGTATGTCTGAATCACATAGGATGATAATGTGCCTCTAGACAAGTTAAAAGTAAAAAAAATAGGGTCGTTTATTGAGGTAAACCTTCCCAGTTTACTCCAATATTCCCCGTGTGACTCGTTCGTTTCGGTCTCACGTCTAGGCCGGGTCGAGGGGGTTACACCACCACCCTCAGGTTGAACCGCCACTACATGAGACAAAACACTTTGACCATCCTCTCTACGCTGGAAATTACAATGATCGCGCCCACGACCTCTATGTGGTGCAACAACTGGTGCCCTAGCCTGGCCACCACTAGCCAACAACGAACAATCGCATCTCCAGTGATCCGTAGATCCACAACTCCAACAAGAGTTAGCCGCAACAGCAACATGAGCCTGTCCCTCACAAACCAAACGTAGATAGTCTCGTCTCAAGTGCTCACACGATCCACATACCCAAAAAAGATTAAAAATCGATCTAATCTGGGTACCCTGACCATGCGGTCCATGCCAAACACTTCCACCACTTCGTCTCGCATCAGAACGATACCTCCCATCATGACGCTTCTTAAGCTGACCACCACTGGAGCTAGAATTTGCAAGAGATAGAACCTCCCACACGAGAAGATAAACCCAAGTTCTGCTCAATATCTTTCGCCCGTGTAACCAACACGTCGAAATCGGTGTAGTCAAAAGCCAACGTAGAGGTCTTAACATCCTGTACCAATCCGTAACGAAATCGATCACAATGATGCCTCTCATCTGATACTAACTCGGGATCATATTGGCTTAATCAAAAAAATTGTACATCGTACTCAGCCACAGACATACTGCCTTGCACTAGAGCCATAAACTCACGCTTCCTTCATCCAAGTATTTAACTCCCAGATACTTTTTCCTAAAACCAGCTTTGAAGAATTCCCAAGTTACATCACCGGGTTCCATGCCCGCGATCATAATAGTCCACCAGCTATACGCATCTCCTTGCAACAGAGATACAACACAACCCAACTTACGGGTATCATTGCACCCCATTTGATCCAAAATCCGATCTGTGCTAGTCATCCATTCCTATGATGATTTGGGTGCCAACCCTTGAAAATCAACTCCTCTAAGACTACGCAGACGCTCCAATGGAAAACCCGTTAATCCATCAGTAGACGCTCCAGAAAAGACATCCTGAAAAGCTCCAGTAATCGCCTGAACCAAAGGCGTCAAATCACCCAACACTAGCCCAACTAACGCAGAGGGTACTTGCTCCACATTCTCAAGTGGATTAGGCGGAGGAGGTGGAAAACCTCCAGGAGGTACATCGTTCTCCTCATTTCCCTGCCCTACGGAAGAAGCAATCATACCAGATCGCAACACTCTCCTCGGTCCCATCGTGCTAAAATGTCAAAAGCATGATAATTTCAACAAAACAAAACACTCAGGCCAACTTCAAGAAAGGATCCAAGACTTCCATTTCAAATCAAAACATTTCAGACTATAATAATAAGATAAAGGTTTCCCCGACACAATCCCCACATAACATATCACTAACAACGTACATATAACAATCACCGTGTATAGCAAAAACAACATTCATCCAATATCAACATCCCACTTTTATCCAAACTTGGTTTAAGCAGTCAACAACAACACTAATCAATCACAACTTACCTCCCAACTATTGCAAACTTGTCCATGATACCACAAAATGTAACCCTCTCGATCGGGCATAACACCCGACCGAACCGAGAGAGCTAAATTAGGTTTGCCGAAGCAAACCGGAAAGAATTAACTTAAAATACGCCCATTTTTTCTTTTTATCATGTCTAGATGCAAATTATTAACCTATGATGTACATGATGGTAGGGGTTCGAATCTCACAAAAATCGTGCTTCAAGAGAGCATTTAATTGTGATTACAAACATTAAGGGACCAAATTACAAATATGGAAAATTATAAGGAATTTTCCCAAATTTAAGTTATCAACCTTTAATTAACCAGCTTACATGCATTCATGTCAAATATCAGTTCATTTCGATCATCCAAACTCATATAATCGCAACCACAACATTCAAGGGCTAAACGTAAGAAATTAGAACTTCAGATCAAACCAAATAAACGAATTAACGGCTATCTGTATCGGTACACCTTGGGCCATATCGGTACACTATGCTTGATTTTAAATTCCCAAATTCCAGTAGCCAAAACCCATACTGATACGCCCTCGTATACCGAAACACCCAAGCATTTACACATGACCCATACCGAAACAGTACCCCTGGGCTTGAAATGCTAAGCCTGGAATGGCTTACCCATACCGATATGAGTGCACGTGTACCGATATGCCTGGGCTTGAAATGCCCAATTTAGATGGTTTAACATTCATTTGAGGATACCAAAACACCCTATCATGCTTCTAACACCATTCTAACATATTTAAGGATCAAACCTTAGCTAAACACATCAAACATAACATCACTACACATCATCATGCTTCAATTGGTAAACTATAGGTATGCTTTCTATGAACCAAGCCAAGCAAAGTTCAAAAACCAAACCAAAGCAATTACAAACCATTAGAGGCCATGTACAAGTCTAAAAACTGCAACATAAACTTGATCAAATAGGGAGTTTAACAACCATACTCCCAAAACAACAACGGAACCCCCATTGCCCTTATTACTAAAGTCTAGTTTGAAACCATACATTCAATGAACGAAGTTCTCAGATCCTCCTTGCTCACTTGCTGCCTCAACTCCTTTAATTCTCTACATTGATGGACAACGAGAGTGTAAGCACACAAGGCTTAGTTAGGAATGCTCAAAACAAAATTCGCCATCAATGCGATTTAAAACCCAAATATCAAACCATTGAAATCATCATTTCAATGCATTTATAAAACATCATGCCTTGAAAACCATGCACTTAAACCTTTCCAAAACTAACACATAAAACCCTATGCATCATGTATCATGGATAAACAACAAATCCCATTGCTAAACCTCAATTTAAGCTTTCAAATGCATAACACCCATATGCTTTTCTTTTTATCACCCCATGTTAGATTTATCCTCATAGATACATGTGGCACACAAGTGTTTGTGTAACACCCCAAAATTCGGTCTAGTCAAAATTAGGTTCTAGCGATTAGAAACCCTACACTGGGAATTCCTAAATATTGTCCTAAAATCGTTGGTGTGATTATTATGTCGATATTGAACTTTATTGAGTTGATTCATCAATCTTGAATCTTATTGAATAATATTGAAACCTGTTTAGTGACTAAACTTTGGGAATTAAAAGTTTAGGGATAAAAGTATAATCTATCGAGAACTAAAGGGCTAACCTTGCGATTAGCCCCTTTTTCATTAAAATTCCTATACGTGGGATAACCTAGAGAGCTTCCTTCATTTAAAAGAAAGCTTCTCAATTGAAAAGCTAAGTAAATAGCTGAGTTGGAGGCACACCGAAAACAAAATTAAGTAAACACCTCTCTTCTTAATCTTCTTCGTCTTCTAACTTCAAGCACACACCTCCATTGGTGTTTTATTGAAAGCTAGAGTTTTCTTCAAGATTGATAACCGCATGAATATCCTTGTTTTCATACCTTTTTGCTATAGCATTTGCATGTTCTTAAGTTCATACCATAGCATTTAGACTGCATTTAGGTTGCATTTTCTTCTTCTGGGTGCATCTTTATCTTTGCTGGTATTTGGTCCATATTGAGGGGTACTGCTCGGAAGGTTGGTTTTGGGTTTGTTGGTGCACAGGAAAGGAGTCAAGAGAGGATGCTAGTGCCAAGAATTGATATAGCATGGTGGAAGTGGATATTGGCCAGCACATGAGCTGCAGAAGCACGCGAACATGTAGAAAATGACGACCTGACATGTGTCGTAGCCGGTACCCACCTGCAGACTATCCTCCTTGTCCCCTTGTGGCAGACCTTGTCAGTGGATATTCCTTGGGACTAACAAGGAATCTTTAGGGAAAACAACCCTAGAAGCCTCCATTATATAAAGAGGGAGAGAAGCTTGGAGAAAGTGTGATGCGAAAGAGAGGCGGAAGAGAGCTAGAGAGAGAAAGGGAGAGAGAAGTTTTCATCTTCATCTTCTCCACTCGGTTTTCTCCATCGTTGAAGCTCCAAGGAGTGGCCTCGCCAGCCTCGAGAGAGGCGGTGGGCCTAAGACAACAGTGCAGTCCATGGCGGAGAGGGAGTTCACCTTTCTTTCTGTCGCTTTAGCAATTCCTTTTCATATGTTTATCTTTGGTGATGTTATCAGAATGATATGTTGGATGATATTTCCCAACCAAGAACTGTTTTAGGTGGCTTAGGTTTGATGGATGATTTTATTTTAAGTTATTTTTAATGTATTCTATAGCCTTTTCAGTGTTTATCATGTTCTATTCTTTGCTTATGCGTTTTCATTTCTTTAAAGTTGTAAGAGCCCTCGAGAGTTGGTCGTTCTTTAAGTGTGTGTTGAGGTTAGTAATCGAGAGAGCTATCCTTAGAACCCCTATAAGAAATGGAGTGGCTATCGAGAGCCAGACTCTAACCTACCTTAGAGATAAGTGATAGGTTTCAAGGGCTAAAAAGGATAGTTCGTGAAGGGTAGCGGAGTGTTAAGAGTTTACGCCGAGAGGTAGTGTTGTAGCATTTCTGACTCCTAGTTTCCTAGCTAGAGATAGTTTAGGAACACCTTTAACAAATTCCGCCTAGCAAAGAAGATAGCTGAAGAGCCTTAGTATTGTTAAGAAGCTTAGTTTAGGTTGTCCATCATTCCCAGCCAGTCATTTCGTAGTGAGTTCCGCATACGAAAGGGGACATGTTCATCATATTGTTATCTCATCTGTCTTTGCTATGTTTTGCTTCAACATTACTTTACATCATCTCTTTTACTATAGCATTGTCATCTGCAAAAAGTTCAATCTTTCTTGTTACAGCAAACCTTGAATACCTCCAATCCCTATGGAGACGATACTCACTCACTCACTTTATTACTCGTTCGACGTGTATACTTGCACCATATTTGCGTATAATTTATAGTACACTACACGCAAGCAACAAGTTTTTGGATCCGATGTCGTGGATTGGCAATTGGTTGTTTACGGTTTTTGTTTATATCACTTGTTCTTTTTGTACATATTTATTTTAGGTTTTTCATTTTTCTTTTCAGGTGTCCTGCTAGTGCATGAACATAAGGCGACCTAGAGGACCCCTGCAATCACCTATTTCCAAAATCGAGCATTTCTTGAGACTTAGGAGACGTGTTCGAAGAGGAGAGACCAGAAACATGAATCAAGAGGTACCACAACCTCAAGGTAACGGAGATGATATGGCAAATGGCCAGTGAGAAACGGCTAGACCTCGAGCCATTAGAGATCATTTAACTCCTATCTTGGACGATCTCTCTCCCGGAATAGTAGCTCTAGAAATTCATGCAACCCAGTTCGAGCTTAAACATGTTATGTTCAACATGTTGAACACTATTGGTCAATTTGGAGGTATGTCTCACGAAGATGCAAGACAACATATCTGTGCTTTCTTGGAAGTTTGTGACTCGTTTAGACAACAAGGAGTGCACGACGATGTGCTAAAGCTTAAATTGTTTCCATATTCTTTACGTGATCGTGCTAGAGCATGGCTATGTGGAGTGCCAGCTAGATCAATGGAGACTTGGACAGATCTATGCAAAAGTTCTCTGCTACGGTATAATCCACCCAATAGAAACACTCAGTTGATAAATGACATTGCTTCTTTTCGTTAAGCTGATGATGAATCCATCTACGAGTGTTGGGATCGTTCAAGGGATTATTGTTGAAGTGTACAAATCATGGTTTTCATCATTGGACCCAAGTGGTTATATTCTATAATGGAGTGAATGCTCCTACAAGGATGATGTTAGATGCTTCAGCAAATGGGACCTTGTTAGACAAATCAATGGAGGAAGCATTCACCATTCTTGATAGGGTAGCCAACAATGATTACCAGTTTCTGACCACAAGGCTTGGAACGGGGAGGAGAACCCAAGTAGTTCGAAAGAGTGAAGCTGATGACTCGGTAGCCACCCAGTTAGCTACTATCACCAATATGCTAAAGAACTTCCAGCGTCCCAACGAATTCAAGGAAGTGAAGTCCACAACCTCATGTCTCAAATGCGATGGCAATCACCATTTGAGTGAATGCCTTGACAATAAAGAGTCAGCCAACTATGTGGGGAATTATAACCGCAACAACAATCCATACTCTAATACCTACAACCCAGGATGGCGTCAACATCCAAATTTCAGTTGGGGTAATCTAGGGCACAACAATTCTGCACAGCCAGTGCCACAACAAAATCTTATCGAAGCACCATCTTCTAATCAGATGATGCCATGGCAAGGTCACAAGGGAGCAACATCTTCATCGAACAGTTCGCTGGAGACTACATTCAAAGAATTTATGGCTATGACAAAAGATTTCATGGGAACCATGAAATTTTTCTACAAGATAATGCAGAAAACATTAAGAATCAAGGAGCCTTATTACAAAGCCATAGTTCTTCGCTCAGAGCCCTAGAGACACAAGTTGGTCAGATAGCTCAAACCTTGCATGTGCGACCACAAGGAAGTCTGCCTAGCGACACTGAAGCCACTAAGCACCATAGCAAGGAGCAATGTAGTGCACTCACATTAAGGAGTGGCAAGGAAATTAGCAAGGAAGACAAGTTTGGGGGAAAAGAGAAGGAGGAATCTCAGCCAAACTTGCCTCACGAAGAAGACAACTCACAAGATCCTCTAGTTGAAGAGAAGGGTGAGGAAGTCATAGCAGAAGAAAGACCGGAGGAAGAGCCTGCTTTTTCTACATCAAATGATGCAACTCCATCAGTCCAGATAAAGGAAGTTAGACCCCCACCTCCTTTTCCTCAACGACTTAAGAAGTAGAAAGAAGACCTTCAATTCTAGAAATTCGTGGATATCCTAGACAAATTACATATCAATGTCCCATTTCTGGAGGTCATTGATCAGATGCCAACATATGCCAAGTTCCTCAAAGAAATAGTTACAAAAAAGATGAAGGTCGAGAAGCAAGAAACTGTCGCTATAGCAGAAGAATGCTATTCTATGTGGAGTAAGCTGCCACCTAAGAGGAAATACCCATGTAGCTTTGCTATCCCATGTTTTATTGGCGATAAGTTTGTTGGAAGAGCAATTTGGGATCATGTGTTAACCTGGTGCCTAAGTTGATTTTTCTAAAGCTAGGAATACAAGAGTCATTTTTAGCCCAGAAAGAAGAATTGAAGATGTTATGGAAAAAGTGGACCGATTTATTTTTCCAGTCGACTTCTTAATCCTCGATTGTGAAGCTGACAGCAACACACCCATTATCTTGGGAAGGCCATTTTTAGCCACCGGGCGAGCTTTAATAGATTGTGAGAAGGGTGAGTTCATGATGCGAGTGGCTGATCAAACGGCCGCGATCAATATCAATGACACCCTCAAGTATGCAGACAATGCAGGAGTATGCCAATATATAGATGCTACAACACAAAATGTGATTGATGAGTTTTTCTGTAGCAATGAGATGCAAATGGAAGAGTTTGAAGCACTCTGCAAAGATGATGATTCAGACCTAGAAGAGCTCTGAAGGGAACTAGAGCAGTCCAGTCGACTCGAGGCTAGACCAGGTACGCACTTTGAACCTCTTGATTTTTCAGAATTTGTACCTCCTAAGCTTTCCCTTGAGCATGCACCTACTCTAGAACTAAAGACTTTGCCATCACATCTTAAGTATGTTTACTTAGGGAGAAATGAAACTTTGCCTGTGATAATCTCATCTAGTCTCACACCTAAGCAAGAAACTAGCTTAGTAAATTTGTTGGTACAACATAAAAATGCACTAGGGTGGACTATGCCTGATTTGAAGGGTATAAGCCTTTCTATATGTATGCACAAAATTTTGCTTGATGATTGTCACACCAATTCTGTTGATCCCCAGAGAAGATTAAACCCAATCATGAAGAATGTGGTAATGAAAGAGATAATTAAGTGGCTTGATGCTGGAGTAATCTACCCGATATCCGATAGCTCATGGGTCAGCCTAGTGCAATGTGTACTGAAGAAGGGAGGTGTGACCGTGGTAAGCAACGAGTAGAATGAGCTATTGCCTACTAGAACCATCACGGGGTTGAGAATTTTCATGGACTATAGGAAGCTCAACAAGGAAACCAAGAAGGACCATTTTCCCCTCCCATTCATCGATAAGATGTTGGATCGACTAGCAGGCAAGGCATTCTACTGCTTCCTCAATGGGTATTCTAGGTACAATCAGATTGCTATAGCACCCAAAGACCAAGAGAAGACTACTTTCACATGCCCTTCTGGAACTTATGCTTTCCGGAGAATGCCCTTTGGTCTCTGCAATGCTTCAGCAACTTTTCAAAGATGTTTGCTGGCTATTTTTTCTGACATGGTCGAGGACTTTTTAGAAATTTTCATTGATAACATCTCGGTCTCCGGAGATGACTTCGACACATGCTTGGGCAATCTCGCCAATGTTCTAAAGAGGTGTGAGGAAGCCAACTTGGTGCTTAATTGGGAAAAATGCCATTTCATGGTAACTAAAGGAACGATCTTAGGCCACAAGATCTCGAAGCAAGGGATAGAAGTTGACAAAGCAAAGGTCGAGGTCATTGAGAAACTACCTCCCCCTACTACTGTCAAGGGAGTAAGAAGCTTCCTAGGGCATGCTGGCTTTTATCGGAGATTCATCAAGGACTTTTCGAAATCTCAAAGTCGCTATGCAATTTTCTACAACAAAATCAATCATTTGTGTTTGACCAATATTGCCATAGCATGTTTCAAGAACTGAAGGATAAGCTTATCTCAGCACCAATTGTCATGCCACCTGATTGGAACGAGCCATTTGAGCTGATGTGTGATGCAAGTGACTACGCCATCGGTGCGACACTTGGACAACGACGAGGTAAACTCTTTCATGTTATTTATTATACTAGTCGCACTTTGAATGATTTACAAATTAATTACACCACTACTGAGAAATAATTGCTTGATGTAGTATTTGCCTTTGATAAGTTTAGGTCATACTTGATATGCACTAAGGTTATAGTTCATACTGATCATTCAGCCATTAAGTACTTAGTGACTAAAAAGGATGCTAAACCTAGACTTATTAGATGGATACTCTTGCTGCAAGAATTTGACTTAGAAGTTAGATATAGGAAAGGATGTGAGAACCAGGTAGCTGATCATTTATCTAGGCTAGAAAATGCTATCGCACAAGGTAGTGAATCTGAAATTAAGGAGGAATTCCCTGATGAGAAACTGTTAGTTGCTATAGCAATTCCGTGGTATGTTGATATTGTTACTTATCTTGTTAGTGGTATTTTGCCTCCTGATTTATCTAGCCAAGGACTCAAGAAATTCAGACACGATGCAAGATTCTACTACTGGGATGAACCCTAATTGTTCAAGCATTATCCTGATCAGATCATAAAGAGATGTGTTCCAGAGGAAGAATACCATAGCATTCTATACCATTGTCATTCATCACCGTGTGGAGGGCATTTTGGTGGTGCTAGAATTGCTGCAAAAATTCTTCAAGCAGTATTCTATTGCCCTACACTTTTCAAGGATGCACACGAGTTCTACAAGACTTGTGATAAATGCCAAAGAACGGGGAACATCTCCAGGCGGAATGAAATGCCACTGCAAAATATTTTGGAGGTTGAAATCTTTGACGTGTGGGGAATTGACTTCATGAGTCTGTTTCCTGCATCATATGGAGATCTATATATTTTTCTAGCAGTCGACTACGTGTCAAAATGGGTGGAGGCTGTTGCCACCCCGAGGAACGACTCCAAGACGGTCATGAAGTTCCTTCATAAGAACATCTTCACGAGGTTCGGAGCACCCCAAGCCATCAACAGTGATGAAGGAACTCACTTTGACAACAAGCTTATTGCTAAAGCATTACACTGATATGGAGTTAGGCACAAGATTGGTACAACATATCATCCGTAGAGGAATGGACAAGCTGAAGTTTCCAACCGTGAAATCAAGAAAATCTTGGAGAATGTGGTTAATCCTAAGATAAAAGATTGGTCCCCCAAGTTGGATGAAGCACTATAGGTGTATATGACAACCTTCAAGACGCCCTTGGGCATGTCACCCTACAAGCTCATATTTTGCAAGGAGTGTCATTTATTCGTTGAGCTTGAACACAAAGCTTATTGGGCTATCAAGAAACTCAACATGGATGCCCAACTAGCTGGTGAAAGAAGGTTGATAGAGCTTAATGAGCTGGAGGAATTTAGAGCCCAAGCATATGAGAATGCTCGCATTTACAAGGAGAAAACCAAGAAGTGGCATGACAAACACACTTTTCCAAGGCATTTCTCAGAAGGTCAACAAGTGCTTCTCTACAATTTCAGGCTAAAGCTTTTTCCTGGAAAGTTGAAATCAAGGTGGTCAGACCCTTCATCCATACACAAGGTGTACCCTTATGGCGCGATTGATATCAAGAAGTTGGACGATGGAGAAGTCTTCAAAGTCAATGGACAACGTCTGGAGGTGTACAGTTGAGCCACTATCCTCGGAGACAAGTCACACCTGGATCTGCACGATCCTTGAAAGTTTGCCCCTCTAAACTCTACCTTTTATGCTATATCATGTTCATAAATAATGCTTTTCTTTTTAGTTTAGTTTTTGTGTTATCTTTATCTTTATTTTCTTATCTTTTCACGTGACCCTCGTACAAGCTTTCTCTTTCATAGTAGCATGTCAGGTACAGAGACAGGAAAGCATGGTTGTCTACAGGGTTGGTAGCAAAAAGGAGGACATAGAGTTTTGTTTTTATCTACTTTTGGAAGTACAAAGAAAGGAGGAGAGAAAAAGAAAAAGGAGAAGTTTTATCTGAAAAAGTGGGGGAGGATGAATTAAAAAAGAGAGAAAAAAAACAAAAAGCAAGAGAGAGAATATTCACCCAATTAATGTGGTAAAACCCTAGCCACAAAAACCTACATATTCTCTCTCCAGCCGTCACCCATCACATTAACTCCCAGTTTTTCTCTCTCCCTTAAAGCCGACACACGTCCCCATAACTCCCTTCCATTTAATTTGTCTGCTTCCCCTCACCTTTTTCAACTTCCCATATTTTCTTCATTATCATTTGTCCCTTCAACTTCTTCATCTCCTTCAACACTCAACCTTTTCTTCTTCCCCTTCATCGTTTTGATTTTCTCCCCCAAACACCAAAAAGCCTTCTCCACTTTCCCTTCACATATTCACTCCTCCCCGCTTTCACAAAAACCTCCATGGCTCGTTGCAAGAATGCCCCTGAAACTTCCGACAGCCCTAAAAAATCACCAGTCCTGGAAATTTCTAAGTTTGTTGATGATGCATCAAAGGAACGATGGACGAAACTAAAAGATAGGAACGTTCTTTTGGAGTTAGGGTTTAAATACCCTTAAGAGGAGGAAGATCTGTTCAATCAAGTAGTCATGGACATCATTGGCAAGCATGAATGGAAGACCTTCGCCGCCCACCCTAAGGAAATCTGCACCTCACTAGTAAAGGAGTTCTACGCTCATCTCACAAGTCCCACGCAGTTTGCAGTTCATGTGCGAGGCGAGTAGATAAAGTTTACTGTTGCCGCAATTAACAAGTTCTATGGGCTAAAGCACACTGTGGACCATCACACCACTTTTGTGATGACTATGGACACGCAAACACAGCGCGAGGTTCTAGAGGACATTTGTTTTGAGGGAACGGTGCTGGACAACAACAGATCAGTAGAGAGAGGCTGCCTCAAACCTAAAGCCAAGGTATGGAATCACTTTGTGCGACATAAGCTTATGCCCACACTGCACATTGCCACGGTCCATATCTCTAGACTATTTCTTCTCCACTCAATATTACATGGTAGACGCATTGACATAGGAAATATTATAGTGGATGAAGTGTATGCTTGTTTGAAAAGGCCTCGTAGTACTCTCGTTTCCCCTAACCTGATAACTACTTTGCGTAAAAGAAAATAAGTCTTTGTAGACGATATTGTAGATGCAACTATTTCAGGGAAAACAGGTCTAACACCAGCCCTCGTCACGGAGCTCTGAGGATTCAATGAAGATGTGCCTCAGCAAACAGTGGAGGGAGGTGCCAAAAGCTTTGCTGCAGCACGGGTAGCAACATTGGTGGCCACAACGAAAGAATTGAACGTTGAGCTCAACATGATGAAGGAACATCAGCGGGCATATTTCAAGTATTCCTATCATCGTGATGGTGACATATCATCCTGCTTCAACAAACTCCTACCGGACCAGAACGTGTCATTTCCTCTATTCCCCATGGAGTTATTGCAAGCCCCTACCACTGCTACAACAAGCCCAATGCCTCCCAGTGACCCTAGCTCAGTACCACCCTTTGCTAAGAAAAAGACTCCAAGAAAGAAAACGCATGCGACTCCTACTACCCAGCTAGAGAAAGAGACTCATTTGGTTCCGCCTCTTGTCGAAGAAACAACCCTAGTGGCTACCCCGACCAAGAAAAGAAAACGCATCAAGAAGGCAATAAACCCTGCACCGTCACGTCCGGAAAACCCACTTCCTACGCCGGATCTTGTACCAAGTGATTATGAGGACCCCCTCAAAAGGAGACAACCCCAGGACCTACACCTGAGCTGACACCAGCACGATCCGAGGATGCTACAACATCCAGACCAAAGACACGTATCAAACATATCGCTGGTCGTGTCAGATCTTCACCAAGTGCTCAGACAGTCTCCTCTGAGAGTGTAGACGATGTCGAGAATTCCCACCACTACTCGTCAGAAACATCAATAGAAAACATCAGTAGCACAACATAGCCTCAGCACCCAGGAAGTAATTTTTTTCCTTTTTCCTTTTTTTTCATTTTTCTTCATTCTTCATTGCATATAGTATAGTTCATGCATTGAGTACACTGCATCCCTTAAGTTTGGGGGTGTTGGTGTTCATAGGTAATATTTTGCTTTAGCATATGCATAGTAAGAAAGAACAAAATTTTTACTATTGCATTATGTTTAGTCTAGAGACAACCTATGAATGCATTTATGATGTCTGATGACGGAAATCTTAAAGGCTTGAACTAGTTTAGAAAAAACACAATTACTTGAGATCTGTAGAACTGACCTAAGGATCTAGTTGTTAAATTTTTTTCTACACAGATGCTCTCTTTCTATAAGTAAGTTCGTTAGAAAATATTTTCAGGAAGAACCCTAGTGAACTCTGATATGTAAACTCTAGAGAACTTAAGAAAAACTAGACGTCAATGTGCTCAAACAAATGAATAAATGCTACGGCATATCTGTAGAAGGATACTCCGCTTTGCTATAGCTTTTTCAGTGTTAAAAAAAGAGAAGAAATAAAGTTTTGCTATAGCATATGAGTGAATGAAAGTTGTCACGTGATGACTCTACCTAGTAGCTCGGCGTGAGAGGTTTGCTCCCTGCACATCTAGAGTTAAGGACGGTAGGTGTGATGAGCTGACACCCTTCGTAGCAGAAAACCTATATCTTTAGGAGTCTAAAAATTAGAAAAGAACTAGAGAACATGGTTAGGGTATAACTAGGGAGCTTCCTTGAAAAATTGTCTTACTAGCTTAAGTATAGGAGGAAGGCAGCCACACACACACGCACACAACTTAGTCTTAAGGAATGTTCTTAAGGATCTCACTTCTAATTGTTTATATTTAAATGCCTATGTTATTTCTGAGGACTGAGATGTTGCCATAGAAATCCTCTAGGTTAAATCTTTTCCATAGTAATTCTTTTGTTCTGTTCTACTCATTGCTTGAGGACAAACAATAGCTTAAGTTTGGGGGTGTGATAACTGCGTGAATATCCTTGTTTTCATACCTTTTTGCTATAGCATTTGCCTGTTCTTGAGTTCATACCATAGCATTTAGACTTCATTTAGGTTGCATTTTCTTCTTATGGGAGCATCTTTATCTTTGCTGGTATTTGGTCCATATTTAGGGGTACTACTCGGAAGGTTGGTTTTGGGTTTGTTGGTGCACAGGAAAGGAGTCAAGAGAGAAAGCTAGTGCCAAGAATTGCTATAGCATGGTGGAAGTGGATATTGGCCAGCACGTCATAAGAACGTGAGCTGCAGAACCACGTAAACATGCAGAAAAGGACGACCTGACATGTGCAGCAGCCGGTACCCACCTGTAGACTGTCCTTCTTGTCCCCTCGTGGCAGACCTTGTTAGTGGATATTCCTTGGGACTATTAAGGAATCTTTAGGGCACAAAACCCTAGAAGCCTCTACTATATAAAGAGGGAGAGAAGCTTGGAAAAAGTGTGACGCGAAAGAGAGGCGGAAGAGAGCTAGAGAGAGAAAAGGAGAGAGAGGCGGTGGGCCTAAGACAGTCGGGCAGTCCATGGCGGAGAGGGAGTTCACATTTCTTTCTGTCGCTTTAGCAATTCCTTTTCATATATTTATCTTTGGTGATGTTATCGCAATGATACGTTGGATGATATTGCCCAGCCACAAATTGTTTTAGGTGGCTTGGGTTTGATGGATGATTTTATTTTAAGTTCTTTTTAATGCATGCTATAGCCTTTTCAGTGTTTATCATGTTCTATGATTTGCTTATGCGTTTTCATTTCCTTAAAGTTGAAAGAGCCCTCGAGAGTTGGTCGTTCTTTAAGTGTGTGTTGAGGTTAGTAATCGAGAGAGCTAACCTTAGAACCCCCATAAGCAATGGAGTGGCTGTTGCGAGGTAGACTCTAACCTACCTTACAGATAAGTGATAGGTTTCAAGGGCTAAAAAGGATAGTTCGTGAAGGGTAGGGGAGTGTTAAGTGTTTACGCCGAGATGTATTGCTATAGCATTTCTGACTCCCAGTTTCCTGGCTAGAGATAGTTTAGGAACACCTTTAGCAAATCTCGCCTAGCATAGAATATAGCTGAAGAGCCTTAGTATCGTTAAGAAGCTTAGTTTACGTTGTCCATCATTCCCAGCCAGTCATTCCGTAGTGAGTTTCGCATACGAAAGGGGACCTGTTCATCATATTGTTATCTCATCTTTTTTTGCTCTGTTTTGCTTCAGCGTTACTTTACATCATCTCTTTTACTATAGTATTGTCATCTGCAAAAAGTTCAACCTTTATTATTTCAGCAAATCGTGAATACCTCCATTCCCTATGGAGACGATACTCACTCACTCACTTTATTATTCGATCGACGTATATACTTGCACCATATTTGCGTATCATTTATAGTACACTACACGCAAGCAAAAAAGATAATTGTAACCCCCTCGACCCAGCCTAGCCAATATACCGAACCAAACGGGTCATACGAAGAATATTGAGGTAAACCGGGAAGGTTTACCTCAACAAACAACCCTATTTTTTTTCTTTTTATCTTGTCTAGATGCAAGTTACATTCCCATGTGATCAACAAGCAGCGAACTGAAAGACAACGTGAGCATTCTTCGATTATTGCTATTTTCGGTTTTAGGGACCATATTGCAAACTTATCACATTGCAAGGGTATTTAACCAAATTTGGTTTACCAACCTTTAATTAAGTTCATTACATGCATCTCTATCGAAACTCGGCTCAATTTAACCATTAGAACTAAGTTAATTGCATACAAGACAAATAAGGACCAAAATGCAAAGAAACAAAACTTCAAAAGATTCCAAAAACTGTCATAACAGCCAACCATTTCGGAACAACAAGCCTTGTATCTGTAACCCCCTTAGCCCGGCTTAGACGCCCGAACCGAACTAAGAAGATTACATGGGGAAATCGAAGTCAACTCGTAAAAGTCAACCTCGATTGACGACCTTTTTTTCTTTTTATCTTCTCTAGATGCTCAATATTAACCTAAGTGTCCATCAAAACCATTAGAAAGAAACGACACAACGATCGGAGTTCAATTAGGGGCTCAATTGCATACTTATGACTTTTAGGGACCATTTTGCAAAATACAAAAAATTAATGGACTTTTCAGATTTTAAAGTTACCGATCCTTAATCAATCATGTAAAATGCCATCACTTCAAATTTCAGCTCAAACCGATCATCCAAACTCATCCAATTGATCAAATAACGTTTAAGGACCAAAACGTAACATTTCAAGACTTTAGAAGATACTTTTAACCGAATTTTAACTACCCGTATCGATACACCTTAGCCTGTATCGATACACTTCCATGTGTATCGATACGCATACCAGAAAAACACATTCCAAAGACATTTAAACATGCTTAATCATATTCAAACAAGCTTAAATCATGCATGCAAGTTATGATCAGCTTACTAGACATATAAGCATCACCAAACAATAAATCATATTCATCAAGCACATCAAACCATGATGATACATTAGCTATTCAAGTATGCTTAGGAAAACAAGCTAAAGCATAGGCAAAACACTATGAGTAAACTATAAAACCAACTAGAGGCCGATTACAAATCCAAAATCAAAAACCAAACATGCTTAAAGTGTCAAACATCACCAACAAATCCAGAAAGTAGAAATCCCACCCATTGCCACTTATTACACTAAAGGTGAACCACATACATCGCTTACTCAAAACTCTTGGAATGCCCTTGCTTTTGGGCTGCCTTGAATGCTCAATTCTTTGTATTGATGAAACAAATGAGCGTAATCATATAGCTTAGTGAGGATCGCTAAAACAACATTCATCAATGCATTTCATTAAACTATTGCAACATCATTTGCAAACTCATGCCTTTATTTTAAACTTGTTCATTTAAGCATTCAATCCACTTTTAAAACTACATGCATATTGCATCATTAAAACAACATCAAATTCCTTTGCTCATGCTTAAACCAAGCATCACATGCATTCTTGCATCATTCACAAGTATCTCATACTTAATCATTAATCATTAAGATTATATTGGCTCTCAAGTGATAATCCTCAAACCATACCAAAAGAAATGACACAATCGGATACGCGGATTACAAGCGTTGTCCTACACGCTTCATACATACTACCCGACTACACAAGGTGGAGATCAATGGCACAATCACAACCGCTCAACACTCGTGATGAAGATTAATGGCACAATCACAACCCCTCAACATCACTCATCGGTAGTTGTATAATTCCACTAACGAGAGTACCGGACACATACCACAAGACTCAAACACAGGATTAAACCATTCACCATTGTGATCTTAGCCTCAATAGTTAGGGTACTTGGATGGAGATGACGACACAATCACAACCCCTCGACATCCAAGGTGACTTTATTCACGGTGCACCCAATCCTATAGCCGACTAACTATATCCGATTAAAGTAACCAAAAACCATTTCCATCTCTTGCCAATATAATCATTTAACATCAATATTCCATTGTTTTACAAGCATAAACACAATGCCATTTTCACAAGCATAAACATCCTTAATATTAAATGCACTCATCACATAAAACCAAGGATCACCTACCAAGTGCATCCTTAACACAATGCCATTAAAATCCAGTATCAACTGTGCTTAAAACGTGCTTAAAAACAGTAATCAAAACCACATTAAACTTAAGTGCATTTCTATCAAAACATAGCACATTTTCGAGAGAGACTGTCGAATCACTTACTCTTGAGCTTAGCTAAGTGTTTCAAACTTACACTAAGCTCTCAAGACCACGCTCAAATCCTTGCTTTCCTCAATGAATGACAAGTTTTCCTTAGAAAAAATCTTGAAGAACTTGAAAGAACTCTTGAATTTGTTTAGAAAATATTGAGAGAGTGTTTGGGAGAAAATAATTCTGGAGAATATGAGTTAGAATTGTGTTTGGCTGAAAATGAGAAAAGAAATGTAGTTACGTCAAGTGAAATCTCTCATTTTTCTAATTTATTAATTTTAATTTAATAAAAATCCTTTTATTAAATCACTTTAAAATCCCTTTTAAAACATATGTCATATTAAGGAAAGGCTAAATTGCCATAAAGCTCCCTAAATATTCTACGATTTTGGCTCCTCTTTTAAAAATCACATTTTTTCCATAGTTTTGAAACTTTAAATTTTGGTCACTACCCAAAATGTACCTCTTCCGAAACACTTTTTGTTAAATTGATTTGACCAACCTCTTAAACATGATTTTAGAGGATTTTAGCAATTTTTACCATATTTTTATCCTATCCCGATCCTTGATTTCCTTAAATCACCTAACGAAATTTGAACTGTTTCCGACCGATTCGGTCTGATGTCCAAAACATCTAGGCCGAAAACCAGGGCGTTACAACTCTCCCCTACATAAGAAATTTCGCCCTCAAAATTTTACCTGAAGGAAAAAGGTGCGGAAACTATTTCAGCATGTCCGCCTTGCTTTCCCACGTGGCCTTCTCAACTCCTCGGTGTCGCCACAACACCTTCACTAGCTCTATCGTCTTGCCATGAAGAATTTTACTGCTCACATCCAAAACCCTCATTAGTTTCTCATCATATGACAGATCCGGATTCAATTCTATCTCCTCAACAGGCATCACATGCGAAGAATCCGATCTGTACCTCCGCAACATCGAGACATGCAACACATCATGTATCTTTTCCTACTCCGAAGGCAATCTCAACCGATATGCCACAGGACCAATACGCTCCACAACCTCGTAAGGTCCAATGAACCTTGGACTAAGCTTACCCTTACGCCCAAATCTCATCACCTTCTTCCAAGGCGATACTTTCAAGAACACATGTTCACCAACCGCGAACTAAATCTCTTTACGCTTTAGATCCGCGTAAGACTTTTGCCGATCTGATGCTGCCTTCAAACGCTAACAAAAGAGCTTCACCTTCTCGGTGGTTCTCTTTAACATAGCTGGCATCGAAATCAACTTTTGCCCAACTTCTGCCCAACAAAGAGGGGTTCTACATCTTATCCCATACAAAGCCTCGTATGGAGCCATTTGAATACTTGCCTGGTAACTATTATTGTAAGCAAATTAAACCAGCGGCAAGTGCTTCTCTCAAGAACCCTGAAAATCTATCACGCAGCATCTCAACATATCCTCAAGCACCTGCCTCACACGTTCCGACTGTCCATCTGTCTGAGGATGATAGGAAGAACTAAAAATCAACTGTGTACCCAAGGCTTGATGCAAACATTCCCAAAATCACACTGTAAACCACGGATCCCTATCCGACACTATGGACTTTGGCACACCGTGCAACCGCACAATCTCAGCAATGTACAGCTCAACCAACTTATTCAGGGTATACGTAGTATGCACAGGCAGGAAATGTGCAAACTTCGTAAGGCGATCAACAATCACCCAAATCGAATTCTTCTTTGACGGTGACAACGGCAACCCAGAAACAAAATCCATGGTAATTCTCTCCCACTTCCATTATGGGATTCTCAAAGGCTGCAACAACCCAGAAGGAACTTTATGTTCAGCTTTCACTCGATGACACACCATGCACTTACTAACGAACTCATCAACATCCTTTTTCAACCACACCTAGTAGTACTCATCTATAAAATCACGATACATCTTCGTACTAACAGGATGCATAGCAAAAGGACTACTATGAGCTTCGATCAGAATAGTGTGCCTCAACTCAACATCATTTGGCACCACTATTCGACTCCCAAAACACAGAACACCATCATCATTAAAACAGAAATCTGAAGGTCTACCCTCCGCAATGTCCTGAACATGAGGAACAAGAGAATCATCTAACAAGTACTTATCTTTGATCAACTGAATCAAGGATGGTTTCACTTGCAATTCCGCAATAAGACCACAATCACGCGATATGCTCGAATGAGAAAACATCGCCCTAAACTCCACGACCACTTTCTAGCTCAAAGCATCGGCCACAACATTAGCCTTGCTCGGGTGATACTCGATCGTCAGATCATAATCCTTAAGCAACTTCACCCAATGATGTTGCCTAAGATTCAACTCCTTCTGAGACATAAGATACTTCAAGCTCTTATGATCCGTGAACAAAACACACTTCTCGCCATACAAGTAATGCTTCCAGATCTTCAAGGCAAACACCACAGCTGCAAGCTCAAGATCATGAGTAGGGTAGTTACACTCATACACCTTCAACTGTCTAGATGCATAGGCTACCACCTTACCCTCCTGCATCAACACACAGCCCAAACCAACAATGTACGCATCACTATAGACCACAAACTCCTTACCAGACTCAGGTTGAATCAGGACAAGAGGTTGCGTCAAAGCTTCCTTCGGCTTCTCAAAAGCCTACTGCCTCGCATCTGTCCACTCAAAGCGAACATTCTTCTGCAACAACTTGGTCAAATGTGCAGTTATCTTCGAGAAACCCTTGACAAACCTACGGTAATACCCAGCCAAACCAAGGAAACTTCGTACCTCTGTTACTGACTTAGGCACCTTCCAACTCATCACAGCCTCTACTTTGTGTGGATCAACACGAATACCCTCAGCTGATACAACATGCCCAAGGAAGACCACTTCCTTAAGCCAAAACTCACACTTACGTAGCTTGGCATATAGTTGGTTCTCCAACAACGCTTGCAAAACGATTCTCAAGTGTCTATCATGATCCTCATCGGTACGTTAATACACAAGGATATCATCAATGAACACCACCACAAACTGATCCAAGAATTCATGGAAGACACGATTCATAATGTCCATGAAAGCAGCAGGTGCGTTGGTCAAACCAAATGACATCACTAAGAACTCATAATGCCCGTACCTTGTCCTAAAAGCTGTCTTAGGTATGTCCACATCCTTCACCTTCACCTGGTAATATCCTGACATCAAGTCTATCTTAGAAAACACCGAGGCTCCTCGAAACTGATCAAAGAGATCATCAATCCTAGGAAAAGGATACTTGTTCTTGATCGTTAACTTGATCAGTTGCCAATAATCTATGCACATCCGCATCGTCCATCATTCTCTTTTACAAACAAGATAGGTGCACCCCAAGGTGACACACTCGGCCGGATGAACCCTCAATCCAATAACTCCTGCTGTTGTGTTTTCAACTCTTTTAGCTCTTTGGGTGCCATGCGATAAGTAGCAATGGACACCAGAGTCGTATTCTCATACAACTCGATACCAAACTCAACTTCTCTGTTTGGTGGCAACCCATGCAACTCTTCCGGAAAGACACCCGGAAAATCACGAACGGTTCGGATGTCCTACACACGTACATCCTTTGTGCCAGGATTCATCACATAGGCAAGGTAAGCCTCACAACCCAACCTCATCATACGGTTTGCTTCCAAAGCTAAAATCACATTCGAAAAGAATTTCACATTCTCGCATACTACCGCCACTTCATAATCATCGATAAGCTTTAAGGTGACCCGCTTGACATCAAAATCAACCACCGCTCTATGCTCAGTCAACCAATCCATACCAAGGATTACATCAAAACCATAGAATGGTAACTCCATCAAATCCACAAGAAAAACATGACCTTGTACAGATAAAGGGCATCTCCTATACAACTTCCTAGTGACTACAGTCTCACCAAAAGAACTAGTCACTTGCATTCCTACTTCGAGCAACACAACATGTATATCAAGCAAATGCGCATGTTCAGTCAAAATATAAGAATGCGTGGATCAAGAATCAATCAAAGCCAACAATGATAAAGACTGAAGAAAAAAGCTACATGCGATAACATTTGCATCGTTGCGCTCCTCGTGCTGAGTATAAACCCTCGCAGGACCGCCTCCCTCAGGCCGAACTGCTACCACGTGTGCAATGCCTCGCTGACCCTCGTCTCTCCTCTGAAAGTTCCCTCGGCCGCACCCACGGCCTCTTTGAGGTGTAGCCACAACAGGTGCACGTCCTTGGCCTCCACCAGCCAACAAAGGACACTCTCGCCTCATGTGATCCGCTGAAACACAGTTCCAGCACGAATTCCCTGTCACCACAACATAAGCTTGAGCCTCTCTAGCTGCTCGAGGACAATCTTGCCTCAGATGGTCCCTTGATCCACATGTCGAGCACGTGTTCTACACAGACCTCACTCGGCCTCCCTGAACCTGACCGCCCCGACCCGGAGCACCTCGCCTCACGTCAGGATGATGTCTCCTATCACGACCTCTTTTGGTCTGTCCACCCCCAGAACTATACTCAGCTGCTCTCTTCCTAGAGCTGGAACCAGCACCTCGAGACGACAAACCTAAGTTCTGTTCTATGTCTTTGGCTCGACATACAAGCACATCGAAGTCAGTGTAATCCGCAGCCAACATGTATGTCTTGACTTCCCGCACCAACCCGTACTGGAAATGATCACAACAGTGCCTCTCACTAGGTATCAACTCAGGGGCATACTGGCTCAGGCGAACGAACTGGACCTCGTACTCAGCCACAGAAAGGGTTCCCTGAACTACCGACATGAACTTGCATTTCCTTTCATCCAAGTATCTCACTCCCAAATTCTTCCTCTTAAAGGCGACCTTGAAAAACTCCCAATCCACCTCATTGGGTTCCATTCCAGCGGTGGTAGTCATCCACCAACTATACGCATCACCCTGGATAAGTGAAACAGTGCACCCCATCTTGCGCACATCATTTCAGCCCATCTGATACATGATACGGATCGTGCCAACCAACCAGGCTTCTAACGCCTTAAGAGACATACCAAAGAACTCAACAGCTCCTAGACTCCTCAACCTCTCCAAGGGTAAACCCGCCTGCCCAGCTGCAGGGGCCTGTACATGCACTCTGGCTACTACAGTCTGAAACGCCCCGGTGATCGCCTGAACCAATGACGTTAGATCACCCAAACCCAGACCAGCATGTCCTTGTTGCTCTTGCTCCCCACCTCCAGATGGTGGCAGAGGAGGTAAGTTTCCACCAGGAGGGACATCATCCCCTTGATCTCCCTGTTCAGCCGCAGGCACTATTGTGTTCGACCTTAGCTCTCTCTTCGGACCCATAGTACTATTTTTAACAAGGCACAACACCAACAAAAAACAATTCAAACCATTTAGGCCAGCCTCAAGCAAGGATCCAAGTTTACAAAAACATTTAGCTAGTGTAATAAGGCAATGGGTACCCTGATTTCCCTCAAGCTCATGTACAACCAGCACAATTCAATATCACATCATCATCATACAATCATATTTATTTCACATATGATTCACATCAATCAAGCATGGCATAACTTCAAATATTTAACCAAAATAATGATTTTCAATCAACATACATCATTACATACGAATTTCACATACCAACATCCCAAATTCTTTCGAAACCTGGCTCTAACACCAACAAATGTAACCCCTTAGCCCGGCCTAAACGCCCGAACCGAACTAAGAAGATTACACGGGGAAAATCGAAGTCAACTAGTAAAAGTCAACCTCGATTGACGACTTTTTTTCCTTTTATCTTCTCTAGATGCACAATATTAACCTAATTGTCCAGCAAAACCATTAGAAAGAAACGAAACAGCGATCGGATCACTTTAAAACATGGTTATTTTAATAAAACGTTTTGTTTTAATAAAACAACGGTTTTGGTCTACGAAAATAAGAAAATAGGTTCGGGGGTCGGTTACGTGTGGGGAAAGGTTAGTACCCCTACGACCCCCAAAATTAGTACCTACTTGATTTTAAAACAATTAAAAAAAAACGAGAATTTGAAAGTTCACGAAGGTTCTATTTTATTTGCACATTAAATGAATATCAACCTATTTTAATGACCTTATCGTCTGGGAGATGAACTTTAATCACCGCCAACATTTCTGGCGCTAACCCGTCATTCCCGTTTGATAAGACACCACATTAAATTAATTTTGGTATTTCAAACAACATGGAAATTTAATTTGTTGAGCATTTTTATTTATTCTAAGTTTGATTATTAAAAAATCCTAAAATAGGTCTAAGTCTTTTATTCCTAATTAAAAGTTTAAGTTTGCTTAAGTGTGTCTTATTTTTTGTGAAGTAAAACTTTCAACAAAACACGTCTCTATCTAAGTTTTAAAACCTAGTCCTAGGTTTTAATCTATTTCTAAAGATCAAACAAGCAACTCTAATTTTCTTTTGTGTTTTTTATTATTATTTCTTTTGAAAAAAAAACCTTTATTTCTTTCTCTTTTTTACTTTTAAAATCAAGACCCCTTTTTCCATTTTAACATTTTTTAGCTTTTTTCATTTTTATTTTCTTTTTTATGTTTTTCATTTTTTTAAAAGCTTTTCTTTTTAAAAATGACTTTTTAAAATAAACCCTATTATTTTGAGAAGATTTCTCTTTAAGCTTTTTTAAAACTTTATTTTCCTAAAACTCTAAACTTTTATTTAAACCCTTTTTTTAAAAAATTATTTTCTTATTTTCTTGAAAACTTATTTCTTTTTACTTTTTCTTCTTTTTTTCTTTTAAAATCACTTAACCTACTTTACTATTGAAATTAAATTTCAAGATAAAACCCTTTTTATTTTTTATTTTTTTTGTAACTCAAGCCCCCTTCTATTATTTCCACCCATGTATTCTTATGTTTTCCTAATTAAATCCCAAACTTTAAGTTTTTTAATAAAACCACATTAACTCAAATTTATTCTTGCATTTTAATAGTAACACCTTTGAAAATTCATTTTTTATTTCTAAAGATCAAAACACTCCTAAACAACATTTTTAAAGCATGCAAATTTTTTAAAGATTAATCGAAAATTTAAAACGAAGACGTTACAAGAATCACGAAACGATTTTCCGACGTCAAGAACACAACCTAAAATCCACAAAAAACACAAACACAAACACAAAAATTCATCCAAGAAAAAACATGAAAATTACTAAAAAAACACTAAAAGGAAATATAGAAATTTTACCAAAAACGACGAACAAAGAACTGGAATATGAACTTCTCCAAATGCTCCCAATTGCTTTCGGAAAATTGCCCCCAAGCTCGAACTTCAACTCCAAAATTTCCAGCAACTCTTGAGAATGTTTTAGAATTCTTTTGTTTAGCTCTTTTTGCTTTTTCCACGTGATCAAGTGTGTGCTCAACAAAGGGGAAAAGAAGCTCAATTTATAGGGTTTTGGGTGCTTAGAAATGAAGCTAATCCTGAGACAAAATCACGAAATTTATCCTTAAAAACCATCCATTTGATATCAATAGCATTAACCCGTTAAGGATTGAGCAAAATTTCATTAAAATTGGCTCAAATTTTGGGATTTTTACCCAAGATTAAATTAGGGTTCGAACCCCTTTTTCCCCCAAATCGGCGAGCTACCGACGACGGCAAGGAGCGGGGTCAGCGGCAACAGAACCGGACGGCCGAAGCGAGTCGACCGGAACCCTTCATGGTGGCTGCCGTGGCCTAAGGACGGCAGGAGAAGGCTGGCAGTCGGCCTAGCCAATCTTCGAATTGGGGATTCGGGACACCAGCCCCGTGCACGTGACGCGCATGCGCTAGGCGCGTGGTGGCGCGGGCTGGTACCCATTTCCCCTATTGCTTGATCCAATATTGTTTCTTGATCCTTAATGCCCTAGATCCAACGGCCTTAATTAAACTTGAAAAAAAAACTAAATAAATGGGTTAGTTTGGGCCTAAAACAAAAATGGGTTCTCTTATTATATATTGGGGTGAATTTTATTGTATCATATATTTAATTTAAGTGGGCTTATTATTATTGTGCACCTTATTTAATTCAAATGGACCTTTTTGTTGCATTTTATTTTTGGGCTTTAGCTTACTAAATAATAATAATAATAATAATAACAATAATAATAATAATAATAAAAGAAATAAAAAGGGTGAAATTTAGCAATAACAGTTGCCCCTCTTCGCATATCTCTGTGCAACAGGGATAAAACAAAGACCAAAAGGCACTGATTTTCACCAATTTTCTGGTTAGCTCCATTCTCCTGTTGCCTGAACGGATATGCATGTTCTATTGTCCAGACGCCGAATAGATGAGCGGATTCCATTCTCCAAATGCCCAAATGGATAGGCTGGTTCTATTCTCCTTTTTCCATAATAGATGAGCGGATTCCATTCTCCAAACGCCCGAACGGATAAGCTAATTCTATTCTCCTTATGCTCGAATAGTTGAGATGGGTTCTATTCTCCCAAATGCCCAAATAGCTGAGCTAGGTTCCATGCTCAAACATATAGGCTGATTCTATTCTCCTTACGCTCGAATAGCTGAGCTGGATTCTATTCTCCCAAATGCCCGGATTGCTGTGATGGGTTCTATTCTCCCAAATGCTAAAACAAATAGGCGGATTCTTCTAAAAAAATTCATCCCCCTTATGCTTGAATGAATAAGCGAACAAGATTCAGAAGATTTCCTCCTCGTTATGCTTGGAAGAATAAGCAAACAGACTTCAAAAGATTTCATCCTCCTTATGCTTGGATGAATAAGAAAAACCTTGAAAGATTTCACCATCCTCATGCTTGGAAGAATAAGCAAACATTCTCTTTTCTCCTGAATGGATTGGTGAATCTTCTGAAAAATTTCATCCTCCTTATGCTTGGATGAATAAGCAAACTTCATTCTCCTTACGCCTGAACGGATAAGCGAATCTTCTGAAAAATTTCATCCTCTTTATACTTGGATGAATAAGCAAACTCCATTCTCCTTACGCCTAAACGGATAAGCGAACCTTCTGAAAATATTTCATTTTCCCTATGCTTTGATGAATAAGCGAACTCCATTCTCCTTACGCCTGAACATATAAGCGAATCTTCTGAAAAAAATTCATCCTCTTTATGCTTGGATGAATAAGCGAACTTCATTCTCTTTACGCCTGAACGAGTAGACGAATCTTCTGAAAAATTTCATCCTCCTTATGCTTGGATGAATAAGCGAACTCCATTCTCCTTATGCCTGAACGAATAGGAGAATCTTCTAAAATATTTCATCCTCCTTATGCTTGGATGAATAAGCGAACTACATTCTCATTACGCCTGAACGGATAGGCGAATCTTCTAGAAAAATTCATCCTTATTTTGCTTGGATGAATAAGAGAACTCCATTCTCCTTACGCTTGAACGGATAAGTGAATCTTCTGGAAAAAAACTCATCCTCCTTATGCTTGGATGAATAAGCGGTTTCTTTTGCTGAAATGTCCTTTGTGTACCTAGAAAATACGATATTCAATGTAATTATGATGTGCATGCCCCTAGTGATGCCTAAAACATGAATGCGTGTCTCATTTCTTTTGCTTTTTGAATTGTTTCTCAATTTTTTTTCCACATGTTTGCTCGCTCAATCCAAATAAGCAATTATACTTTTTCCATTGTATTTTTTCGACTCATAGAAAACATTTGATCTTTGCCCGCTTAATCCTGTGATCTTGTACTCCTAGCCGGTAGGACAAACTTTTTTGACTGTCAATGCTTTGCCATTCTTATTCTTCATATCTCTTTGCTTCGTCGAAAACATTCGACCTTCGTAAGCAAATGTCTCAAGATCTACTATCATTGTAGTTGATACATCCATATTGAATGAAAGGCTTCCTTGTGTGGTCTTGAAAGCTTCAAGTCTTCATATGCCCCTTATTAAGCATCTTCAATGCTTCTTGCAAATTCTCAGATTCTTGCCCCTGCAGGAGATCTTGAATTGCTTGAATGTGAAAGCTTATTTCCACCTTGAATATCTTTGAATGATGTTGGAGCTTTAATCTCTTCTTCTTACGCCTATTAATACTAAGGATCCTAAATCCTTGGTCGACGTAGACTGTCCCCAATCTGATGGCATGGTTTATTTCTCAAGTGCAATTCTATCTCTCTTCATGTTTTTGATCTTTTGCATCTTGTATGTGGATCCTTCTTGAAAACATGGCTCACTTCATACTCTTCAACGCATGTGCTTCTTCTTTTTTCTTTTTTACCTTCTCATGCAAGGCGATGCTCCTATTCGAGTTGAGGTTCAATTGTTTTCTAAAGTGATGAAAACTTTCGTTCATGGTCTCCTACAATTGAGATCAATACCAAGAAATCTTTTGCTTTTCATAAATCTATGTCAACCTACTTGTAAGATGCAATGAAAGACTAGAAATGATAGTTCAAAGAAAAAAAGTCATGGAAGATGCAAGAGAAGGCTAAAAATGGGTATTTTAAGAAAATAGTAATAGCAAACAATAGAAAAGGACAAAGTCAGATGCCCCAAAATTCATATCATGAATGATTCATGAATCCATCAATCGGATAGTGCCCCACTTTTTGGTGGCTCTGTTTTACTCACACTCTCCCCAAATTTAAATTTTCTCAGTTTTCTAATCTCAATCAGATATAAGAAGCTCGAGGTCCCTAAAGAAAGGTTAACTCAATTAGGCAGAATGTGTTTCGAAGATGAACTTCTTTTCTCAAATATTCATGTGTGATCCAAATGGTCTTTTAAGGCTTGTAATGTAGGCTAGGCTCGGCTTGCCAAAGAAAGGATATATAGGCTCAAATTCATATTTTAAGGGTGATTAAACCAAGAATCAACTTTCCTGATGAAATCTATGTTCCTCTTCTTTTATTCTTTGGATCACTTTAGACTGCCCATTTTGGGTTTTCACCCTAAAGTTCTTTTCCTTTTCTGGTACACATTTCATTTGAAGGATTTCAAATTTTCCTTCGCATATCTTCTTTCTTCATTTATTTTCCTCTTCTCTTCTCTTCTCATTTTATTTTTCTTTCCTTTTCCTTTTCCTTTTCCTTTTCCTTTCCTTTTCTTTTTCTTTTCTTTTTCCTTTTTTCTTGTTTTTTTTCTTTTTGTGTCCTTTTCATTTTCAATTTAGGACATTTACTTGTCGCGTTCCTTTACTTGCAATTTTCGTCATCCTTGCCCCCAGTGTGGGGAGTGATCCTTGGTTAGGGTTAAATCACAAAAAAAAATTTAGGCTCAAAGGGGACAACAAATGGATTTTTTCTTCTTCGTGAAAGGAAATGAAGGAATGCCAAATGTCATTTCACACACAAACATTGTTGAAGAAAAGCAGTCTTCAATTAATGGATGTTTTAAAGTTATCACTTCATTCAAGGACCCTAACAACAATGTTTGAGAGGAAAATACACTCATAATTTGTATATGGGATTTCCCCATTAATCTTGAACTCACATTTTACACCTTTATCTCAAGATTAGATTCAATAATCATTCATACAATCAATAACAAGGACTCTGTAAGGAAGATGTATGCTTGAAAAAAAATGGATGAAAAATGAAAAGAAAGGAAATGGATGAAACAAAAATATGTTTGCCACTTAAAAAATGCATCCTTAAACAAGTAAATTGACATAGAAGCCCTTACAAAAGATCCCTAATGCTCGCGGGAAAAAGCAAAAGGGTTGGTTCTAAGCATGATCCCTACCGCCTAGAGCAAATTAAGCATTATTCCATGAAAGCACGAATTCCAGTCAATCTTGTCTCCATCGACTTCGTGACAAAACTCTAAACGCGTTCGTCATCTTCTTCTCTCTCGAGTCTTCCACTTCTGATGGCTGCCAATATCAACTCCCCATTCATGACCATGTCTGCAAAACCTTCGGTGGCATGATTTAACATGTAGTCATAGAAAGGTCCATTTAAAATCTCCACAAACATTGGAGTAACCTCGTTTTCTGATAGTGGAGGTTGAACTTGGGCTGCCACATCTCGCCATATCTGGGCGTATTGCGGAAGCTCTCATTGGGCTTTTGTTCCATATTCTACAGTGCGATCTTGCTTGGGGCCATGTCTGTTACATACTTGTACAGTTTGAGAAAAGCTTTTGACAGATCTATCCAAGTGCGTATGTTGACCCGACTTAGTTGAGCATACCATCGGATAGCAGTTTGAAATAGTGGATCAGCAACTTCTCGTTTTCTAAATGCGGTGACATTTTTCGGCAGTACATAGTCAAGTGTGCCAATGAGCATGTAGTTCCATTATACTTTTCAAAGTCAGGGGCCTTGAACTTTGGAGGAGCCACCAAGTCAGAAACTAGACTCAAATTTCTAGCATCTCTGCCACCATAAATGCTTCCTTCTTGATCAGATTTAATCATTTCCACAAGCTTCTTGTAGCGGTCTTCCCATTTCTTCTCAACCTTTCCCTTGTCAGTTTCTCATTGAGGTCAGGCATCTCGCGCCTGCGAACCTCATCGGTGTTGTCTTTAGTACGGACATAAGATTTGACTTTACGTGAAGCCACTTCCTTTTGTATCCTTGAATGTACGAAAGACATCCTGGGAAAAGTGTTGGTGTCTTCTCTCACTTCTGGGTTGTTGAACCCAAACATGGCTGTGATTTGGTTGACTATTTTTTGGTGTGATAACTCAATCTCTTTCTTCAGATCATTTTCCATTTTCTCAAGCTTATCATGGATGCTCTTCTGATTTGTTTCCAGAGTTGTAAATCTTTCCTCAGTGTTCATGGCTCGAGTTGTGTTTGTGCGGGATCGTTACTACTTAAATGGAATTTTCCAAAATTAATATTTTTATTATACATGTATGAATGCAATGATTGAAACATTATTTAATGTGAACAAACAAAAAACAAATGAAAGATAGAAATTTTACCAAAACGACGAACGAAGAAATCGAATATGAACTTCTCGAAATGCTCCCAATTGCTTCTAGAAAATTTCCCCCAAGCTCGAACTTCAACTCCAAAATTTCCAGCAACTCTTGAGAATGTTTTAACAATTTTTCAGAATTATTTTTTTAGCTCTTTTTGCTTTTTCCAAGTGATCAAGTGTGTGTTCAACAAAGGGGGAAAAGCTCAGTTTATAGGGTTATGGGTGCTTAGAAATCAAGCTAATCCGGACAAAAAATCACGAAATCCATCCCTAAAAATCATACATCTGATATCAATAGCATTGACCCGTTGAGAATTGAGCAAAATTTCATCCAAATTGGCTCAAATTTTGGAATTTTTGCCCCAAGATTAAATTAGGGTTTGAACCCCTTTTCCCCCCAAATCGACGAGCTACCGGCGACGACAAGGAGCGGGGTCGGCGGCAACAGAACCGGACGACCGAGTCGAGTCGATCGACACCCTTCACGGTAGCCGCCGTGGCCTGGGGACGGAGGGAGAAGGCTGACAATCAGCCCTGCCAGTCTTCGAATTGGGGATTTGGGACACTAGCCTCGTGCGCGTGACACGCACGCACCAGGCGTGTGGTGGCGCGGGCTGGTACCCATTTCCTCCCTTTTTGCTTGATCCAATCTGCTCCCTTGATCCTTAATGCCCTAGATCCAACGACCTTAATTAAACTTGAAAAAAATTATATAAATTGGTTAGTTTGGGCCTAAAACAAAAATGAGTTCTCTTATTATATTTTGGGGTAGATTTTATTGTATCATATATTTAATTTAAGTGGGCTTATTATTTTTATTATTGTGCACCTTATTTAATTCAAATGGACCTTTTTTGTTGCATTTTAATTTTGGGCTTTAGCTTACTAAATAATAATAATAATAATAATAATAAAAGAAATAAAAAAGGGTGAACATTTTGTGACAACCCAAAAATTTAACTCCAACTCAACCTTCCCCCAAAGAGAGACTTCTTCCCCAAATAGGGTTTTCACATGTAACCACCTATAAAGGAGGGCTTGGCCAAATTGGAAGACAACAAGGAGAGATTAGGATATTTAGATATTATTTTTGTGTTTTCTTATTCACATTATGTTATAAACTTTTCTTAGGGTTAAGATTGTTATGTTTAGTAGTTGTGAGTAGGGTTGTAATTAGTAAAAGTTTTTAATGCAAATTGAATTCAAGGTTTGTTTATTCCATATTATTTATCTTTGTTTGCAATAAAATCGAGAGATCTTTGTGAGCACATCCATTTGTTTCAATTCTAGAGAGTTAAAACTCAAGAAAGGGATAAACATGATTTCCTCTAATTAAGGCGAAAATCAACTTAGCTTAGAGATAAGTTTAGGTTTGAGGCGGCTAAGAAGGAACGTGGAAAGGTTGTCGTTCAATCTAGGCTTACGCCGAGAGGAATTGTCAAAGAGTGGGCATCAACAATATTCAAACTTAGTGATAAGTCGGAATCAATTTAGGACGTTCTGCCGAACCATGAAGGCCCGCCGAATTCCCCATCGTGGCAGTGTTCGATCTGTCACCCGCCGTGGCGGCGTTATCGACTTTGCATCACAAGACTTTTTCGAAGTTCAATGCAGTTTCACACTACGACGTAACTCAATCAGACCCATCTTCTTATTCTGATTACTCAATCTTTTTATTATTCAATTACTTTAGTTTATGCAACTTTCACAACCAACTCAAATCAATTGTGTTTTTACTTTTCTCTGTGCAGGATATTAATCTTGAAGTAGCCATCCAGTCCCTGAGGAGACAATAATCTTTTATACTATAACTTAACAGAAGTGTACACTTGCACTAGATTTAGAGAACTCCTTTACGCTCTACAATAATATTCACAAAACAGCCTTTTAAACTCAAGAGGGCCACTATGAGTTCTTCGTGGTGCCATTTGGGCTCACTAATGCTCTTGCAACCTTTCAAGGGTTAATGAATAAGATATCTAAGAAGTTTTGAGTAAATCAATTTTAGTTTTCTTCGACGATAACCTAGTATATTCAGTGGATTGGGAGACACACATGGGGCATCTTAAGGAGGTTTTATAACAGTTAAGGGAACATCAACTTTATGCGAAAAAGAGCAAATATTTTGGAGTAGTTGAAGTAGATTATTTAAGGTATGTCATTTCTATTGGGATGAGAGCAATGGATAGTTCGAAAGTAGAATGTATTTTGAATTGGATAGCTCCAAGTTCAATGAGAGATCTTATAGGATTTTTGGGATTGTCAGTATATTACTAGAGATACATTAAAGGGTATATTTGCATAGCTCGACCATTGACTGACCTATTGAAGAAAGGAGCATGGGGTGGACTGAAGAAGACGAAAATGCTTTTATAAAGCTGAAAAATACCATCAATGCTGCTCTTATATTGAATTTACCAGATTTTAACACAAAGTTTGTGGTGGAAATAGATGCATCTAAAATGGATGTTGGAGCTGTCTTGGTTCAAAATGGCAAACCATTGGCATTTTTTAGTAGAGGCTTGGGAATTCGACACCAAGGACTATCGGTGTAAGAAAAGGAAATGTTGGCAATCCTCATGGATGTGAAGATATGGTCACCTTACTTTGTTGGAAGGTATTTTAAGATCAAAATTGATCACCAAAGCCTAAAATTCCTTGGTGAAAATCAGGCCACGACACCTTTCTCAATAAAAATGGGTGGCAAAGATGATTAGATATGATTATGAGGTTAGTTATCGAAAGGGAATCCATAATGTAGTGGTCGATGCACTTTCCAAGAAACCAAGAATGGCTAATTTCCAAACCATGACAATTAGTAGTGTTTCTACTGATATTTTGAGTAAAGTGGCAGAAACATGGAGCAGAGGCAAGAACTACAAAAGATCATTAAGGATTTGAATAGTGGTTCTCACAGGCATTCAAAATATAGTTGGCATGGGGGAAAGTTAATAAGAAAAGGGAAGTTGGTGGTGGGTGACAATCAAGAACTCAAGAAAAATCTGATGAGTTTCTTTCACAGTAGTGCAAAGGGAGGATACTCAGGTGCTCATGCTACCACAAAGAGAATCACGACTATTTTTTATTGGAATGGCCTCAAGAATGAAGTTAAAAATATGGCCAGAAAGTGTGGAGTTTGCTAGTGTAATAAAGAGGATTTAAGGCATCTGAAAGGATTTTTACAACCATTACCAATTCCCGAAGCAACCTGGTCATCTGTCAGTATGGACTTTATTGATAGAATCTCTAATTCTAGAAGAAAATACTCGATTATGGCGGTGGCCGATAGGTTAACAAAATATGCACATTTTGTGGCTATTGCTCACCCATTTACAGCCAATAACGTGGAACGGGAATTTTTGGAGAACATCTTTAAGTTACATGGGATGCTAAACAATATGGTGTGCGATAGAGATAAAAAATTTATGAGCATTTTTTAAAGGAACTTTTTAAGAAATTTGGTGTATCTGTGACCCCTTCTACTACATATCATCGTGAAACGGATGGCCAAACCAAACGTGTGAACAAGTGTTTGAAGAGATATTTAAGGTGTATGACTGGTGAAAAGGCAGGGGATTGGGGAGAGTGGTTGCACTTGGCCAAATGGTGGTATAATTCTTCTTATCATACTACCAGCCAAAGTTCTCCCTACCAAGCTTTATATGGGCAGCCTCCTCTAGTACACTTACCTTATATAGTTGAAGAATTCTTAGTGGTAGTTGTTAAACGAAGCTTGCAGCTAAGGGAGGCAGCCATCTCAATGTTGAAATTTCATCTAAGGCGAGTCCATGAGAGAATGAAGCAGCATGCCGATAGAAAAGGGACTGAATGTGAGTTTCAAGTAGGGAGAAATGGTGTACTCGAAAATACAGACATATAGACAAACAATCAGTGAAGACCTGACCGTGCCAAAAACTTGCCGCAAGTGGTTTGGACCATTTGAGATTGTGGAGAAGGTGGGCAGTGTTGCTTACAGATTGAAGTTACCAGTTGATTTGAAGGTACACCCTGTTTTTCACGTGTCACATCTGAAGAAACATGCGGGGCCTGATAAACGTCAAGATGAACTGCCTATTATTGAACCAGATGGGGCCATAAGCAAGGAACCAACACAAATTTTGGATTAACAAATTGGTAAGAGAAGGGATAGAGCAGTGACTGAAGTTTTGGTTGAATGGACCAACTCGTTTTCGGAAGATGCAACTTGGGAGGTGTTGTATAAGCTACAGAAGCAGTTCTCAATTTGTAATCCTTGAGGACAAGGATTAAATTGAAGGAATGAGCATTGTAAAGGGGCTAAATGAGGAGGGACTGCTCGTTATGCAGTTTGAATTTTCTGTTTGAGTTATTTAATCTTGTTTTAGCCGTTGTAATGAGCAGTGGTCATGATAATGAAACGCTACACATTAGGAGTTCTTGTCCATAAATAAAACAAACTATTTTTGTTGTTAGGGTTAAAGGGGGTGTTTTTGCTATTGTTGAACTTATTGAATATTTTGGAATGAAATTTTCTCGCCTCTGAAAATTTCTTATTTCTCTCCTCATCCACTCTTGATCTTCTGTTTCTCATCTCAAATATTTCTTTTCTAGTTTGTATCATTACAATTTGTAATACTAAGAATCAGATTGAGAATTATAAGGGATGAGAAACAGACTAACGTAAGATGAGAAGTGTTAAGTGTGTAAAAGTTCTATATTTACACCCATTTTTTATGACAATTATTACTAAATCTACACCAATTTGAATTGCATTGCAGCCCTTTTTGCATAAAACACTGAATTTCATGTTTAAAGCTGATTGATCTTTATATTCGTGTTATTTGGTGGAAAAAGGTACTGCTGGTATCTGTTTTGTACATTCCGCAGGTGATGCCCTGGCGGGTGATGCCCGGGTGGGCGATGCCGTGGCGACAGTTCTACGCCGTGCGGCCAGTGAAGGAAAAGGAAGAAACGGTCCAGAATCATCTCCTCATGGTCAATATCTAAGCCAGCTTCTAGTGAGGGAAGCAAAACCAAGAAAGCAAAACAAGGCTAAGACCTTTGTCGAGCCAGCAAATTTTTCCGTCATGGCAGCAACCATCCAGATTCGACAATGGCAAAAATATGCAAAGTGGTACGCGTTTTGAAGAGCATAAAAGCCAAATTTTTCTACGTACTTTGCATGAAAATTAGACCACGGGAAGACCATGAAAAGGCCAGAGGAAAGTCAAGGGTGAATCCCATGCCAAAAAGAAGAACTTCAAGGAAGGAAGATTTGAGGCCCAAAAAGATAGATTTTCTTTTAATGTAATTTAATTCCAACCTTACTTCCTCCCCAAGTAGAACTTGATCTAGCCTTCACCTATAAATAAGAAGGCCAAACCACCAAATTAGAGGAGTCGAGTATTGAGAGGTAGAGAGACTAGGGTTTTGTCGAGCATTCATCTAATTCTTAGGCTATGGTTATTTTTTTAAGTAATTGTGGGAGAACAATTGTATTTTGTTTGAAGTTTTTAATGTAATTTTGTAACACCCGGGTCTAGGGGTCGGATGTTAAGTGTTTGAATCGGGTTCGATTTGTGGGCTCGTTTTAATTTAATTTGGGCTTGATTTTAATTAAAAAGGGTCATGAGTTTTCATTAAGGGCAAAAACATAATTTTTAAAATAAATGAAAAGGATGAGTAAGAAGGGGACATTTTGAAGAGTCTTCATTTCTTCTTCCTTCAAATTTTTCACGACATAACCTCCCCCTTACCCCCAAATCATTGTTCCATCAATTTCCTTCACCATTTCAAGTGATTTCATCGAGGTAAGAACTTTTTTTACTTCTCCTCGTCGTTCTTAACATTTCCATGGTTTTAGATTCTAATAAACACCATTTTTATAGTTCTTCAAGTTTTCAAAATTTAAGAAAAAGGAGGAAGCTTTGATATGTTTTTATGTGGGTTTTGATTTGCAAATTTAATTTATGTTTTAATCTTACCCTAAAGAGCATTATATATGAAAATAGTGGGGTTTTGATGAAAATCCCAAAATGGGTTTTTGTGGGTGTTTTAAAGGGTTGAAGACTTGGGTTTTTAAGGTAGTTTGGTATAGGAGAGTGGGGCTGATGATATAGTGAGGCTTGAGGTTTGTTTTGAAGGTGTTTAATGATGATTTGGGTGCTGAGATCAATGGATTTCTGCTGGGTTATGTGTGAGTACGAAAATGAGGATATTGGGTTAGTTCATGTCTTGGAAATGTAGTGAATGGTCTTGTGGTAGTAATCTGATTTGTGACAGTGGTTTTGTGAATGATTGGTTGAGTAATATGTTGTTTTTGATTTATTAGAATCAAGGGAAATCGTTGGAGAAGCTTCGGGCTTTATTCCGGGAAATTTGGAGGCCTGATCGGCTTTCTCGGTTTGCTTAAGGGTGTTCGGTGAGTGGATTATTCAGAATGGTTTTAAATTGTTTCAAGTGTGTGGTTGAGGTGTTAGATTGTGCTTGGTAGGCCAATCTAGTTTGGAGATTAAGTTGGTAGATTAATCTCTTGGTTGCCTTTATGATTTTTTACTTAATGTGCATAATTGTGGACTTGTGTAGTATGTGTTCGTTATGCATGTTGATATATATTGATGTTGCAAGTTGGTGACGAACATGTTGTGTTGCATGATCGTGGAAACATGGTGAGACTTGTTTAGTATAATTGGCACTAGTTATAATTATCGGATATAAACGATCGATCATTAGGATGAGTGTGCACACGGTAAGAGTCAAATTCGCGCGTGGCCTTGGTGACGTGTAGTCATCAAGGAGGAGTACGATAAGGTAATATTCCACCGGAAAATGTTAGCATGTGATGATGAGTGTAATCCCATCCATGAGTGAGAACAGTGATGTGTGTAATCCCACCGGAAGGTAATTGTTGTTGAGTACTTTGGGGCGGAAATCCCAACGGAAGTTATCTGCATATCCGAGTAGTATATAGTTGCCTATATACTTTTTCATGTGTGGTTGTTGTGTAAGATATTTGTTGTATCTTTGTTTAGCATAACATGAGGTAAGATGCCATGTTTATGCATTCTCTTAACGTTTGGCTATGTTGCTATGTTAGCATAAATGTATGCCTTGTTAATGTCTTAAGGATATCATGCTTTGAACCCTGCGTTGTCGTTGTTTTGTTTAGGGCTCCCTCACTAAGCTTCTATTTACGCTCTCATTTTCGGCAATGCAGATCACTAGTGTGGAGTTAGCAACGAGCAAGGAAATGGCGTCCAAGCGCGTTTATGGTTGCTCAAGTATGGTTTTAGTAAATAATTTAGTAGTTAACAATTGGGATGCTACGTTTTGTAGGAGCGTGTATCTAGACTCCTATGTGTTGGCTTTATGTTGTTAATGCTTTTTGTTGTGGACTTGTAAACCATGTTTACGTGATGTCTAAGTGTTTGCATTGAAGGCTTATAACCATGTTTATGTTATGTGATGTGGATGTATGTTTCTTGAATGAATGGCCTTGTTATGCATGCTTTATGGTTGATCATGCTTGTGGTAGGATGAAATGCATCTAGATTATGAGTATGATTGCTGATTCATGATTCTTGTTGTTTTAGGGTATGTTTGGGAACATTTGGAGATTCAGAAAACTGTTTCCAGGGTCACACAGAGTCTAGGCATTTCGAAACTCTCGTGGTTGTTTTGGAACGGGTGTAGCTCTAGGGATACTCGTATCGGAACGAGGGTGGTGCCGTTTGATACGATTTGACGCTGTGAGTTCCCGTTTCGGTACACGTTTCGATACGGTTTGCCTCTTTGAGTGCCCGATTCGGAACCTGTTCCGGAACGTTTTGTTACTGGGGACCCTTGTACCGAAACGGAGTGGACCGTATCGGTACGGCCTGGTCTGGCTTTTGAACTGGAGCTCGCGTATCAAAACGGGCAAGCCTGTTTTGAAACGCAAGCTTGTATTTGGGCTTTTTAGAATCTTCAAAGGTTCTTGGATGTCGGTTTTAGTCTCGTTGGTTGTATGCTTCCTTGTTAAGCTTATATGCATCGTTTATGAATTGTTTGGGTTTCCAATGCAAGCAATCGGACTAATATGTCTCTTGGTAAATTTAATTTATCTTACGTTCTGCTTGTATCTTTTCGTATTGTTTTTCGCTGTCGTTTCACGCATAGGACTAAATGATACATTTAGACAAGATAATTAAATGAAAAGTTTTCTAGGGTTGTTAATCTGAGTGGAACCTTAACGGGTTTTTCTTCGGTTTTCCCCGTGTAACCTGCTCGGACCTGTCTGTCGCCTAACCCGGGACAAGTGGGTTACAAATTTTTTTTGAGGTTTGCTTATTATTGGAGTTGATTTTATTCTTGCAATCGAATCGGGAGAGGGTATTGCGAGTTATCTATTTGTTTAGCATCGGGAGAGTTAAACTCAATAAACGAATGAGCATGGTTTTCATCCCAACGATGAAAGGTAACTCGGCTTAGGGATAAGTTGGAGTTTCAACGGCTAAAAAGAACATGGGATTGGTTGGTGTTCGATCTTGGTTCACGCCGGGAGGTATTAGCAAGAGTTGTGCATCAACTTTTTTCCATCTTACGGATAAGAAGAAACCACTGAAGGACGTTCTACCAAACCTCAAGCTACTACCCGCCAAGGCATCAAGGGATTGCCGCCGCAGCGGGTACCTGATTTCCTCTCTGTCGAGAAAGCAGCAAGAGATGTTTTCAAGATAGATTGGTGTCGTTGCATTAAGACTGAAGACAAGATCAATTGGATTTCACACTACGACGCAACTTAACCCGACCTACTATTCTCTTTCTTATTCGATCTATATATCTTTTATTTTAATTGCTTTCTTTAGTTTAATTGAACTTTCAAAACAAACCCCCTTACTTGTGTTTTTAATTTTACCTGTGCAAGAAATTCAACTCTTGAAGTCGAGAAATTATATCATGGGTGATTCCTACCACATCATCCATAAGACCAACCAATAGAAACCACCCACTTCATCATTATTTTCTATGTCATTAATCTAATAATAGAATAACTTCCAAAAAATAGTTTTTAAAATGACATGGAAAAACTTTAGTGAAGATTCATTGGTTGGAAAAATGACATGGAAAAATCATGGTGAAGTGGGTGGTTTCCATTGGTTGGTCCAATGGATGATGTAGTGGGAATCACCCATAATATAGGTTTTCCTTGAAGTGGCATCCAATCCCTGTGAAGACGATATCTTTTATACTATAACTTGGCAGCAGTGTACACTTGCACTCGATTTAGAGG
The DNA here is from genome assembly GCA_958450335.1 of Hibiscus tridactylites. Classification (NCBI taxonomy): domain Eukaryota; kingdom Viridiplantae; phylum Streptophyta; class Magnoliopsida; order Malvales; family Malvaceae; genus Hibiscus; species Hibiscus tridactylites. The sequence goes on along the minus strand of OY288279.1, from coordinate 53,309,655 downwards.
ACTCCTTTACGCTCTGCAATTTTTGGCGTTGTTGCTGGGGATTGGCAATAGCGACTTTGTTTTTATTTTTCTTCACTTATCTTTATTTTCTTGCATTATTTTATTCAGTTTTTCTTTTGTTAAAAAAATTCAGGTGCAATACAAGTTCAAAGGCATTAACATGTCAAGAAAAACCACTCGAGAGTTGATGTTGGAAAATTCTTGTAATTTTTGTGAAGGAAGTCACGTGTTCGAAAGTTTCCATCGTCTTTTCGGTGAATACATAGACAAACCAAGATGGAACAAACATCAAGATTCTTCATGGTACAATCAACACACTTAAATTTTTTCCTACCATGACAATTTTGCCGCCAGAGCAGCAGACATGCCCTGACAATGTAGTCCTCCTCAAGAGCAATTAAAATCCTTGGAAGACACGCTTCAAACTTTCATTGCATTCACCTTGTGAGGTATTAGAGGTAGGTGTTAGTGTTACTAGTTCCTTCGGGGATACAGTAGTGGTTAGGAAGATGTACAGAAAGTGTTCGTTAATGGTTCAGGGGCACATATTTCTAGTGGACATGATGGAGTTACCGTTCTATGGCTTCAATGTGATTTTGGGTATGGACTGGCTTACAGAAAATAGAGCTAGGATAGATTTCGAAACGAAGAGAGTCTTCTTCAAGCTTGCGGATGACTATGAGATTGTAGTAGTGGGTGAAAATGTGAAGTTCTTATCGAATATTGTTTTAGCCTTAGAGGCTCAGAGATTAGTTGGGTTTGGTTGTGAGGCGTACTTGGCCTACGTGATGAATCCGAACATGAATGAAGTTAGACCTCAGGATATTAGGACAGTGTGTGATTTTCTGAGTGTGTTTCCGAAAGAATTGCCCAGTTTACCGCTCGATAGAGAGATAGAGTTTACTATAGAAACATATTCGAATTCTACTCCTTTTTCGATTGCTCCGTACCGTATGGCACTGAAAGAGTTGAAGACTCAATTACAAGAGTTTTCAGATAGAGGTTTTATCTGTCCGAGTTCTTCGCCTTGGGTGCTCCGGTATTGTTTGTGAAGAAGAAAGACAGTAGTATAAGAATGTGCATTGATTATAGAAAGTTGAATCAGTTGACAGTGAAGAACAAGTATCCCTTGCCGCGTATCGATGACTTGTTCGATCAGTTGAGAGGGGCATCCGTCTTTTCAAATATTGACTTGAGATCTGGTTATTACCAGTTGTAGGTGAAAGAGGTTGATGTACCGAAGACAACTTTTAGGACTAGATATGGTCACTACGAGTTCTTGGTCATGTTGTTTAGGTTGAAAAACGCATCGGCTGCTTTCATGGACATGATGGACAAAATCTTCCATCAATACTTAGATTAGTTTGTGGTTGTATTCATAGATGACATATTGGTGTATTCGAGTACCGAGGAAGATCGTGATCGGCACTTGAGGTTAGTTTTGCAAACTTTGCTAGACAACCAGTTGTACGCTAAGTTGAGTAAGCGTGAGTTCTAGATTCGAGAAGTAGTCTTCCTAGGACATATAGTGTCAACCGAGGGGATTAGAGTTGCCCCGAAGAAGATAGAAGCTATTGTTGAGTGGAAGCAACCGAAATCTGTGACAGAGATTCGTAGTTTCTTAGGCTTAGCGGGATACTATAGGAGGTTTGTGGATGCTTTTTCGAAGATAGCTGCTCATTTGACAAAATTGCTTCAGAAGAGTGTTCAGTTTGAGTGGTCAGATGCGAGACAGCAAGCCTTTGAGAAATTGAAAGAAACTTTTACCAATGCACCGATTTTGATTCAGCCAGAGTCGAGGAAAGATTATGTGATCTACAGTGATGTTTCATATGTAGGTTTAGGTTGTGTGCTCATGCAAGACGGAATAGTTGTGGCTTATGCCTCGAGACAATTGAAGACTCACGAGCGTAATTATCCGACACACGACATAGAGCTAGCCGCAGTTGTGTTTGCCTTGAAGATTTGGAGACATTACTTGTATGGTGAGAAATGCACAGTGTATACAGATCACAAGAGCCTGAAGCATATAATGACACAACGAGAGTTGAAACTTTTACAGCGTAGGTGGCTAGAGTTGCTTAAGGACTATGATCTCACGATTGAGTACAATCCGGGTAAAGCCAATGTAGTGGCAGATGCTTTGAGTATGAAGGTAGCCGTTGAGTTGAGAGTCATGTTTGCTAGTTTGACCTTGTCCAGTGATGGTGGTCTAGTGACCGAGCTTCAGGTTATACCTACCTTAGGCTAGTTGATTAGAGAGAAACAATTGTTAGATAGATCTTTGGCATCTCACGTGCAAGATATAGCCGAGGATAGACCATCGGACTATAGTTTCAATGTTGATGGTGTTGGGTCACGTCGGCTCGCCCCGTGGCGCAGCGAAAAAATTAATCCGACGTAATCCAGGCAGGATCCATGTACAAGAATGAATTTGGGGTGAAAAGATGAAGAGTTACCTTTTAAAACTCTGGAAACTGGAAAACCGACGATATTTCGGAATAACCACGTTAAGTAAAACCAGAATCGCCACAGGTTCGCAATGACCTCTACGAAGTCCACCCGAACAAAACGAACAAAGTTTCCGCCTCCCTAACACTTAGGGATAAATTTCGACAGGTTTGAACACCTTCCAGGGAGAAGTCGAAATCCCTCCAGGGATTCCCGAGGGAGTCTGAAATCGACCAGGGGTTCAACCGGGACTTAGATTCGAACTAGGGAATCGCCAGGAATTTTCCAGGGGGCAAGAGGAACACCAGAAAAATATCGAATAGCTTCTCAGAAGAAATATGGGACTTGTCGAAAATTCCATAGGGAAATTCCAGGGATATGTCGAAATTTTTAAGGATGAATAGGGATGAATTGGTTGCTAGCCCTTGTCCCTTTAAATAGTGTTTAGAGACTTAATTCTAGTTGAATACCTTAAATCCATGTTTAACCAAAATTCATAGAATCTAATTCTACTTGAAATTGGTTTATATTAAATATACAATGTATTTAATAATATTAAATGAAATATATATATTTAATTATGTAGAATATTATTCTACATAAAACATGGATTTAAATATAAATTATATTTAATCAAAAAATATATATTTTTATTATATAGAAGCTCATTCTATCTTTACTTGGATTGAAATATATTTAAATATATATTTTTGATTATGTAGAATCTAATTCTACATAAACTTGGAATTAAATATACATTATATAAATTTCAAATATATATTTAAATTTCTAGAATCGTATTCTATAATATTTAAGTCTCTAAATATTTTCCATACTGTAAATAATATCTGATAAATACATTATTTATCGAATATTATCCTTTTTTAAGGGAGTTGCCGATTTCCCCTATCCCATAGGGGATTTTCGCCAACCTCCCTAAAATAGGTAGTATGGTTTCCATTTTTGTTCGTTTTATTCAAAGGGTGTGACCCTTGTAGGTTCATGCAACGTTAGCAGCAAAATTAGAACTGTTCTAATTTTACAAACAATGAGTGGCATCTAACAATACACCGTTGCTACCTAAGTTGCATGAAGTCATGGTTTGACTTTCCTAATTCCTGAATAAACTTTCTTTATGTATTTTATCCTTTTGTCCTTTATATCTTACATGAACACAAGTCATGGGTTAGTCACACTTGCGTTGTCCATCTAGTGTTTCTTGATGTCTTGAGTAGATTATAAATGAATCTCTATGATATCTCATATCATAATATTCGAGCATGGCCATGCATTTTCTAATCTCACTCAATCAAGTGGCCGAAGATATTTCTCCCATTATGTAGGAGGGACAAATCCTTTCTTGATCAACTATATTTCACTACATAGGTCATCACATATCCAATCATCTGTCTTTATAATGTAGTTAGTTACGACACACGTTTGACTATGTCAAAATACGTAAATCTTTATGTTGAAATCACGTTGATCTCAAGTCTGAGGATTATACATATGTTTATCATGAGCAATGTTGTGACTGTCACATAATTACCCAAGAAACATGCTCATAGCGGGTCAATCCAGTATGTTGTTCTCTAACAAATACTTATGTGTTGATTTTGACATTTCTATGTGTTGATTTTGACATTCCTTTATTTGATTCCATAATCATGGTATGTAACTGCTTGCAAGTGAGATTAAGATGGATTAAACATAGCTACAAGGAAGATGCTTTATCATAGTCTATACTATGAAGTTTTGTCGAAAACATTTAGCGACGAATCATCATTTGTATGTTTTATCATCCATGTCGGTTTTTCCTTTTTGAAAAACTCATCCATGTCGGTTTTTCCTTTTTGAAAAACTCATCCATACCTATTAGGTTTTACCCTTTTAGGTAACCAAAGTCTATACATGGTTTTAGACATGGATTCCATCTCATATCTCATGGCTCTTAGCCATTTCTCGAATTTTGGGCTCACCATTGCTTTCTGATAAGACCTAGTCTTTATCTTGATCCGAAAAGAAGAGTGTTTCCATGTACGGATAGTGAGAAATCCATATTTCTCGAGTATATGGTATTTTCTTAAGGATCAACACAATGGTTGTGTTTTGTTCCAATGTTCCTTGATCATTTGTGGAACATTCTCAATCTTTGGTTCATAAATTTGTTGTCTAAAATTTCTTCAAAATCCAAATTCCATTTTTTTTCTTTTGTGAGAGGTAATCTCTTTCCAGAGAAACTCTCGTTTGAGCAACAAACATTTTGTTCTTGTTGAAAAATGAAATCCCTTAGTGATAAGTATTCTCTTTCGAGATAAACTATCGTTTGAGAAATAAATATTTTGTTCTCGTTAAAGTTGAAGAAATAATATCCCTTTCTGAGAATTAATCACTTTCAAGATAAACTGTCGTTTGAGAAACAAACACTTTGTTCTCGTTAGGATAAACAACAAACAGAGTTTTTAAGGTTCGAACTTTGTAAACATTTTAACATGTAAGTTTTGTAACCTTAAAACTTCAAAGGTATTCTAGAACAATTCTTAGTCCATATCTTATATGGCATTTTTGAACCAAGTTTAAAAAAAACACGATTAAGCATGAGAGTTGTTTTTCTACTTTGTAAAGAAGTCAAAAATGACTTGTTCTGAATCAAAACATGTCTAACATATTTGATTCTCTTTCAAAGACTTTTCGTTCCACTTGTGGGATTTAATTATGGGACAATCCCATATTCTTTTAAAGTTCATTAAACTTTAAGTATTCTTGAATTTGATCTCATCAAATTACCTTAATACTTTTAACGAGTTTGAGATTAGTCATTTGTTTTATTTATCTTATAAATATTATTGATTTGATTAGTTTAAAGATCATTGATTCGTTGTGCCATAAGAGATTGAAAGAATAACATTTATTTAAATAATCTCAAAATTAAAATATCTTGTCCTTACAAGATAACTAAAACTTAGGCACAAAATAATAATCTTAAAACTAAAATAAATCTATTTAAGCAAAAACACATGTCCTAATGGATGATGTAGCAACTCTTGCTTTATTTCTATTCGCAGGTCCATGTCTATTCTGATGCCTTCTCTTTAGAAGCCTATGAGGTTGATGCCTCACTCATTTTTGCTTTCTTGACTTCTTGTAGGTGTGTGGGGCAGTTTTTCTTCCAATGTCCGGTCTTGCCGCAATGGAAACATTTTCCATCCTTCTTGATTCCCTTCTTAGGTTTCAATGCCTCCTTTCCATCGGTTTTGGTCTTACCATCACCTTTAGACTTTGTTGTCGATTTACCTTTCTTCTTGCCCTTGCGGACCATCAGAATAGGTTTAGGTCCAACATTCTTCAAGTTGATTTCAGCAGTTCTCAACATGCCAAGCAACTGTGGCAGCGTCTTGTTGATTTCATTCATATTGAAATTAAGGACGAACTGATTGAAACTATCCGACAACGATTGCATAATGACATCAGTAGCTAATTCTTCTTTCAGCGGAAAGCTGAGCTTCTCCAACGTTTGGATGTAGCCCATCATTTTGATGACGTGAGCTCTTACGGGAGATCCCTCACTCATCTTGCATTGAAACAGAGCTTTAGAGGTCTCGTACCTCTCTTGACAAGCTTGCCCTTCATAAATCTCATTGAGATTTTGAATCATATCATAAGCTACCATGTCCTCATGTTGCTTCCTAAGCTTAGGGGTCATGGAGGCAAGCATAAGACAACCGACATCCAGCATGTCGTCCATATGTTTCTTAAACTTGTCTTTGTCAGCTTTGGAAGCAGTGGCAACCGGTTCATCAGGAACAGGTTCTTCAATGACATATTCCTTCCTTTCATGTTTCAGAACAATTCTCAAATTGCGGAACCAGTCAAGGAAGTTTATGCCATTGAACTTATCCTTCTCAAGGATAGATCGCAGAGATAGAGTATTATTTTCCATTAATTCTACAACAAAGAAAATATGCTTAATAAGTTTTACTAAAATTTAAAATTTATAGATATGTCTTTACTATAAATTTACTCCCTCTATTTTATTCAAAATTAAAAACCCTCTAGTTTTAATTTCGGAAAACGTTTTGATAGTTTTCTAGTGAGTGAGGATCCGTATTTCACCATTCCTAAATCAGCTTTGGCCAGTCTTTCAGGAAATGGTTATTTAGGTAAGTAACACCTTACTAAGTACATCTCATGTAATTCCTCATCTTTTGGCGAACAACTCTTGTTCTTTAAATCATCTTATGATTAACCAAAACTTTAACCACTAGGTTTTCTAATCTTATTAGAACAACCCATATAAGTCAATACCAATATCTCAACCGGCGAATATCACTAGCTTATTCTCCACGTTTAACTAAGATAGATAAATGTTACATTGCTTTGGCAAAGCTCACATTATATCGATCGAAGCTTTAACGAGGGTAAATATTGGATGGTTAAAACATACTTAGAATTATAGTGAGGGATTTACTTAATTATCTCATCATTTTAACATTGATCCTATCAATAGAACTATGTTCAATCATGCTTATAAAACATCCATCGCATCACATACAAGGTAAATATAAGCGGTAAATAAATATGCAATGATTATAGCCCTTCTGAACCTAAGGTGACCCGTTCCAAGCCAATGGGAGGACCATTCTACTGAAGATAGAATCTGCTTCTGAAACGCCCGGTCCACCAGCGAAGGCCCACCATGTTGCTACCTTGGTCCTTGCTTTATCTCCATGAGTATTTACAATTTTCAGAAACTCGCGTTACATGCGAGGGAGTGAGATGAGAAGTACAACAGAAGATAGAGAAAGGCACGACACGCAGGCCATATTTATAAAAACCAAAACTATAAAGGCTATGGGCTATAGCCATGCAAAACAAACACCGTGCAATCAAACATGCATTTCAAACATCATGCGAACAAAGTAACGACGTGTTTACGGAGTTTTAAACTGATTATCCCTATGTTGCAGCTGATGGGCTAAAGAAGGATCACGAGGTTTCATAAACCATTTGCGTTAACGAACAAATGCACCAGGTAGGTCAACATGAAAGAGAGGTGACGCACTAGGCACACTTAAGTACCAGGTCTTTGATGATGCCAATCCTGGACATGCATTTCTCATAACGTCTAACCATAACTCTTATGGATTCATCGTGAAAGATAGTTTGATAACTTTTATCAAATTAGAAGCCCTTTCAGAGATTTCATAAATCTATGAAACTACGAACAACTACTTGTTCTCTAGACTAACTATTAGTCTCAACATGTTAACATTTATCATTGAAGCAACCTAACATAGTTATGATTAACTCTTAATCATTCAGTGATAATCGAAATAAGTCTTTATTAGGTGTGATACGATAAACGATAAATATCTAAATCGAATCAAACAGCATGCATCTCAAACATAAACATCACCCAAGAATTTAAGTCTGAATTCGTATGATACAAGTGGCTCTGATACCACTGTTGGGTCACGTCAGCTCGCCCCGTGGCGCATCAGAAAAATTAATCCGACGTAATCCAACCAGGATCCATGTACAAGAACGAATTCGGGGTGAAAAGATGAAGAGTTGCCTTTTAAAACTCTGGAAACTGGAAAACCGACGGTATGTCGGAATAACCACGTCAAGTAAAACCGGAATCGACACAGGTTCGCAACGACCTCTACGGAGTCCACCCGAACAAAACGAACAAAGTTTCCGCCTCCCTAACACTTAGGGATAAATTTCGACAGGTTTGAACACCTTCTAGGGAGAAGTCGAAATCCCTCCAAGGATTCCTGAGGGAGTCTGAAATCGACCAGGGGTTCAACCGGGACTTGGATTCGAACTAGGGAATTGCCAGGAATTTGCCAGGGGGCAAGAGGAACACCAGAAAAATATCGAACAACTTCTTATAAGAAATTTGGGACTTGTCGAAAATTCTAGAGGGGAATTCCCAAGGATATGTCGAAATTTGCAAGGAGGAATAGGGATGAATGGTTGCTAGCCCTTGTCCCTTTAAATAGTGTTCATAGACTTAATTCTAGTTGAATACCTTAAATCCAAGTTCAACCAAAATTCATAGAATATAAATCTACTTGAAATTGGTTTATATTAAATATAATTATATTTAATAATATTAAATGAAATATATATTTAATTATGTAGAATCTTATTCTACATGAAATATGGATTTAAATATACATTATATTTAATCCAAATATATATATTTTTATTATATAGAATCTCATTCTATCTTTACTTGGATTGAAATATATTTAAATATATATTTTTGATTATGTAGAATTTAATTCTACATAAACTTGGAATTAAATATACATTATATAAATTCCAAATATATATTTAAATTTCTAGAATCTTATTATATAATATTTAAGTCTCTAAATTATTTCCACACTCTAAATAATATCTGATAAATACATTATTTATCGAATATTATCCCTTTTTAAGGGAGTTGCCGATTTCCCCTATCCCATAGGGGATTTTCGGCAACCTCCCTAAAATAGGTAGTATGGTTTCCATTTTTGTTCGTTTTATTTGAAGGGTGTGACCCTTGTAGGTTCATGCAACGTTAGCAGCAAAATTAGAACTGTTCTAATTTTACAAACAATGAGTGGCATCTAGGAATACATCGTTGCTACCTAAGTTGCATGAAGTCATGGTTTGACTTTCCTAATTCCTGAATAAACTTTCTTTATGTATTTTATCCTTTTGTCCTTTATATCTTAGATGAACACAAGTCATGGGTTAGTCACACTTGCGTTGTCCATCTAGTGTTTCTTGATGTCTTGAGTAGATTATTATAAACGAATCTCTATGATATCTCATATCATAATATTCGAGCATGGCCATGCATTTTCTAATCTCACTCAATCAAGTGGCCGAAGATATTTCTCCCATTATGTAGGAGGGACAAATCCTTTCTTGATCAACCATATTTCACTACATAGGTCATCACGTATCCAATCATCAGTCTTTATAATGTAGTCAGTTACGACACATGTTTGATTATGTCAAAATACGTAAATCTTTATGTTGAAATCATGTTGATCTCAAGTCTGAGGATTATACATATGTTTATCATGAGCAATGTTGTGACTGTCACATAATTACCCAAGAAACATGCTCATAGCGGGTCAATCCAGTATGTTGTTCTCTAACAAATATTTATGTGTTGATTTTGACATCTCTATGTCAATGACAACACTTGTTATCAATCAACCACATATTAGTCTTTATATATTATCATTGTCCATACCCGTAATAATATTCGACTAAGGATCCTATTTAACAATAATCATATTATTGTATACACAGTATTATCGAATGGTTAGTTTGATGCACAGAAACATACCAAATGATAATAACGACAATGCCATTACTTGATAAATCTAGTAAAATAGTTTGTCTATTCAATCATCATATGATTGGTCTTTGAGCATACTCCAACATATGGGGTCTTGTGTTTCAGAGATAGAATAGTTGTGTCGGTGACAGTTATTTGAGACGTACTATCTTGACCGAAGCACACAGTAGCCCATTTTCCATGCATCTAGATAGTACAAATATGTATCGTGATTTGAAGAATGAATACTTCTGGGTTGGTTTGAAGAGAGAACCTGAACAGAGCTATGCCTCGGTAGCTGAGGAATCTGTAGATTGCTCTCATCTTCCTTTGCTTAGGAAATTTAACGACCACATAGAGAAGTAACATGATGGAAAAACTTTGCTAACGGTATATGAGCCGATAATAGTTGAACCTTTTGAATTCTTTGAAAAATCACCTTTTCCATTATAGGCATTTCTTGAGGAACCAACACCGATAGAGTTGATACCAACAAAATCTCGACTAATGGAGATGGTTGAGAGACCTAAAGAAAATGGTGTTCACAAAACTCTTCATAAAATTGGGTTTTCCCTTGACCTGCATCACATTATTACAGAAGATTGCCACAACGACTAGTTGCCGCAGCAGTTGCCTCGGCAGCAAAGGCTACCTTCCACCATAACGAACTTCGACGAGAATAAGGTAAGTACATGGTTGGATATTGATATGATTTTTCCTAATCAGATATTCATGCCTCCAGGAAAAACAGCAAGGTGGAAGGTACACATGGACTACAAGGGAACAAAGAAGAAAGGAACCTCTACCATGATAATGCAGAAGGAAGTAGTTGCAAACACAATGGTCAACCCTTTTGTGGGTAAAATAGTCACTCGATGAAGGGTGCAGATGGACTATAAGAAATATCGGAAACGACCCTCCTCAAGCTTTCCTGGATATGCGGTAACCTTAGAAGATGCATGAAAATGCTCTGTCTAAGAATTTTAAATTTTTCGTCTTTAATTTTTGGACCTTTATTTTATTTTTGGTTATTTTAGGAGATATTTTATTTGTCTTTAGTATAATTAGTTTTCAGGTTTTCTTTGTTTTTCCACATCAAGAAACAAAACCACCATGGCCAACAACCTCAAAACCATGGCAAGCCCAAGCTCACCTAAAGGAGATAACATCTGTTCAAAACTGCTGCCAAAATGGACGAAACAACGCATGCCTCGGCAATGCCTACTGCTTCGGCAGCACAAAATGAGGATGGCTATGCAGCTGAGACTGATGATCCCCCGACAACCACCGCGCACAACTAAAAGGACCAAGCATACATCATAGAGAAAATTAATCATCCACGACACCGATGAGGACTTCTCTGAATCCCTATCAGTCTAATTTTAATTTTTCATGTGTTGCTTTTATTTTGTGTGTTGATGCACTGAGGACAAATGCATATTTTGAGTTTGGGGGTAGGTTAGCTACTGCCGAGGCATACCTATGCCACGCCACGGCACGAAAATGTATTTTTGTTTAATAATTGTCAATTTTTTTACTGTATGCATTACCTTAACCGAATGAAGCTTATGCCTCGGCAATACTCTCTATCAATTGCTTTAGGTTAGTTTTAAATAAATCTTCTTTCTTGGCAATATAACTCTCTCTTCTTATCATTGTTTAGAACTGTTTAGAGCCTTTATTTTTAGGATGGTCAAAGGAAGATAACTTAGGATCACACTATGAGATTAGAACTCTAAACACATTTGTGACCTGCATGATCTAAAGAATTCTAGCTTAGAAAGAAAATTGGGTAAAAAGTTAGAGGTGTCCACCACTGGCTCTAACTTAAGGATGCCCTAGAGGTGTCCAAAATCGGCTCTAGGCTAATCACTAGAGGTTCCCACCACTGGCTCTAACTTAAGGATGTCATATAGGTGCCCAAAACCGGCTCTAGGCTAATCACCAGAGGTGCCCGTAATTGGCTCTAGTTGGTTAGGATGCTTATTAAAAAAAATTACCTATGTTAAGTAGGTTAATGCTTAAGTGTTTACTTAGAATCATTGTAATCATCTTGTTCACAATACATGCACACACTCACAAATCTTATAGTTCGATTCCAGGGAATTCCTAGGGCATCCAAAGACTTAAGGGCCAAACGTTCTTTGCCATGGTTTGGAGAGAGAAGGAAAAGTAAGACCAATGAGACGGTTTATAAAAACTAAGGTTTGGCAATTGATGGTTTGCATTGCTTGAGGACAAGCAATAGTTCGAGTTTGGGGGTGTGTTAAGTGTGTAAAAGTTCTATATTTACACCCTTTTTCTATGACAATTATTGTTAAACCTACACCAATTTGAATTGCATTGCATCCCTTTTTGCATAAAACACTGAAATTCATGTTTAAAGATGTTTGGTCTTTATATTCGTCTTAGTTGGTGGAAAAAGGTAATGTTGGATATCTGTTTTGTACATGCCGCAGGTGATGCCCTGGCGGGTGATGTTGTGGCGGGTGATGCCCGAGCAGCCGATACCGAGGCGGCAGTTCAATGTCGTGCGGCCAGTGAAGGAAAAGGAAGAAACTGTGCCGAATCATCTCCTGATGGTCCCGATCTAAGCCAGCTTCTACTGAGGGAAGCATAACCAAGAAATTAAAACCAGGCTAAGACCTCTGTCGAGGCAGCAAATTTTGCCGCCGCGGCAGCAACCATCCATATTTGATTGTGGCAAAAATATGCAAAGTGGTACGCATTTTGAAGAGCATAAAAAGCCAGATTTTATTACGTACTTTGCATAAAAATTGGACCACGAGAAGGCCAAAGGAAAGTCAAGGGTGAATCCCATGCAAAAAGGAGAACTTCAAGTAAGGAAGATTTGAGGCCCAAAAAGATAGCTTTTCTTTTAATGTAATTTAATTCCAACCTTACTTCCTCCCTAAGTAGGACTTGACATAGCCTTCTCTTATAAATAAGAAGGCCAAGCCACCAAATTAAAGGAGTCGAGTATTGAGAGGTAGAGAGACTAGGGTTTTGTCAAGCATTCATCAAATTCTTAGGCTAGGGTTATTTTGTTTAAGTAGTTGTGGGAGAACAATTGTATTTTGTTTGAAGTTTTTAATGCAATTTAGTTTGAGATTTGCTTATTCTTGGAGTTGATTTTATTCTTATAATCGAATCAGGAGAGGATATTGAGAGTTATCTATTTGTTTAACATTAGGAGAGTTAAACTCAAGAAACGAATGAGCATGGTTTTCATTCCAATGGTGAAAGCTAGCTCGGTTTAAGGATAAGTTGGAGTTTTAACGGCTAAGAAGAACGTGGGATTGGTTGGTGTTCGATATCGGTTCATGTTAGGAGGTATTACCAAGAGTTGTGCATCAATAGTGTTTCAGCTTAGAGATAAGAAGAAACCATTGAAGGACATTTTGCCAAACCTCGAGCTACTACCCACTAAGGCATCAAGGGATTACCGCCGCCGCGGGTACCTGATTTCCTCTCTGCCTAGACATCAGCGAGAGCTGTTTTCAAGACAGATTGGTGTCGTTGCATTAAGACTGAAGACATAATCAATTGGATTTCACACTACAACGCAACTTAACCCAACCTACTCTTCTCTCTCTTATTCGATCTATCTATCTTTTCTTCTAATTGCTTTCTCTAGTTTAATTGAACTTTGAAAACAAACCCCCTTAATTGTGTTTTTAATTTTACTTGTGCGGGAACTTAAACTCTTGAAGTGGCATCCAATCCCTGTGGAGATGATATCTTTTATACTTTAAGTTGGCAGTAGTGTACACTTGCACTCGATTTAGAGAACTCCTTTACGCTCTAGAAGAAGAGAAGATAATTCTCATAGAGAGAAAACCACCTTTTCATTCATAACATTCGAAAAGTTCAACAATAGCAAAGGTACCTCTTTTAACCGTAACATCCAAAATGGTCTGTTTTATCTATAGACAAGACCTCCTAATGCGCAACATTTCATTAACTTAACCACTGCTCATTAAAACGGCTAAAATAAGATTAAATAACTCAAACAAAAAATTGAAATTTCATAACGGTCACTCCCTGCTCATTCAACCTCTTTACACAAAGTTGTGATGCGAGTCTAGGAAATAGTCAAATGAGTGGCGACATTGTTGTGATTTCGCAAAGGGGTGGCCGTCGAATTTAGGGTGGACAACGAAGGAATGATAAATGGCAGCGTGAACGGGGATGATGAACAAAGATGAAATTGAAATAAAATGGGGCATTCACACAATAATTCATAAAACTGCGTGTTTCTTTTAAATATTGAGGAATTATTAATTATTTCTAATTAGGACTAGTTTGATAGAATGTATAAGTTTTGGGACTAAACCTGTTAATATACCATGTCATATAATTGTTTCTATTAAGTTAACGGTCAAACACAATAGGGAGGGTACAAAAATAAAAACATAACGTTAGGTATTATTTTATCCAAATAATAGTTGGGTGATCAAAACAAAAACACAAAAATAAATGGATACCAAATAGGTAGTTTATCCTTAGTAAAATAAAAAATAATAAAAGTCACTTATACTATTTTAACTCCATCATCATAAATTTATTTTCAAGAGGGTATATTTATATTTTATTCAACAAAAATAAAAAACATAACGTTAGGTATGTTTTCAAGGACAAAGCTATTAAGAGAACATGAGAGATCTATGTTTATAATTTTTTTGTCTAATAATAATTTTCTGTTTCCAGTTTAAATGCTTGTCAAACTAAGTTTCGTGACTAACAAATTTTGAATTAAATGCTTATTAGGTCCTTATTAATTTTGAAAAATAATTTATTTTACCCCTTCAATTATCTAATCACGATTTTGTCTCTAAGATGAGTATACCAAAGTTAGATGTTAAAGGCATGTCTAAATTAGTAAGAATTCAAATGAAGGAAAAATTAGAATGATAGTGTGCCTGCATGGTTAATTAGCATCGAAAAGGACTTATACGCTGATTAGACCAATTTGTTAGGTGTTAGATGTTACTTTTTCTTCCTTTTTTCGAGAATTGATGGTTAGAGATATGATTCGTGTTTTTAGGGGTTACATATTGCTTTTTATTGAAAATTGATGGTATATATGGACGATGATGGATAAAAGTGTAAACTACACTAAATACTACTAAACTTTAAGTTTAATATAGATTATACCATAAAAGTAAAATTGATACTAATTTAACGTTGAATTTTAATAATCGATATTATTTTAACATTGAACTTTAGTTTAGGCTTTAATTATACTATTTTTTTAATTCATAATTTATTTAAGAACAAAAAAGAAGATGGGCAACACCTCATTCAATCAAAACTTAACATTATTGGCAATGACAACAACTTTATGCCCAGACCCAACACTAACTCGATTCATCACGCAACCACAACATTGAGAACCAAAGATGGGCTCCGGCAGTTAACCTGTATCAAACCAAATCAGAAGGGATAATCTAGAAATCCCTTGTTTAGCTAATTTATCAGCGGTAGAATTCTAATCTCTAGGGATAACTTGAAAGTACCAATCCGCACCATCGCAAAGATTTAAACAATCCATAACGTATTGTTTGAACGGCGCGAGAGTTTTTGCGGGGTTCATAAGCCAATACGCCACCAAACTACAGTCGCCTTCAATGATCAATTTGAAAGACTTAAACCAAGATGAAGCTCGAAACAATTGACACACCTCTTTAACAACAAGCAGTTCGGCAGACGTTGCATCGATAAAACTTGCAGCCTTAGAAAACAGAGCAAGAGACTTCTTATGGAAATTCCACAAATTACCACCAATACCGGCTTTTCCAAAACCCCTATAACAATGCCATCAATGTTGAATTTTAGAGAATATTTTGGGGGTTTCATCCAACCACTAGAGATGAGGATAGGGGAATTAGAATCAATAAGCCTTAAAGGAAAGGGATCCCGAACCAAATCATTAATTGAAGTAGAAGCATGTGGTCACTTAGCCTTGGACCACCGACTTAGACGAATAATGAACAAGTCAAATAATTTATTTTCATCAAGCTTGACTCCTTTGAAAATCACTTCATTTCTATATAACCCGACTGACCAAACAAGGCAAAAGAGGCTTAGCTGCCACACCATGGAAGATTTGAAGGAGCTAAATATATAACACCACAGTAGCAAAATTGCTTTTACGTTCAATGGAATCACAAAGAATATACCCTACAATCGAAACCAACATTGCCACACATTCCAAATAAAAAGGCAGTGACAGAAAAGATGGTCAATGTTTTCAACATGTAACCTCCAAACCTGGCCTAAGAGAAAAGACTGAATTTAGGAAGTCGCGTTTGAAAACTTTACCCTGAAGTAATAAATTTTATGTTTAAATCATTTATAAAGCAATTTATTTATTAATTAATTAAGGATACGCATAATAAATATCACAATTATTTTCAAAAACTCAAATGTTATAAAAATATTGTGATCATTTAATAAATATTATGATCATTTAAAAAATATTCTCATCATCATAACCTTCTTGAGCTTTGGTTGCATAAACCAGGCTCGGTCGTCTAGCCCCCGATCTAGCCGATCAATCACTCTGAACATGTTTACTTCTACTTGTTGTAAACGAAGAAGAATGTATACCACGTCCCTTATCCCTACTAGGTGTTTGAACTAATTTTTGAGACTGATGTTGCACAAATAAAGCTATATCTGGACTTGGACAATCAATGAAGAAATCATCAGAGGAACCACATTTAAAACATGCCCCTGTTTTCTTTCTACATTCTCCACTATGTTTCCTATTGCAATAAGAACAAATACGTAAAGAGCGAGAACCAGTTGAACCACCAACACTGCCAGTCAGAATTTTCGATATTGTGGGTCCCTCACTTTGATAATTCTGATAATCAAACTCTTCCATATCCCTCTTCCTAGACTGATCCCACTGACTATGCTGAACTGATACAGTCAATTGCTTCCGAGCTTGATCAGTACCCTGAGATTTAAGTTGCTTCATCTCTTCCTCATTACGCTCATCAATCCTAGCTCGTTTGGTAATCTCCTTGTACTCCTTATCCATATACAAGGCGACTCCCGCCTTAATCATTGGACGCAACCCTTTCAGAAACAAGTCACATTTTCTTTCTATGTGGTCACTAACCCCGAAACATACTAAATTAGCCTCATGAACTCTATCTCATAATCATTCACGAAAAATGTTATTCTGCTTTAAATTCATGAAATCATAACGACACTTTGCTAAATACTCTTCTCCAACATAACGATCACGGAACGCCTGGCGAAAATGGTCCCAATAGATCTGACTGTCTAGAATAACATTTTCCTCAGCATCCCACCAATTATGGGTTTCACCCTGCAACAATGATACTGCAGCTCTAAGCTTCCGGTCGGTAGGATAATCCATCTCAACAAACGATCACTGAAGCTTCTTCAACCAGTACTCTGCGTCAGTCGGATTCATACCAGTATTCCCATCAAACATAGTCATCCCGACAGCTAAGAACTCTGTAGATATAGGCCTCCTAACACCCCTCAGACTAACGAAGGTAACAAAGCAACTCCTTATGCACTGTAGCAGTATCGAAGCCATCAGTCTCACTATCCCTAGAATCATGTGGACCATCATTCTAAGTCTGCTGAACGTGTGGACCCCTACTACCAGTCTGATGTACTCCAGTCTGATTCACATGCTGCTCGTCTACATCATTATCATGAATATCATTATGATCCTGTGCCAGATCCATAGGGGGCATAACGTCACTCTTACAACAGTGGTATGACCTCAACCACGACCACGGCCTCGGGCATGGCCACGACTGGTCGCTAATCTAGAACTTTTATGTGGTGGCATAGTAGTCTATCTACAAAAGGAATTAATCCTAAAGCTAGAGTTGGTACTTGGAGTCTATATTCAAAACATATCTTTAATTTTCTAAAATAATAAATTGATCAGAAAATCACATTTTGCCCCAAAACATTTAATATGCATGCAAAAAACATTTTAGGTTTAAAATTTTAAGTGAGCCTCACAGTCCGAGGGTTGAACTTAGCTTTGATACCACTAAATGTAACCCCATAAACCCGGCCTAAAAGAAAAGACCAAATTTAGGAAGTCAAGTTTGAAAACTATACCCTCAAGTAATAAATTTTAGGTTTAAATCATTTATAAAACAATTTATTATTAATTAACGATAAGTATCGTAAATATCAGAAATTATTTTCAAAAACTCAAATGTTATAAAAAATATTATGATCATTTAATAAATATCTGAAATAAAATCTATAAATACATAATGAAACATGATCCCAAAATATAAAGTTCATCAGTCTGAAATACGTAAATGTCCCAAAACATAAAATAATAATAATCTGATAGTCTAAAATAAGTTCATAATAAATAATAAATTAACTGGATAAAATCTGAGATTCTCCAAGTACCACGTCGTCTAAAGTCTAGGATATCTGTACAAGGAAAACTATGGGGGAGTAAGCTAAAGAGCTTAGTGTGTCTCTAAAGTGCAAGAAAAATCTGAATCTAAAAAACATATATATTTTGATAAAATATTTAAATTCACAAATGACGATGCACAATTCAAAAGTTTTAACTTATAAAAACAAGTTAATGAATCTCAACTACAACATCGTCCGAAGAGTAAGGTTCCCCCAGAACCACTCTCTACATCCACCAATCGATGTGTGGTAAAAACCACTGCTTCCACCGTACAATCCCAACCCAAGCAGGAAATGATGTAAAATCACATTAGCAATAGTCTCAAAACATAGTCCGATAAATCTGATATTTCATAGTTCGATAAATCTGATATTACACGATTCGATAAATTTGATGTTTAGTTAAATCACAAATCCAGTAAAAATACATGAAAAATTCATCATGCCACATCACATGTAAAAATATGCATAGGATATAAAATAATATCACACGGTAAAAATCATTATTATTTAGCACAGTAAGAAAACACATCTTAAGCAACAATAGCTCTAACGTCGAGAAGAACGCCTCTCACGTTCAGGTCTAGCACTGGCCCTATCTAAATCAGAACCTATGATATACACTCTATATTAATTAATATCTATCACCATGCCACCAACTAAAAACACTAATACTAATTTAAAAAAATACTCACGTGTAGTCCTTGTGGTACGTGTACGGTTAGATCGAATAGGTGAAGGAGGTGGTAATTCGTCTTCTTCATAGTCGATGTCGTCTAAAACACATATATAAACTATGTCAGATCTTATATCAAAATCCCTAAAAAATGCAGGATTTGATCGAATAAAGCATAAAAAAACTATACTCGACGAGGTGGAGAGGAGAAATACATATAGAGCCAGAGAGGGGAAGAGAACGACTGCATGTTCATGACTTAACGAAATCAATAGGGTTATTATACCCAAAGTTTTGGGTAATTACAAGGGAAGCCATTAAACTTATAAGGGTTTGAAATTTAGCACCTAAGCTTTTCATGATTTACAAATTGACCCTAAATTTCTATATTAAACTTTGTAAATCTAAATTTTCTCAATTTAACCCTCAAACTCAAATAGGGATTTTGAATTAAAATTCCCAAATAATTAGGGTTTTCAATTTAGGAAATTTAAAATTATATTTCTAAATTAGGGATTTTACAAATGTAGGGTTTACAATTTGGGCGAAATTTTCGGGGTGTTACATTCAACATATGTTGAGCAAAAAGTGCACAATAGAGATTGAAGATTCAAAATTTCGCGTTTAGACAGTTCAAATTTTGTACGAATCCTACCATGAAGAACTTTCCACACAAAAGCTTCAACCTTGGGAGGAGCAAGTTTAGCCCAAACCAATTTCCAAACCACTTCTTTAGAAAGATATGATCATAGTTTAAAACACAAAAAGATTTCGGACTATAAAGGCCATTAAGGATTTGCTCCACCGTAAACTGTTAGACTTGGTCGAAAGAAGGGAAACACAATTAATGGTATTTATGAAGGCCTCCCAAATGTCAATTTCCCAACTAAATAACCTTATGCTCATATTAGTAATCCATTGCCAACTACCATTGATAAAGGACCCAATGTCGACCACAACACCAGATTTCAAAGAAGCAAGGGCAAAAATTCTTGGGAACGCAGCTTTAAGTGATAAATCCCCGCCCACAAATCAGTCTAGAACAAAACATGCTTACCATCACCCACTGCAACCCTTAAATTGCAATTGAATTTGTTGCCCTGATAACAACTTGGACTTCCATCCTGACAACTTTTTTTCGAATTTGAAAACTACTTGATGCCAAATTTGCACAGAATTTTTAGTGGCTTCCAAAGGGAGACCAAGATAGAAAGTCGGGAATTTTTCGCTTTGACAGTGAAGTAAGGAGGCCCAATGCTGGACCACGAAATCCCCAATGTTAATCCCAAACAACTTTGTTTTTTTAGATTAAGTTTTAGACTCGATGCTAGCTCGAACCCTCTTAATAGACTCACAACGTTTCTAGTTTGAGTTTCGCTAGCATCGCAAAGAGGACTAAATCATCTGTAAATTGGAGATGCGATACCTGTACTTGATTTTGACCAATGTTGAAGCCACTGAAAAAACCCTGGGACACAACTTTGGAAATGAGGGAACTGAGAGCCTCCACAACAATATTAAAAAGCATCGGTGATAAGAGACACCCTTGTCTTAACCCACAGTTTATAGAGAAAAGAGCAGTGGAGGATCCATTTACCATAACAGAAATGAAGGCAGTGGAAACACATATAGAAATCCATTTACACCACAACGGCCTGAATCCCATTTTTCTCATGATGAAGAATAAGAAATTCCAATCTATGAATCGTAAGCTTTGTAGAAATTTGCCTTAATAACAACTCCTTTCAACCCCTTTATTCTTCTATAATGGATGACCTCATTAGCTATTAGCGAGCAACCCAAGATCTGCATTCATTGACATAAAGTGAACTGTGTGTTGCCAATAAGATCACCCAAAACGCCACCAAGCCTATTCTCAAGAACCTTAGCGAGTAATTTGTATATACACCCAACCAGGCTAATGGGCATGTATTCATCTATTGACTCTGACAACTTATTTTTAGGAATAAGAACTATGAAAGAGTGATTAAATGAAAAATCAGAAACCTTCCTAGAATGAAAATCGGAGAAAAAAATTATATACCTCATCTCGCAATGATGGCCATAATTGCTTAAGGAAACTCGTATTGAAACCGTCGGGGCTTGGAGCTCTGGATCCATCCATAGATGATAGAGCCATCCAAAATTATTCCATACTAAATGGTTTTTCCATACTAGCTGCATTGGAGGCCTTTAAAGAACTAAGATCAGAATCAAATTTGTCCACTAGAATAGTAAAAGGGGTATTGTAGATTTCTTTGAAGTGATTCACAATTTCTCGTTTAATATCTGCCGGATTGTTTAAAACTTCAACCCCATCTTAAAGGCTAGCAATAAAATTGTGGCTTCTTCTAGAGGATGCAAAGAGGTGACAAAACCTTGTGTTCTTGTCACCACCTCGAACCACTTCAGGCGAGATTTTTGGAGCCATTCTCGCTCTTCTTTTCTGATGCAATCCCACAAGAAGACCCTCAAAGATTTTAGTATGGAAGATAATTTCAGGTCATCATTCTCATTAGCAATAACATTTTACAATTCAGAACATCTTCTTTCCAATTCTGAGATGGAGTTAGCAACACTTCCGAGATTCGCCCAAGCCCACTCTTTGGTAGCAAATTTACACAGCATAAGTTTTTCTCTGATGGCAATCCCTTTAGCGTCTAAACAGACTTGCTCAATTCACTTCGTATAATCCTTATTATCAGCTAGATGTTCGAACCATTTGAATGGTTGTAACCCTCTCGTGCCGGCCTAGCCGGCAGAACCGGACTGAACGGGTTACACGGGGAAAACCGAAACGAAACCCACTAAGGCCTCACTCCGATTAGCAACCCTATTTTTTTCATTTCATTAATCTTGTCTATATGCCATGTTTAAACCTATGTGAGATGGCAAACCGCGGAAGAACAAACATGGATACAAACCAAGCAGAGGGCATACGGTGATTTAAACTTACCGAGTAGTTTATTAGTCAAGTTTCATGCACACAAGGCAAAACCATCACAAAGGACACATATAAACTCATCCAGGAAGCATACAAGCATTAGGGACTAAAACGTAATATTTGGAAACCTTCAAAGATGCCCTTAAACCGTTTTAACTACTTGCATTTCGAAAAAAGACTACCCGTTCCGAAATGCGGGCTTCATTTAAAAAGTAACATCAGGTCGTTCCGGAACGGCCCCTCATGGTTTCAAAACAGGAACCTCCAATGGCAAATCGTAACGGAACAACTCCTCATGGTTCCGAAACGATAACCTCCAGTGGCAAATCGTACTGAAATGGCACCACCCCCGTTCCGATACGGGTACCCCTGGAGCTTGGTCGTTCCGAAACCATATCAGACGTTCCAAAACGCCTAGACACAATTTGGCCTGAAAAACATTTTGGCATCTCCAAACGTTCCTAAACTTACCCCGAAACATCACAAACCACATGACAACTTTTCATACAAACAATATAGAGGCAAAACACCCTAAAGACAAGATTTAAACATGCGTACATGTAAAAATAGACCTCAAACCCAAAAGCTCATAAGAACACTTTAGTACAAAAACACCAACATGTCAAAACACAAAGTAATCAACCTAAAGCCATAACAAGCCTCAACATATCATGTTATCAACATTTAAAACATGCTAGAAACATTAACAAAGCCAAACATAGGAGTTTGAACACCAACTCCCTAACAAACATGCCTAGCCTTCCCATTGCATAAGTATTATTACAACTAAGAAAACCATACTTTGAGCTAGCAAGGAACTCCAAGAACTCCTCCCTTTCCCACTTGCCCCTCGGAGCCTCTAACGATCTGCATTTTCGGAAAAAAGAGAGCGTAAGCTTAAAAGCTTAGTGAGCGGAAATATAAAACACAGCAAGAATGCAGTTCAAAACATATATCTTAGTTTTAAAAGCAAAACCATTTAAGAAAGAGATATAATAAAACGGATGCATCAACGAACATGGTTTGCACATGCACAACCATCCTGGTGGGACTACACATCACCGTACACAATGACTAACCATCACGTGAGGCTTGACAACAACTACGACAACACAACAACATTAAAACGGGGAGTAAAGGCAATATGTATTTCACACAACAACACGAATAACCGCATACACCAACAAACAACGAAACAAGGCAAATTAGACAAACTTACACTTGGGTTTAGGTTAGCCCTTAAGGCTCCACCCAAACCCCCAAGAAAACCTCTTTGAACCATTTTAAAGCTTCAAAACATTACCACTCACCAGTTCAAAACCCAAACATGCTAACGATCGTCCTTCAAGCTTCTATAACTTCACGGATACTCGTCCGGAACTCCCAAATTGATTTCTCATGTTTCTAATCAACCAAAAACAAAGTATTACTCCCCTACTCTTCCATAAATTCACTGTCAAATATCAGTTCAGAAACCTACAACATTCTCTCTTTCTTCCTGATATTATCTTTTTTAGCCACCTTAGCGATTGTTTCTAAGCCTACCCTATTTACTTATTCATCTCCCAACCCTACATCATTCACAAACCGACTCTATAATGAACATTTGGAAAAATCAAGGTTAGTTCTTTTAAGAACTTCGAGATGGAACACGAGTGGAAAAAGGCAAGAGTGATGAGATCATCAGAGAATCCTAAAGGCCATCTATGAGAGCAAACAGGAGTGTGAGTAATTTTTCCACTCTACAATTAACCTTCGCATTTTTTTGTTTTTTTCAGGTGAGGTTTCTTGTTTAATTTTTGCAAGGTACAATGAGCAATACAACCGTCAACAATAACGGTGGCAACGGTGGTAATAATATCAACAAATATCTACTCTAGTAATAGGAAGATTAATGGGACCAATGGAAGAACGTCTACAACGACGTATCGAAGGGGCAGTGGCAAGAACTGAACAAGGTATTCCCAACAACGAGCATAGAAGGTCATAAGTCCCAATCGGAGGAAATGACTATTATAGTCAAAGTGAGGGGAGAGACATTGTGTGAGGATCTAATAACGAAGGGAGACCTTGACCACCTAGTCAAAGGTGACCAAGGAATCAATATCAAATCAATGATAACCTTAGCAACATTTGAATGGCCATTTAGCCTTTCAAGGAAAATCTGATCCAGAGACGTATCTAGAATGGGAAGATAAGGTGGAACTTGTCTTCGAGTGCCACAATTATTACGAAGCCAAGAAGGTAAGACTCGCCGCTATTAAATTTTCCAGTTATGCCATTATTTCGTGGGATAAATTAATCTCTACTAGGAGACGAAATGGCGAGCCTACAATTGAGACTTGCAACGAAATGAAGGCCGCCATGTGAATGAGATTTATCCTAGAACATTACAACTGTGACTTGTTCTAAAGACTCCAAAATCTTAAACAAGACAATAGGAGTGTCGAAGATTATCATAAAGAAATAGAGATTGTCATGATCTAAGTCGACGTAAACGAAGATCGTGAAGCTACCATGGCCATATTTTTAGCCGGTCTTAACCAAGACAGCGCTGAAAAAATGGTGCTCAAACATTATCATGAAGCTTTGGGTTTGATTGTTGAGATTGATAATGTTTGATGTTATGGGCATGCTTGGGTGGCCCTTGAGTGGCCAAAATCACCATAATAACGCCCAAGTGAGTTGGGGTTCGAATATAGGTGTCTAAGGACAGTGTTGGGAGAAAACCCAAGTTGGAAAAACCAGTTCTAGGTTTGTGTACCGGTATGGGTTCAACCCATACCGATACGGAGGGGATTATAGGCTTAAACCAAGTCATTTCGTGCTTGCCTACCGGTACTACCTTCAAGCAGTATTGATACGGGGTCCACGTGTACCTGTACAATCGATCTAGTACCAGTACTAAGTAAATTATGTAAATTCCAATAGCAACTTTTGGTACCGGTACCTAGACACTCGTATCAATACCCAGTGGGGCGTACCAGTACCCAATAAAGCTACTGCCCAACTTTTGTTGTTTTTTTAAGTGGGCCCCTTTGAGGGTCCTAATATGGCCCAAATGGACCCCTAATGGTAAAGATGACTTGCAACAGTAATGTACTACAGTACTTGGACAAAATGTGTACCATGTGCTTTGTGATTCTGAGTGTACTTTTATGAGTTGGTTCCTGATGCTTCGTGATCTCGGGTATAACCGTGCATATGAGTATTCGATGCTAGGCGATCCCAAATACAGCAGCGAGTGTTTGATGCTTTGTGATCCTGAGTACTATGTGTTTGACTCGATGCTATGTGATCCTTAGCAATGATAAATGTGAATCGGTTGGGCTTACTTTATATCATTGCTTAAATGTTGATTTATGCTTGCTCATATTCATGAAATGCATGAAATAGTGCATAGTAGAAATGTTCCACTGAGCTTTGTTAGCTTAGCGTGTGGATTTGTTGTTTCCATCGTAGGTTGATAGGTTGCTTGTTTGAGGGAGCACACCATCAAGGATTCCTAACGTCGATTCGTATTTTGACTACAATGCCTAAATTCTTGTTGTGGGATATGTATTCGTAGAACCTTAACTCTTTTGGGTTTATAAACAATTAATTCCATCTTTTGAAATACGATGATTTAAACTTGTATGGAGCTCCTTATTTTGAGATTAAAACTTATTTATGGAAACATTTTATTATGGTTTAATTGATTTCGAATTATGGCTAAACTTGAGGTTTTAATTTGAACAAAATTTTGAAGGTTTGGGTTAGAGGATGTAGCATCTTGGATTCATGGGGATCAGGTTGTTACAATGAACAAGTGTTTGTTTCTGAGTTTTTGTTGGCCTAAAGGTGAACCTAAAATTTAGTCCCTGATTAGATTTGAGCATTTGATCGAGTTGAGTCAGAAAATTTTGAGTTAATCGAGTTGATAAGTTTTATTTTATGACTCAAAATTTATTTGAATTTTTTTCAACTTGAGTTGAGTTTATAGTGGATATTATATGAATTGAAGGAATTGATGTGAAGAAAGAATTCACAAAAAATTACAATTGAATGATAAAATTGATTAAAATGCAAAGTTAAGAGATTAAATTCAAAAAAGAATATTTTTTTAAAAAAATGAATTGAAGTTACATAGATATTATATAGTGGTAGTTGAGCATGTGGTTTAAATATGATCAATATAGACTTAAAATGAAGGAGGAATTGGAGAAATGAGGAAAACATACAAAGTTGAGGGGCTAAATTGTAAAAAGAGAAAAAAATAATTTTCAAAAATAAGAATTGAAGCTAAATAGGTATTTTACAGTGATTTATGAACACGTGGTTCAAATGTGGTTAAAATGGATGAAGGAGAAATTGAAGGAAAAAAGAAATAAGGGACTAAATTGCAAATTTGTAAAATTTGATTTTTTGGTTTTTTGAGTTGGGCTTACTTGAACTCAAATTTTTCACAAGTTACTCAAGTTGAGTCGAATAACTCGAAATTGAAAAAAAAATCAATTTTTCGAGTCGAGATTTACTCACCCCTACCCCTAATAACTAGTATTCAAAAAAAATTGTAAAACTATACCCCTAATAATAAGTATTGAAAAAAATGGCCTCCTAATAACAAATATTAGAAAAAAGTTTATTTTAAAAGCTAGCCCCAATAATAAGAATTAGAAAAAAAATGGGTCATAATAACTAGTATGGGAAAAAATAAATTTTACAAGTAGGCTCCTAATTGTAAGTATTGCAAAAAAATTGGACCCCTGATAGTAAGTATTGGAAAAAATTGGACTCCTAATAATAAATATTACAAAAAACTAAGCCCTTAGTAATAAGTATTAGAAGAATTGGAATTGTAATAATAAGTATTGAAAAAATTAGACAATTAATAATAGGGTAAACTACTACAATGGTCACTTATATTTTCCCTGAGTACAATTTTGGTCACCAATTTTTAAATTCGATCGATAAGGTCACTTACATTTTCGAACTGTAAACTTTTAGTCACTGAAATGTTTGTTGTCGTTAAATGTTAATGACTTGCTGATCTGGAAGGGAAAGAAATAAAATAAAGGCCATGTTTATTCCACGTGAATTGTCTATTTAAAATAAATAATACTATAAAGGCTCTCTCCCCTTTTTCTTTAGACCCTAAAAAATTTACTTAATAAAATCTTTGAAGTCTCCATTTCTTTAACCCGAAAAGTTTTTTTTTGTAAAAGAAGAAGAAGAAGAAGAAGAAGAAGAAGAAGATGATGATGATGATGATAAAAGCACACAATGGAGTACTCATTTATCATTGTGGACAACGAGCTGATCTGGTCACTTCTTGGACCGATGAGAACTCAGGTAAGAGATTTTTTGGTGTAAAAATTATGGGAATGGGAAGGGGGCAGTCATTTTTTTTTGCTTTGTACAATGCTCCTGTCAACCCGCGTGCAAGAATGATCATTTATAGGCTTTTAAAGGAAGTGAAGAAAATAGAGAGAGCAAGATTCCTAGAACAAATATGTTGGTCATGTGTATTGGTGTTGTGTGTGATGATTGTGTGAGATTTGAAGTAATGTAATGTGTGTGATGATTGGATGTTGAAGTATTGTTAGGGTTCATAGAGCTTGATAAAGCATTTATGCTTTGAAGATAGTGATTTGTGTGTTGTTCGTTAGGGTTGATTAATGTAACTAAAGTTTTTTAGTAACCCCTTTGCCCCGGTCTGGACAATAAATCGAATCGAACGAGTCACACGGGGAATATCAAAGTAAATCGGGAAGTTTACACCAATAAACAACCCTAATTTTTTTTCTTTTTATCTTGTCTAGATGCTCATTAGTATCCTAAGTGATAAACATTGTAGCGAAACGATTTGCAACTCAATCAAACATCGATTAGGGATCCAATTGCAAAAAAAACATGTTTCAAAGATCATTTTGTAATTTTACCAAATTACAGGGACTTATGTCATTTTTAAGCTACCAACCTTTAATTAAACACATTACATGCATCTTTGTCAAATCTTAGTTCAAAACAATCATCCAAACTCATTTAATTGCATGCACAACATTCAGGGACTAAAACGTAAAGAGTTGGAACTTCAGAATATTCCAACAACTAACTTAACATGTAATGCCCCGAGTTTAGGGCCGGGAGTTATCGGACTAGTTGAACCGGGTCGGGTTAAATTAATTTGGAGAAAAACTATTTTTAATACACCAAAAAGTGTTTTAGTGGAAAAAGGGAAAAATGGGATTTTAAATAAAAGAAATAAGAAAAGGGGGATTTTTGTCAAAAGCCATCGTCTTCTCAATTCCTATTTCACGTTCTAAAACCCTCCCCAAACCCTATTCACTATTCCATTGGTTTCAAGCTCTTAACCAAGTGATTTCTTCAAGGTAAGTGGTTCATCAACTTAGTTTCATCTTCCTTGAGTCTTAAATGTTGATATTTTTATAAAACTCATGGATTTATCTTGTTTTGATTTTTAAAGTTGGTTTGAAATGAAGGGAAATTTATGGATTTTTGTTTAGGTTGGTTGTGGCTGAGTTGAGGGTGTTTTTAACTTTGTTTTATCACTAAAATAACATGAAAATGATGGGTTTTTAGAGAAAACCCGAAATGTGTAGTGTGGGTGATTTTAGGAGTTGGAAATCTTGAGTTTATTAATGGGTTTTGAGTCTAAATGGCAGCTGGAGGTTTGGTAGCTTTGGATTGATGTTTAGGGATGTTAAAAGATAGATTTTTTATGGTAAATTCGTTGGGTATGACTGCAAGTAGTTTGGGACTGAAATTGTTATGTTTCGGGTGAAGTATGGACTTGAATCAATGTGTATTGTTGCAAGGTTGTTGAGTTCCGGGTCTTTGCTATGTTTGTGAGTGTATTAGTGTTCTAATGTTCGATTTTGGGTTGCTCAAAACACAAGAATTGGATTCAGGCTTTGTGGACGGAATTCTAGGTAATTCGAAGGCTTGATTCGGCATCTTGGACATCGGTTGTGTGTTGGCTGGTGAGTGGATCGATTTTAAAAGCCTTAACGTGGTTAAGGGAATGTTTTGAGAGTTTGGATTGAGCTTGAAAGGTCAATCCAAGCACAAGAGTAAGTTTTAAAGGTTTTATGCAATTAAATTGTGTTTTACTATTCTTGAATGCAAGTTGAGCATGCTATGTTGTTATGTGTTGAATTGCATTCTTATGCTTGTTGAGATGTGGGACTTGTGTTTATACTTGCATTGTGAGTACATGCTTTGCATGGAAGTTTGGACTTGGTAAGTGGTTCAAACATCGGTAATGCTTGTGGTTGTGAATAAGTATATTGACACGTGTTTAGTTGTTACCGGTTATAATTGATCGATCAATAGGATTAGAGTGCACTCGAGGTAAAATTCACGTGTGGCCTTAGTGATGTTAGATTCCACTAAGGAGGAGTACGATGATGTGAGATTCCACCGAAAATTATGTTTTTACTAGACGGGTGAGTACGGTGATGTGAGATTCCACCGAAAATTATGTTTTTACTAGACGGGTGAGTACGGCGATGTGAGATTCCACCGGAAGTGTTTAGTGGGTTTGAGAAACTATCCGCATATCCGAGTAAAAACGTTGAATTTCAATATACCCATGAATGCTTTAATTCTCATGTTAAGCATGTTGTTGGTTTCCTTTTATTATGCTTATGGTTATGCATTGTTGTTTACTTTGATTGCGTTATGAGAATGAGCATGTGGTAAGCCCATGGCTTGTGGTTAAATTCAGTAAATGCACGTTAAGGTAAATGCATGACATTGTGTGTTCTAGCATGTGGAAATGATTTGGAAATGGTTTTGGTTTTCAAGCAAACTACCGTTTTAAAACTGCATTGTTGTAGCTACCGTTTTGAGCACCGCTTACTAAGCTTTAACGCTTATGCTCTCTTTTCCATCAATGCAGACCCTTAGACTTTCGGAGCAGCTCGGGGAACAAGGGAGAATCCAAGGGAGTTGGGTTTGCTCAAGTATGGTTTAAACTTCAATAACTAGTATAGAGCAATGATGTAGGACCTTTATGTTTGAAGTGTTGTTGGCATTTCTTGTTTGCTTAGTCAAGTTTGTTTAGTTGCTTTGGGCTTGTAATGCCTTTTACCATGTTGAAGTATGATTTTGTTTAACTTTTGGCTTTGTGGGTGAATGTTATGTATGCATGTTTCCCTTTCAAATCCTATCTTGTTGGATGTTGCTTCATTGAGTGTTTAAATTGCTTCGTATGTTTATCTATGGTTGCTTTATGTTTTATTTGAGCTTGTATGATGCTTGAATGCTTGATATAAGGCTTTTGTGTTGAGTCCTTGTGTTTTTAGCAGCCAAAAATAGTCTTGCAGTGTAGGGAGTATTGATACGCTCAAGGGCAGTATCGATACGGTCCCGTGCTTTGGCCTTGTTTTGGGCAAGGCGTACCGGTACGCAGGGGTGTATCGATACGCCAAATGCTCTCTCGAAATCTGAGAAATTGACGAGATTTTGGCATATCGGTACGGGTCCTGAGGGTATCGGCACGGTCTTCGTAGTTTGACCTTGGGAAAGTTGACCGTTGAGAGCGTATCAATACGGTCTTCTAGCGTATCGATGCGGCCTCCCTAGGTTGACTTTGGGGTGTTGACCAAGTCCAAGCGTATCGATATGGTCCTCTAGCGTACCGATATGACATGTTGTAAAATTAATAAAGGGTATCTTAATGGTTTGTTTTGCGTGTTTTGTATCCATGTGTTTTTTCGCTGTGTGTCCTCTCGCATAGGATATAATTAAAGCATCTAGACAAGATAACTTTAAAAGAAATTTTCTAGGGTTGCTAATCGGAGTGGAGCCTTAACCGGTTTCACTTCAGTATTCCCCGTGTAACCCATTAGATGCGATCTGGCGGCTAGGCCGGGTCGAAGAGGTTACATAACAGCTTGTTGTTTCGGTACAAATTAGCCTTGTATCGAAACAGGCGTACAAAAACTGGTTCACAGGGCTCGGAACACAGGCACATATTGAAACACCCTTTGAGGTGTTTCGGAACAGAGGTTTCCAGTGGCAAGATGTACTAGAATAGACCTCCCTGTTTCGAAACCCTTAGGCCATTTCAGGTTCATTGTTTTGGTACAAGCTCGAGTGTACCAAAACACCTGGGCCTGTAATGATACTTTTTTCTAGTTTTTCACACTTTAATCCATATTAAACCATTCCAACATGCATACAACATATTTAAACATCAAACCTTAATCATTCATGGCATAATCAACATTATATCATGGCAATTTGCATCAAAGGTAAACTATAGGCATGCAACCTACCAAACAAGCCAAGCAAGGTACCAAAATGCATAACAAGGCACAAACCAAGAACCAAATGCCATTTACAAGTCTAAAACAAAAATGAACATGTGCGATCCCTTACCCCACTCTGCCTCTAAAACCTCAATTCTCTTCATTGATGGACAAGAATAGAGCATGAGCACACAAGGCTTAGTGAGGAGGCTAAGAAAACAAAACACCATCAATGCATTTAAAACCCTTTTTAATTCCACATTGATATCTCATTTCACTTTCTCAAATCATCATTTGAAAACCATCATGCCTTCAAAACCATGCACTTACCTTAATAAAAAATCAGCATATAAACTTCAACATGTATTATGTTTTCAACAATAAAAACCTCTTTCTCAACACTCAATATAAGCTTTCCCATGCATAGCTAACATATGCAAAGCTTAAAAAGTAAAACATGCATTTTACACATTATGCATCATAAACCATTCCATAATACACCATCAATTATATTGGCTCACAAGTGATCATTAACAAACTCATTTCTCAAAACACGTCGGATACGCGGATTCTCAAGTGTTGTCCCGACACTTTATACAATCTCGTCGGCATCTAAAGGTTTACACACGGGAGCTACCCTCCACCGTTGTGATACTTGTGGTGGAGTATTTGGTACACCATATAAACCCCTCAACACCACCCATCAGTAGATGTATAACCTTACTAACGAGAGATGGGACACCAATCACTTTCCTCAATTGTTAGGGTACTTGGATGGAGTATTCGGTACACCGTATAAACCCCTCAACATCCAAGGCGACTTGTTCATAGTGCACTTAATCCTATAGCCGGCTAACTATATCCTCTTTCATTTATAAACAATTTCCATATCATCACTTGCCAATATAATTCACATTTAGCACAAACCTCATTATTTTCAAAGCATTACCAATAAACCACATTTCCAAGCATTAAACCATGCTTCAAAATACAAGTATAAGCATATACTTACAAGGATCACTTACCATGTGCATCCTTCATCAACATAACATCAACGGTAAGTTGCTTACTTTAAATTATGCTTTAAATAGTAAGTAACATGCATTTAAAATCAAGTGCATCAACAAACTCATAATAGCACAATCCGAGGGAGAAATTCCTTATACTTACTTACGAACTTAGTAAAGCATTTCAAGCTTACACTAAGTTCCCAAAACCACATTTACAATGTTTCAAAGCTAGAAATCACGTTCTAACTTACCGACTCGCGAAACCAAGATTCGTCGATGCGAAATCAAGCGTCCAAAGCCCTCGAAACTTCACCAATTGCTTCCGAAGTGTTCTCCCATGTTTATATCACGCAAGAAAAGAGGATTAATGCATCATAATTCTTTAAAATCATCATCAACTTAAACAATCTCGCTGCTCTGCCCAAAAACACCAAAACGCCTATTCGAAACAACCGAAATCACCTTCGATCACTCTCTAAACTCAGCCCAGCAATAATCTAAAACTTCTATCCAATTTTAATCATCAAACAACTTCCAAAATCAACCTAATTACATCCTTATACCTCCAGCAACTCAGATTTAACACTAACACCTCAAAACCCAAAATCTAACAATCTAACAATTAGAGATCCAACTCATTTCGGGATTACTATCATAAAACCTTTATTTCCACATCATTTAACATCCAAATCATGATTAAAATCAGTCTCAAATCAATCAAAACAGTACCATAACGAAAATCTTGAAAAATCATCTTCCAAAGCTTAATTTAACAATTTTCATCAATTAAATTATAAAACCTTGTTATTAAACAAAATTAGAGAGACGAAGACTTGGGAGTTTCAATAAAGAACCTTGATTAGAGGAGAGAAATGAAATATCACCTCTAACACAAGCTTTCCCCTTGATTTACAATGATTTTGATGAAATCCTTCAAGAAAACTTTAGCTAGTTGATGTAGAAATCCATGAGCATCATTTAGAAATAAAAAGTAGATAAAATGTGTTAAATCTCTAAATATTTTAATGATGAAAAGGTAGTTTGGCTGCTGGGAAATTTGAGAGAAAAGTTTACAGAAAAGTAGTTACGTAAGAAAATGTTTAGCCTTTTTAAAATCTCTTTTAATAAAACTCTCTTATTAAATCAATTAATTAAATCCTTTAAAAACACAAAATCAAGGGAAAAGGATGATACCACATTGGTGTAATAGCTTCCTAAAGATTCTAAGTTTTGTCTCTCTTCAATTTAGCCATTAAAACGAAACCTACAATTTTTACATTTTAGTCACCAAACCGAAATGTCGACTTTCCAAAATTCATTTTCCAAAATTGGCTTCACTTTCCCTCAATATAAATTTAAAGAGGATTTTAGAAATTTTTCGTATAATTTTATCACATCTTGAACCAAGTTTTCCCTAAACGACTCCCGAACTAACCTAGATCTCTAATCTAGCACATACGAACCTCGAGTCGACCTTGAAGACGCCTAGGCCCAAAATCGAGGCATTACAACTCTCCCCCACTTAGAAAATTTCATCCTCAAAATTTTACCTGAAGGAAAAAGGTGCGGAAACTGGTTCACCATATCCGCCCTACTTTCTCACATGGCCTTCACAAGTCCTCGATGTCGCCACAACACCTTCACAAGTTCGATCGTCTTACCATGAAGAACTTTGCTACTAGAATTAGGAATCCCAACTGGTTCCTCATCATAAGAAAAATTTGGATTCAATTCAATCTCCTTAACAGGCATAACCTGTGACAGATCCGATCGATACCTTCGCAACATCGAAACATGAAATACATCATGAATTTTCCTTAACTCGGGAGGCAACCTCAACCGATAAGCAATAGAACCAACACGCTCCACCACCTCATAAGGTCCAATAAACCTTGGACTAAGCTTACCCTTACGTCCAAACCTCATCACCCTCCTCCAAGGCAATACTTTCAAGAACACACGATCTCCAACCGCAAACTCAATCTCCTTACACTTTAAATCCACATAAGATTTTGGACGAACTAATGCTGCTTTCAACTGATCACAAATAATCTTTACTTTCTCTGTCGTCCCTTTGAGCATATTCGGCAAGGGAACCAACTTTTGCCCTACTTTCGCCCAACAAAGAGGCATTCTACACTTCTTTCCATACAAAGCTTCATACGGAGCCATTTGTATACTCGCTTGAAATTTATTATTATAGGCAAACTCTACCAAAGGCAATTGTTTCTCCCAAGAACCTTGGAAATCTATAACACAACACCTTAATATATCCTCCAACACTTGGATAACTCGCTCTGACTGTCCATCCGTCTGACGATAATACGAGGTACTAAAATTCAAATGCGTACCGAATGCTTGGTGTAAACAATCCCAAAACCTCGTTGTAAACCTTGGATCTCTATCCAAAACTATAGATTTAGGTACACCATGTAACCTCACAATCTTCGCAATATACAACTCTGTCAGCTTATCCAACATATACGTAGTACGCACAGCTAAGAAATGTGCATACTTCGTAAGGCGATCTACAATCACCCAAATGGAGTTCTTCTTTGACGGGGTTAAAGGAAAATCGGACACAAAATCCATCGTAATCCTCTCTCATTTCCATTTCGGTATCTTCAAAGGTTGCAATAGCCCGGAAGGAAATTGATGTTCAGCTTTCACTCACTGGCAAGCCATATACTTACTCACAAAATCAGCAACATTCTTTTTCAATCCAACCCAATAGTACTCGTCTTTCAACCCATGATATATCTTTGTACTACCAGGATGCATAGCAAAAGGACTACTAAGAGCCTCAGTTAGAATAGTGCGCCTTAACTCAACATCCTCTGGCACAATTATTCGACTTTTAAAGCACAAAAGACCATCATCATTGAAACAAAAATTTGTTGCATTACCATCTGTTATGTCCTGAACATGAGGCACTAACGAATCATCAAGCAACTACTTCTCCTTAATCAACTGAATCAAGGAAGGTTTCACTTGTAACTCAACTACCAATCCACCATCTCGCGATATGATCAACCGAGCAAACATCGCCCTCAACTCTACAACCACCTTCCTACTCAAGGCATCGGCCACAACATTGGCCTTCTCAAGGTGGTACTCTATCGTCAGGTCATAATCTTTAAGCAACTCCAACCATCTACGTTGCCTAAGATTCAACTCTTTCTGAGACATCAAATACTTCAAACTCTTGTGCTCTGTGTACACCGTACACTTTTGATCGTAAAGGTAATGCCTACATATCTTTAAAGCAAACACAACTACCACAAGCTCTAAATCATGAGTAGGATAGTTGCGCTCGTGCACCTTCAATTGTCTAGATGCATATGCCACAACCTTCTTACCTTGCATCAGCACACATCCTAAACCAACATACAATGCATCACTATAAACTACAAACTCCTTACCCGATTCAGGTTGAATAAATACAGGAGCTTGCATCAAAGCTTCCTTCAACCTCTCGAAAGCTTGTTGCCTAACATCCGACCACTCAAAGAGAATATTTTTTTGCAACAACTTGGTTAACGGAGCAGCAATCTTAGGAAACCCATCCACAAATCGTCGATAGTAACCCGCCAAACCAAGCAAAACTACAAATTTCTGTCACCGATTTAGGTGTCTTCCAATTCATCATCGCCTCAATCTTATGTGGGTCAATCCGGGTACCTTCGGCCGATACCACATATCCAAGAAAGACAACTTCTCTAAGCCAAAACTCACATTTACTTAACTCGGCATAAAGCTAGTTGTCCAACGACACTTGCAACACAATATGCAAATGCTTATCATGATCCTCCTCAGTAAGAGAGTACACGAGAATATCATCAATAAACACAACCACAATCTGATCCAAAAACTCATGAAACACATGATTCATCATGTCCATGAATGCAGTTAGTGCATTCGTCAAACCAAATAGCATCACCAAGAACTTGTAATGCACGTACCTTGTACGAAAAACTGTCTTAGGTACATCCACATCCTTTACCTTCAATAGATAATATCCATACCTCAAATCCATCTTAGAAAACACTAGAGCACCTCGAAATTGATAAAACAAATCATCAATCCTTGGCAAAGGATACTTGTTCTTAATCCTCAACTTGTTCAGTTGTCGGTAATATATATATATATACGCATCGTGCCATCTTTCTTGAAGTTTTCGGTGCACCCCAAGGTGAAACACAAGGTCTAATGAACCCTCGATCTAGCAACTCTTAAAGTTGCGTCTTCAACTCCTTAGGTGCCATTCCTAGGGAGCAACAGACACTGGGGGTCGTATTTTCATACAACTCAATGCCAAACTCAACCTATATGTTCAGTGGTAAACCAAGTAACTCTTCCAGAAAGGCACCTGGAAACTCACATACCACTTGTATGTCTTGTACTCGCACTTCCTTCAACCCTGGATTCATCACATAAGCTAAGAAAGCCTCACAACCCAACTCCACCAAATGACTCGCTTCTAGAGCCAAAATTGGATTAGAAAAGAATTTCACATTTTCGCCCACGATTACCACTTCGTGATCATCAGCAAGTTTCAAGGTAACTCGCTTAGCATCAAAATCGACCATAGCCCTATGCTCGGTCAACTAATCCATCCCAAGGATTACATCAAAACTATAAAAAGGCAACTCAATTAAATCAACTGCAAACACATGGCCTTGAACGGATAAAGGACATCTCCTATACAATTTTCTCATAACCGCAGTTTCACCAAAAGAACTAATTACTTGCATTCCCACATCTAACATCTTAATAGGGATAACAAGAAAATATGCATGCTCACTCAAAATGTATGAATGCGTAGATCCAGAATCAATCAAAGATAACAATGACAAGGATTGCAAAGTGAAAGTACCTACAATCACATCGGTGCCATTGCGTCCCCTGAGATGTGCATACACCCTCGCAGGACCACCACCCTCAGGTTGAACAGCTACAACATGTTTTACATCACCCTGTCCATCCTCCCTATGCTGGAAGTTTTCACGACCGCGCCCACGGCCTCGTTGCGGTGTAACAACATGTGCTGTACCATGACCACCTCCGGCCATCAAAGGACAATCATGCCTCAGATGATCAGCCGATCCACAACTCCAACAAGAGTTAGAAGCCATAGCCGCAAGAGCCTGCGCTTCTCGAGCCATACGCAGACAATCTAGCCTCAAATGCTCACGCGATCTACAAACCCAACATGCATTTTTCTCAGGCCTCACCTTGTTACCTTGAACTGGTGCACCACGTCTGACATTACCTCGGCTCAGGTCGATACCTACGATTATGATGCCTCTTATAATGTCCACCACCAGGACCAGAATCCACAGCTCTCTTACCCGAGCTAAAACCACCCGCGCGAGAAGAAAAACCGAAACTCTGCTCAATATCCTTAGCTCGCGTTACTAACACGTCAAAATCTGTGCAACCAGATGCCAACATAAAATTCTTCACTTCCTGCACCAATCCATAACGGAAGCGATCACAATGATGCCTATCACTCGGCATCAGCTCATGAGCATATTGGCTCAAACGAACAAACTAAACCACATACTCAGCCACTGTCCTGCTACCTTGAACCAAGGACATAAACTCACGTTTCTTGTCATCCAAGTATCTAACTCCTAGACACTTCTTCTTAAAGGCAGATTGGAAAAACTCCCAAGTCACCTCATTGGGCTCCATAGCTGCAGTTATAGTCATCCACCAACTATAAGCATCACCTTGTAGCAACGAAACATCACATCCCAGCTTACGTGCATCATTGCACCCCATTTGATCCAAAATCTGGATCGTACTGGCCATCCAAGCCTCGGATACCTCAGGCGACAAACCACAGTACTCAACACCGCCCAAACTATGCAAGGGTTCTAACGGTAACCTAGTTTTCCCAACAGTAAGTGCTTGCACTTGCACTCCAGCAACAACAGCCCGAAATGCTCCAGTCATCGCTTGAACTAGAGGCGTCAAATCTCCCAGCACAGGCCCAGCTTGCTTACGCTATCCTTGTTCCTCACCCCCGAGTGGAGGCGGTGGAGGAGGTAAATTCCCATCAGGAAGAACCTTGTTCTCCTGATTTCCTTGCTCGTCAGCAGAAGCAATCGTATCCGAACGTAGCTCTCTCCTCGGTCCCATTGTGCTATTATAATTAAGGCATGATAATAAAACAAAACAAGAACTTAGGCCAGCTTCAAGCAAGGATCCAAGATTTCCCAATTCAATTTAAAAACTCTTTACTATAGTAATAAGGCAATGGGTATCCCAATTTTCCCCAAACATAGCATAAGGCATACAACATTCATATCACAATCAGCGTGCATACCAATCAATCAGATTCAGCCCACAACATCATCATGTATAAGAAAATTTACACATACATCACATTCAACATTTTCATTTACTCATCAACAACATGTTTATAGCAACCATCGTGCAAAGCAAACATCATCATTCACTTGGAATCACATCACATCAACTTATCAATAACTTAACATTATCTCAATCTTTCGTAACATGGCTCTGATACCACCAAATGCATCCCTCTCGCCCTGGTCTGAACGATAGACCGAACCGAACGAGTCAAATAGGGAATATCGAAGTAAATCGTGAAGTTACTCCAATAAACAACCGTATATTTTTTCTTTTTATCTTGTCTAGATGCTTATTAGTATCCTAAGTGATAAACATTATAGCGGAATGATTTGCAACTCTATCAGACATCGATTAGGGATCCAATTGCAAACAAACATGTTTCAAGGACCATGTTTTAATTTTACCAAATTACAGGGACTTATGTCATTTTTAAGTTGCCAACCTTTAATGAAACACAATACATGCATCTTGGTCAAATCTCGGCTCAAAACAATCATCCAAACTCATTTAATTGCATCTACAACATTCATGGACTAAAATGTAAAGAATCAGAACTTTAGAATATTCCAACAACTAACTTAACAACTTGTTGTTTCGATACAGGTTAGCCTTGTATCGAAAGAGGCGTACCGAAACTGGTTCATAGGGCTCAGAACAGGGTCCGTATTGAAACACCATTTGAGGTGTTTCGGAACAGATGTTTCCAATGGCAAAACGTACCGGAACATACCTCCCTATTTCGAAACCCTTAGGCCATTTCAGGCTTATTGTTTAGGTACACGCTCGAGTGTATCGAAACACCTGGGCATGTAATGACACATTTTGCTGGTTTTTCACACTTTAATCCATACAAAACCATTCCAACATGCTTCCACGCTACCTCCGAAACCTCAATTCTCTGCATTGATGGACAAGAATAGAGCGTAAGCACACAAGGCTTAGTGATAAGGCTAAAAAAACAAAACACCATCAGTGCATTTAAAACCCTTTTTAATTCCACATTGAAATCTCATTTCACTTTCTCAAATCATCATTTGAAAACCATTATGCCTTCAAAACCATGCACTTACCTTAATCAAAAATCAGCATATAAACTTCAACAACATGTATTACGTTTTCAACAATAAAAACCTCTTTCTCAACACTCAATTTAAGCTTTCCCATGCATAGCTAACATATGAAATGCTTAAAGAGTAAAACATGCATTTTACACATTATGCATCATAAATCATTCCATAATACATCATCAATTATATTGGCTCACAAGTGATCATTAACAAACTCACTTCTTAAAACACATCGGATACGCGGATTCTCAAGTGTTGTCCCAACACTTCATACAATCTCACCGGCATCTCAAGGTTCACACACGAGAGCTACTCTCCATCGGTTTGATACCCATGGTGGAGTATTCGATAAAACATATAAACCCCTCAACACCACTCATCGATAGATGTATAACCCCACTAATGAGAGACGGGACACCAATCACTTTCATCAATCGTTAGGGTGCTAGGATGGAGTATTCGGTACACCGTATAAAGCCCTCAACATCCAAGGCGACTTGTTTATAGTGCACTCAATCTTATAGCCGGCTAACTATATCCGATTTCATTTATAAACCATTTCCATATCATCACTTGTTAATATAATTCACATTTAGCACAAACCTCATTATTTTCAAAGCATTACCAATAAACCACATTTCCAAGCATTAAACCATGCTTCAGAATACAAGTATAAGCATATACTTACAAGGATCACTTACCATGTGCATCCTTCATCAATATACCATCAAAAACAGTAAATCGCTTACTTTAAATCATGCTTTAAACAGTAGGTAACATGCATTTAAAATCAAGAGCATCAACAAACTTGTAATAGCACAATCCGAGGGAAAAATTCCTTATACTTACTTTCGAACTTAGTAAAGTGTTTAAAGCTTACATTAAGTTCCCAAAACCACCTTTACAGTGTTTCAAAGCTGAAAATCACGTTCTCACTCACCTACTCGCAAAACCAAGATTTGCCGATGCGAAATCAAGCGTCTAAAGCCCCGGGAACTTCACCGATTTCTTCCAAAGTGTTCTCCCTTGCTTATAACACACAAGAACAGAGGATTAATGCATCATAATACATTAAAATCACCATCAACTTAAACAATCTCTCCGTTCTGCCCAAAAAACCAAAACGCCCATTCGAAACAATCGAAATCACCTTCGATCACTCTCTAAATTCAGCCCAGCCATAATCTAACACTTCCATCCAATTTTATTCATCAATCAACATCTAAAATCAACCTAACTACATCCTTATACCTCCAGCAACTCAGATTTCAAACTAACACCACAAAACCCAAAATCTAACAATCTAACAATTAGAGGTCCAACTCATTTCGGATTACTATCATAAAACCTTTATTTCCACATCATTTAACACCCAAATCATGATTAAAATCAGTCTCAAATCAATCAAAACAGTACCATAACGAAAATCTTGAAAAATCATCTTCCAAAGCTTAATTTAGCAATTTTCGTCAATTAAATTATAAAACCCTGTTATTAAACAAAATTAAAGAGCCAAAGACTTGGGAATTTCAATAAAGAACCTTGATTAGAGGATAGAAAAGAAAGATCACCTCAAACACAAGCTTTCCCCTTGATTTGCAAT
Organism: Hibiscus tridactylites; assembly: GCA_958450335.1. Taxonomy (NCBI): domain Eukaryota; kingdom Viridiplantae; phylum Streptophyta; class Magnoliopsida; order Malvales; family Malvaceae; genus Hibiscus; species Hibiscus tridactylites. The sequence continues at coordinate 53,268,473 of OY288279.1, read as the reverse complement.
GATTTTGATGAAATCCTTCAAGAAAACTTTAGCTAGTTGATGTAGAAATCCATGGGCATAATTTAGAAATCAAAAGTGGATGAAATGAGATAAATCTCTAAAGGTTTTAATGATGAAAATGTAGTTTAGCTGCTGGGAAAGTTGAGAGAAAAGTTTAGAGAAAAGTAGTTACGTAAGAAAATGTTTAGCCTTTTTAAAATCTCTTTTAATAAAACTCTCTTATTAAATCAATTAATTAAATCCTTTAAAAACAAAAAATCAAGGAAAAGGGATGATACCACATTGGTGTAATAGCTCCCTAAAGATTCTAAGTTTTGACTCTCTTCAATTTAGCCATTAAAATGGAACTTGCAATTTTTACATTTTAGTCACCAAACTGAAATGTCGACTTTCCAAAAATCATTTTCCAAAATTGGCTTCACTTTCCCTCAATATACATTTAAAGAGGATTTTAGAAATTTTTTGTATAATTTTATCACATCTTGAACCAAGTTTTCCCTGAACCACTCCCGAACTAACCTAGATCTCTAATCTAGCACATACGAACCTCGAGTCGACCTTGAAGACGCCTAGGCCCAAAATCGGGACGTTACATTTTTAATGCAATATTTTGGTCAGTTCAATGGATAATTTAAGCATTTTATTCAAGTAAATGTGAAGCATTCTGCATTCAGTTGTTCAATGAAATATGTTATATGATAAGTTGACAAAATAAGTAAGCAAGCTTCTGTTTTGCATTCAATTGTAAGAAATATAGCTTCACAAAGTAGTTTGTAAGCTGATAAATCATAAAATCAGCTACAAAAATAATGATCCAATTCAACAATTTCACAAAAAATTTGCAATGGACATCACAAAAAGAAATACCTAGATAGATTCAACATATTTCAAAAAAAATGACATTGCAATGGACATCACAAAAAAGAGTCATAAAATTAGGCCATTCAAAAATAAGCAAGCTTCAGTTGTGCAGCTTCAATTTCTAGTTGAAGCTTGTGATTCTTGATTTGGAAGATTGGAGAAAGTTGATTGTTAACTTGAAGGCACATTAGGCATCCATCTAACAGTAATTGGTGGAGCCAGAGGTCTTCTTGTTGGTAATTTTTTCTTTGAAATTTCTGCTGATGGTGGGAGGATGTTGATTTCTAGGATGATGGGATAATGGAGTGGGTCTTCTTATAAGGTGGTTTGCACCAAAATTACCTCTACAAGTCTGTTTGTTATGACCAGTCTTACCACACTTAGTGTAGTTGGCATATTGTCTTTTCTTACTCAACTTAGGATTGTTAACTTCTTCAACTTTTTTTTCTCTTTTTAGTTGGTCTTTCTAGTGGCTTCTTAATAGCTGGTAACAGTATCGGTTTCATGTTAGGTACTGGAGCCCATTGTTCAGGCCCTTTTTAAAAATAAAAAAATTATAAATCAGATACACTAAAAAATAAATAGTTGAAAAACTTAATAAGTTGGGGACAAGCAATACCTTTCACGGGTGAAATAATGTTGGAGTATATGGAAATTTGAGTGCTCTTATTGTAGCACTCATTTACATAGCTTTCATTTCTTTTATTGGTTTTTTGAATGGCTGAGAATGCACGGCACAAGGAATGTCGGTGAGGTCCTATTTTCTACATAAACATGTATGCTGCACAAGATCCATAGTATGTTGGTGCCCAAGGCCAGCGTGAACTTGATACCTTTCTCCACCAGCACGTGTGGCTCATCACCTGAAAACAATAAAAAATTAGTAAAAACTAAAGTTAGTAAATAAAAGTCAATAAACAATTAGGAGAGAACCTGTGTGCTTGCTGGATAACGATATCCAATTTTTTTTAAATTTTATCACACAATGAACCTGGCCACTTTTCAGCTTCCTCCCTTTTACTAACAATTTTTTTCATGAGTTTGGTTCAAATTGTAATACCCCAAAACATGCTCTAGTTGTAATGGTAATTCGAGTGTAAATTTATCTTGGGTGTAAACATTTCTTAGAATGAGCTTTTAAGACTTTAGGGGTCAAATTGAAATGTTAAGCAAATAGAGAAGCCTTGTTTCCAAAGGCCTTAATGATCATATAGCAAAATAAGGGGATTGAATGAGAAACATTTTAAATTGTTAGGGCATGGACACATGTTCATGCAAGATCAAGCATGAAAGCTTGAGTGGGGTGACTCGGCATTGTTGGAGAGGAGAAGAAAAAAGAAAAAGCCAATCTTCTTCATCTTCTTCATCTCCTACGAGAAAAAAATGAGAAAAAATGGGGAATAGAGAGAGAAAGGAAATTGAATAAATGGTAAAAGTCTTGCATTGATTCGAATGGGATTAAAAGAAAAAGAAGAAATTTAACAAGAAAGGTAAACATCTTGCTTTCTCCTTTTGTTTGAGCATGAACATTCGAATAGAAGAGATTGGTATGTCCATGAATATGAGTTGATTTTGGTATTTATGAATTGGTTTTTAGAGGTAAATTATTACAATTTGTATGTTATATTTGTTATAGGAATTGATTTAGTACAAGGTCTGATCGATTATAAAAGGTTTGCTATACAAATGCATGTAGCCTTGTTTTGAGAAATTAAGTGAATCCGTCAATGTTTAGAATCATTTGTGAAATATAGGAGCCAATGTATGGACTGTTATGTATAGATGTGATTTTAGGGGCTGATCTTGATGTGAAAATATATAATTATGCTCATTAGTGCCCTGTTTTGAAGAACACAAGAATGTAAATTGGTGTAACTAGTTTCGGGGCTGTTTTGTGCAATAATTGCATGTAATTAAAAATTGGACCGTTTTGCATAATTGAAAGTATGAGAGGATGTTACATGTTTAGGGTGTACTCATTTAAGGTATGAAATCTGAAAATTTGTGTCTTGGAGTTTGATTGTAAAATTGATCATATATATTTTTATGTATGATATTTGAATTATGAAATCTTAGACACCATACTTGATGTTAATAAATCTAAGTAAAATTAAGCATGTGAACATTAAATCTAGGACTGTTTTGAATAATCTAAACTGTTTTGGGACTGCCTTAACAACGGAGAAGATGAACGGGATCTTTAGGCTAATATTGAGGATTGTTTTTTATAGAAAACAATGAAGTTAAGGGCTGCTTTGACATGATTAAGCTTGTATGTTAATGTAGGACATATTTACCTTAATATAAATAGCAAAGGGGCAGTTTTGTTACATAGGCATATGAATATGTGTGATTGGAAATGTTTTGTGTATATGTGACATTAAATAGATTGATATGTTTAAAAGTGTGTATCTATGTTAGGAATTGATATGTTTAGATAAGATACATTAGTGAACTGTTTTGCTTAAATAGAAAAGTTTATGGACTGTTTGGTATGTATATAGATTTGACAAGAACTACCTTATGTATATACTTGTAAATACTCGAATAATGGATTGTTTTTTATATGAATATGTGTGTACATGTTTAACTGCCCTGAGTTGTATAATTATGAAAATTTGAGGACTGTTTTAGAGGTGTATATGAGCTGTTTTGGTGTATAAAAATAGGGATGCAAATATGTAGAACTATACGAATTATATGTAAATTTAAGTGTGTTAATGTATTGCATGTATATAATTTAGCGATACTCGAATTAGTGGTCGTCTTGCTTGTTCATGAGATAAGTAATTTGTTTTGATCATGAACTCATATATATATATATATATATATATATATAAAGTTTGTCTTGAGTATGAAGTGTTTGTTCTTGTGTTGGACTAATTTATAATTATACACATAAGTATGCACATAGAGTTGGATTGTTAATAATTGAATCGAGCTGGTTTTAATATCTTGTTAATTTGTTTGAGGTACTTGCAGTGAGGAAGAAGAATGGAAAAATGCGTAGTTGGTAGCTAGGAGTAATTGTGGATTTAGGTATCCTATAACATCGAGATAGAGGTGAGAGTAGTTCGAGGGCTCGGGATAGGAGAAATCCATCCTGAGTACCCTTAATTGCTTTTATTATTATTTGCTTGCTAGATAAATTAAATATATTGCACATTTAAGCTTGGGATCCGAGGTAAGTACTTTTATGAAAAAGTACCTTGTGATATGATGAGTAAATAGATAGTATTAAGGATGATTGAACTATAAATTCAATTATTGATTGAAAATGGATTATTAACAAAAATGAAGGCTTTGATAACTACTAAGTAAGCTTGAATGTCATGATTATTCATGTTAGTCTTGGAAGTTAGAAGTGATTGTTTGAATGAGTAGTGATGAAGTATATGTTAATTTGAAGGATACAAATCTCAATGAAACTATTGTACTCGAATAACTGGAAGGGAAGAAATGATTGAGTCTGTATTTTAAATAGCATAAGTGGCAGTTCTTGACTTATTGATTCATTGATTAACAATTAATCCTTGATGGCCATAATGACGATAATATGAACAAGGCTCATCTTGGATATAAAACATTCACACATGGTGAATCTTGCTTACATTGGTAATATGCAATGTGACTTGATATCGACGAAAAGTTGATCAAAATGTTATTGACTAAATGAATAAATAAATGAGAGGAGCCTTGGCCTCGAGTCAGTCGTAGGTACAATTAGCGTGCCATAGAGTCTGTCGAGATCGCTAGTTCAGACTATGGTCCGCTTGTTGTTAAAGATCAAAAGGTCTATATGGTACTATATGTGTACCCATGTTCTGGTATTATTTGTATACCCTTGTATTGGTACTTGGTGTACCCCTGTTTCGGTACTTGGTGTACCGCCTGTTTGATATTGAATTTAGAGGATTCATGTATCTAGGATGTTGCTTGAGTCTCAAGACTAAATTAAAAGAAGTATAAAGGCGTATAACTACCGAGAAGTTTAATCTGCTATGATTGAAATGAAAGAAGCTATAACTACTATGGTTGATTAGTTGATTAGATGCTAATTGGACATGTTAAGATTCATTCTAGATCGAACACTTTCTTGTGATTAAAGACATGATAAGATTCATGCTAGTTCGAATATCTATGTGGACTGTTTTGTGTGATTAAAATGTACATACATGCTTAATGAAATTGTCTTGTCATGAATTGAACCTATGTGGACTGTTTTGTGTCATTAAAATGTACATACATGCTTAATGAAGTTGTTTTGCCATGAAATAAACTTATATGGACAGATTTGATTAGAATAAATCATATTGTGAATTGTTTGAACAAGTTAAGCATGCCTTATCACTATCCTGTTGAGTTCAAATCCTAATAGACTTTAGGAATGGAATTAAGGTATAATAGTCCAGTAAAGGGCTATTGCATGCTATATTTATAAAATGACTAAATTAATTAGTATGAGTCAAAATTGGAGGAACTAATCTGTTTTTAAATGTTAATTTATGGGTTGCCCTCTTGTAATCTAGAATCTAGAAAGTTTTAAATAGAATCTTATTTATAAATTACAAGTTTTAAAAGAAATTTGATTGAATTAAAGAGTAGTCTTGGCATGGAAAGTAAAGATGTATCATTAAACAGATTTATAAATCCATAACCAAAGAGTTATAGAGTATTCATCTAAAACCAATGATTCCAAGAAAGTTTATAAGACTAGCAATAATCTTTAATTCTGGTAACTTGTGAGTTAAGCGTGTGTTAATCACGATATTATATGGAGGTAAGATTAATGAGGGGATGATAATTTCGAGTAAATAACATATATGCTCATACTTATTTCGTTGATAGAAGAACTAACTACGGTATAGAAAATACTAGTTAAACTCTAATGTAAGTGACAACCCCCTTGAAATCTTGAAATTAGATCTCATTAATCGTGTAAAGAATTCATATTTATGATTAAGGAACTAAGTTCCTTCTTGTTGAAATAGTTTGATTAAGGTGGTTAAGGAATGGAATCCTTCTTGATAAATTAGTGCGGATATGAGGTTAAGGAAATGAATTTCCTTCTTGTAGAGTTGGTTTGGCTATGATCTCAAGATTGTTTCTGAGTTCACTTGAATGACTAAGTGTTCGATTTGTATCTTTAATTAGAAGCATTCCATTATGTAAACTTGTAATCGAGCTTGTTCTTGGAATTGTTAAAATGAAAAGTCTTGTTTTGATATTGTTATTTATTTATGTAAACTACCACACTAAGCTAGTGCTTATGATGTACTTTTTAATCACCTTACAGGTTTTGCGAGTCTTCAAGTTGTTTCCGAGCTAATCTAGTGTTGGAAATCTCGTATGGTTCGGATCAACATCTTATTTACTCCTAGGATGGTGGCATCTAGTTAGTCTTGCATAAGCATATAAATTCTTTGTGGCTTGAATATATGTATATAAAGCTCTAAGGAGTATTAAGTTGTAAAAAGGGGATATTATTATTCTTTTTTGATTGCTCATTTTGATTGATTAATTTGCATGATTATATGCCTCATGTTACATGCCTAGAAAGAACAACATGTCTTTAATGATCTCATTGTTACTTGTGATTAGGATCAAAAACTATCTTGAATTTGCACGTAATTTGGAAGTAATTAAAATATGGGCATATCATTCTAATAAATATATAATTGGTTAGATTAATTAATAACAAATCGGTTAGATAGAAGATGTGAGTATGCGCAAGAGTTAATGAACTAATGTTAATGTTATAGGTTAAGTGGTACTAGTTTTATATTTACGTGAGTTTCTTAATGATCTTATTTCTAATGAAATGCTTGAATGATTGTTGCTTACATAGTTAGCAGTTGATTCGAGAGTTTAAGATTAGTTATCTTTATAAGAGACCTTAAGTTAACAAGGATGGTAATAATCCGGTTTATGTTGAAGGTCATAATAATCTATCCAAGTATCTTTTTGGGTCACAAATTGTGTAAGATGGTTGTGAATAGTATCATGTCTAAGTTTAGTTATAAAGTTTTAAATTTTCACTGAAATTTCTTTGTGTAATTGTTACAAAAAGGCTAAGTTCATCACGATTTCTTGCTTGTTTGTCACTAACATGTACTAATTCGGTTCATCTTCTAGACCGAGTTAGGGAATGTTACACGAATAACCTCCATTATTATCAAAATAGACTTATCTTAAGCCTCTAAAATTAACCACATAAGAAAAAAATGATATTATTAATTAATTAAATAAATAAACTAAATGTCTTAAGTATTTAACTAATTTAAAATGTCAATTTTACCTCGTTAAAAGACTCACACAGGTTTTTGAGGAGCATATCACACTTTGTCCTGGTATCGAAGTGTGATATGAAACGTTGAGCAGGGTTCAACTTCTGCATCTAATTATAGGTAGGAACAGAAAGGACCTTCAACTGCTCCATTGCATCTTAAAATTCTCGCAAGTTGTTCGAACAGCCTTTCAGACAACATCTTTAATAGCTTTCTATTTGTAAAGTTTTTTGAAATTTGCATTAGGGAAAATATCATCGAAGGCATCCACAAGTCCCTACATTAGAAAAATAGATAAAAGTTACTAAAACTCATAAATGAAGGATAGAAAATAGATAAAAATTAGAGGGGTAACTTCTGTTTATCATTCATGAAACAAATGTTATAAGAGTAGTTAATCCCCAAGTCAGTTTTGAGTATGTCAAAAAATCAGGGTCAAGATGAATAGTTTTCACTCTCTATTGTTGCATATGTTATAGGGTAGATCTGATCATTTGCATTTATATCTAATGCTATCAGCAAGTACCCTTGAAAATAATCTTTTAAGTAATAACCATCCACACAAATAATCTTCCTACATCCTGCCACGAAACTAATTTTTCAAGCTTGCAAACAGATAGACATCCTTTAGAATAATCTACAATCTAGATGACAAATAGTAGTTGTTCTAAAGTTTGTAATCCTTAACTTCAGTAAGTATTCATAAATCCTTACATATTGCCCTTTGTAATTTCCTTCAATCATTTCAATTGCCTAATCTCTTGCCCTAGTACAAATAACATGTGACGTTCAAGTAACAAATTCTTAGTATACATCACTTTGAAGTGATCTTATTAGGTAATCAATATCAACCATGAATTTTTTCTATGCAATATTTTACCATCCAAAATGATTTGATATTTCTATTATTGGTTATCTTATAACATTTATGAGAGTCAACTAAAGTTTTTATATGCTAGTCTGATCTCTAATGTCTTTGGGATTCATTGAGGTTGCCTACAATTTCTATGGACAGTTGTTCTGACACACAACTTAAATCTTCTTGGAATCATTTTATAAGATTAACTTGGACCCTATTGACCCTCCCATAGTGCTTTATTGTTTCCTCTAGAATCTTCCTATCAGCGAAGATTAAACCATAAACAAATTTAGGGTTAATCATGTCAATTTCAGCATTAAACTCATTATGCTTAGGGCAATTTGAATTCGAATCATGATCACTGTGAAGTTCATCAAATTTGTCACTATCAAATTCTAACTCATGATTCACCTTAATACCATCAATTCCAAAACCATCCATTTGCCTTTGAATTTTAATTTCTATTCTTATATTCTCCTACTGTAATCCTTCATTATCAAACCCAAATTTAATATCACTAACTTCAAATTCTTGTACATTTTTCTCCTCTTCTTTATCAACTTTATCCTCAAATTTTACTTCATTTTCTCTATCATCATGTTCATTATTAAGTTCAACAATATTCTGTTTTTTCTTGAAGATATGCATGAATGTATCTATTCATAAGTAGGTTTTTTATTAATGTTATGCAATCTAAGTCACTTTGCAATCGCATAACAGATGCTTTAGATAAAGCAGCACCTGGGACTCTCTAAAACAAACTAAAAGGACCCATTAAAACTAACCTTTAAATCACGCCAGGAGAAAGTGTCGTGTGATGAGTTGTATTTCATTGTGGTTGAAAAGATGAACTCTTCACCATAATGAACAATACAACCGAAATTTTTTTAAATCTGGAGCTGTAAAGTATACAATTAAACGTCATTAGTTTTTGTTCATAATCCTACAACCCTACTTATTACAGTGGTAAAAGTATTAATCTAACTATCTTAGTGTATTTTACTGTAGTAAAATTCATTAGCGTATCCTTTTTAGTGTACATTAATGTACATTAAGATTTTAAAGTAGTAAAAGTTTTAATCTTAATCTTAATGTTTTAGAGTATTCTTTTAGTGTATTTTACTGAAGTTAAAATTTAATGTTAAATAAGCATATAATGTACATTAATGTTTAATAAGCCTCTAATGTATTAGAGTATCCTTTTATTGTATTCATAAGCCTATAATGTTTAATGTTTACTATAATGTACATTAAGTTTTACTATAAAGTTTAGCATTTAATATTGTTTACTATATTATACATTTTAATGTACATTTAGTGTCTTTTACTTATGAAGTTTTACTATAAATTTAATGTGTTTTACCTATAAAGTTTTACTATACATTTAATGTGTTTATAAGCTAACAGACAAAAGTTTTTATTTCTTCTAGTTTGTACTCAATACAACAGACAAAAATTCAACACATTAGATCACATTACAAAATAGTTTCATTATAGTGGATCATATAAATAATATTTTAATCAACCTGCAAAATCACATCCAACAATCATAAGGACTTTTTTAATTTCATGCAATATACTGAAACATACAAAACCAATGAAAACAAAAACAATTCAACTCAAATTGAATAATAAAGGTTAACTCAACTTCAAACATGCAAAACCAGTGGATTTAGTCATATTCAGTCAACTCTTATAAATATTTACGATACTCCATTGTATAACCCCATGCTTGTGAAGCCTACCTCGAACCATATTTTCCAAATTTGAAATGACCTACAACACAAAGCAACGAAAACAAAAACAAAAGATCAAATTAAAGGTCGGCTTGAAAAATCCTAGTCCAAAAGCAATGGACAAACAAAAATAACCCTAAAACAGAAAAATAAAAAATCTTTGACCAAATCTAACTAAAAATTGATTAAAATAGCGACTACCCTTTCGCGAAGCCTTCTTCAGATTTTCCTTTTTCATAGAATGAATCCTCAATAATCCCTTTCGATTTTCCCCAGAAAATGAGTTCTACAATCCCTTTCGAGTTTAATTTTCCCCAGAATATGAGCCCTAAATCCTCAATATCCTCTGATCGACTTGTTTTCTTCTAAATCTTTTTTCTTTTTTCCCGGAGAATGAGCCCTAGAATTATCACACCCTTTTCCCCCAAACCTTTTAGAGTTAATCAAAATTAACAAATGAATTTAGTCAAATGTTGTTGGGAAGTCAAATAGACAGTCCACGTGGAATAAACGTGGACTTTAATTTATTTTTTCCCCTACCAAATCAGCAAGCCATTAATGTTTAACAGCAACAAACGTCTTAGTGAACAAAAGTTTACAATTCGAAAACGTAAGTGACCTTATCGGTCATATTTAAAAATTGGTGACAAAAATTGTACTCAACGAAAACATAAGTGACCCTTACAGTAGTTTACCCTTAATAATAATTATTCATAAACAATTGAACCACACAACAATTATTAGAAGAAAAAAATAAGCTATGGGCAGTTGCCCCTGTCCAGGCCCAGATACTGTCTGGATGAACGATGGCATGAAAATGGTGGTGAGAGAGCTATGGAGAATGCAAGGATGACGGAGAGGAAATTAAATTAAAGGGACATTCACACAACAAGTCCCTAAACTCCTATAGTTTTAAAAGTAACACAAATACTTAAAAATATTTATACATTAATAATTATTTCAAATTAAAATGAAGACGAAATTGACATGATTTTTAAATATTGATGATTTATTAAATTGTTTTAAATTAGGACAATTTAATAAAATGTGTAAGTTTTGAGATCGAAATTGTTATTATACCACGTCACATCGCCATTTCTTTTAATTCAATTATCTAACTTAACGATGACTACTAAAATACAAACAAAATGTAACATTAGATATGATATTACCAAAAATAATAATTGGATAACTAAAATAGAAATAAGGGAACATTTGAGATACCAAATAGGTATATTAACCTTTTATTAAATACAATCTATGTTTTCATGGCCAGCTATATCTCTTAGTCAGAGCATATGTGATGAGAGGATTAATCACTACTATCAATGGTGGATATTTTGTATCAAGCAAAAAGTACAATTTCTCTCGATACATATGATAGTAATAATAATTAGGGTTAACTACATCACTGACCATCGAACTAATAAAGGATTCTTATTTTGACCACTGAACTAACGAACTCGTCAATTAGACCATCGAACTTATAAAATCAATCTATTTTGACCACCTCCGTTAAAAACCTAACGGTGGGGTGACAGAACTGTAACACCCAGGTTTGGGGGTCGGGTAAAAATAATAATAAAATAATATTTTAAGTTTCAGGTTTATAATTAAAATAATAATAATATATTATTTTGGGCTTCATATTTCCAAACAAACATTTTATGTAGGACTTAAATAGATCTAAAACTCATTTTCTATGGAATTTGTAAATAATGAGATTTGCCATCTCATTAATGGCAAATCTGTAAATAGTTGGACTTCAATTTAAAAACCCTTTTTTTATTAAAAGAGCTCCTTGTCATCTTCCTCCTCTCTTCATTTTGGTTTTCAACGACAAGGAGAGTGCTCTCACCATTTTCACTATTCCATCTCCCTTCTTCTTCATTTTCGGTCGGTTTTGAAAGGTAATTACAACCCCATTTTGCTCTCATCTTCCTCTCTTTGAAAGTACAATTAGATTTCATTTTCATCAATGTTTTAGAAATTTGGTTTTCCATGGAAAAATGTCAAAGGTTGAAGCTTTATGAGATTTTGTCAAAGCTATTGATTTATTAATGTTAGATAAGTTGTTTTCAACCTAAGAGGTCCAACATATATGAATTTTAGAGTGTTTTATAAAGATTCCCGGATTTGGGTTTTAATGGGGTTTTTGAAGGGTTTTAAGATGAGTTTTGGGTGTGTTTAATATTGGAAATTGAAGGCTATTGGTTGTATGTTGGTTGAGGATTGTTTTAGAAGCTTTGAAAAGTATTAAAAGTGTTTGAAACAAGATTTTTGGATTGAGTTTGAGGGCTGCTCGGGTTTTAAGTTTTTGGGGTTGTTCTTGGCTTGAAAATCATGTGTTCATTGCTTGATTAGTGTTCTGGGTTGCTACATTGTTGTGTGTACTGATTCGAGGTTGTTTTGTTTGTTTTGAGATGATTAGAAGCAAGAGATTGTGTTGGTGAAGCATCGGAAGTGAATCTGGAAGCTTGAAGGTCTTGGTTGCTTAGTTGTTGAGCTTGGAAGTGAAGGTGAGTGGTTAAATGCTTTTAAATGGTTTTAAAGTGTTGGTTCAAGCATGTTGACTAGGTTGGGGTTGGTAGACCCACCTAGAGTTGGGATTAGAGTGGTAGCCTAATCCCAAGCTATAGTTAGAGACTATGGTTGATCTTTGAATGTGTTTATGCCTCATGTTTAATTGTGATTATGTTGGCTATGTATATGATGTTATACATGTATGTTGAGGCATGGATTGATGCATTGTTATATGCATGTGGATTGTGCATGATGTTAATCATGGTGAGTACGTGCTAAGCACGGAAGATGATATGAAATGATGTTGTGGATTATGTTTAATATTGGCACTAGTATGCTTGGGTACAAATGATCGATAATTAGGATGTTTAGTGTGCACATGTGAGTCAAATGCGCGCGTGGTCTTGGTGATGGTAGTCATCAAGATGGAGTACGGGTTCACCCGGAAAACCTTCTTATATATATGTTAGTCGATGATGAGTGTAATCCCATCGACGGGGCGTGAGGATGAGTGGAATCCCCTCCGCGTGAACGCTAATGAGTGTAATCCCACCGTAAGGTAATGATTGTTGTTGGATGTGAGTTTCAACGTGTTATCCGTGTATTCGAGTCATAGCTAGGTGCCAATATGAGATTGTAAGTGGGCCATTATGGATTGTTATATGTGGTGGTTAAATACATTGATTTATGTATTATCATGTGTTGAGCTTGGACTTGTTGAGCATGGCATAATATTGAATATATGTTCATGCATCATATGTATTTTGGCTCTCGTGGATCGAAGGTAAGATCATGTATTCTACCTTGGTTGTGCTCGTGCTTGGACTCTGCATTGTTGAGGTTTGTTTTAATGAGCTTACCCTCACTAAGCTTTATGCTTACGCTCTCTTTTGTTTGACAATGCAGATCCTTAGTTCGTGGGTTGCTAGTGCAAGAAGGGGCCTCCAAGTGTGCCTTGTGGTGCTATCTTAGCTATCAAGTATGGACATTTTAGTTAAAGGATGTAATAGTCAAGCAATGGGATATTTATTTGTTGCTTTGACGCTTTTGAAGTATGTTGGTGTTGGTTGTTTACGAGCATGTTAGACTCTTTTAAATGCTTATGATGTTTTGGCTTTTGGATGTCATGTTTGGATTATAAATCATGTTTGAATTGTCTACCTTGAATGCTTAAGTGTATGTCTTTGTGAAGCATGAACCTTAAGTTTTATGTATGAAGCATGTGTTGGATGTTGTTGATTCTTTAATGGATGGTTCTTATATGCTTGTGGTGTGTTGAGTATGTTGGTAGATGTTTGGTTTTGCCTTAGGGTTTATGTTAGTGTGTTGTGTGGGGTCTTAGTGGTGTTTTTGGGACAACCTTGTACCAAAAACCAGCTAAAACCAATCTGCAGACAGAGGGCGTTTCGAAACAGTTGGCCCCGTTTCGATACGGTCCCTTTGTTTCGGGCCAGGCATTTCGGTACGCTAGGGAGGCGTTTCGATACGATTTTGCTACTGAAAATCTGAGATTTTGACGATAAATTAACGTATCGGAACGGGCTCTAGCGTTTCGGAACGGCCTTCATCTCGTTGACCACGAGAAGTTGACCGTTGAGGTCGTTTCGATACGAGTCACCCATGTTTCGAAACGGCCTCATCAGGTTGACTTTGGCCAGTTGACCTAGTCAAGGCGTATCGAAACACCTCATGGGCGTTCCGATACGACATGCTGTAAAAGATTAAAATGGACTGTTTTAAGTGGGATGTTGTCTGTTTGCCTCATCGTATCTTCCGTTGTTGCCTTTCTCATATAGGGTTTAATAATACATCTAGAAAAGATAATTTATTTGAAAAGTTTTTCCTCGGGTCAGTAACCGAAGTGGAGCTTTAACGGGTTTCGCCTCGGTTATCCCCGTGTAGCCCACTCAGATCGGTCAAGCGTCCGGACCGGGACGAGGGGGTTACACTTGTTGGTATCAGAGCCTAAGGTTTCCGAGACCTTGGGCAGGTAAGTGGGGTAAGTTAAGTTTTTGTGTTGAAATTGCACGGTGTTTGCTTGCCATGTAAGCATGTTTGTTTGTTTATCAAGTATTCTTTGTTGTATGCTTGTTTGAGCGTGTAGGTACGTTGTTTATTTTGAAGCATGTTGTGTGGAGTCCCAATGCTACTATTACATCGGAAAAGAGGTTTTTAAAGTGAGGGAACATACTTGAGCCACTTGGAACCCTTGCCTTGCTAACCCTATCTTTTGTGCTTTGTTTTTGTTGTTGTAGTTGTTGTTTGTGAGCGCGATGTCAAGGCCTAGGGGTAGACCGAGGGTGGTTCGTCAGGAACCACGTGTTGCGGCTCCTGTTAATGAGCCGGTGGTTGGAGTTGAGGCTCATGTGGGAGAGCCTGCTGCTGGAGTTGGAGCTCCTCCACGACCATCACCTCCACAACATGGAGTGGGAGGCGAGGCTGGAGCTGGGGGAGAGGGACCTCAGGTTGGCTAAGGTGGCCAAGGTCTAGCTGGAATAGATATGGCTCCGCTGGTGCAAGCTATAGCGGGAGCATTTCAGGCTGCAGTTGCCGGGGCTCATGCTGCAGCTCAGCCTAGAGGTGATGATGCTAGTTTACCATTAGAGATGCTCCGTAGCCTAGGGGCAGAAGAGTTCAGAGGGTCTATACCTAAGAGATCCGAGTTGTGGTTGGAGAAGATTGTCCATATCTTAGCTCAGATGGGTTGTGTGGGTGCTCGCAAATTGGGCTGTGTGATTTCTTTGCTACAGGGTGATGCCTACACCTGGTGGGTCACCATTACTACTGGGGTTCCTGAGGCTGAGATTGGATGGGATTTCTTTGAGTCTGCTTTCCGGAAGAGGTACTTGGGGCCGAGATATCTTGATGAGAAAAAGCGAGAGTTTATGGCTCTTGTTTAGAGAGATGCTTCTGTGACTGACTATGAGATTCATTTTGTTCGTTTGAGTCAGTACGCTCCAGAGTTGGTTCCTACTGAGAGGGACCGTTGTAACCGTTTCAGATATAGGCTTCATGAGGAAGTTAAGAGGTACACCTTAGCTTCAGATTATTCTGATTTTGATGTCTTAGTTGCTAGAGCCAAGGACATTGAGCACAGCTTGGGGCTGACCAAGCGTTCTGGAGGATCTAGTTCTGGTAAGAGACATAACAATTTTGACCGTGGAGATGCCAAGAGGCATAGAGGTGGCGGACAGCAGTTTGACCATAAGCGTGGCGGTGGCCACCATGGTAGGGGCCACCAGGGCCATAGAGGTGGAGGGCGTTTGCCCGAGTGTACACGTTGTGGGAGATAGTATTCTGGATAGTGTTGGGGTAACTTCCATGCTTGTTGGAACTGTGGTTCGAGGGACCACTTTAGGATGGAATGTCTGCATCATGCGGCTAAGGCACCGAACATAGCACAGGCTCCTGCGAGAGCGATTGATTATCAAAGAGGCCGTGGGCGCGGTCGTGGCTACTTCCAGCCTAGAGCTGATGCATCTAGGGTAGATTCTCAGAGGAACCTCGCTCATGTTGTGGCATTGCAGCCAGAGCCAGGTGGACCAGCGAGAGTCTATGCTCAGAGAGAGGCCGGGAACGACACTGATGTGATAGCAAGTAATTTTGAGTTACAGTCTATGTCTTTGCTTTCTTTGGTTGATTCGGGTTCTACGCATTCCTACATTTTGAGTGAGCATGCAAAGAAGTTAGATATACATGTTGAGATCTTAGATGTAGGTATGCATGTGACTAGTTCCTTTGGTGAGACAGTTGTAGTTAGACGGATGTATAGGAGGTGTCCGCTGAAGATTCAGGGTCATGTGTTTCCTGTTGATATGATGGAACTTCCGTTTTATGGCTTTGATATTATTTTGGGTATGGATTGGTTGGTTGAGCACTGAGCTAGTGTAGACTTTGAGACGAAGAGAATTGCTTTGAAACTCTCTGATGACTACGAGGTAGTGGTAGTAGGCGAGAACATTAAGTTCTTGTCTAATGTGGTGTCATCTTTAGAGGCTTATAGATTGATGGATTCCGGATATGGGGCTTACCTAGCTTATGTGATGAATCCGAATATGAGTGAGGCTAGACCGAAGGACATCATAACAGTTTGTGAATTTTCGGATGTGTTTCCTGAAGAGTTACTAGGTTTGCCTCCTGACAGAGATGTTGAGTTTGTGATTGAGATTGTTTCAGGGTCTGCTCTAGTTTATATTGCTCCATATCGTATGGCTCCGAAAGAGTTGAAAGAATTGAAGAGTCAGCTTCAGGAGTTGTTAGACCGTGGTTTCATTAGGCCTAGTAGTTCGCCTTGGGGTGCTCCTGTGTTGTTTGTAAAGAAGAAAGATGGTAGCATGCGAATGTGTATAGATTACAGGCAGTTGAATCAGTTGACCGTGAAGAACAAGTATTTGTTGCTTTGTATAGATGATTTGTTTGATCAGTTGAGAGGTGTTTTAGTGTTCTCGAAGATAAATTTGAGATCAGGGTACTATCAATTGAAAGTAAAGGAGTGTGATGTTCCGAAGACAGCTTTTAGGACTAGATACGGTCACTATGGGTTCCTTGTGATGTCGTTTAGGCTCACGAATGCACCTGCAGCATTCATGGATATGATGAATAGAATTCTCAGAGACTATCTATACCGGTTTGTAGTTGTCTTCATAGATGATATTCTTGTGTACTCGAGACCAGAAGAAGAGCATGATTAGCACTTGAGACTTGTTCTGCAGAGATTGTTGAGCAATCAGTTGTATGCGAAGCTTAGTAAATGTGAGTTTTGGATTCGGGAAAATGTATTTCTCGGCCATGTAGTTTTTGCCGAAGGTATCCATGTTGATCCGACGAAGATTGAGGCTATTGTTGAGTGGAAACAACCTAAGTCTGTGACTGAGATTAGGAGTTTCCTAGGATTAGTCGGTTACTATAGGAGATTCGTATATGGTTTCTCTAGAGTAGTTGCTCCTTTAACTAAATTGCTGCAAAAAGGAGTTAAGTTTGAGTGGTCAGATGCAAGACAGAAGGCCTTTGAGAAATTGAAAGAAGCTTTGACACATGCTCCAGTGTTAGTGCAACCAGTTTTAGGTAAAGAATTTGTAATCTATAGTGATGCCTCTTACATAGGTTTAGGGCGTGTTCTGATGCAAGAAAGAAGAGTTGTTGCCTATGCTTCGAGACAGTTGAAGGTGCAAGAGAAGAACTATCCTACTCTCGATATTAAGTTAGCCGCAGTTGTGTTTGCATTGAAGATTTGGCGTCACTACTTGTATGGTGAGAAGTGTATAGTTTACACCGATCATAAGAGCTTGAAGTATTTGATGACACATAGAGAGTTGAACTTGAGACAGAGAAGATGGCTTGAGTTGTTGAAAGATTATGATTTGACTATAGAGTACCATCCGGGTAAGGCAAATGTAGTAGCCGATGCTTTAAGTAGAAAGGTTGCGGTTGAGTTGCGAGCTATGTTTGCTAGATTGAGTGTATCCAGTGACGGTGGTTTGATCACTGAGTTGCAAGTAAAACCTTCTTTGATTCAGTTGATTAGAGAGAAGTAGTTTCAAGATGTGTCTTTAGTTACTCATGTTTAGGACATAGCCGAAGGTAGACCGACCGAGTATAGTTTCAGTGGTGAGAATGTGTTATGTTTCAGAGACAGAGTTGTTGTACCAGAAGATGTTGAGTTGAGACGTCTGATTTTGAGCAAAGCACATTCAAGTCCTTTTTCTATGCATCCGGGTTGTAACCCCCTTAGCCCGGCCAAGACGCTAGACCCCAACCACGAAGATCACACGGGGAAAACCAAAGTCAACCCAAAGTCAACCTTGATTAACGACCCTTTTTTATATTCTCTAGATGCGCATTGAACCTATATGAAAGCTCAAGAACCTTGGGAGAGAAAAGCACAGCGACCGGAAAACGGTTAAGGACTCAATTGCAAGAAATACACGTTTAGGGACCAAAATGTAAATTTTGGAAAATAAAATGACCTTCAAGATTTTAGTTTTACCAAACCTCAATTAATCATATTACAAACCTCTATGCCAAATTTCAGCTTAAAAAGACATCTCAAGCTCAAGCAATTGCAATTACAACTTTCAGGACTAAAATGTAAAGCATGCAGACTTCAAAGCAATTCAAAACTATGTCCAACGGTCACCCGTTTCGAAACACTGACAATCGTATCGAAACACCCGTGTCGAACGCCCGTATCGAAACGATGTTGACCGTTTTGGTACGCGGGTATGTTCTGAAACTAGTTCCGAAACAGACACTTCCAGTAGCCAAAGTGTTTCGAAACACTTCTAGTCGTTCCGAAACGCCCAAGCCATTTCAAGCACCCGTTTCGAAACAGCCAAGGGTGTTTCGACACACCCTGCCCAGAAACTACAGAAACTTCTGGTTTTTCACCTTAAGACACCCTCAAACATACTTTAAATCATTCCATAACATATCAACAACATGCTAAGCATTATAACTATCAAATTGCATCAAAGACTAGATACAAATCAAGCATTAGGCACACCAACACCCTAATCTCATTCAACACAAGATCTTACCTTTTACCAAAGAACATAGCTACATCAACATATGAAGAAGAAGATCCAAAAATTGCGAAACGAACATCAACAAGTATTAAACCATAAACCGAACTTGGTCAAGATAAACAATCTCATTACACAACAACATAAAAGTTTCCCCCCATGCCTTTATTATCAATAGCTATAAACCAAACATACTTCTCGAGTGGAGCTCTTTTTGAATCCCTTGCTTCTTGCTGTCCCAACTTCAATTATCTGCATTGATGGACAAAAAAGAGCGTAAGCACATAATGCTTAGTGAGGAATGCTCAAAACCAAAACACCATCAATGCAGCGAATCATAAAACCATCTTAAAATGTAATCATAACCCAATAAACCAAAACATTGATTGAAAAACTCCTTTGAAACACCATTTCTTTAAAACATGCATTGCTCAACAAGAAAACTAACATTTAACTTTGATACACTAAACAACCTACCCCAAACAACATCCTTGCAAATACTATCATGTAAACCTTTCCATGCATAACCACTTCATGCAAAGTTTAAACCAATTTCCTTGGAAATCACTTCCATTTCACACTATACTTTTCTCATGCTTGATGATCATTTCAAAGCAAAATACATTTTGAAAACCATATGTTCCTTCTATATATCTCATGCATTCAACAAACGCAAAACTCATGGCAAAGCCACACATGCTTATTACTCAAAAGCATTTTATAAACTCAAAACCTCATTTGCATAAGCAAATCTCCATTTTGAAAACCACATGTACCATCTAGCTAACACATGCATACAACCTATGCAAATCTCATGACAGGGCCACATATGCTTGATACGCAAAAGCATTTCATCAAATTATTATCTCATATGCATTTCTCATTACATACAACATCTCAAGCATTGGTACATGTGACACATTTCATTCTCATATATTGACATTTTCATATTCTATTGTACTCGGATATGCGGACAGCTTGACTCGAGGTTCAATTTTTTTGCGTGTAAAAGTGTCTATCGCAATGTAGTGCAAGTGTACACGACGCAAGTAGTAAAGTGATACGTAAGTATCGGATATCGTCTCCACAGGGACTGGGGCTAATAGCTTCACCTTGGATTACTGCACGAGAGTAAAAAAGAATAGTTTAATATGTTGTCACGAAGATAATAAAGAGAACTGGAAATTAAGAGTAAAGAAATCAAGATAGAGAGAATGGGTCGGTATTTAATTGCTCAGTAATGTAGGTGTTGCAAAGTCTGGGAATATCTGTTCTGTCGTCGTGCCTGTCGCGACAGCACCTGTCGCGGTAGCGGTCTGTTGTTAGTCGCGGCAGCGATCACACAACTCTGTACTTCAAGCTTGGCAAGAATCCCTGCTATGCCTTGGCCTATCCCTAGGTCCAAGTATGTCGATGAACACGTCTTTGATGATACCTCCCGGCGTAAATCGAAGGATGAACACCGATGTTGTTGAATTCTTCCTTAGCCACTTAACCTCGTCCTATCCTTAGGTCCGAGATAGTTCAACCATAAACTGGAGAACCTGTACTTATTCCTTTCGTATACTTAACTCTCCCGATATTAAGTAAATAGATAATCTCACAATGTTCTCCTGATACTCTTGCAAGATGTTGAAAACTAGAATAAGCAAACTTGAAGTCTATTTTATTGAATAGAAAATTCCTAAAACAAATGCAATCCTTGCAACTACTTTACAAATCAACTCGTGGCCCTAAGGGAAGTTTAGAACATGTTGAGAAGGGAAAACGGCTAGGGTTTTGGGAAGAAGGCTAGAGATGATGATCTCCTTCCCTAGGTCGAATTACATGCCTTTATATAGGCCTTGGGTTCAAGTTTTCTAATATGGCAAGAATACAAGTTTAAATTAAAGTACAACTCTATTAAAGACTAAATCTTCAGAGCATATGTCTTTAATTCGTTCTTCCTTCTTGCTTGGAGTTTCTTCCTTGAACTTTGGGCTTGGCCTTCATTCTGATCTAGGGCTTGGAAAAATATAAGGGTGCTTCACGACAGACCGGCTTAAATTTCTCTTTCTGTCGAGGCCCACTTTGCTTCTTCTCCTTACCATTGTTTTCGTCCTTGGCTGCCACAGCAGCGGCCATGGCAGCATCGTCCTCCTCGTTTGCACATCCAGTTCCAGCTCTGTTGTATCACTGCCCAGCGTCTGCTTCTCCATCTGCTACAACAGCTACCTGCAAAAGCAACCAATTTTAGTAGAAACTGTGCCATTTAATTTATTTGAGATGTATAAATGAAATCCAACCTAAATGCAATGAATTATGCTTGAATGCAGCAGAAATAGGGGTTAAATATGGGGTAAATTATAGAACTTTTACACACTCAACACACCCCCAAACTCATGTTTTTGCTTGCCCTCAAGCAATTCAAACCTAAAAAAGGAAAACTGTAACCCCCTTAACCCGGTCTAGACGGTTGACCCGAATTAAGAAAGTCACACGGGGAAAACCAAAGTCAACCCAAAAGTCAACCTTGATTAACGACCCTTTTTTTTCTTTTTAAACTTGTCTAGATGCACATTAACCCTAGTTATGATCACTCAAACATCATGCTCAAAGATCATAAACATCAGAGATCAAACAGGGACCCAATTGAACAATTTACAACTTTAGGGACCAAATTGTAAATTCTGATAATTATAAGGTCTTAACCCGATTAAAAGTTACCATCTTGAAATTAGTCACATTTCATGCTTCACTGCCAAATTTCAGCCCAAACGGACATTCCAAACTCATACAATTGCACATACAAGATTCAGGACCCATTTGCAAACATTTCAAAACATTTAACAACCAATGTCAGCCCCCAACGGCCAAGTGTTCTGAAACAGGGAGAACCCGTTTCGAAACGCGGGGCCGTTCCGCAACGCGTACCGAAACGAGGGCTGGCAGAGGGCTTCCCGTTTCGGAACGATGTCTCCCGTTTCAGACGCCTGGGCTACTACAGGGCACCCGTTCCGAAATGGTAGCAACTGTTCCGAAACGACCTGCACAGAATGCAGCACAATGCTTGCTTAAACACACAATTGGCCAACCGAACATGCTCCAAATGCAATCAAACCACACCAGCAAGTTACTCAACACATAAGGAACATATATGCATCAAAATCTAGATACATGATTACCCCTAGGTGCACCAACACATTAAACACATTCAAAGCTCATTCATGCTTCTAAACAAGATGCATAGCAAATCAACTTAAGCATAAGGTGATCCAAACGTTGCAACATTAATTCACATGATTTAACAACATATATCAAACCTGTCCAACATACACAATCTCGTTACAAACCAACATAAGAGATTCTCCCCCCCCCCCCATTGCCTTTATTAACTATAGCTATTAACCGAGACATACATCTCAAGTGGAGTCCTCCTTGAATCCCTTGCTCCTCGTTGTTCCAACTTCAATTATCTGCATTGATGGACAAAAAGGAGCGTAAGCACATAATGCTTAGTGAGGAATGCTCAAAACCAAAACACCATCAATGCAGCGGGTCATAAACCACTTTTAAAAACCAACCCGATTTGATAAACCAAAGCAATGTTTGAAAACCCCTTTTCAACAACAAGCTCAAAATCATGCATTGCTCAAACATGAAAACCAACCCTTAGCTTAGCAAGCTAAGTAAACCTTTTCAAAGCACAACTTACAAAACATCAATTTAACCTTTCAATGCATAAACACCAAATGCAAAGTTAAATTCAAAACCTTGGAAAACACTTCCACTTCACATTATACATTCCTCTTACTTGGTTATCATTTCAAACAAGAAACCTTTTAAAACCATTTATCTAATCAATCCAACACATGCATTAAACAAATGCAACATATGAACCTCATCATCAACATTTGCATCATATGCCTTTAAAAACAACTCTTAGCAAGACTTCAATGCACTAAAGAGATTCCATGAACACATGCATCATTCTCAATAGATAATCAACACTTGTTCAAGCTTAACAAGCACACATGCATTCTCAATACATTATGCACTTCCCATGCAACTATGCATCATTCCAAGCATCTCATGCTTCATTATAAACAAGAACATTATATTGGCTCTCAAGTGATAATCCAAATCCACTTTTCAACTCAACATCCAATCGGATACGCGGATCACAAGCTTTGTCCCTACACTTCATACACACTACCAATCCAAGGTCCCCAAATGGACTTTTAACCACCATTTGACCTTACCATTCACAAGGTTCCCATGTATGGACTTTTAACCACCATACAACCTTATCTTCCTCAAGGTTCCCATGTATGGACTTTTAATCACCATACAACCTTAGCTTACACAAGGTTCCCATGTATGGACTTTTAAACACCATACAACCTTAACTTACACAAGGATCCCATATATGGACTTTTAAACACCATATAACCTTAACATGCACAAGGTTCCCATGTATGGACTTTTAAACACCATACAACCTTAGCATCACCGATTGGTAGTTGTATAACATCACTAACGAGATCCGGGACACCCTATACAAGATCCACACATGGACTTTACCCCACCATTGTGATCTTAACAAGCACAAGGTCCACAAATGGAATTTTAACCACCATTACCACCTTTGCTTACCCAAGGTCCTCGAATGGGCACTCAACCTCCATTATGACCTTAACCATCTCGTTAGGATACTTGGATGGAGTTTACCGGTTCACTCTTAACCACTCCACATCCAAGGCGACTTTATTCACGGTGCACCCAATCCTATAGCCGGCTAACTATATCCGATCAAAGAAACCAAGAACCACTTACATCACTTGCCAATATAACCATCTTACCATATTAGTCCAATGATTCACATGCATAACCATAATGCAAAAACCATCAATTACCATCCTCAATCCACTGTTTTTAAAGCATTACACAAAGCCATTACACATCATGTAACACCATGCACCAAAACCACATTTTCAATGTATAAAACCAAGGATCTCTTCCCTTGAGCATCCTTCACATATGCCTTTCAAAACCAGCATTAAATCATGCTTAAAATATGCTTTCAAACAGAATTTAAAACATGCAAATCACATGCATTGCAACCATCAATCACAATTGCTTTTAAAACCAAATTCACAACACAAACCAAGAGCAAAATCCATTTACTTACTCTTGAGCTTAGCAAAGTTGTTTAGACTTAAGCTAAGCTCCCAAAACCTTCAAACCTTGGTTTAAAAGCTGAAAACCCAACTTCACTCACCGATACACAAAACAAGGCTAACCAACAAGCCTTCCAAGCATCCGAAACCTTCCGCACCACCTCTAATGCTCACGGATCAAACTCCTCTGTTTCAAGCACACAATAACAGAGGATTAATGCATCATTATGCATTAAAAACACCAGCAACACAACTCAACTCGCTGCTCATCACAAATCCAACATTTCGGCTACCAAACACAACTGAAATCACCCCCAAACACCTCCAAAACTTAACCCAGCCAAGATCCATCACTTCTAACCATTTTTAAACATCAATTAACATCCAAAATGATCACAAACACGTCCTTATACCTCCAGCTATAACAGATCATCAAAAACACTCCAAAAACAACCAAAAACTCAAGTAAAACTTAGGAAATTCAACCTATCCGGGATTGAATTAATTAAACCTCAACTTCTAATCAATTTAGCATTCATTTAACATCAAAAACACACCTCAAAACCCTGCTTAAACAGATCATACGAAAATCCACCAAAAATCACCAAATCTTGCATTTTAAGCCAAGATCCTTTACACAACTTAAAAACCACTTATAAAACATCAATTAAGGATTGAGAACTTAGGAATTTCAGTAAAGAACTGAGAGTTTAGAGGAGAAGGACGTTCTTACCTCCAAACTTGAGTTTCTCCCTTTTTGGAACCAAAATCTTGAAAATCCAATTAGCACTTGGTGAGGTTTTGTTGATGTGATGATTAGGAATCAAAAGAGGATTGAAAAGAGAGATTTGAGTGACAAAATCAGAAGGAAATCTCTGGAGAGAAAGTGTTTGGGTTGAGAGAAAATGAGAGAAAAGGAAAATTGGAAAATATGGAAAGTTAGTTGCAAAATAGCAAAATGATTTCCCTCCACTTTTCTTTTGTTTTAAAATCAGAATTAAACATTAAAATATCTTAGAAAATTCTGGAGAAACTCCCTTTGGGTAAATAGCTCCTTAAAGATTCAAAGTTTCAATCCTTTCTAAAACAGTCACGCAACTTTCAAAAATTACATTTTGGTCACTAGCCAAAATGTCACCCTTCCAAACCTCATTTTGTAAAATTGATTTCATAGTTCACTTATATATATTAAAAGAGGATTTTAGAACATGTTTCCATATTTTTAATGCAACCCGAACTAGGCTTTCCTAATTTCACCTTTTTATATTCGAACAACACTTTGACCGAACCGGTCAACGCCCAAAACTTCCAAGCCCAAAACCGGGGCGTTACAACTCTCCCCCTCTTAAGAAATTTCGTCCCCGAAATTTCAACTGGCGAAAAGAGAACAACAAAACTTCTCAAATCAACACACAAGGCAACACAAAAGCCTCAACCACCACTAAACACTTTCCACACAAAACTCCACCGAACTCAACACCACCACATACTGTTCACAAATTCCAGCACACTCAAATGTTAACCACGTCTTAACCTTTCACAACTCCGGAAAACATATAGCCTCATCAACCACCTGAAGAACCTCAAACTTTTACAGCGTACAACACCTTGTCACACAACTCCCAAAGCTTGTTCACACAGTGACACCAACCAATCCAATTCACCCACTATGTAACCCCACCACCTTCACTGCTTCCAAAACTCCTAGCAAACTTCCCAACCTCTTTCCAAGATTTTCCAAACAAGAAAAAATTCTTAAGCACCAACTACTTACCCAACCTCTCAACGTATTACTGTCCTTACTTCACATCCACCGCTATCTTTACCATCGACTCACCAGAACTGCTCACTCATCGACAGACAATCACGTCACAACCCCAACCTTGTCTTCGCCCACCCTTCCACGCACCACCAGCTGATCTCAAAAAGAATTACTTATTCACAACCAGCCAACCAACGATGGTTTTCGATCTTTCATTTCCTTTCCGCTTCAAGCTTCAACCAAAACACTTGCCTTACTAGAACATCGCCCAACTTAAACATACATACCATCTTCTCAGCTCCTCAAGGTTGCTAAGAACCAACACTACATAAACAACCCTTCTACTTCAACATTAATGCTAAGCTATCTCAGCACTCTAGAAACACATCCACTATCCTCAACATCACTTAACACTAAGGAACCACCACCTCTACTAGCTATTCAAACCACTTGACCGATTCTAACCTCAACCGGTACTCCTCACTACCAAACCACTAAACTCTTCAAACACCAAACACTTTCCTTCTACCAACAAGATACACCACACTCACTATTACTAGCAACTAGCTTAATACTCTCCATTACTTCTAACTTCCACTCAGCACCAACATAACCTCCAAAAACCATCATCCAACCTAACCCAACCACAACACTAACAGATTCGATTTGTTATTAGTGAGTGTGAACTTTCGTATGCATGGTCACCAATATGCCCTATCAATGCCTGATGTACATGTATGCAAAACCTCTAATGTCATGCCACATGTATGCATGGACCAACACATATATAATATAGCATATAACAAATGATTTTAACTGTGCATGAATGCCAGTTCACACCCTCCAATAACATCCTCAGAATCCGTCTAAGAACAACCTCCTACCTCACTTCTAACTTGTCTAACTCCATCATTCCAACAACCATTAACCACAAGATACACACTTAAGCCTGCTTCACGCTAGAGATGTTTCCAAACAAATACAACAACAACAACTACCTCAACATGCTAGCAACAAGATCATACTCACTACGCAAGATAAACCAACAGAAACCAACTAAGATAGCTAGGCAAAGGTTACTTAACAAGGTTACCTGAAAACACATCACCACCCTGAAGCTTCAACAGACGAGCTCTCTTACCCGCAGAACCATCATCCTCTAGCCGCACCGCTGCAGCATCAGCTAACACACTAAGGTCACCACCAACTCCTTGCGGTAAGGAACCTTGGCTGTTCCGAGCCAACTTCAAACAACTACGCCTCATATGTCCAACAGACCCACATTTCCAACAGATTTCCTTTCCCAAACTCTTCACAACTTTCTGCTCTTTATGCCACCTTCGAACTTTGTCTCGGCCGTGCCCACGACCCTTCAGAGACCCTTTGGCTACCACTGAAGCTGACTTCACTCCAAGAGGACAATCACGCTTCACATGCTCTTTAGAACCACAGTTCCAACAAGTACCTGCACCCCAACAACCTCCAACATGGCGCCTTCCACAACGATTACACACCGGTAGCTGAGCCTCCACTCCTTGTTCAACCAGCACTTGCCCCAGATCTGCACTACCTTCACACTGCTTAACCCTTGGATATTTCTCTCCAAGATACCTTTCATAAAAGGCAGACACAAAGAAGTCCCAATCAATATCATGGATGTGCGATGCCACCGCTACAGATGTCCACCAGGCACATGCATCCTCCAACATCAAAGAGACAACACTTCCCAGCTTACAAGCATAATCACAACCTTCCTGATCCAAAATCAGAATCACACTAGCCAACCAGGCCCCAAACATCTCCGGTGAAGAACCATGATATTCCACAGCACCCAAATCAAGCAAACGCTGCTTCGACAAACCCACACATCCCACAGCCAGCACATCTACCGACTTTACCTTTACCACAACCTGAGATGTTCCCAACATCTGTTGAGCAACAGGTGATGAACTCTCCATCACAGAACCAGCTTCTCCCTCCTGTCTCAATACCTCAACACCAAGCACAGAAGACTGAGACAAAACACCTCCACTAAAAGGTGAATTCCACGCCTTAACAACCTGCCCTAAAGCAGCAACCATCTCACCCAACTGCCACTCTTTCATCAATTTCGCCATACTATTAACAACAAGCAATCACAACAAAACACACAAACCAGTTAGACCAGCTTTAAGCAAGGATTCAAACTCCAACTCCAAAACAACACAATAGCTATAATAATAAGGCAATAGTATCCCGAATCCTCCTTTTTTTCATGACATAACAGTCAACAAAAACATGGATTCACAACATCAAGCATATCAAACAACATACTTCGATCATGCTTTCATCAAACAACATCCATTCACAACAGCATAATATCAACATATCATACTCATAGCACTTTCAATATGCATAAAACCAACTCACAACATCAGCACAAATCCACATTAGCTCAGCCAAGATTCATAACCACAAAGCATGCTTGAAAACATCAACAACTTTGCTCAGAAACACGTGTTTCAACCAGCTTTCAACCACACATCAACATAAACATCAGACACACATTACAACAACTTACCGCTTTCCCCAAGCATTCGCAACTCAGCTCTGATACCACCAAATATAACCCCCTTAACCCGGTCTAGACGGTTGACCCGAATTAAGAAAGTCACACGGGGAAAACCAAAGTCAACCCGAAAGTCAACCTTGATTAACGACCCTTTTTTTCTTTTTAAACTTGTCTAGATGCACATTAACCCTAGTTATGATCACTCAAACATCATGCTCAAAGATCATAAACATCAGAGATCAAACAGGGACCCAATTGAACAATTTACAACTTTAGGGACCAAATTGTAAATTCTGATAATTATAAGGTCTTAACCCCGATTAAAAGTTACCATCTTGAAATTAGTCACATTTCATGCTTCACTGCCAAATTTCAGCCCAAACGGACATTCCAAACTCATACAATTGCACATACAAGATTCAGGACCCATTTGCAAACATTTCAAAACATTTAACCGCCAATGTCAGCCCCCAACGGCCAAGTGTTCCGAAACAGGGAGAACTCGTTTCGAAACGCGGGGTCGTTCCGCAACGCCTACCGAAACGAGGGCTGGCAGAGGGCTTCCCGTTTCGGAACGGTGTCTCCCGTTTCGGATGCCTGGGCTACTACAGGGCACCCGTTCCGAAACGGTAGCAACTGTTCCGAAACGACCTGCACAGAATGCAGCACAATGCTTGCTTAAACACACAATTGGCCAACCGAACATGCTCCAAATGCAATCAAACCACACCAGCAAGTTACTCAACACATAAGGAACATATATGCATCAAAATCTAGATACATGATTACCCCTAGGTGCACCAACACATTAAACACATTCAAAGCTCATTCATGCTTCTAAACAAGATGCATAGCAAATCAAATTAAGCATAAGGTGATCCAAACGTTGAAACATTAATTCACATGATTTAACAACATATACCAAACTTGTCCAACATACACAATCTCGTTACAAACCAACATAAGAGATTCTCCCCCCCCCCCATTGCCTTTATTAACTATAGCTATTAACCGAGACATACATCTCAAGTGGAGTCCTCCTTGAATCCCTTGCTCCTCGCTGTTCCAACTTCAGTTATCTGCATTGATGGACAAAAAGGAGCGTAAGCACATAATGCTTAGTGAGGAATGCTCAAAACCAAAACACCATTAATGCAGCGGGTCATAAACCACTTTTAAAAACCAACCCGATTTGATAAACCAAAGAAATGTTTGAAAACCCCTTTTCAACAACAAGCTCAAAATCATGCATTGCTCAAACATGAAAACCAACCCTTAGCTTAGCAAGCTAAGTAAACCTTTTTAAAGCACAACTTACAAAATATCAATTTAACCTTTCAATGCATAAACACCAAATGCAAAGTTAAATTCAAAACCTTGGAAAACACTTCCACTTCACATTATACATTCCTCTTACTTGGTTATCATTTCAAACAAGAAACCTTTTAAAACCATTTATTTAATCAATCCAACACATGCATTAAACAAATGCAACATATGAACCTCATCATCAACATTTGCATCATATGCCTTTAAAAACAAGTCTTAGCAAGACTTCAATGCACTAAAGAGATTCCATGAACACATGCATCATTCTCAATAGATAATCAACACTTGTTCAAGCTTAACAAGCACACATGCATTCTCAATACATTATGCACTTCCCATGCAACTATGCATCATTCCAAGCATCTCATGCTTCATTATAAACAAGAACATTATATTGGCTCTCAAGTGATAATCCAAATCCACTTTTCAACTCAACATCCAATCGGATACGCGGATCACAAGCGTTGTCCCTACGCTTCATACACACTACCAATCCAAGGTCCCCAAATGGACTTTTAACCACCATTTGACCTTACCATTCACAAGGTTCCCATGTATGGACTTTTAACCACCATACAACCTTATCTTCCTCAAGGTTCCCATGTATGGACTTTTAATCACCATACAACCTTAGCTTACACAAGGTTCCCATGTATGGACTTTTAAACACCATACAACCTTAACTTACACAAGGTTCCCATATATGGACTTTTAAACACCATATAACCTTAACATGCACAAAATTCCCATGTATGGACTTTTAAACACCATACAACCTTAGCATCACCGATTGGTAGTTGTATAACATCACTAACGAGATCCGGGACACCCTATACAAGATCCACACAAGGACTTTACACCACCATTGTGATCTTATCAAGCACAAGGTCCACAAATGGAATTTTAACCACCATTACCACCTTTGCTTACCCAAGGTCCTCGAATGGGCACTCAACCTCCATTATGACCTTAACCATCTCGTTAGGATACTTGGATGGAGTTTACCGGTTCACTCTTAACCACTCTACATCCAAGGCGACTTTATTCACGGTGCACCCAATCCTATAGCCGGCTAACTATATCCGATCAAAGAAACCAAGAACCACTTACATCACTTGCCAATATAACCATCTTACCATATTAGTCCAATGATTCACATGCATAACCATAATGCAAAAACCATCAATTACCATCCTCAATCCACTGTTTTTAAAGCATTACACAAAGCCATTACACATCATGCAACACCATGCACCAAAACCACATTTTCAATGTATAAAACCAAGGATCTCTTACCTTGAGCATCCTTCACATATGGCTTTCAAAACCAGCATTAAATCATGCTTAAAATATGCTTTCAAACAGAATTTAAAACATGCAAATCACATGCATTGCAACCATCAATCACAATTGCTTTTAAAACCAAATTCACAACACAAACCAAGAGCAAAATCCATTTACTTACTCTTGAGCTTAGCAAAGTTTTTTAGACTTAAGCTAAGCTCCCGAAACCTTCAAACCTTGGTTTAAAAGCTGAAAACCCAACTTCACTCACCGATACACAAAACAAGGCTAACCAACAAGCCTTCCAAGCATCCGAAACCTTCCGCACCACCTCTAATGCTCACGGATCAAACTCCTCTGTTTCAAGCACACAATAACAGAGGATTAATGCATCATTATGCATTAAAAACACCAGCAACACAACTCAACTCGCTGCTCATCACAAATCCAACATTTCGGCTACCAAACACAACCGAAATTACCCCCAAACACCTCCAAAACTTAACCCAGCCAAGATCCATCACTTCTAACCATTTTTAAACATCAATTAACATCCAAAATGATCACAAACACGTCCTTATATCTCCAGCTATAACAGATCATCAAAAACACTCCAAAAACAACCAAAAACTCAAGTAAAACTTAGGAAATTCAACCTATCCGGGATTGCATTAATTAAACCTCAACTTCTAATCATTTTAGCATTCATTTAACATCAAAAACACACCTCAAAACCCTGCTTAAACAGATCATATGAAAATCCACCAAAAATCACCAAATCTTGCATTTTAAGCCAAGATCCTTTACACAACTTAAAAACCACTTATAAAGCATCAATTAAGGATTGAGAACTTAGGAATTTTAGTAAAGAACTGAGAGTTTAGAGGAGAAGGACGTTCTTACCTCCAAACTTGAGTTTCTCCCTTTTTGGAACCAAAATCTTGAAAATCCAATTAGCACTTGGTGAGGTTTTGTTGATGTGATGATTAGGAATCAAAAGAGGATTGAAAAGAGAGATTTGAGTGACAAAATCAGAAGGAAATCTCTGGAGAGAAAGTGTTTGGGTTGAGAGAAAATGAGAGAAAAGGAAAATTGGAAAATATGGAAAGTTAGTTGCAAAATAGCAAAATGATTTCCCTCCACTTTTCTTTTGTTTTAAAATCAGAATTAAACATTAAAATATCTTAGAAAAATCTGGAGAAACTCCCTTTGGGTAAATAGCTCCTTAAAGATTCAAAGTTTCAATCCTTTCTAAAACAGTCACGCAACTTTCAAAAATTACATTTTGGTCACTAGCCAAAATGTCACCCTTCCAAACCTCATTTTGTAAAATTGATTTCATAGTTCCCTTATATATATTAAAAGAGGATTTTAGAACATTTTTCCATATTTTTAATGCAACCCGAACTAGGCTTTCCTAATTTCACCTTTTTATATTCGAACAGCACTTTGACCGAACCGGTCAACGCCCAAAACTTCCAAGCCCAAAACCGGGGCGTTACAAAAACAAGATTTTTTTTTTTGCTTAAAACAGTGAACTTTCCCTTACCTACCATTCATTCCCTATTGTGAGCAACACCTTGTTCGATAATTCAGGATTCATCTGGAACCTTTCTATAATCCTCATGTAGTGTGTGCATGCTTGTGAACAATTATATGTCAAGACTCCCTTAGTTTTACTAGAATAGTTAAGCCTCTAACTTGAATTTTTATGCCAAATTTCATCTTTTTGGAGGCAATTCTTAGGCTCGTTTAGTTTTTATGCAGACTCGATTCTATTTTCTCAAGCTTAAGTTTGACTAGAGCCGGTTTCGGGCACCTCTAGCTAACTTCCTAGAGCCGGTTTCGGGCACCTCTAGCTAACTTCCTAGAGCCGGTTTCGGGCACCTCTAGGTGTATTGAGTCTATTTTTCTTAACTTCTTTTCCTAGAGCCAGTGTTAGGCACCTCTAGGGGCAACTCAAGTGCTAAGTTTTCTATTCTAGTTTACTAGTAGAGTTCTAGGCAGTATAAAAGTCACAAATGGTGTTTAAGTTTCAGAACTATAGTAAAGCTCTAAAATGCTCCTAAACTTTCCTAAAGGCACTGCCACGACAGAGGTTGTCACGGAAGGTAAGTTCAGTTCAAAGACTTAAGCCAAAATTTTCATTTTTTAGCAAAAATAAACTAAGTAAAAGACACAATTCTTAAACTTAAAAAGACTCTATTAATATAGGGATGCCACTCCCAAACTCGAGGGTTGCATTGCCCTCAATGCAAATGACAGATAAGATAAATAAAACAATACATCACAAAATATAAAAAGGCATGCAGCAATATAAGATAAGAAACTTAAAATTTAGGCGCTCTCGTCGTCGTTGTTGCTGCTGCTGCTGAGCTGGATCTGCCGATGGGCAGTGACATTCTTTGCTGGTGCTGGCAGGCGGATGGGAGAAGCAGAAGTATTCTTGGTTTTGGCCTCCCTTGGGGGTTGAATACGGGTAGGGGAGATGTAAGGTGGTTTCTCCACTACCTGAACCTCAGAGCTGTTGTTGCTCTCGCTGCTGCTATTGCGGCTGTCAGATTTTTCTTTATCTGCTACTGTTTTCTGCCGCTTTTCTGGGGTGAACTCCTTGGACAAGTTCCTCTTGACAGAGGGCTCGTTGTCGGATGCAGCCTAGATTTCAGAAGAAGAGAAACCAGCAATATACCTATCAAGGTCGTCTTCAGGCTCCTTTCTCTTGGTTTCTCGGGCAGAGGTGTTGGCTGTGCGGCTGCCGCCTGCAGCTGTTGTGGTAGGGGTCAGTGTGGACGCAGCAGATGGCATTTTGGGCATGGCAGCAGGTGTAGGGGTATGGGCAGGGGTGGGGAGCAAAATATTGAGTGGGGAAAGAAGGGAACACAATATCGGGGAAATTAAGAGAGGTGTGAATAAAGTGTACCGTGGCGGTGGTGAAGTCTCGGATGAAGCTCATGAGGCTGAGCTGTCTCTCCTCCAATTTTTGTATGGCAGCAAGGATCTGTGAGGAGGTGTCAGCTGGATGGGCTGCTGCAATAGGCTGCTTGGATTCTGTGGCAGCAAGCTTGGTGTCGGTGGGCTCTGTCGGCTCTGCTGCTGTGGCAGTAGGGTCGAAAGACGATAGGGGCGTGGAAGCAATGAGTTCCATCAGGCTAAGTATGTTTTTGTCTGTCCAGCCTTTCCCTCGGACTTGTAAATCTTCGGCTGCCTCCGGTACGTTGTGGCCGCGGCAAAGGGCAATGATGAGATATGGGTAGAAGAGTGGTCCGAACTATCGGTATGCGCATTCCAATATGCCCTATTGGACATATCTGCCAACGTTAATCGGCCTCTCATGTAATATAGAATGGATGAGGGCTAACCTGGGTTGGCCGACTGTTGTATTGTGAGAGGAGGGCATAATCCGCTTTTTGATGAAAGTGTTCCAAAGCTTTGCCTCCGGGGTGAGCTGATCTCTCTTTACCGTCCTTGGGTTTTTCAGATCGGTGTTCCACTCGGTACCCTCGTCTGTGAGTTCTGCCATCACAGCATCGTAGTCAGCAGGCTCTAGACTCTCGAGAAATTGTTGGTGGCCATCTTCTTTTCTGCCCACATAGAACCCGTAGAGTGTGTTGATGTACTCGGGATCGAAGGGCAACTCTTTCCCTCGGACTGTGACTACTGTCGCGTTCCTGCTGCCGATGGCACCATAAAATTCCCGGACAAGAGTCACGTTCATCTCCTCAAGCTGCTCCGCGAATATCTGCCACTTCAGGGCTCTGATTTTTCTAGCTATGAACGGCTGCAGCCCCAGGTTCCCCATTTTGGAAGTGTAAATAAAACCTCTCTCCTCCCACATATCACGGATCTGGATGGATCTTGGAGTTGATGCTGCCGTGGTAGATCCTAAAGCAGAACTTCGGCGGGTGTTTCTAGAAGTCATGTTGCAAGGACTGTGTAAGAAAAGGAAAGCAAGTAAAAATTCTAGAGGAGACAAGTAGAAAGAGTAGAAGTGAATGAAAAATGAATAGTAAAATGGGGTTTATATAGAGGGGGATTTTGCTGCCCGTTGGAGCTGTAATGGCAGGCACAAATAACGGGGCCAACTGTTACGCGTTTTCTGACACGTCTGTCACATGTTTCCGTGTCTGCCGCGCGTCTGTTACGCGTTTGCGTGTCTGCCGCGACAGCGTGTTGACAGGCTGGATTTTCCGCGTCTATCGCGGCAGCTGTAACGGCAGGCTCTAAAGTTTGGGCTTTTTGGGCTGATGGAAAGATGGTGGGCTGAATTCACTTCTCTTCTTCTCATTGTCTCCTTTATAATAAAAATAAAACTTTAGTTCCTAAAAATAAAATAATTCTAATTACCTAATAAATAACTATATAAAAATAAAAATAAAAATAACATTAGGTTAAATTAGGGATGCCTGGAGGGGCATCTCCTAAAGTAACCACTTCCTGCATTCTTGGGGCTTCAGTCCCCTGATAATGCTTCAGTCTTTGTCCATTGACTTTGAATTGGTGCCCGTCTTTTTAAGATCTGATTGTGATGGCACCATGGGGAAAAACCTGCACCACTTGGAATGGGCCAAACAATCTAGATTTCAGCTTCCCTGGAAAGAGCTTCAACCTAGAGCTAAACAACAACACAAGCTGCCCTAGGCAGAACTGTCGTGGCAGCAACTTCTTGTCATGCCACTTCTTGGTCTTGTCTTTATAGATTCTTGTGTTGTCATAGGCCATTGTACGAATTTCTTCAATCTCATTCAAATCAAGTAGCCTTTTCTGTCCTGCTTTTCCCAAGTCCATATTCACTTTCTTGATGGCCCAGTATGCTCTGTGCTCAATCTCAACAGGTAAATGGCATGTTTTCCCATAAATCATCCGATAGGGTGACATTCCCAATGGAGTTTTGAATGTTGTTCTGTAGGCCCATAATACATCATTGAGGTGTAGAGACCAGTCCTTCCTAGTTGGCTTAACCATCTTTTCAAGAATGTTCTTAACCTCTCTGTTGGATATTTTAGCATGTCCATTGGTCTGAGGGTGGTATGCTGTTGCGATCCGGTGTTTGACACCATACTTTTTCAAGGCAGCAGCTATAACCCTATTGTCGAAGTGCCTCCCTTCATCACTGATGATCGCCTTGGGGATGCCAAATCTAGAAAATATGTTTTTATGTAAAAACCTCTGAACCGTCTTGGCATCTTTTTTCTGAGTGGCGATCGCTTCAACCCATTTGGACACATAGTCCACTGCCAGGAGGATATATAAGTTCCCACATGAAGTTGGGAATGGTCCAATAAAATCTATCCCCCAAACGTCGAAGATCTCGACTTCAAGAATATTTTGTAGCGGCATCTCATGTCTCCTTGAGATGTTTCCAGTCTGTTGACACTTGTCACAGTTTTTATAGAATGTTTTGGCATCCTTGAACAGTGACGGCCAATAAAATCTCGACTGCAAAACCTTGGCAGCAGTTTTGTTACCTCCTAAGTGTCCTCCATACTGTGAAGCATGACAGTGATGTAGTATAGCTTCTTGTTCATCCTGTGGTACACATCTCCTAATAACCTGATCTGCACAATATTTGAAAAGAAGAGGTTCGTCCCAATAATAATGCTTAACATCATTTTGGAACCTCTTCCTTGCTTGATAATTA
Source organism: Hibiscus tridactylites (assembly GCA_958450335.1). NCBI lineage: Eukaryota > Viridiplantae > Streptophyta > Magnoliopsida > Malvales > Malvaceae > Hibiscus > Hibiscus tridactylites. The sequence continues at coordinate 53,231,963 of OY288279.1, read as the reverse complement.
AGGCCAGGAGGAGTTATTCTGCTAACTAAATAATTAAAGAAATCAGCATACCAGGGGAGTTCAGAAAACTTACATGTCGCCATTGCTGTCGCGGCAGTGCTTGTGGCAGCAAACAGCTGCTCATCAGGGAAAGTCTCCAGTATGTGTGTCTCGTCTGCCGGTAGACCCTTTCCCTTCTCTAATCTTTACAAGTGATTTGCAACTTGATTCTCTGTCCCCTTTTTGTCCGTGATTTCATGGTCAAACTCTTACAGTAGTAGAATCCAATGTATCAGTCTAGGCTTTGCATCCTTTTTGGTGAACAAATACTTCAATGCAGAGTGGTCTGTATGGACTATGACCTTCGTTCCAAGTATATAAGAACGGAAGTTGTCAATAGAGAATACCACAGCTAATAGTTCCTTCTCTGTGGTGGTGTAGTTCACTTGGGCGTCGTTCAGTGTTTTGCTGGCATAGTATATGACATGAAAGAGCTTGTCTTTCCTCTGCCCAAGTGCTGCCCCGACAGCGTAGTCACTAGCATCACACATAATCTCAAATGGTAGTTTCCAATCTGGTGGTTGTACTATTGGGGATGTTACCAGCTTTTCTTTCAGAACCTTGAATGCCTCAGTACATTCAGCGTTGAAGTCGAAGGGTCAGTTCTGCTCCAGAAGATAGCATAAGGGTTTTGTGATCTTCGAAAAGTTTGCGATAAACCTCCGATAAAAACCAGCATGCCCTAAGAAACTTTTGATTCCCTTGACTGTGGTGGGTGGTGGCAGCTTTTCGATTACCTCGATCTTAGCTCTGTCGAATTCTATGTCGCGGCAGCTAATTTTATGGCCTAGGACTATCCCTTCATCCACCATGAAGTGACATTTTTCCCAGTTTAATACCAAGTTTGCTTTCTCACATCTTTCGAGCACCTTCTGTAGTTTGCCTAGGCAGCTTTCAAAGTTGTCTCCAAAGACTGAAAAATCATCCATGAATATCTCCAGGAAATCCTCCACCATATCGGAGAATATTGCCATCATGCACCTTTGGAAGGTGGCTGGTGCATTACAAAGTCCAAATGGCATCCTCCGAAAAGCATAAGTACCGTATGGGCATGTGAACATCGTCTTTTCTTGATCTTCCGGTGCGATGGCTATTTGATTATAATTTGAGTAACCATCAAGAAAACAATAGTAAGGCTTTCCCGCTAATCTATCAAGCATTTGATCAATAAAAGGCAGGGGAAAGTGATCCTTCTGGGTAGCTTTGTTAAGCTTCCGGTAGTCCATACAAATCCTCCAACCGGCCACAGTCCTGGTTGGGATTAGCTTGTTTTCTTTGTTGGTTACCACGGTTATTCCTCCTTTCTTGGGAACGCACTGCACCGGGCTCACCCACTTGCTATCCGAGATGGCATAGATTATTCCAACATCTAGCCATTTTATGATCTCCTTACGAACCACCTCTCGCATAGCATCATTCAGTCGTCTCTGTGCATCAATGGTTGGCTTATGATCATCCTCTAAGAGGATTTTATGCATGCATAGTGCCGGACTGATGCCTTGGATGTCAGCTATTTTCCATCCAATAGCCTTTTTGTGCTGCTACAGCATCCCTATCAACTGTTGTACATGTTCCTGCATCAACTTGGAAGAGATGATTACGAGCAACGTATCATTTAAACCAAGGAAAACATATTTTAGCTGCCCTGGCAGGGGCTTAAGATCTAGAACAGGGGGCTCAATAGTTGATGGCTTTTGGACTATATGTTCATCCAAGGTATAGTTTAAAGGCCCGAACAACTTACCTAGATGTTTGCCTATCCAATTTACCTCCTCTTGATCTTCGGTATCATATGTATCAGATTCTGAGGAGCTGCTGTCGTCACAGTCTTCTAAATGGCTGCTGGGGCAGTGGTCAATTTTGATGTCGTGGCAGCCCGACCTGATGCAGGGTTGGTCAAGGGTAATTTCAGTGATGGCCTTGCATTCTTCTTCTGCATCAGCATGTTTTATTGCTTGGAGAACATTCAGCTTGATCTCTTGATCGTTCACTCGCATAGTGAGTTCTCCTTTTTCCACATCAATCAGTGATCTTCCTATGGCTAAGAAGGGTCACCCCAGGATGATTGGTGCGTTTTCATCTGCTTCACAATCTAAGACAAGAAAGTCAACAGGAAAAATAAATTTATCCACCCTTACCAGAATATCTTCAATTTTTCCTTCTGGATGAACGTAAGAGCGGTCTGCCAGCTGCAGTACTACTGTTGTGGGCCAAGCTTTTCCAATACCTAATTTTTGAAAAACAGATTTGGGCATTAAATTTATACTAGCACCAAGATCACAAAGTGCCTTACCCACAAATTTGTCTCCGATTATGCATGGTATGATGAAGCTCCCAGGATCCTTCTTCTTCTGGGGTGGATGCTTGTGCAGAATACTCATGCATCCCTCTGTCATTTTAACCGTTTCAAATTCCTCAAGTCTAGATTTCTTCGACATGGCATCCTTGAGAAATTTGGCATAACCAGGCATCTCCTTTATAGCGTCTAACAGCGGAATATTGATATGGACCTGCTTAAAAATATCATAGATCTTCTTAAGCTGTGATTCTTGTTTCAATGTCTGTAACCGCTGAGGAAAAGAAGGTGGAGGACGATAGTCAGCAATACGTCCTTCCCACTGCATTCGGATCTGAGGAGGTTTAGGTTCTTCGTCTTTCTCCTTTGTCCCTTCTGCTGTCGTGACAGGCTCATCGGCAGAAGGCTGTTTGTCACCTGTCGAGGCAGCTTCCTCGACAGTCGACTCCAAGGCTGTTTTCTTAACTGATTCAGCTTCCTTTTCTGGCCCTGGTAATTTCTTCCCACTCCTAGTAGTGATGGCTTTACACTGCTCATGTGTGGGTTGTCTAGTGTTTTCAGTATCGCTAGGAAATCCTCCATTCTGCCTCGGTTTAATATGCTGGGAAACCTGACCCATCTGTGTCTCCAATGATTTCAGAGTAGCTTCATGATTGGTGATCCACATCTCTGTTTTATCCATGAATGTTTTCGTCTTCTTGACAAAGTGATTCATGTTCTCAATGTAGGTTCCTGTTTGAGACATAAACGTAGTCAAAGTTTGTTCCAGTATACTAGTCGTGGCAGCTGGTGGCTGTTGCTGCTACTGCCGAGTCAGTAATCCAGGTCCCCCCTGATTCTGTGTGTTCTGTGCTTGAGTATTCAGGGCATTATTAGGGTTGTTCCAAGAGAACTTGGGATCCTTTCTCCAGTTGGGATTGTAATTGTTGGAGTTATAGTTCTGTTTATTGTAGTTCCCAACATACATCCCTTCTTCTAACTGTAACGGACACTCCTCCGAACTGTTATTTCCATCGCAAGTCTCGCATACCTCTTCAACAGAGTAGGCAAGTTGTGAATCTTCTTTCAAGAGCTTTTTCATTGCCTTAGTGAGATATGCCACCTGTGATTTTAACGAACTATCGGCCTCATAATCTTTTGCAGCTAGAACTCGTTTACCCCCTCTTCTTGCTGTAGGAAACTGTTCCTCATTCTTCGCCAGGTTTTTCAATACTGCCATTGCCTCATCTGGATCTTTGTCCAGCAGTAATCCATTCGCTGCTTAATCAATTCTTATACGAGTTTGTAAGTTAGCAGCATTATAAAATTTAGTTACCTAGTTCCAAACGGGGAATCCATGCAACGGGCAGTTTCTTAGAAGGATGGTAAATCTGTCCCAGGCTTCGTGCATTGGCTCGTCGTCTTCCTGTTGAAAAGTAGCAATTTCGTTACGTAATCGCTCAGATAAGTGTGAAGGATTAAAACGAGACAAAAATTCACGAGTTAAATCTGCCCAAGTTCGTATTGAACCCGGCGTTAGTTTATTCCACAAAGTCTTTGCCCTGTCCCTCAATGAATGAGGAAATAACCGAAGCCTCGGTATCTCCGGATTGACTCTTGGTAGTCTAAACGAACCACAGATTTCTTGGAACGTTTTCAGATGCTCCCTAGCATCCTCCGTAGCAGCACCACTAAATTGGCCAGCGTTGTTAATCATGCTGAACATAACAGGTTTCAACTCAAAGTTGACAACGTCTACGTCTGGTAGGGTTGTTTCTAGTTGTACATGATCATTGAGCATGTAGTCTCGGCATGACCGTCGTGCGGCAGCGACAGGAGGGTCGGCAAGTGGATTGTTCCCTCCGTCTTCGGCAGGATTTACATTATCCTGGGGATTCCTTTGGTTGTTCATGGCCTCTAACTGTTCTTCAAGGTATTCGTTTCTGGCTAATACGAAGCGAAGTCGGTTCCTAAGATTGTACGAACGTTCTATTTCAGGGTCTAATGGATACTCAGGTTCCTCTCCTTGTCTCGATCTGCGCATAAACAGGAAACCTTGTGAAAAGCACAGGTTGAACAATCCAAGATAGAACAGAAAAAAATGTAGTAAAAGGTAGGGTAAAGTTATGTTGCCAGTCCCCGGCAACGGCGCCAAAAACATGTTGTGTGTAAAAGGGTCTATCGCAATGTAGTGCAAGTGTACACGACGGCGGTAGTAAAGGATACGTAAGTATCGAATATCGTCTCCACAGGGATTGGGCTAATAGCTTCACCTTGGATTGCTGCACGAGAGTAAAAAGAATAGTTTAATATGTTGTCACGAAGATAATAAAGAGAACTGGAAATTAAGAGTAAAGAAATCAAGATAGAGAGAATGGGTCGGTATTGAATTGCTCAGTAGTGTAGGTGTTGCAAAGTCTGGGAATATCTGTTCTGTCGTCGTGCCTGTCGCGGCAGCGGTCTGTTGTTAGTCGCGGCAGCGATCACACAACTTTGTACTTCAATCTTGGAAAGAATCCTTGTTATGCCTTGGCCTATCCCTACGTCCAAGTCTATCGATGAACACGTCTTCGATGATACCTCCTGGCGTGAATCGAAGGATGAACACCAATGTTGTTGAATTCTTCCTTAGCCACTTAACCTCGTCATATCCCTAGGTCCGAGATAGTTCAACCATAAACTAGAGAACCCATACTTATTCCTTTCGTATACATAACTCTCCCGATATTACGTAAATAGATAATCTCACAATGCTCTCCCGATACTCTTGCAAGATGTTGAAAACCAGAATAAACAAACTTGAAGTCTATTTTATTGAACAGAAAATTCCTAAAACAAATGCAATCCTTGCAACTACTTTACAAATCAACATGTGGCCCTAAGGGAAGTTTAGAACATGTTGAGAAGGGAAAACGGCTAGGGTTTTGGGAAGAATGCTAGAGATGATGATCTCCTTCCCTAGGTCGAATTACATGCCTTTATATAGGCCTTGGGTTCATGTTTTCTAATATGGCAAGAATACAAGTTTAAATTAAAGTACAACTCTATTAAAGACTAAATCTTTAGAGCATATGTCTTTAATTCGTCCTTCCTTCTTGCTTGGAGTTTCTTCCTTGAACTTTGGGCTTGGCCTTCATTCTGATCTAGGGCTTTGAAAAATATAATGGGGCTCCACTACAGACCGACTTAATTTTCTCTTTCTGTCGAGGCCCAATTTGCTTCTTCTCCTCACCACTGTTGTCGTCCTTGGCTGCCACGACAGCGGCCATGGAAGCATCGTCCTCCTCGTCTGCACATCCAGTTCCAGCTCTGTTGTATCACTGCTCAGCGTCTGCTTCTCCATCTGCTACAGCAGCTACCTACAAAAGCAACCAATTTTTAGTAGAAACTGTGCCATTTAATATATTTGTGATGTATAAATGAAATCTAACCTAAATGCAATGAATTATGCTTGAATGCAGCAGAAATATGGGTTAAATAGGGGTAAATTATAGAACTTTTACACACTCAACAAAGTCCTACCCCGGTGGGATCTCGCCACCGGCTCTCATGGCGGTATCTACCCTCGCCACTAAGCTTGGGTATTTCACCAAGTCTTACTACGATGGAATGTCCCTCATCAATTTCACATGGCAATAACTCTTGTTGTCAAAAATCTTGGTCTCTCACCAAGTCCTACTCCGATGGAATGCCCATCATCGGTCTCATGGCAATAACTCTTGTTGCCAAAAAGCTTGGATAATTCACCAAGTCCTATTCCAATGGAATGCCCATCATTGGTCTCTCTCTTTGGGGCGACACCCAAGAGCACGTACGAATTTTTAGTTTATAGTGCACTCTACATCCTATTGATCGATCAATATATCTGGTAATCTTTACATCATCTATGCCAATATATATATCATGTTAAACATCAACACATTCGCTGTTTTTAAAGCATGTAACACCTTCAAAGCCAAAAAGTCGAACAAAGCATTTGAGACACAAATTGACAACTCATACTCACAAGGAATATCAATTTTATGCATCTTTCCTCAAACCAAGTTTGACAACCAACTCACAGGCTTAAAACCATGCACAAACAAAAATTTGACTACATTGCCAAATCAACACATCAAAATCCATTTTGATAGTTTTCAAAACAATAATAGCACAATCGAGAGAGAATTCAACTTCACTTACTTCCGAACTTAAACCGGCGTTTCAAGCCTAGATTTAAGTTCCCAAACCTCTTTTCAAATCATTCCAAAGATGGAAAACATGATCTCACTCACCGATACACAAAACTATGCTAGTCGACAAGCCTCCCAAGCATCTGAAACCTCCAACGCCACATCTATCGTTTCCGGGTCATTCTCCCCTGTTTTTAACACATAACAACAGAGGATTAATGCATCACCATGCATTAAAATCACCAGCAATACAACCCAACTCGCTGCTCTACTCAAGAACCTCATTTCGGCTACCAAAAACAACCGAAATCACCTCCAAACTCTCCCGAAACAAAGCCCATCCAAGATCTATCAATTCTAACCTTTTATAAACATCAATTAACATCAAAAAGCAACATAAACATGACCTTATACCTCCAGCAACAGCAGATCACCAAAACCACCCCAAAAACCATCATTCTAGCAAGCAAAACTTAGGAAAACAAACCTATTCGGGATTTGATTGATAAAACCTCATTTGTAACATCAATTAACATCCAAAATATATTAGAAAACAACCTCAAAATAGAGCCTAACCAAGATCCACGAAAATCCTCAAGATCTCTTCCAAAATCTTGAGTTTTAAGCCAAATTCTTGTTTCCAATATCAAAACCATTCATAAATCTTTAATAAAGGATTGACAACTTGGGAATTTCAGTAAAGAACTGAGTATTTAGAGGATAAGAACAAGCTTACCTCTAAAAGATGATTTCTCCTTGATTTGGGCAAGTTTCCATGAAAATTTAATGTAGAAAACAAATAGATTTGATGAAAGATTGACTAGGAATCAATGAGTGGTGGAATTCTCATCAAATGAAGTGTAAAATCAAAGTGAATTTGCTGGAGAAAATGTGTTTGGTTGAAAGGAATTTAAGAGAAAATGAAGAGAGGGAAAATTTGTGAAAAGTAGTTATGAATAGTCAAAGTTAGTTTCTCATTTAATTAACCCTCATTTCCTTTAATTAAAACATTAATAAAATTACCCAAATTAAGGAAAAATCTGATGAAAACATTTTGGTAAAATTAGCTCCTTAAAGATTCAAAGTTTCAATCCTTTACAAAACAGTCACTATTTCACTTTTGCAAAAACTGCGATTTGGTCACTACACCGAAATGTAGTATTTCCAAACTTCATTTTGTAAAATTGATTTCACCATTCTCTTTTATATATTAAATGAGGATTTTTAGATATTTTTCTATATTTTTAAAGTATCCCGAACTAGGCGTTCCCTAAAACTCCCTTTTAGATTCGAACCATTTTCCAGACCGATCCGGTTCAGAACCTAAACTTCTAAGCCCAAATTTGGGGTGTTACACGGGTAGTACCAAGATGTACCATGATTTGAAGAATGATTATTTCTGGGTTGGTTTGAAGAAGGATGTAGCCGAGTATGTGAGTCATTGTATGGTTTGTTAGAGAGTGAAGGCAGAACATCAGGTTCCTTCAGGTTTGTTACAGCCTTTGAAGATTCCAGAATGGAAATGGGAGAGAATCACTATGGACTTTGTGTCGGGGTTACTGTTGTCTCCTTCAAAGAAGAATTCTGTTTGGGTGATAGTTGATAGATTCACTAAGTGTGCTCACTTCTTAGCAGTGAACACTACAGATTCTTTAGACAAGTTGGCGAATTTGTACATTCGCGAGATTGTGAGACTTCATGGAGTTCCGAAGTCTATTGTTTCAGACAGAGATCCGAGATTCACTTCGAGCTTCTGGAGTTGTTTGCATAGTGCTTTGGGTAGCCGTTTGCATTTCAATACTTCTTATCATCCGTAGTCTGATGGACAATCAGAGCGAGTGATACAGGTTTTAGAGGATATGCTTCATTGTTGTGTGATTGACTTTCAGGGTTCTTGGGAGAAGCACTTGCCCTTAGTTGAGTTTGCTTACAACAACAGTTACCAGGCTAGTATACAGATGGCTCCCTATGAGGCTTTGTATGGTAGACGATGTAAGACTTCGATCTGTTGGGCTGAAACAGGTCAGAAATTGTTACCTATGTTGGATTTTTGCTTAAGGGGACTATAGAAAAAGTGAAGTTGATTTGCGACCGTTTGAAAGCAGCTTCCGATCGTCAGAAGTCTTATGCAGATTTGAAGAGAAAAGAGATTGAGTTCTCAGTGGGTGAGAAAGTGTTTCTGAAAGTATCTCCGTGGAAGAAGGTAATGAGATTTGGCCGAAAAGGCAAGTTGAGTCCGAGGTTTATTGGTCCGTATGAGATTGTTGAGCGGATTGGGCTTGTAGCTTACCGTTTGAGATTGCCTTTTGAGTTAGAGAAGATTCATGATGTCTTTCATGTGTCGATGCTTAAGAGATATAGATCAGATCCTTCTCATGTTATACATGTTGAGGAGATAGAGTTGAATCCGGACTTGTCTTACAATGAAGAACCTGTTGAGATACTTGTTCCTGATAGCAAGGTGTTGCGTGGCAAGACCATAGAGTTGGTCAAGGTGTTGTGGAGACATAGAGGTGTGGAAGAGGCCACGTGGGAGAGGAAAGCTGATGTGCTTGAGCAGTTTCTGTACTTGTTTCTGTCAGGTAATTTTGGGGACGAAATTCTTTAAGTGGGGGAGAGTTGTAACACCCGAGTTTGGGGGTCGGGTGAAAATAATAATAAAATAATATTTTAAGTTTCGGGTTTATAATTAAAATAATAATATATTATTTTGGGCTTCATATTTCCAAACAAACATTTTATGTAGGACTTAAATCGATCTAAAACCCATTTTCTATGGAATTTGTAAATAATGAGATTTGCCATCTCATTAATGGCAAATCTGTAAATAGTTGGACTTCAATTTAAAACCCTTTTTTTATTAAAAGAGCTCATTGTCATCTTCCTCCTCTCTTCGTTTTGGTTTTCAACGACAAGGAGAGTGCTCTCACCATTTTCACTATTCCATCTCCCTTCTTCTTCATTTTTGGTCGGTTTTGAAAGGTAATTACATCCCCATTTTGCTCTCATCTTCCTCTCTTTGAAAGTACCATTAGATTTCATTTTCATCAATGTTTTAGAAATTTGGTTTTCCATGGAAAAATGTCAAAGGTTGAAGCTTTATGAGATTTTGTCAAAGCTATTGATTTATTAATGTTAGATAAGTTGTTTTCAACCTAAGAGGTCCAACATATATGAATTTTAAAGTGTTTTATAAAGATTCTTGGATTTGGGTTTTAATAGGGTTTTTGATAAGATGAGTTTTGGGTGTGTTTAATGTTGGAAATTGAAGGCTATTGGTTGTGTGTTGGTTGAGGATTGTTTTAGAAGCTTTTAGAAGTGTTAAAAGTGTTTGAAACAAGAGTTTTGGATTGAGTTTGAGGGCTGCTTGGGTTTAGAGTTTTTGGGGTTGTTCTTGGCTTGAAAATCATGTGTTTATTGCTTGATTAGTGTTCTGGGTTGCTACATTGTTGTGTGGACTGATTCTAGGTTGTTTTGTTTATGTTGAGATGATTAGAAGCAAGAGATTGTGTTGGTGAAGCATCGGGAGTGAATCCGGAAGCTTGAAGGTCTTGGTTGCTTAGTTGTTGAGCTTGGAAGTGAAGGTGAGTGGTTAAATGCTTTTAAATGGTTATAAAGTGTTGGTGTGGACTAGGTTGGGCTTGGTAGACCCACCTAGAGTTGGGATTAGAGTGGTAGCCTAATCCCAAGCTATAGTTAGAGACTATGGTTGATCTTTGAATGTGTTTATGCCTCATGTTTAATTGTGATTATGTTGGTTATGTATATGGTGTTATACATGTATGTTGAGGCATGGATTGATGCATTGTTATATGCATGTGGATTGTGCATGATGTTAATCATGGTGAGTACATGCTAAGCACAGAAGATGATATGAAATGATGTTGTGGAATATGTTTAATACTGGCACTAGTATGCTTGGGTACAAATGATCGATCATTAGGATGTTTAGTGTGCACACGTGAGTCAAATGCGCGCGTGGTCTTGGTGATGGTAATCATCAAGATGGAGTACGGGTTCGCCCGAAAAACCTTCTTATATATATGTTAGTCGATGATGAGTGTAATCCCATCGACGGGGCGTGAGGATGAGTGGAATCCCCTCCGTGTGAACGGTGATGAGTGTAATCCCACCGTAAGGTAGTGGTTGTTGTTGGATGTGAGTTCCAACGTGTTATCCGTGTATTCGAGTCATAGCTAGGTGCCAATATGAGATTGTAAGTAGGGCATTATGGATTGTTATATGTGGTAGTTAAATACATTGATTTATGTATTATCATGTGTTGAGCTTGGACTTGTTGAGCATGGCATAATATTGAATATATGTTCATGCATCATATGTATTTTGGCTTTCGTGGATCGAAGGTAAGATCATGCATTCTACCTTGGTTGTGCTCGTGCTTGGACCCTGCATTGTCGAGGTTTGTTTTAATGAGCTTACCCTCACTAAGATTTATGCTTACGCTCTCATTTGTTCGACAATGCAGATCCTTAGTTCGTGGGTTGCTAGTGCAAGAAGGGGCCTCCAAGTGTGCCTTGAGGTGCTATCTTAGCTATCAAGTATGGACATTTTAGTTAAAGGATGTAATAGTCAAGCAATGGGATATGTATTTGTTGCTTTGATGCTTTTGAAGTATGTTGGTGTTGGTTGTTTAGGAGCATGTTAGACTCCTTTAAATGCTTATGCTGTTTTGGCTTTTGGATGTCATGTTTGGATTGTAAATCATGTTTGGATTGTCTACCTTGAATGCTTAAGTGTATGTCTTTGTGAAGCATGAACCTTAAGTTTTATGTATGAAGCATGTGTTGGATGTTGTTGATTCATTATTGGATGGTTCTTATATGCTTGTGGTGTGTTGAGCATGTTGGTAGATGTTTGGTTTTGCCTTAGGGTTTATGTTAGTGTGTTGTGTGGGGTCTTAGTGGTGTTTTTGGGACAGCCTTGTACCAAAAACCAGCTAAAACCAATCTGCAGACAAAGGGCGTTTCGAAACGGTTGGCCCCGTTTCGATACGGTCCCTTTGTTCCGGGCCAGGCGTTTTGGTACGCTAGGGAGCCGTTTCGATACGATTTTGCTACTAGAAATTTGAGATTTTGACGATAAATTAATATATCGGAACGGGCTCTAGCGTTTCGGAACGGCTTTCATCTCGTTGACCGTTGAGGTCGTTTCGATACGGGTCACCCCTGTTTCGAAACGGTCTCATCAGGTTGACTTTGGCCAGTTGACCTAGTCAAGGCGTATCGAAACACCCCATGGGCGTTCCGATACGACCTGCTGTAAAAGATTAAAATGGACTGTTTTAAGTGGGCTGTTGTCTGTTTGCCTCATCGTATCTTCCGATGTTGCCTTTCTCATATAGGGTTTAATAATACATCTAGAAAAGATAATTTAATTGAAAAGTTTTTCCTCGGGTCGGTAACCGAAGTGGAGCTTTAACGGATTTCGCCTCGGTTATCCCCGTGTAGCCCACTCGGATCGGTCAAGCGTCCGGACCGGGACGAGGGGTTACAGAAACTACCACGTGGCGGCTTATGGGAAATTTTTAAAATTACATATTTGGTCCATGTTATTTACTTATTAAATCAATTTGATCCTAATTTTATTTTAATTAAATAAAATTAATCACCTGGTGAAAGAAAAATTAATGGAGAATAGAGATTGGTGTTGTAGGGGTTTGAAAATGGGACTAAGTGGAGAAAACCCCACGTCTTTACCATTAAGCCAAGGTACTTTTAATGATATATTTTGCACACTTTCATATATTTTGCTCACTTTCATATACACATCTTAAATTAAATCGAATATTTTGATATTGGAGAATAGAGGTAAAAATGTTAGAAAAAATTAGATTTAAATAGAGATTGGTGTTGTAGGCGTTTCATATACACATCTTATACTTTAAATCACTTGGGATGTGTATAATCACACAAACGTTCGATTTAATTTAAATCTAATTTTTTAAATATTCGATTTAAAGTATTCAAATATTTTTTATTTTTAAACTAAATCGAATATTTATTAAAATATTATATATTCGATTTAACAAAAAGAAATTTAATTTTAAAAAGTATTCAATTTAAATCAAATATTTAATATTCAAATATTTAAAATTCGAAGTAATTTAAAGTATTCGATTTAATAAAGTATTTGGTTTAATTCGAATCGAATTAAAGTATATGATACAAAAAAGTATTTGATTTAATATTTGAATCAATTTAAAGTATTTGATTTAATATTCAAATCGATTTAAAGTATTTGATTTAATATTCCAATCGATTTAAAGTATCTAAAAATCGAATTAATTTAAAGTATTCAAATTAATTTAAAGTATTCGATTTAATATTCGAAAGATTGGAAGTATTTGATTTTAAAAAGTAGGGTAAACTAACACAATGACCACCATACTATGGTAAAGGTATTAAAATGACCACATTAAAAAAATCGACTCAATTAAACCACTAAACTATTTAAATGGTATCAATGTGACCACCAGCCGTTAAAGGTTAACGGAAGGGTGACGTGACAGTTAAAAAAATAAAGGTATAATTACACATTTAGTCCTTATTACTTACACATTCTTTTAATTTAGTCCTAATTTTAATTTAATTAAATAAATTAATTATTTAATTAGATTGTGACACATGTCACTACCTTATTGGGGACTTTTTAATTATTTATATCTGATTTAGTAATTTTATTTTTCTCCTCCAATCATTTGGTGACACGTGTCACCAAATTGGAGGAAGAAAATAAAAGTAAACACCCTATTGTCATTACCAGGATTCAAACCAAACTTCCCCAATTTGGGGTGATGCATGTTTACCACTAAGCCAAGTGCATATTTGTTATATGTAATACAAGACTTAATATATATCTTAGTTTTGTTTTCATCTCTTCAAAAACCAGGTAGTTCCTCGTAAGATAATATCCAAAATTGCAATAGGGTGCTCTTCCCCAACCTGCTGGTGTTCAAAATTGGATGCTTTATGCTGGATGGTTGTTGATCGTGTTTACATGGGTGCTCTTCCCCAACCTGCTGGTGTTCTGAAAACTCTAGAGTTCTTGTTATCAATGTTGCAATTAGCAAACAAAGACGGCCGGATTGAAGAAGCAGTTCCTACAGGCAAGGGTCTTTTGTCTATCGCAAGAGGAAGCAGGCAGCTTGATGCTTATGTACAATCAATTCTTAAGAATACAAATAGGATGATAATGTACTGCTTCCTACCATCATTCCCGATCACCATTGGAGAAGATGATCTCCTATCCTCCTTGAGTCTGCTTATGGAACATAAGAAAAAAATGCCAATAAACTCTTCACAACAAGATCCAGGAACTGATATCTCCACTGTTTTGCAGTTATTAGTTGCTCACCGACGAATCGTATTCTGTCCAAGCAATTTTGATACTGATCTAAATTGTTGCCTTTGTGTAAATTTAATTTCTCTTCTTCGTGACCAGAGGCAAAATGTTCAGAACATGGCAATTGATACTAAGATATATATTAAATTAGGATATATAAATAATTAAAAAGTCCCCAATAAGGTAGTGACATGTGTCACAATCTAATTAAATAATTAATTTATTTAATTAAATTAAAATTAGGACTAAATTGAAAGAATGTGTAAGTAATAAGGACCAAATGTGTAATTATACTCTTATTTTTTTAACTGCCACGTCACCCTCCCGTTAACCTTTAACGGCGGGTGGTCACATTGATACCATTTAAATAGTTTGGTGGTTTAATTGAGTCGATTTTTTTAATGTGGTCATTTTAATACCTTTACCACAGTATGGTGGTCATTGGGTTAGTTTACCCAAAAAAGTATTCGATTTAATTTAAAAATATTAAATATTAGAATACTTTTTAAATCAAATTTATTTTCTTTTAAATCAAATATTTTTTAAATCGGATATTTAATATTATATGAAATATTCGATTTAATTTAAAAAGAAAAAAAATATTTGAATACTTTAAGTCGAATATTTTTTAAAATCGAATATTTAATATTTTTTTAGATTTAAATTAAGTCGAACGTTTGTATGATTATACACATCCCAAATGATCTAAGTTTGAGTCCCCTTTCAACTATTTTTTACTTTTTTCTCTAACATTTAATGAAGTATAAGATATGTATATGAAAGTGTGCAAAATATATCATTAAGAGCAACTTGGCTTAGTGCTCAAGGCTTGGGGTTTTTTCCACTTAGTCCCAGGTTCAAACCCCCACCAACACCAATTTTTATTCTTCATTAATTTTCCTTTCACTAGGTGATGACGTGTTGGAGGGAAAAATATATTAAATAAATTAAACTTTGGTTAAATTAATCCAATTGGGTGATGACATGTTTCATCATCTGATTGGATGTTTAATTTTATTTAATTAAAATAAAATTAGGATCAAATTGATTCAATAAGTAAATAACATGGACCAAATATGTAATTTTAAAAATTTTCATGTAAGCTGCCACGTGGCAGTTCCGTCACCCCACCGTTAGATTTTTAACGGCGGTGGTCAAAATAGGTTGATTTTATAAATTCGGTGGTCTGATTGACGAGTTCGTTAGTTCGGTGGTCAAAATAAAAAATTTCAATTAGTTCGGTGGCCAATGGTGTAGTTAACCCTAATAATTATTGTAAATATTGCTTCTCAAAACAAACATTTCATTCTCTTACGTATAGTGAAATAAAAGAACAGAGATTTACCAATTGGTCTAGTAGTAATGAATGCTAATCGGTTTCATTATGTGTCAGTTCGAATCTAACATTTGGGATTTATAACACTACTTAATAAAATGAAAAGAAAAAAAAACAGGTGGAATTCGTATTGGGACGGTGGGCAGTTATTGAAAAGTTCTTTCGATGAAAACTATGAAAGGAGAAAATTGGGGAATTAGCGATAAATCTCACCTACTTTGTAATGTTTACATGTAGACGCAAACATGACAATAATTTATGAAACCGTTGCAGTGTTTAAAAATTGAGATACCCAAACTCTTCCTCAAGAAAAAGTCAAGATTTAAAGTTGAGGATAAATTATAAATATTTAAAATTAAGAGAGGACAAATTCATAAATAAAATAATTTTAAAAAATTAAAAAAAAATAAATGTGAAAAAAATATTCAGGGGTGGGGGGCGATTACTCATCCCCACCCCTTAATAGTTATGTCTTTGCTTCTCATCTCTCACCTTTTGTACTCTCATCCTTTTCTTCTCTTATTATTTTTGGAATATTTTAACCTTCAATGTTATATTTTGAGTTAAAATGACCTTCAACATATGATCATCGTTAGTAAACTAAAGGTAAACACCTTGAAATGAAATGATGATCCTACACGACAATATATATTGAGTGATTAAGGTGTGAGCTATTCCTAATAAAGACTTGAGTTCGTTCCCTCTCGAGGTCAAATTGTAAAATCTTTCTAAATGTGGCATTGTTTATGTTAGCATATGATGTCATGTAGCATTGTCACGATATGCAAAGGCGTTTACCATCAGAGAACTAATAATTTTTATCTATTGAAGGGTCTTTTGACACAAAACGAAACGTCGAAGGTCAAAATTCTCTAGAAAAGAACAATGACCAAAATGAATATTTAGTCAAACTTTAGGGGCTTTTTTGCATTATGCTTTTATTAAATACAATTTAAAATTTTTGAAAGAAAAGAAAGAAAAACAGGTGCCTCGTTACAAAATCTCCCTAAGTCTAAATGGAGGAAAAAGAATACACCTGTAAACCTTGGATATAGAAATCACACCATAACACTACTAACATTAACGTGTAACACGTCAATAACAAAACGATGCACAATTTATATTTTTTTGGCATTATGTCTTTATTAAATACAATTTATTAGTTATTAATATTTTATATCTATTAATATTAAGGGTAAAGTACATAAGTGGTCATTCAACTATCACATTTTTCCTGTTTTGGTCACCTAACTAATTTTTTTATTAAAACCGTCATTAACATTTTGTTTCGTTATCATTTTGGTGATGTGTCATGGGATAATAACACTTTTAGTCCTAAAACTTGCACATTCTATTAATTATGTCTCAATTCAAAATAATTCATCAAATATGTGGATCAAACCCCAAATTTCTCATTTTCTTTCTTCTTCCTATTCAACAACACTTCTCGTTCTTTTTTATTTCTGTTTTCGTTAACATTTCGTTTCCAGTACACCCAATTAATACAATATTGTTTTTTAAACTTTGTTAAAAGAAAAAAATAAAAAGAACTCCGAAACCGTTGGTTCAAAATTCAGACCTTAAAAGCAACATATTGATCAATGTTATTTGTAATTCTCACGGAGCAGGAGCATTAATAACTGCATATATATACCCAAAAAAATCTTCAAATGAGAAATAAACAATTTTAATAATTATTAAATATATATTTGTATTTTAAATTTTTATTTATAAAATTATATTTTGAATATATTTTTATTAATTATTAAATTTAGATGTATATATTAAAATTTTATTTATAAAATTATTTTTTAGTTGTATTAGTTATTTAAATTTACGCTATTTAGAGAAAATAATTTTGTAATTGTCAATGACAAAAAGAGTCTTTATAATTTTTTTATCTAAATCTTCAACTCAAAAAAAAAAAAACTAAAAAGTAACTTTTTCATACCGAGAGATTTAAGTTCGAACTGTTATTATAACTATTTATTTATCAAACATTTAAATTAATAAATTTAACTAGTCAAGCCTTTAAAATTAATTCAAATATTTGATTTTGACTCAAAGCCCTGTTTACTAGGGGTGGGCAAAAAACCCGATTACCCGGTCCCGGTCCCGGACCCGGTAGATTTTTACCCGGTATTGGTTTCGGTGGGACTGGGACTGGATCCAAAATTTAGGTCCCGATTGCAACCGGGACCGGGACTGGATCCTGTTTTTTTGGACCCGGTACCCGATGGGTACCCGGTACTGGTCTGGTACCTAATGGCGTTAAAGAGGTTGAAAGCAACTGAAGGCGCTCCTTTATTTCTCTTTGCGTATGAATATTATGAGTATGACTCGTTTTAAGACTTCAACCTTCAAGCCTACAATATTCTGACTTTGTTATTTAATATTATTATTGATGGTTAAAATTTTTTCCCCAGCTGCTCAAATTTTATTAATAATAGACTAATTTACCGGGTACCCGGTATTGGTACCGGTTCCCACCGGTACCGAGACCGGTTCCGACCGGTACCGAGACCGGTTCCTGAAATCTTAGACCCGGTCTAACCGGGACTGGTTCTAATTTTCAGGAATCGGTAGTTACTGGGACCGGGACCAATTCTAGGCAAATTGGTCGGGTACCCGGTCTTGCCCACCCCTACTGTTTACTAAATAGGGCCTTCATTCTCTTTAGTATAGTGAGAAGAAAAATCCAGGTGGGATTCGTATCGGGACGGTGGGCAGATATTGAAAAGTTGTTTGGATGAAAACTATGAAAAGGAGAAAATTAGGGGATTAGCGATAAATCTCACCTACTTTGTAATGTTTACAGGTAGACGCTGCAATAATTTATGAAACCGTAACTGTCTTTATAAATTGAGATACCCCAACTCCTCCTCTCTCACTCTTTGTGCTCTCCGCCTCGTCCAATGACTTCTTTTACTTCATTCAACTCCACTCCTCTCTCAACTTCTTTCAAGCACACCTAGGGTACTTTTTCATCTTCTTTGTTTCAGAATTATTTTTTTTTCTTTTTTAATTCTAGCTTTTCCTTTTTTTAAGCTGGGTTTGTTTAGAAATGTTGATCCTGTCGTGATTTTGTTTTTGTTTTATTATTTTGGTTTCTGGGTGGATATTTTTTTTGGGGGAGGGGGGGGGGAATACATGTTGTGTATTATCGATGGGTTTTCGGATTTGATGGTAAAAAGTTAAATTTGAGAGGAACACAATCATGTAAATAGCTGAAAAATGCCATCTTTGATCTTTTGTTAGTTGAATCTTTAGCCTTTAATAGCTTCTTGATGTTTAGAAGGTAATATTGTTTGTAGCCAAATGCACCTCATCTTGTAGAACGATTAAACCCGAGATTTTAGGATGAACATTTCAGTTTTTGAATAGGGTAAACTATTTCAAAGATCACTCCACTATCATTTAAGATTCGATTTAACCATTATACTTCTGATTGCTGCAATTAAACTATTGAACTATTAAATTGGACTCAATGTGACTATCTATTGTTAAATCTTAACAGTTGAGGTGACGTGCAATTAAAAAAATATGTATAATTACACATTTAGTCCTCGCAACTTATATATTATATCAATTTGATCTTAATTTTAATTTAATTGGTTCAAAACAAAAAATAATAAAATAAAGAAAGTAAATGCCTGGCTGGGAATTGAACCCAAGACGATAGTTTAAAGAACGGGCGCTCTAATCACTAGGCCAATACGTTTTAGTTGTCATAAGTTGATAATATATATTTTTAAAGATTACTTTGTTGGTAAAAATTAATATAATTAATAATATTTATTATTTTCAAAAAATATTTATGTATAATAAATTAATAAGATTAATAACAATATGACCATTGATACAATGATGTCGACGAACATAAATTTTATACTAAAATTTTATTTAACAAATCTAAATTCACGAACATAATTTAATATAAATTTTTAACGAATCTAAACTCACGAACATAAATTTTATTTTTTTACTTTTAATATAATAATTAATTAAAAATTAATTTAACGAATCTAAACCCACAAACATAAATTTTTAATATAATAATTTAATTAAAATTAATAAAAATAAAATTATTAATAAATTAATTATTAGATTTATTTCAGTAGTTTAAATGTTTTTATGCATCCCAAAAGTGTCATGTTCGATTCCTCTTAATTCAAATTTATTTCCTTTTTACTAGCATGAGCAACAAACTAAGATATATATTAGATTTTGTACATTGTATTGCAATGATATAGTTGGCCTAGTGGTAAGCATGCAGCCTTCTTACAAAGCTAACTTAGGTTCAATTCTTGCTAAAAGCATGTATGCAATGCTTTTATTTTCTTTCTCTAATCTGTCACATGTGTTACTACCTAATTAAATAATTAATTTATTTTTTAAATTAAAGTTAGAACCAAGTTGATAGAGTCTATATGTAACGAGGACTAAATGTAATTATATAAATTTTTACTAACTGACACGTCACTTATCCCGTTAGGTTTTAGCGGCAGGTGGTCACATTGAGTCTAATTTAATAGTTCAATGATTTAATTGTTGCAATTAAAAATATATTGATCAAATCGAATCTTAAATAATAGTATAGTGGTCTTTTAAGTAGTTTACCCTTTTAAATAAGGGTAATCTTCACTGGTGGTCACTTTTGGTTTGGGTTTGTTTTATTTTGGTCACTCGAATTCAAAAAAGACTATTCTGGTCACTTACGTTCGAAACTGTTTCTGTTTTGGTCACTAGACCGTTAACCTCCGTTAATTAAAAATAATAATTTCTAATTTGACCCCAACTTTCAAAATTTCATTTTTCACCATCTTCCCCAAAACTCAATGAACTTCCCTCTGCAAGGGAGAACTGCAAAAATCAATTTATACCTTCAAAGCTTTCATAAATTGCTTACTAATGCGAATTTCATTTCTTCTTGCAGAATGGAGACCCCAAACATAAAAAATTAAGACCCCAAACATAAATTGCTTAGAGAAGAAGAGGGTTGCTCTCTTTGCGACTCAAATCTTTCTTCGAATCTTCGTTTGCTCTGAGGGATTGAGTGGACGTAAAGGGTTCGAACTGTTATTAATGGGAAATGATTAAATGCAGCAACGCCAGTAGTTGAGTCATACAACTTTCTCTCAATCATACAAGGCAATGGCAGAAAGATCCATATGCTGGTTATCTCAATGCTTCCTTGTTTCTTCCATTTAAGGAGTTGAAGAGTCTGTATTTGATTAGGAATAGAATTGTTGGTTTTGTCCACAATCAAGGTCTGTTGCCTATTTGGCCATTATTGAATTTGAATACAAATTCGTAATTTTATTGTTATTTTTAATTACTCCTACAGGTATTGCAAAGGTATCATCTGCATTGAAAAAATTGGAAGCCCTTGAATTAACTGGCAATTTCTTGAACGATAGCATCTTATCATCATTAAGATGTTGTGCCTTGTCAATTAGTTTTATGTGTGGACCATGAAGTGGGGATCCTTTGCTTGCCATGGGATATTTTCCAAGTTCCCATGATTCCTTCCACAAAAGAAATGCAACTTCCTAGAATACAACAAACTTCGCATTAAAACAAAATGGAAATCATTTATCATATAACCAACCAACTATTGAATTGTCACATGGCATGTCTTTGCTGCATTTTTAAGCTTTGACCAATAGAAGCTTAAAGATGAACAAAGCTTCAACTTATAATATAAAGATCGACTGAACGAGCAGAGCAAGAAATAGAAATAACAATAACGATTATAACACCAACAACAATTCTAAGAATGATTCAGTAATATAGCAACAAAGCACACAAAAGCTGAATCTTACTTGAATTTGTCCAGCAGATAGAAAGAAATCTTTCAAAAATTCATGCTTATAGCACCTGAAACACAAAATATCATGAATAATTAATGATAAACATTGACCTATAAACTCTAAAAAGAATTTGAAAATATGAAATCCTTGATGATAAAAGCTTCATTTTGCTCACCGTTGATATATAAATGACCATTATTAGCTCAATGGCCACCAAAACCAGATCATACCAATGGTAAAGTTAAATTCATATCCATTTTAGATGATCAATATTGCATGATATTTGAGAGTAGTAACTGTTATTAGCAGGTTTTAAATGGCTTTCAAGACTCTGTAATTTGAAAACTCTTGATTTAAGTGTCAACCATTTGAAGAACAATATCCTCTTGCATGTGGGTAATCTTTCATCTTTAAAATCTTTGAATTTGGCGGAGAATCAATTGAAAGGATCTGTTAATGTTAAAGGTAAGCTAGATTCTCTCTTACTTTTTCTTTTTTGTTTTTTTCCCAGGGTTTATGAATAAAAGGAATTTAATTTTTTTTTTATGTTTGGGGGTCTTAATTCTTCTTTTGTTGGGCTTGAATATGTAAAGAATTGAGTAGATTGAGGAAGTTGAGGAGATTGGATTTAAGCTGGAATGGGATTGAAAGTTTTGAAGGTATAAATTGATTTTTGCAGTTCTCCTCCGCAGTGGGAAGTTCATTGAGTTTTGGAGAAGATGGTAAAAAATGAAGTTTTGAAAGTTTTGGGGTCAAATTAGAAATTATTATTTTTAATTAACGGAGGTTAAGGTCCAGTGACCAAAACAGAAACGGTTTCGAACGTAAGTGACTAAAATAGTCTTTTTTGAATTCGGGTGACCTAAATAGAACAAACCCAAAACAAAAGTGACCACCAGTGAAGATTACCCTTTAAATAATAATGTTTCGTCGTTCACTTGTTGTGTTTTGTTTAGGTTGAATTTGAGATCTAATGAAATATGTCGGTCTTATTTGGGAATGAGCGTGGGATACAAATATGCATTCAATAATAATTAAAATTTTCTTTTTAAAAAGGGAAAACTACATCGGTGGTCCCCAAACTATTACCATTTTCTTATTTTGGTCCCTAAACTATGTTTTTCGGCAAAATCGTCCATTCTGTTACATAGTTCTCCTATTTTAGTCCCCGGCGTTAAATAGCTAACGATTTTGCTTACGTGGCATTTTTTTAAGAGGAGAGAGAAATGATTAAAAATTATTTAAAAAATACCACGTCAGCAAAATCATTAGCTATTTAACGTCGAGGGACCAAAACAGGAAAACTATTTAACAAAAGAGACGATTTTGCCGAAAAACATAGTTTAGGGACCAAAATAGAAAAACTGTAATAGTTTGGGGACCACCGATATAGTTTTCCCTTTTAAAAAAAGCATACTTTACGAGGATATGAGATTACATCCTCGTACCGTGTTTCTAATACATGTACTTCAAGAAATGAGTTAAATAGGATCAGTAAGATCAGGGATGGACACAAAGTGTGTTAGAACTAGGAGTGTTCAAAAATATCCGATCCGACCGATCCGATCCGATTATCCGTTGATCCGATCCGAAAATTCGGATATCCGATCCGATTTTTATTTTCGGATCGGATATCCGATCCGATTATAGATTTTCCGGATCGGATACGGATCACAATATTACAAGTTTCGGATTATCCGAAAACCCGAAAATCCGAATATCTAATATTTTTTAATTATTAATCTTGTTATATTTAACAATTTGATGCTTGTTATGTCCGAAAATTTAAAAAATCGAATATTTCATAGATGTGAATCTTGTTATATTTAACAATTTGTTGTTTGTTATATTCGAAATTCCGAAATTTTCATAAATACGACCTTCAAATTCGAAAAAATAGTTGAATCAAATTATATGTTCGGATAATCGGATATCCGAATATCCGATCCGATTATCCGGTATCCGAAAAACCGGATATCCGATTTTTTCCGGATCGGATACGGATCACTATTTTGCCGATCCGAAAACCCGGATATCCGAAAAAACCGGATCGGATCCGATCCGATATCCGACAATGAACACCCCTAGTTAGAACGACAGTTGCCCCCAAAAATTTGAAATTTATATATGATATAGAAAATTTTTAAATTTTTTTATGTATTTTCTATTGAAAAATTTATTTTTGCCACTCTTAAAATTTTATAAGTCCGCCCCTTAAAAGTTTATAAATTTGTCTCCCCTAACATAAAATCATGTTTCCGTCCCTAAGTAGATCCTTAAAAGTTATATCCTCTAACAGAATTTGTTGCTCTAAATATATATATATATATATATATATATATATATATATTTAAAATGGCAGAAAACTTAAGCATATATGTTTCGGACACATATTCATATCCGATATTCTCTTTGCTCCAAACATGCAACAGAATCAGTTCATTAAGTTCTGTTCCCATTATATCACATGACTTTCAAAGTGCTGCTTTCAATATAGGTTTAAAGTTGATTTATGCAAATTCTGTTTGAACAGGCACCTCTTCGTGGGATCTCTATTGCCAAATCTGTTAGCTTCCCATCGCGGTTCTGCATTTCCTGTGCGGTATGCTTTTGTGGATCTGCATCTGCTGAGTTTACTCTTTTATCGTTTTGCATTTACATGCACTTCTCCATTCGTTTTAACCGGAACTGGGGATGTTAATGTGTTTAGGCCAAACCAGAGACCCTGGACAAAGTTTGCGAAATAGTGAAGAAGCAACTGGCACTTTCAGATGATTCTCTTGACACGGTAACACTATTTCATTCGGAAGTATTTGTTTCTTGGTTGATCCATTTATGAATGGATTATGTTCGTAAACGTTAACCTCCAGGCTCCAACACTGTCGGTTTCTCCCGATCCAGGTCGAGATAGTGATGGGACTGGAGGAGGAGTTCGGGATCAGCGTGGAAGAAGAAAGCGCGCAAAGTATCAGCTGCGGATTTGATCGAAGAAAGCTGCTGCTTAGAATGATAGTAGGTGGACAATCAAGATCCTCTAAAAATATTTGTTTTCATTTTCCTATGTTGTCCTACTGTTAAGTCTATTTTAAAGTATCATAAATTTATAATAGTTTCAATAAATCTATGAATCAAAATTTCATGATTATGGTTTTAAAGCAATTGTTGCTCCATTTAATTATGTTGTGCCATGTTTCATGTGTATAAAAAAATATATAAATGCCCTTTACTTAAAAAAATTAAGCCAAAATTAAAGATTTAAACTATTTTTAGAGGTTTGGCTAGTCAAATTCGCTAATTAGAGTACTTGGTGAAGAGATGTTTGTAAGAAATTGGGGTGAAACTTGTCAATTTAAAAAAGCTACTAATCGGAGCTTTATTGGGTTTAGAGATTTTAAAGAGTTGTAAAGACTCTTTTATCTTTAAAAATTAATATCATTTAAATTTAACAATTAATTAAATTATATCAAAAATAATTATATAAATAATAATTTAATATTATACCTTCAAATATACTTAGTAATTATATATTAAAAAATATTAATTTTTAAATAATCAAACAGTTATCAACGATCAATAAATTTTAAAACTACAAATGAATCTTATCATATTTATACAAAGTGTATAACATTTGTTTTTGTGTAGTTATATAAATGAAATTTTAATTTATACAAACAATTATATTTATTGTAATTTTTTATTTTTCTAAATAACTAAAACTGAACAAAAAATAAATTTTTATGTCTACAATCAAATTAAAATAAAATCTTATATGATGACCATAAATTTAAATTTAATAATTCAATGAACTATAATTGTAGGAAATAATTCCTTGTATTTTATTCACAGAACATATAGGCTATATATACACATCTAATTTACCTAAACTAGGTAACATAATATATAACATTAATTACAATATATTCTAGCCTAATAAGTAGCCTAGATTTTAGCATAAGAATCTGTAACACTCCCCCTCAAGTTGGATCATAGATATTAATCATGCCCAACTTGTTACATAGATAATTGATTCGAATTCCATTGAGAGCTTTGGTGAAGATGTCTCCTAGTTGTTCTCCAGTTTTCACATAACCAATAGATATCAAACCTTGTTGTATCTTTTCGCGAATGAAGTGACAATCAATCTCAATGTGTTTCGTTCTTTCATGAAAAACTGGATTAGAAGCAATGTGTAATGCAGCTTGATTATCACACCAAAGTTTTGCAGGTATTGAGGCTTTAATTCCAATCTCACCAAGGAGCTGATATACCCATATAATCTCACATACGGACTTGGCCATTGCTCTATATTCGGCTTCTGCACTAGATCGTGAAACTACGTTCTGCTTTTTACTCTTCCAAGAAATCAAGTTTCCTCCAACAAACACACAATATCATGAGGTGGATCTTCTATCCTCCTTGCATCCTGCCCAATGCGAGTCGGAAAAACATTCAATTCTAGTATGACCATGATTGCCATATAGAATTCCACGCCCAGGAGCACTTTTCAGATAACATAAAACTTGCTCTACTGCTTTCCAATGATCAATAGTCGGTGACGACATGTATTGACTCAAAACACTCACTGGAAAAGATATATCAGGACGCGTCACCGTGAGATAGTTTAATTTACCGATAAGTCTTCTGTACCTTTCAGGGTCATCAAATAATTCACCTTCTTTAGTTAACTGTAGATTAGGGACCATTGGCGTACTACAAGGTTTGGCGCCCAATTTCCCTGTTTCCAATAAAAGATCAAGCACATACTTCCTCTGAGATAGGAAGATTCCTTTTCTATTTCTGTTCACCTCAACCCCCAGGAAGTATTTCAACGTCCCCAGATCTTTAGTGTGAAACTGAGTATGGAGAAAAGACTTCAGTGAAGAAATTCCACTAGTGTCATTACCAGTGAGTACAATATCATCGACATACACGACTAGTAGAATAGTGCCCCCATCAGACTTTCTAAAGAAAACAAAATGGTCTGATTCTCTTTTTTGCATCCCGAACTTTTCAATAGCCTGACTAAGCTTACCAAACCAAGCCCGAGGACTCTGTTTCAAACCATATAAAGATTTCTTCAAATAACATACCTTCCCAGACTCCCCCTGAGCAACAAACCCAGGTGGTTGCTCCATATACACCTCCTCCTGAAGATCACCATGAAGGAAAGCATTCTTGATATCCAACTGATGCAAAGGCCAATCAAAAATTGCTGCAAGGGAGATAAATAACCGGACAGAAGCAAGTTTGGCAATAGGAGAGAAAGTATCATAATAATCCACACCATAGGTCTGAGCATATCCCTCAGCAACAAGACGGGCTTTCAAACGATTAAGAGAGCCATCAGGATTAAATTTAACAGTAAACACCCACTTACATCCAATAGCTCGCTTACCGTTAGGCAAAGAAACCAAAGTCCACGTGCCATTGTCATCTAGAGCAGTCATTTCCTCAAGCATAGCCGCACGCCATCCAGGATGAGATAATGCCTCGCTAACAGTTTTAGGGACAGAAATAGTATCTAGGGATGTAACAAAGGCACGAGAAGAAGAAGACAAACAATTATAGGAAACAACAGAGGAAATGGGGTAAGTACAAGCACGTTTACCTTTCCAAAGAGCAATAGGAAGGTCAAGATCATCAATACAAGGCGAATCTGATGACGAAGATATTGGCTCATCAGGACATGAATCTGGAACATCCGGAACGTTTGGAATTGGGTCGGAAGGTGGTGGGTGTGGCCGACGAGTATAGATGTTTTTTATGGGGGGCTTGACAAAAGAGGGTGGAACCAAGGAGGATGAGGACAACTCCAAAGGTGATGGGACCGGATAAAACAAGAAATCCTCGTCCTCCTAAGCGATAGACCCTGAAGAAAACAGAAAAGGTTTGTGTTCCAAAAAAGTAACATCAGCAGACACAAGATACCTACCTAGACCCGGACAATAACAACGATACCCTTTTTGACCACGTGAATACCCCAAAAACACACATCTCAAAGACTTAGGATCAAGTTTTGTAACTTGAGGACGGACATCCCGAACAAAACAAATACAACCAAAAATTTTCGGGGAGAGGGGAAACAAATCTTTAGTGGGGAAAAGAGTATGAAAAGGGATGTTACCCAACAAAACCGAAGAGGGCATACGATTGATCAAAAAACAAGCTGTGGAGATGGCATCAGCCCAAAAACATTTTGGAACTTGCATTTGAAATAGCAAAGCTCGGGCTGTTTCAAGAAGATGTCTATTTTTGCGTTCAGCAACACCGTTTTGAGAAGAGGTGTCAACACAAGAAGTTTGATGGAGAATACCGTGCTCAAGCATATATTTCTGAAAAGGACCTGAAACATACTCTTTTGCATTATCACTTCTCAAGTTTCGGACAAGTATACCAAATTGGGTTCGAATCTTAGCACAAAAAGAAGAGAAATGAGTAAATAATTCTGAGCGAGATTTCATTAAATAAAGCCATGTCATTCGAGAATAATCATCAACAAAAGTAACAAAATAACGAAAACCAGGTTTAGAAGTAACAGGACTAGGACCCCAAACATCAGAGTGAACTAACTCAAATGGAGCAGAAGCTCGGTTATTGACTCTAGGACTGGAACTAAGGCGATGGTGTTTAGCAAACTGACAAGACTCACAATCTAAGGATTTTAAACTAGAAAATTGAGGACAAAGTTTCTTCAAAGAAGGTAGAGAAGGATGACCCAATCGACAATGTTCGTCAAAAGGACTGACAATTCCAGTGCAAGCAACAGGTTCTGGAACATGGGTGTCAAGGATGTAGAGGCCATCAGACTCATGCCCTTTACCAATAATCTTCTTCGTCAAAAGATCCTGAAATACACAATAACCAGGAAAAATGTGACACAACAATTAAGGGTTTTTGTAAGTTTACTAACTGACATCAAGTTAAAGGATAAATGTGGTAAACTCAAAAGAGAAGACAAAGTAAGAGAGGGAGTGGGGTACGAAGTGCCAGAGCCAATAACAGAAGATGTGGAACCATCGACTAAAGTAACAGGATTGATAGAAGGATGTGTTGTAAAATGAGAAAGAAGATTGGGGTTACCTGTCATGTGGTCTGTGGCACCAGAATCAATGACCCATTTGGAAGAGGTGGAAACAAGACATGTATTGGATTTACGTGACTCAACAAGGGCAGAAACAGGACCGGAAGGATGCTTGACAGTGTCTTGAAGGTGAAGAAGCTTGGCATACTCATCTGCAAATATCGTAACAGCCGATGAAGAAGTGTATACACTAGAAGCAACATTAGAAGATGAAGTTTTCTTAAACTGCAGCTTCCGGCAATCACGCTTGGTATGTCCCGGTTTGTGACAATAATGACAGATAACTGTACTGTGATCCGGACCACGAACCCCAAACTGTGGATCGCTTTTGGTAGATCCCGACCCCATAGAACGACCAGGACCATTACTCTTGAAACTTTGCTTGCCGGAGTCAGAAGGAAGAGCACGACTAAGCAAAACACTGCCATGTTGTGGGGATGGAGTAGGCAAAGAATTCTTAGTACGACGGACTCTCTGAAAAACATCATCGAGGCTGGAGATCTCGGAACCAGAGAGAATATGAGATTTAGCTGTCTCAAATCCCGGTGGAAGACCAGCAAGAAAACTCATAACCGCCATTTGCTCTCGCTGACTATGTTGGACCTCAATATCAGCACTAAAAGGAAGCAACATATTAAGCTCTTCATACGTTTTCTTGAAATCCATAAAATAACTAGTTAAAGTCCGGTCTTCTTTGTCAGCCCTGTAAAAATGCTGACAAACATCATAGATACAAGAAAAATTTCCTTTGCCAGAATATAAGAATTGCAAATAGCTCATCAACTGTTTCACCGTCTTGCAATGATTAACCAAACCTACCACCTCACTGTCAATAGAATTACGAATCTGAATATAGAGGCGAGCATCTTCTCTCATCCAAGGAAGGCGAGAATCATCCGTCGGAGGATCATCAATCAAATGTCTGTCCATAGAAAGGCTTAACAAATACAACTCAATTGTATGGTTTCAATCGAGAAAATTAAAGCCATTCAATTTATGATCAGTAATCTTAGACGTAATCGGAACGATATCAGACATAAAGTCAACCTTTTTATCAGCCATGAAGTCAAAGAAGCAAAGAACCAAAAAAAAAACCCTAATAAATTCAAAAGATAGAACACCCAACCCAAAACAATCCGAAAGCAAGGACCGGCGGCAGGGGTGTGATCGGAATGAAGCAGCGAAGGCGGTGGAAAAATCGGCGGCGAAAAGGGGCCACCACGCGCTCTCACGCGCCGGCGCGTGAAGGACAGGCGGAAGCTTGTGGCGGCGCGTGAGGCTAACGCGCAGGGAATCCGGCGACCGGAAACTCCAGATCGGCAGATCGGCGGACAACGGCCCTTGTGGTATGGGCGGTGTCGACAGAAACGGCCTCCGAAGGTGGCCGGTGAAGAACGACCAAAAAATTGACTTTAGGTCAAATCCCTAACAGCCCAAAATATTTTTTTATGGTATTCGAAAAAAAAAACCTAGGACAACTGATACCATGTAGGAAATAATTCCTTGTATTTTATTCATAGAACATATAGGCTATATATACACATCTAATTTACCTAAACTAGGTAACATAATATATAACATTAATTACAATATATTCTAGCCTAATAAGTAGCCTAGATTTTAGCCTAAGAATCTGTAACAACAATAAATAAAATTGCATGCGAGGTGACGAAGCTTGAAAGAAAAGCATGTGGAAATTGAGATTTAGGAGTAAAGAACTAAGT
Organism: Hibiscus tridactylites; assembly: GCA_958450335.1. Lineage (NCBI taxonomy): Eukaryota > Viridiplantae > Streptophyta > Magnoliopsida > Malvales > Malvaceae > Hibiscus > Hibiscus tridactylites. The sequence goes on along the minus strand of OY288279.1, from coordinate 53,202,161 downwards.
ATTTTGATATAATAATTGAAAAATGTTTTGGACAAATTTGAAAATAATTTAAAACATGTTTTTAAGTCCGAACAACTTGAAAATAAGTTTGAGGTATTTAAAATGGTTTTTGGCAAAGTTTGAAATGCTTTAAAGTAGTCAAATCTGGCTTTTCAGCACTATCATATCAATACGGTATACCCCGTATCGATACCTTTTTACTCCATATTTGATTCTGCCAAAATTCGTATCGATACAAGCTTGCCCGTATCGATACGGAAAGGGGTTGTACCGATACACCTTTAAAGCGTACCGATCATTGCTTTAACAACCCCCAACGGCTATTTCCCAACGGTCTTTTAAAGTACAGACCGTACCGATACGCTCTCTAGCATATCGATAGGCATAGGCTGGCAAGATCCCAACGGCTAGTTCTGAAGAAGGGCGTACCGATACGGGTACCCGTGTACCGATACGGTAGGCACCATAACTGTATTTATGGTGGGAAATAAAGTCTCCAACGGCTCCAATTCAACCCTAACGGCTACAAACTCAATTAGGAGTATAAAAGGGACCTCCAAGCATCAAGAGAAGGCTAATGCTTCAATTGTCAACAACACTATGATTAAGATTTTGTCTTAGAGCCTAATTGTCCATTTTCTTGTATAGACAACACTTGTGAGCTAAACATTGTTAAATTTGCTCAAGTGTTTAGGTTTTGGGTGAGAGCTAAATAGTGCAAACAAATACCTATTAGAGAGATTTCAAGTTTGCTTAGAATTTCTCTTGTAAAGAGGGTTTACTCAAGCTTTGAGTAGAAAGCTTTGAGGGTTGTAAAGGTAACCTCCTTAACCTAGAAAAGGGAACGAAATTCTTAGTGAATTTGGTTGAAATCCTAAGTGGGGGAGCTAAGGTAGTGGATGTAGGTTCTTGTTAGAAGGCTGAACCACTATAAGTTCTTGTGTCCAATTCCAATCTTTTAGCTTCCACTTTTACACCCAAAAATCTAATCTTCTCCAAACTTGGCAAACACATCGGTTGAAGGAAATCAAGCACCATAAAACCCAACAATTGGTATCAGAGCTTGACTCAATCAAAGAGGATTAACATCCTATTGAGGTGATCCGGGAAGCTCGATACAACACATCAACCAAGCGATCAAATGACGCAATCCATCGACAAGCCACCATTCTTTGACGGAACACACTATGCCCATTGGAAGACAAGAATGATGTATTTCATAAAGTCCAAAGACTACAAGCTTTGGGACATAGTAGAAGACGGTTCGTTCGTGCCACAACGAAGGAAGGCGGATTGGAGCGCGGATGATCGCAAGAAGATGGAGCTCAATTGCAAAGCCTTGCACATCATCTTTTGTGCATTGAGCCCCAACATCTACGAGAAGATGTCTTCTTGTGAAGATGCCAATGAGGTATGGGACAAGCTTGAAGTCACATACGAAGGAACCAATGAAGTAAAGAAGACCAAGATCGGACTTCTCAACCACGAGTATGAAAACTTCAAGATGGATTCGGAAGAGGACATTGAGAAGATGTTCGATAGGTTCTCCACCATCACCAATAGACTCAAAGGTTATGAAGAAGCCATCCTGGAAGAGAAGCTTTTCCGAAAGCTTATCTACTCCCTTCCTGAGTCATGAGACTCGAAAAGGACCGCCATCATCGAAGCTAAGAATTTGAAGACCTTGAAGCTTGATGAACTCATGAGTCCACTTCTCACTCACCAAATCATGAAGAAAGAAAAAGAATAGGAGAAAATACATTTTGGACGTATATAATTTTAAACGGATTTTATTTCGAATGGGAAGGGTTAGCATCCCGGGAGTCGGTTACGTGTAGGGAAGGGTTAGCACCCCTACAAACGTTCGTTATCGATACCTTATTAATTCTACGTGGTATTTTGACATTTCGTACATTAATCTAAATTTAATTAAATCTTTTAATTGTTAAACGGATTTTATTTCGAATGAGAATATCATTTTGTAAGAAAATACATTTTGGACGAATATAAATTTTGAAACGTCCAAATACATTAGGACACTTCAATTTATATTCAAAATGTATCTCAACACAAAAGATTTATTGCATGTCCAATTATTGTCTTGTTCATTTTAAGTAAGACCCAATTAAGGTTCTATTAATTGAATAATTTAACACTATGAATATTATTAATTTTTGATTAATATGGTAACACCCAAATGATTAGGCACTAGCATTTCAGGCCCAAAGTAATAATATTCCTAAATATTGATGTCACTTGCTATTTATTTCCTACCTTAATTTCATTTTAATTAAATTTAATCATACATGATTTCATATTCTAAGTTTAAATGAAATGTTAAATATTCAATTAAAATATCCCTTTGATTAACATCTCAGTTCATTGAGACACTAATCAAATCTGAATATTGAAATTTTATTTAACATTCATTTATTTTCTACAATTACATAATCTATCAATTTAATTGAATTTATTAAAGGAACTAAAGTACAAAGGCTATAATTAATTTCTAACTATATGATTAAATCTCCTAAACAAGTATACTACATGGCTTTAAAATTATGCAAGCATTCATATAAATTTTAAAAGAAACATTTGCAATCAAAATAAACTAATTAATTAAAGAAAACATGACTAAATTGAATTGTTATTAAAGTATGAAGGTTGAATTACAAACAAATAGTGACCAAAATTTAAAACGGGACAAATAAAGGAGCCCAAACCTAAATCTGGTAAGAGTTTTGACCCAAACCCACTAAAATAGCCCAAATCTCTCAAAACCGACCCAAACCGGGCGACTCAACCCAAACGATCCAGTCCTAAACGACTTGAACCTACTATCGGATCTCAAGTCGGGTTGCGACCACGTATCCACACCCGTTTCAAAAACACACGAGTCGTATTGACCCGTTCCCAAAATGATGTCGTGTTAACTCGCCCTTAAATAGGGATAAACCGAGTTAACCCAACCATAACTATCAAAACATTCTCTCCTCAACCCCCACTCTCTTTGAACTCTCTCGAAAGAGAAATCCGGCCACCATTTGGCGAATCTCGGCCATTGCGGTGCGAGCTCCGGCCACCAAAGGGCAATTTCCGGCCATTGTTCTACGCCATTCACCATAACCCTAAACCCGATTTTCCCTATTTCACTCACCAAAACCCTAAATCTACCCTAATTCAACTAAATCCGCCCATCTCCTCCTCTATCTGAGCCTAATCTACCCGTTCCCAATCACCGCTCAAACGTTTTTGACTTCGACCATTTCCGACTTCTCTCCGTCCACCACAACACTCAGATCTTATCCTTTTTATCTTTTTTCTCTTTATTCTTACATTCATTTTCCTTTTTCGAAACTTGTAATGCCCAGAGTTTAGGGCCGGAAGTTACCGGATCGGGTTGAGGGTCGAACCGAATCCGTTGGCCGGGTTAGACTAGTTTTGGGTCCGATTTGGACAAAAAGGGGGTTTTGAAGGGGTTTTTGGTAAAATGGGTAACAAATAGGTTTTTGGAAATGGATTTTAAATTAAAATAAAATATTCAATTTCAAAACTCACCCACTTCTTCTTCTTCTCCAAAACCATTCACGTTATTTTCTCCCCTCCATCAAACTTCCACCATTTTTGAAGACTCGTCAAGGTAAGTTCTTTGTTCATAACATTTTCTTCACATTTCCTTATTTTCTAACAACTTCCTTTCAAAACTTTGAAATATTTCTCAAAGTTCTTCTTTAGGGGAGAAAATGGGCTTTTGAAGGGTTTAAGCAAATTTTGTTAAAACATTGATTTGAGTGAGTTATAAATCATATTTTGGGTGTAAACTGATGTTAAGATAATGGGTTTATCAAGAAATCCCGGAATTTGGAAAATGGGTAATTTTTGGATAGGAGATATTTGGGTTTTTGGCTTGGAAATGTTTGGGAAAGACTTCCAATGTTTTGATGGTGTTGGGTTGATGTTTCCGGGGTATTTGAACATGTTTTGGATGTTAAATTGATGAATTTGTGGTTGATTTGTGGTTAGAGTAGAAATGAGAATGGTTTTGGTTAGTTTCGGGTAGGAATCAGAAATGGTTGTTGTCGAATTGTGATAAGGTTGATTTCAATGGGTTCGGTTATTGAAAAGTGTGTTAACTCATTGTTTTGATTTGGGTAGAAGCAGCGAATAAAGATTTGGGTTCTTCGGACGCTACACCGGGAGTTGAAGAAGCTTGAAGGTGGACCGTTAGCTAGTTTTGGAATTGTGCTGGTGAGTGGTAATGTTTTAAAGCTTTGAAATTTTTTAAAGAGGTTTTCTTGGGGTTTGGGTTGAGCTTTAGGGGCCGACCTAAACTCATGTGTACATTTAGCTAACATCGCCTTATTTTGTAAAGTGTTGGTCCATGTGGTTATATATGTTTTTGGGTGAAGTACTATTTGCTTTTACGTTCCTTTTGAATGTTATTATGTTGTTGTCGTTGTTGTCAAGCCTCGCGTGATGGTTATAGGAAGAGTGTTGTTGGAAATATTGATATGTAATCCCACCGGAAGTTGACTAGTAGATGAGTACGGTGATGTGTAGTCCCACTGGAAATATTCTAGTTGTTTATGAACGGTGATGTGAAGTCTCACCGGGAATGGTTGTGCATGTGCACACCATGAACTCGTTCTTATGTCTTCGGTTTAGTATTTTTCACTCCTAATTATTTTGTTCTTAAAATAGATATATGCTTTGAATCTGCATTGTTGTTGTTGTGATTTGGAGCTCCGCTCACTAAGCTCTCAAGCTTACGCTCTCCTTTCCATCAATGCAGATTGTTAGTGGCTTTGGGAGGCAAGTGGGGCAAATGAAGAATCCTAGAGTTCTTTTGCTAGCTCAAGTATGGTTTTTATTGTTGTCATAATACTTAGGAAATGGGAATGCCAGACTTTTGTGTTGAGGAGTTGGTGTCCAAACTCCCATGTGGTCGTTATTGTTGCTAACACGTTTTTAAATGTTGAGACCATGTTTTGTGAAAGGTTGTTGTGTTTTATGGATGCATGCTTTATATTTTGACTAGTTTATGTCTCATGATTAAGTGTTTCCTTTAGCCTTTTGGCCATGCACCCAATTTGTGTAAGTATGTATGTTTGATGATTGTATTAGGGTTCTTTGCCTCTAGTTTTCTTGTTTATTGTGTTGCCATTTTGTTCAAATCATGTTGAGGCGAGTTCGAGAACGTTTAAGGATGCAAAAACAACATTTTGGGACCTATATGTGCCCAGGTGTTTCGAAATACCTGGTATGGTTTCGGAACGACCATGCCTTTGGGGCACCCGTATCGGAACGGGGGTGGATCCGTTTTGGTACGTTTTGCCACTAGAGACCCTCGTTTCGAAACCAAGTGGTGTCGTTTCGATACGTTTTTCCTCTAGAGACTTTCGTTTTGAAACCAAAAGGAGCCGAATCGGAACGACCTAGTTTTGCTTTTTGCTGAGAGCCAGTTTTTCGAAACAGGCAACCGCTGTTTCGAAACACATGTAGTTTAAGCGGGAAAAGGGCATCTGTGAAGGTTTCCAAATGTGATGTTTTGGTCCCTAATTCTTGTAGGCTTCTTAAATGCGCTTTTATGTCTCGTTTGAGTTGGTTATGCCTCGTGTTCTTGAAATTTGACTAATGGCTATTTGGTAAGGTTAAGTTCACCCTTTTGCCCATGTTTAGTGTGATTTTACAAAATGGTCCTTCGTGACTGTTTTGGTTCCAATTGTACATTGTTTCTTCCGTTGTGACCCTTAACACCATAGGATCTCCAAAATGCATCTAGACAAGATAAATCGTAATCTAGGGTTGTTAATTAGAGGGAAATTCTTAGATTTTTCTTCAGTTATCCCCGTGTAAGTCTCTCGATTCGGTCTTACGACTAGACCGGGTCGAGGGGGTTACATTTAGTGGTATCAGAGCCTCAGTTTCGAGGTCTCCCGGTAAGGTAAGTCAGGTATGTTGACTTGTTTGGTTTGTTTGCCGTCGCATGGTGTGTGGAAGCATGATTTCTTGTTCTTGTTGTTGATTGAAGAGTAGTCGAGCGTCCCTATTGCTAAGTATTGTTATTGGAAAATAGTTTTGGGTGAAAAGAGCTCGAGCACTTGGATCCTTGCCCTTGCTTACCCAATGTTTTCTTGTGTTTTATGTTTGTTGTTTTAGATTGTATCTTCTTTATGGTGAGACCGAGAGGATGGCCTAGAGCGGGTGACCAGGAACCCGGGGATGTACCTCCTATTCCCCCTGCTCCCGATGGTAATGGGGCGGATGTCGGAGGTAATGTTCCATAGGCTGGTGCGAGTGTTAGAGGTGATGGTAATGGACTTCAAGTTGGCCAGTGTCAGGCTGGTGCGGATATGACTCATTTGATTCAGACCATAGCCGAAGCTTTTCAGACAACTTTAGCCGGCATACATGCTGCAACACTACCTTAGGGTGCGGGGACTGGTTTACTCCTTGAGAGACTTTGTAGTTTGGGCGAAGTCGAGTTTCGTGGTTTGACTCTTGAGGGTTCAGAGGCTTGGCTCGAGAGCACTACACGAATCTTAGGTTAGATGGAGTGCTTAGACACTCGTAAGTTGGGTTGTGTTGTCTCCTTGCTTCATGGGGATGCGTATGCTTGGTGGACTATAGTTATTTCGGGTATGCTAGAGGTAGATGTCACTTGGGAATTCTTCAGAACAACCTTCAGAAAGAAGTACCTTGGAGCCCGATATCAGGATGAAAAGAAGAGGGAATTTATGGTGTTGGTTCAGGGTGGTAAGACGGTGTCAGAGTATGAGGTACAATTTGTGAGGTTGAGCCAATATGCTCCCGAGTTGGTTCCAACTAGAGAGAACGGTGTGAGCGCTTCTGTTATGGTTTAACTAGGGATGTGAAGACGTATATGCTTGCTTCTGATTACACCGAGTTTGATGTTTTTTGTCTCTAGGGCCAAGGATATTGAGCAGAGTTTAGGCTTGAACACTCGTGCTAGTGGGTCTGATTCAGGAAAACGACATGCGGAATGGGACAGAGAGCATGTCAGGAGGCACAAAGATAGGAGATATCAGCCTGACTTGAGACGTAGAGGCGGTTACCATGGACGTGGCCATCAGGGCCAAGGAGCTGTTGTTCACACTCCCGAGTGAACTATGTGTGGAAGATGCCATCCGGGCGAGTCTATGGGTACCTTTGGGGTATTTTGGAACTATGGATCCTGAGATCATTTGAGGCGTAACTGTCCTCACCCGGCTGGGGGTGGACATGCCCAGTTCGAGGTTTTGAGCATCAGAGAGGTGGTGGGCGCGGTCGAGGTAACTTTCAGCCAATGAATGATGGTCAGAGAAATGTAACTCATGTGGTAGTAGTTCAGCCCGAGGGTGGAGGACCAGCTAGGGTGTTTGCACAGCGAGAGGGCAGAAATGACACGGATGTCATCGCAGGTAATTTCTCGTTACGGTCTTTATCCTTGCTTTCGTTGATAGATTCGGGTTCGACACATTCATACATTTTGGGTGAGCATGCAAGATCTTTAGATTTGTCATATGAGTGGTTAGAGGTAGGTGTGAATGTTACCAGTTCTTTTGGTGAGACCGTGGTAGCTAGGAAAATGTACAGAAGGAGTCCTTTGATGATTCAGGGCCATGTGTTTCCGGTCGATATGATGGAATTTTCGTTCTATGGTTTCAATGTGATTTTGGGCATGGATTGGCTCATAGAGCATAGAGCTAGGGTAGACTTTGAGAACAAGAGAGTTTCCTTAAGACTTGCGTATGATTATGAGGTTGTAGTAGTTGGCGAGAACATTAAGTTCTTGTCTAATGTTGTTTCTGCTTTAGAAGCTCATAGATTGATGGATTTGGGTTGTCAAGCATATTTGGCCTATGTGATGAATCCGAACATGAGTGAAGTTAGACCGCAAGACATCAGAACAGTCGGTGATTTTCTGAGTGTCTTTCTAGAAGAGTTGTCGGGTTTACCTCCAGATAGAGATGTTGAATTTGCTATTGAGACATATTCAGACTCTGCACCAATATCTATTGCTCTGTATAGAATGACACCTAAAGAGTTGAAAGAGTTGAAGACACAGCTTCAGGAACTGTCAGATAGAGGTTTCATTAGGCCTAGTATTTCTTCGTGGGGTGCTCCGGTCTTGTTTGTGAAGAATAAATATGGCAGTATGAGGATGTGCATAGATTATAGGTAGTTGAACAAGGTAACAATAAAGACCATGTATCCTTTGCCTCAGATTGATGATTTTCTTGACCAGTTGAAAGGTGGTTTAGTGTTTTCAAAGATTGATTTGAGATCGAGTTATTATCAGTTGAAGGTAAAAGATGTGGATATACCAAAGACAACTTTTTGTACACGATATGGGCACTATGAGTTCTTGGTAATGCCTTTCGGTTTGACTAATGTCCCAGCTGCATTTATGGATATGATGAATAAAGTGTTTCACGAGTATTTGGATAGATTTGTAGTAGTGTTCATATATGACATTTTAGTGTTCTCCAGGACCGAGGAAGAACATGATGAGCATTTGCGATTAGTACTTCAGACTTTGCTTGAAAATCAGTTCTATGCCAAGTTGAGTAAATGTGAGTTTTGGATTAGGGAAATTGTCTTTCTAGGTCATGTGATCTCGATCGATGAGATTAGTGTGGATCCCACGAAGATAAAAGCAATAGTGGGTTGGAAACAACCGAAGTCAGTGACCGAAATTTGTAGTTTCCTAGGTTTGGCTGGGTATTATCGAAGATTTGTTGAGGGATTCTCGAAGATTGCGACACCTTTGACTAAATTGCTTCAGAAAAATGTTCCATATGAGTGGACATATGCAAGGCGACAAGCGTTTAAAAGTTGAAGAAAGCATTGACAGAAGCTCCTATTTTGATTCAGCCTGAACCAGGGAAAGAGTACGTAATCTTCAGTGATGCATCATATGTAGGTTTAGGTTGTGTGCTTATGCAAGAAGGAAGAGTTGTAGCTTATGCTTCGAGACAGTTGAAGGTTCACGAGAAGAATTACCCCACTCATGACATAGAGTTAGTTGTTGTAGTGTTTGCTTTGTAGATTTGGAGACACTACCTTTACGGTGAGAAGTGCACAGTGTAAACCGATCATAAGAGTTTGAAGTACCTTATGACGCAAAGAGAGTTGAATCTTAGACAACGTAGGTGGTTAGAGCTCCTTAAAGACTATGACCTCACGATGGAGTACCATCCGGGTAAGGAAAACGTAGTGGCCGATGCTTTGAGTAGAAAAGTGGCAGTTGAATTGCGAGCTATGTTTGCTAGATTGAGTGTGTCTCAAGATGGTGGTTTGATAGCCGAGCTACAGGTTAAACCCTCGTTAGTTCAGTTGATTCGAGAGAAACAGTTGCAAGATAGATCTTTGGCACCTCACGTGCAAGATGTAGACGAGGGTAAACCCACAGATTTCTGCTTTGGTGAGAATGGGATCTTATGTTTCAAGGATAGATTAGTTGTTCCAGAAGACGCCGAGTTGAGGCGTACTATCTTGAATGAAGCTCATAATAGTCCTTTTGCTATGCATCCGGGTAGTACGAAGATGTACCGTGGGTTGAAAGATGAGTACTTCTTGGTTGGGTTAAAGAAAGATGTGGCAGAGTATGTGAGTAGATTTATGGTTTGCCAGCGTGTTAAGGCTGAGCATCAGTTTCCTTCAGGCTTATTATAGTCATTGAAGATTCCGAAATGGAAGTGGGAACGAATTACTATGGATTTTGTTCAGGTTTGCCGTTGACTCTTTCGAAGAAGAAATCAGTATGGGTAATAGTTGATATATTCACCAAGTGTGCCCATTTCATACATGTTCATACTACTTACACCTTAGACAAGTTGGCCGATCTGTACATCAGTGAGATAGTGAGATTGCATGGTGTGCCGAAATCGATTGTGTTAGATAGAGATCTGAGGTTTACAGCTAGATTTTGGGAGTGTTTTCATCGTGCCTTGGGACTTGGTTGAACTTCAATACTTCGTATCACCCACAGTCAAATGGTCAGTCAGAGAGAGTTATTCAGGTATTAGAGGACATGTGTAGGTGTTGCATTATTGACTTTCAGGGTTCATGGGAAAAACATCTACCGCTAGTAAAGTTTGCGTACAATAATAGTTATTAGGCTAGTATTTAGATGGCACCGTATGAAGCTTTGTATGGTAGGAAATGTAGAACACCTTTTTGTTAGGCTGAAGCCGGACAGAAGCTTGTACCTATGCCAGACTTGCTTAAAGGCACTACCGAGAAGGTAAAACTGATTTGTGATTGCTTGAAGGCAGCTTCAGACAGACATAAATTGTATGCAGATTTGAAGAGAAGGGAGATTGAGTATGCTATTGGCGACAAAGTGTTCTTGAAGGTTTCCCCGTGGAAGAAGGTAATGAGGTTTGGTAAAAATGGGAAGTTAAGTCTGAGATTCATTTGTCCATACGAGGTAGTTGAGAGGATTGGTCTTATAGCATATAGGTTGAGATTGCCATCCGAGCTTGAGAAGATTCATGACGTGTTCCATGTTTCGATGCTTCAAAAGTATATATCAGATCCATCTCATGTTATGCCAGTGGAAGATATTGAATTGAATCCGGATTTGTCATATGATGAAGAACCAGATGGAATTCTTGTTACAGATAGTAAAGTTTTGCGTGGGAGGACCATTGAGTTAGTCAAGGTTTCGTGGAGACATCGGGGTGTGTGGAAGAAGCTACTTGGGAGATTTAGGATGACATGAAGAGACAGTTTTCGTATCTCTTTCCATCAGGTAAATTTCGAGGACCAAATTTCTTAAGTGGGGACAAGTTGTAACACCTAGAGTTTAGGGCAAGAAGTTACCAGACCGGGTTGAGGGTTGAACCGAATCTGTTGGCTGGGTTAGACTAGTTTAGTGTCCGATATGGACAAAAAGGAGTTTTTGGTAAAATGGTTAACAAATAGGTTTTTGGAAATAGATTTTAAATTAAAATAAAATATTCAATTTCAAAACTCACCCACTTCTTCTTCTTCTCCAAAATCATTCACATTATTTTTCTCCCCTCCATCAAACCTCAACCATTTTTGAAGACTCGTCAAGGTAAGTGCTTTTTTCCTAGCATTTTCTTCACATTTTCTTATTTTCTAACAACTTCCTTTCAAAACTTTGAAAGATTTCTCAAAGTTCTTCTTTTTAGGAGAAAATGGGTTTTTGAAGGGTTTAAGCAAATTTTGTTAAAATAGTGATTTGGGTGAGTTATAAACTATATTTTGGGTGTAAAATGATGTTAAGATAATGGGTTTATCAAGAAATCATAGAATTTGGAAAATGGGTAATTTTTGGATAGGGGATATTTGGGTTTTTGGCTTGGAAATGGTGGGGAAAGATTTCCAATGTTTTGATTGAGTTGGGTTGATGTTTTCGGGGTATTTGAACACGTTTTGGATGTTAAATTGATGAAGTTATGGCTGATTTGTGGTTAGAGTAGAAATGAGAATGGTTTTGGTTAGTTTCGAGTAGGAATCAGAAATGGTTGTTGTCGAATTATGATAAGGTTGATTTCAGTGGGTTCGATTGTTGGGTAGAAACAACAGAGAAATATTTGGGTTCTTCGAATGCTACACCGGGAGTTGAAGAAGCTTGAAGGTGGACTGTTAGCTAGTTTTGGAATTGTGCTGGTACGTGTTAATGTTTTAAAGCTTTGAAATGTTTCAAAAAGGTTTTCTTGGGGTTTGGGTTCAGCTTTAGGAGCGGACCTAAATTCAAGTGTAAGTTTAACTAACATCGCCTTGTTTTGTTAAGTGTTGGTGCATGTGGTTAGATATGTTGTTGGGTGAAGTACTATTTGCTTTTACGTTCCTGTTGGATGTTATTATGGTGTTGTCATTGTTGTTAAGCCTCACATGATGGTTATGGGAAGAGTGTTGTTGGAAACGGTGATGTGTAGTTGTTGCGTGTAAAAGAGTCTATCGCAATAGAGTGCAAGTGTACACGACGCAAGTAGTAAATTGATACACGAAGTATCGGATGTTGAATCCAAAGGGACTGGAAATAGCTTTATCCTTGGATTGCTGCACAAAAGAGAAAGAAGAGAGTTCAATTGTTTGTAGAGGAATAATGAAGAATATTGAAGATAAAAGATTAAAATATTCAGGGTAAAGAAATAGGCTGGTATTGATTTGCTCAGTAGTGCAAGTGTTGCACTGTATAGAACTTCATGTTTTGTCGTCGTCCCTGTCGCGGTAGCACCTGCGGCGGCAGCAGTCTGTTGTTGTCGCGACAACAATCACACAACTCTGTACTTCAAGCTTGGAAAGAATCCCTGTTGTGACTTGTTCTATCCCTAGGTCCAAACCTGTCGATGAACACGTCTTAGATGATACCTCCCGGCGTGAATCAAAGGATGAACACCGATGTTGTTGAATTCTTCCTTAGCCACTTAACCCCGTCCTATCCCTAGGTCCGAGATAGTTCAACCATAAACTGGAGAACCCATACTTATTCCTTTCGTATACTTAACTCTCCCGATATTAAGTAAATGAATAATCTCACAATGCTCTCCCGATACTCTTGTAAGATGTTGAAAACCAGAATAAGCAAACTTGAAGTCTATTTTATTGAACAAAAAAAAATCCTAAAACAGTACAATCCTTGCAACTACTTTACAGAATCAACCCTTAGCCCTAGGGGAAGTTTAGAACATGATGAGAAGGGGAAAACGACTAGGGTTTGGGGAAGACGGCTAGAGAATAAGATGTCCTTCCCTAGGTCGAATTACATGCCTTTATATAGGCCTTGGGTTCAAGTTTTCTAATATGGCAAGAATACAAGTTTAAACTAAAGTACAACTCTATTAATGACTAAATATTCTGAGTAGATGCCTTTAGTTCGTCCTCATTTCTTCCTTTGGGTTTCTTCCTTGAACTTTGGGCTTGGCTTTCATTTTGATCTAGGGTTCAGAAAAATATAAGAGTGACCCACGACAGACCAACTTAATTTCCTCTTTCTGTCGAGCTCCACTTCACTTTTTTCTTCACCATTGTTGTCGTCATTGGCTGCCACGGCAGGGGCCACGACAGCGTCTTCCTTCTCGACTTTAGTCCTGTGTTCCAGCTCTGCTTCTCCACTGCCCTGAGTCTGCTACAGCGGCTACCTGCAAAATTAGCCAAAATCAGTAGCAACTGTGCCAATTTATATAATTGTGATGTATATGTGAAATCTATCCTAAATGCAATGAATTATGCTTGAATGTAGCAGAAATATGGGTTAAATAGGGGGTAAAAAGTAGAACTTTTGCACACTCAACACACCCCCAAACTCAAGTTCTTTCTTGTCCTCAAGCAATTAAGACCTAAAAATACAAATAAAACTTTTTGTTTGGCTTAAAACAGTGAACTTTTCCTTACCTACCTTTCATGCCCTATTGCAAACAACTCCTTGTTGGACATTCTAGGATTCATTCGGATCCTTGCTATAATTCTCGTGTAGTGTGTGCATATTTTGTGAACAATTATATGCCTAGACTCTTTTAGTTTACTAGAATAGCTAAGCCACTCACTTGAATTTTTATGCCAACTTTCATTTTTCTTGGAGGTAATTTTTAGGCTCCTTTAGTTTTTTTCTTAGACTCGATTTTCTTTTCTTAATTTAAGTTTGACTAGAGCCTGTTTCGGGCACCTCTAGCTAACTTCCTAGAGCCGGTTTCGGGCACCTCTAGGTGTATTGAGTCTACTTTTTCTTAACTTCTTTTCCTAGAGCCAGTGTTAGGCACCTCTAGGGGCAACTCAAGTGTTTAAGCTTTTTCCTATTCTAGTTTACCAGAAGAGTTCTAGACAGTATAAGAGTCACAAAGGGTGTTTTAAGATCAGAACTATAGTAAGGCTCTAAACTGCTCCTAAAAATATCCTAAAGGCACTGCCACGACAGAGGCTGTCACGGCAGGTAAGTTCAGTTCAAAGACTTAAGCCATTTTTTAAGAAAAATAAACTTAAATAAGAATTAACACTTAGACACAACTTTCAACCTAAAAACATTTCATATTACTGAAGGAATGCCACCCCCAAACTCGAGGGTTGCATTACCCTCAATGCATGATGACAGAAAAAAACAAAAAATAAAAACAAAATACATCACAATTATAATAAAACAACAAGACAACAAAATAAGATAAAAACTTAATTTTAGGTGTTGTCGTCGATGCTGTTGCTGATCTGTAGCAGCCTGCGGGTAGTGACCTTCATTGTCGGTGCCACTGCTGCTGCTGCCAGACTTGCCCTTGCTAGATGATCCTTCACCAATGTTGGGCTTCTGCCTTTTCATCGGAGTGAACTCCTTTGAAAGGTTTCTTTTGATAGAGGGCTCCCCATCAGATTCCTGCCATATGGAAGAGGAATAGAACCCGACGATAAAATCATCAAGTTCGGGCAGCGACTCCTTTCGTTTCTCTCCTCTGGCAGAGGCAGTGACAGTGTGGCTACCACCTTCAGCTGTCGCGGCCGGGGTTGGAGTGGATGCAGCAGAGGGTGTTTTTAGTGTGGCAGTAGGGGTGGGAGTATGGGCAGGTGCAGGGGCAGCAAAGTAATGCTTTGGGAAAGCAGGAAATTGTACATTTGCAAAATTTAAATTATTTTGAATAAAATGTACCGTTGCTGCTCTAAAGTCTCTGACAAAACTCATCAGACCAAGCTGTCGTTCCTCCATCTTTTGCAGTGTGGCTAGGATTTGAGTGGAGGAGTCTGCTGGATGAGCTGCTGTTGTTGGCTGCTGCTGCTCTGCGGTGGCAGGTTCTAGCTGAGTGGGCTCTGCTGACTCTTCTACTGCGGCAGATGGGTTGAAGAAGGAGGGGTTGTGGCTGCTTTCAGTTCCAACAAACTGAATATGTTTCGCTCCGTCCATCCCTTCCCTCGGACCTTGTAATCTTTAGGGATTTCGGGAACGTTGTGGCTGCGACAGATCTCGGTGATGAGGTACATGAAGAAAAGGGGTCCCACTAGTCGAAAAGCACACTACAAAATTCCCTCTCATATATACCGGCCGACATTAATGGGTTTCTCATTTAAAATGGAGTGAACGAGAGCTAACCTGGGTCGGTCAATCGTGTTGTTGTGGGAAGAAGGCATTATCCTCTTCTTTATGAAGTGGTTCCAAAGTTTGGCCTCCGGAGTGAGTTAAGTGCGTTTCACCGTCCACCGATGCTTGGGATCAGTATTCCACTCTGTCCCTTTTTCAGTTAATTCTGCCATGACAGAATCGTAGTCTGCCAGCGACAAACTTTCCACGAACCTCTTGTGTCTGTTCTCCGTTTGTTGACATAGATGACGTAGAGGGTATTGATGTATTCCGGCTCGAAAGTAACTTCCTTACCTCGTATGGTCACGGTCTTCGTATCCTTGCTGTCGACATCAGCGTAAAATTCCCTGACCAAAGTGACATTCATCCCCTCGGGTTGGGTAGCAAACATCTGCCATTTGAGGGCTTTGATCTTTCAAGCTATGAACGGTTCGAGCCCGAAATCTTCCGTGCGTTTGGTGTAAAGGAACCCTCTCTCTTACCACATCTCCCTCTTTTGGAATGAGGTGTAGTATCGGTCGACGGAGTCGGTGGTGGCAAAGCGGTTAGGGAGTCGGTCATGGCTGGGTGTGCTGGCTGCTGCGGCAGAGCTGGAGGCAGCACTTCGTCTTGTTTGTCCGGTACTCATAGTTGCAAGGTTGTGGGGAAATGAAAGAAATTTGAGATCTGGAGAAAAAGCAAGTTGAGAGAGTAAAAGTGAGGTGAAAAATGAATAGTAAAATGGGGTTTATATAGATGAATGGGTTGCTGCCCGTTGGAGCTGTAACGGTAGGCGCGAATAACGGGGCCAGATGTTACACGGTTTCTGACGCGTCTGTCACACGTTTCTGTGTCTGCTACGCGTCTGTTACGCGTTTGCGTGTCTGCCGCGACAGCGTGTTGACAAGCGGTATTTTCCGCGTCTGTCGCGACAGCTGTTGACATGTTGTGACGACAGACTCCTCCTTTGGCCTTTTTGGGCTGCTGGTGAGATGGTGGGCTGGTTCACTTCTTCTCCTCTCCTTGTTTCCCTTATTTCCTAAAAATAATTAAAATAAAACTTAGTTCCTAGAAATAAAATAATTCTAATTTCCTAATAAATATATATATATATATAATAGTAATAATAATAAAAATAAAATTAAGTTAAATCAGGGATGCCTTGAGGGGCATCACCTAAAGTGACCACTTCCTGCATCCTTGGGGCTTCAGTCCCCTGATAATGCTTTAGTCTCTGTCCGTTGACTTTAAATTGGTGCCCGTCTTTTAAGGATTTGATCGTGATGACACCATGAGGAAAAACTTGCACAACTTGGAATGAGCGGGACCATCTAGATTTCAGCTTCCCTGGGAAGAGTTTCAACCTAGAGTTAAATAACAACACAAGCTGCCCTGGGCAGAACTGTCGTGGCAGCAACTTCTTGTCATGCCACCTCTTTTTCTTGTCCTTGCCTTGCGTTGTCGTAGGCCATTGCTCGAATTTCTTCAATTTCATTCAAGTCAAGTAACCTCTTCTGTCCTACCTTATCTAAGTCTATGTTCACTGCCTTGATAGCCCAGTAAGCTATATGCTCTATCACAACAGGTAAATGACATGTTTTTCCATATATCAACCGGTAGGGTGACATTCCCAATGGTGTCTTAAATGATGTTCTATAGGCCCAGAGTGCATCATTGAGGTGTAAAGACTAGTCCTTTCGAGTAGGTTTAACCATCTTTTCAAGAATGTTCTTTATCTCCTTGTTGGATATTTCGGCCTGTCCATTGGTCTCAGGGTGATATGTTGTTGCGATCTGATGCTTTACGCCATATTTTCTTAAGGCAGCAGCTATTACCCTATTGTCGAAATGTCTCCCTTCATCACTGATGATCGCCTTAGGTATGCCAAACCTGGAAAAAAATATTTTTGTGCAGAAATCTATGTACATTCTTGGCATCGTTTTTCTGTGTGGCGATCGCTTCAACCCATTTGGATACATAATCCACTGCCAATAGGATGTAGAGGTTCCCACATGATGTTGGGAATGGTCCCATGAAATCAATCCCCCATACATCGAAGATCTCGACTTCTAAAATGTTTTGCAGTGGCATCTCATGTCTCCTTGAGATCTTTCCAGTCCGTTGGCATTTATCACAGCTTTTGTAGAATGCTTGGGCATCCTTGAACAGTGAGGGCCAGTAAAAACCTGAATGCAAAACCTTGGCAGCCGTTTTGTTTCCACCCAAGTGTCCTCCATATGGTGAAGCATGGCAATGATGAAGCACAGCTTCCTGCTCATCCTGTGGTACACATCTCCTTATAACATGATCTGCACAATGTTTGAAAAGAAGAGGTTCGTCCCAATAATAATGTTTTGCATCATTTTGGAACCTCTTCCTTGCTTGGTAATGAAGTTCAGGAGGTAATATGCCTTTAACTATGTAATTAACGAAATCAGCTTACCAAGGAAGTTCAGAAAACTTACCTGCCGCCATGGCTGTCGCGGCGGTGCTTGTGGCGGCAAACAACTGATCTGCAACTTGGTTTTATGTCCCCTTTTTATCCTTGATTTCAATGTCGAACTTTTGCAGCAGCATAATCCAACGTATCAGTCTAGGCTTTGCATATTTTTTAGTGAACAGATACTTCAGTGCTGAGTGGTCTGTATGGATCACCACCTTTGTTCCAAGTATGTATGAACAGAACTTGTCAATCGAAAATACCACTGCTAACAGTTCTTTTTCTGTTGTGGTGTAATTCACTTGGGGATCGTTTAGTGTTTTGCTGGCGTAATAAATTACGTGGAATATCTTGTCCTTCCTCTGCCCAAGCGCTGCCCCTACATCATAGTCACTGGCATCACACATAATTTCAAATGGCAAATGTTGCGTGTAAAATAGTCTATCGCAATGGTAGTGCAAGTGTACACGACGCAAGTAGTAAAGTGATACAAAGTATCGGATATCGTCTCCACAGGGATTGGGCTAATAGCTTCACCTTAGCTTTCTGCACGAAAGTAAAGGAAATAATTGAGAAGATTGTCACGAGAATATGTAACCCCCTTAACCCGGCCCAGACGGTTGAACCGAATTAAGAAGTTTACACGGGGAAAACCAAAGTCAACCCGAAAGTCAACCTTGATTAACGACCCTTTTTTTCTTTTTAATCTTATCTAAATGCACTTTAACCCTAGATATGTTCATACAATCATCATACTCAAAGATCAGCGCATTCGGAAAACATTCAGGGACTTAATTGCACAAAACACGAATTTAGGGACGAAAATGTATATTCTGGAAATCATAAGGACTTAACCCATTTTTGTGTTACCATTATGAAATTAGTCATGTTTCATGCTTCTCTGCCAAATTTCAACTCAAATTGTAACGCCCCGGTTTTGGGCTTAGGAGTTTTGGGCGTTGACCGGTTGGTCAAAGTGCTGTTCGAATCTAAAAAGGTGAAATTAGGAAAGCCTAGTTCGGGTTGCATTAAAAATATGGAAAAATGTTCTAAAATCATCTTTTAATATAATTAAGTGAACTGTGAAATCAATTTTGGAAAATGAGTTTTGGAAGTGTGACATTTTGGCTAGTGACCAAAATGTAATTTTCGAAAGTTTGGTGACTGTTTTATAAAGGGTTGGAACTTTGAATCTTTAAGGAGCTATTATTCCAAAAGTAGTTTCTCCAGATTTTTCTAAGATATTTTAAGCTATATTCTGATTTTAAATCATATTAAAAGTGGAGGGAAAGCCATTTGGCTATTTTGGATAACTAACTTTCCTATTTTCTTTCTCTCATTTTCTCTCAACCCAAACACTTTCTCTCCAGAGAATTTGATCTGATTTTCTCACCTAAATTCCTCCTTTCAACTCTCTTTTGATTCCTAATCAACAAATCTACAAAACCTCTTCATTTGCTACTTGATTCAACAAGGTTTTTGATTCCAAAAAGAGGAGAAACTCAAGTTTGGAGGTAAGAACGTCCTTCTCCTCTAAACTATCAGTTCTTTACTGAAATTCCTAAGTTTTCAATCCTTAATTGATGTTTTATTAAAGGTTTTTAAGTGGTGAAATGGATCTTGGCTCATAATGCAAGATTTGGTGATTTTTGATGATTTTCGTTAGATCTGATTAATCTGTGATTTGAGATGTGTTTTTGATGTTAAATGAACTCTAAATTGATAAGGAATTGAGTTTTGATTAATGCAATCCCGTATAGGTTGAGTTTCCTAAGTTTAGCTTGTGATTCAAGGTTGTTTTTGAGGTGATCTTGTGGATCTGATGTTGCTGGAGGTATAAGGACGTTAATAGGTTGTTTTTAGATGTTATATGATGTTAAAGGATGTGTGGTTTTGCTGGTTTATGGCTGGGCTTTGTTTAGAAGTGGTTTGGATGCATTTTCGGTTGTGTTTGGTGGCCGAAAATGGTGTGTGGATGAGAGCAGCGAGTTTAGGTGCTTTCATTGAAGCAATTAATGCATGATGATGCATTAATCCTCTGCTTTGATGTGTTGAAACAGGGGAGGCATCTTTGGATCCAAGAGTTGTTGATCCGGAAGCTTGATTTGGTGCTTTGGCTTGAAGCAAAGTGGAATCGGTGAGTGCGTGTGTGAAATTGGGTTTTCGGCTTTGAAACCAATGTCTTGGGAGCTTAGTTTAAGTCTAAACAACTTTGCTAAGCTCAAGTGTAAGTTTTCGGAATTACTCTCTAGTGGTGGCCATGATTTTGTTGTGATGCAAAGTGGTTTATTGCATGTTTTAATTACTGTTTTGAAAGCATGATTTAGCATGGTATTTGCTGATGTTGTAAGCCATATGTTGAAGGAAACTCTAGGTAAGAGTTCCTTGTTTTTGTACATTGATTAAATGTGGTTTGATGCTTTTAAATGCATGATGAATATGGCTTGGTTTAATGCTTAAAAACAGTGGATTAAATGATGAAAATGATGTATATTGGCAAGTGATGTTTTAAAAAGGGTTAAGGTCACTAAGGTGGTTAAAAGTCCTTGAGTGAGCCTTGTTACTTAAGAACATCAAGGTGGTTAAAAGTCCTTGGATGGTTCTTGTTGCGGACACTAAGGTGGTTAAAAGTCCTTAGGTGATCCTTTCCATGGTGTTTAAAAGTCCATGGGGCCATGGTGTTTAAAAGTCCATGGGGCCAAGGTGTTTAAAAGTCCTTGGGGCCAAGGTGTTTAAAAGTCCTTGGGGTGAATCAAGCTATGGACACAAAGGTGGTTAAAAGTCCTTGTGTGGTCCTCTTTCATGGTGGTTAAAAGTCCATGGCCAAGGTGTTTAAAAGTCCTTGGGGCCAAGGTGTTTAAAAGTCCTTGGGAAAGTTGATGAACTTGTTTTAAAGAAATGGAATTTATCACTTGAGCCAATATGACATGTTATGTTATGAAGCATGAGATGCTTGTTTTAAGTATGCTTTTGAGCATGTGCAAAGGTTGATTTAAAGCATGATTTATAAATGTTTTTAAATGCATTATCGAATGGTTTTTAAGAGCATTCCTCACTAAGCTTTTGCTTACGCTCTCTTTCAATTTCTTAATTCAATAATGCAGAACATTAGGGAACCTTGAGGGCAGCAAGGAGGGCAAGCATTCAAGTGAAAGTAGAGCTCAATGTATGGAAGGTTTTGTTAGTACATTTTAGCTTTTGGTAATTTGGCAATGGGGGACCAATGTGTATGTTTTGGGAGGTGTTTGGAACTCCCTAAGTATGTTAAATGATGATAAGAATACTGGTTTTTGTGTTGGATCATTACATGCTTGTTTTGGAAGTTTGTGCTTGAATAGCTAGCTTGTGTAGGAAGCATGCCTATAGATTTGGGGCTTTTTGCATATGATGTTGTTTTGATGAATTGATGATGCTAGTATGTCTTATATATGTTGAAATGCATGCTGGTAAAGTTTGGTGGCAATTGGAGTATGATTGGATGTTTAATTGCATGTTTAAGTGTGCATTTTGCTGCAATCTGTGCAGGGTGTTTCGGAACAGTGCACACCGTTTCGGAACGGGTGCCTTGAATGAACCCAGGCGTCCGAAACGGTAGGCACCGTTTTGAAACGGTTTGGCTACTGCCAGCCCGTGTTCCGGTACGCGTCGCGGAACGGCCCGTGTTTCGAAACGGGGTCTGCCTGTTTCGGAACGGGTGACCGTTAGGGGCTGACATTGGCAGTTAAATGTTTTGAATTGTTTGCATTTTGGTCCTGAAACTTGTTTGTGCAATTGTATGAGTTTGGGAAGTCCTTTTGAGCTGAAATTTCACAGAGAAGCATGAAACCTGACTAATTTCAAGTTGGTAACTTTAATTTGGGTTAAGTCCTTCTAATTATCAGAAATTACAATTTGGTCCCTAAAGTTGTAATTTGTTCAATTGGGTCCCTGTTTTATCTCTGATGCTTGTGATCTTTGAATATGTTATTGAGTGATCACAATTAGGACTAATGAGCATCTAGACAAGATTAAAAAGAAAAAAAGGATCGTTAATCAAGGTTGACTTTGGTTTTCCCCGTGTGACTTTCTTAATTCGGGCCGACCGTCTATGCCGGGTTAAGGGGGTTACATTTGGTGGTATCAGAGCTGAGTTCTCGAGTAATTGAAAATGAATGTATGCATGATTGAAGTATGTTTGGCTTGTATGCTTGTTGATCGAAAGCATGATTAGTGGCTTGTGATTTGGATGCAGTTGAGTTGTATGCTGTGAAGTAGCATGTTGAGGGTACCCATTGCCAAACAAAAGCTAATGAAATGTTGTTGGTTTTGAATGAAATTGAGCTTGAATACTTGGATTGCTTACCTTGCTGGGCCTGACTTGTTTTATTTGCATTGTGATTGCATGGTAAAAGTGTGGCACCACGTAGAGAGTTACGAGGTAGTGTGCGAGCTACGGCTCCCAATGAGAACGAGAATGAGGAGAACACGGGTAGTGCGGTGTTACCCCCTCCTCCACCTGGTGGTGGTGCTGGAGGTGAGAGAGCTGAAGCTGCAGCTGGTGCTGGAGCTGCTGGACCAGAGGTTGGTCAGGGGCAAGCTATGCCTGATATGTCTATGTTGGAACAAGCTATTGCGGGTGCTTTTCGGCAGCAGTAGCTGGGGCTCAAGGAGCTGGGCATCAGGGAGATGCTGGAGTTAGATTACCTTTGGAGCGTCTGCGCAGTCTTGGTGGGTCTGAGTTCAGTGGTATGTCGGCTGAGAGTTCTGAAGCTTGGCTAGAGAGTACCAAGCGTATCTTGGGTCAGATGAGCTGCACGGATGTGCAAAAGCTGTGATGTGTTGTGTCCTTGCTGCAGGACGATGCGTATACGTGGTGGACGACCACTATAGCTGGAATGGTTGAAGCTGATGTTACTTGGACATTCTTCCAGAATGTGTTCAAGCGGAGATATCTAGGAGTGAGATATCTTGATGAGAAAAAGCATGAGTTCATGTCTCTTACCCAAGGGAGCATGAGTGTGGCTGGGTATGAAGTGCAGTTTGTGCGACTCAGTCAGTATGCACCGGAGCTGATACCTGATGAGCGAGCAAGGTGCGAGAGGTTCCGTTATGGTCTTGTGACGAATGTGAAAATGTATGTGCTGGCCACTGAATATGATGATTTTGATGTGTTGGTGGGCCGAGCCAAGGACATTGAGATGAACTTGGGTTTATCTGCGAAAAGTGCTGGAAAGAGATCAGCTGAGTTTAGTTCCGGAGGTGGACGGAACAAGAGGGGACGTGATCAGAAGTATCAGTCCTCAGCCAAGAGAGGTGGTGGTGCACCTGCTAGAGGAGGTAATGCTAGAGCTGATCCGAGTGCTTGTTGGATCTGTGGTTCACGTGGTCACATGAAGCGTGACTGTCCTCGTGCTGTGAGAGAGGTGCAAGCTCCTGTTGCGGCAGCTGGTAATGGATGCTGGAATTGTGGTTCTGTAGACCATTTGAGGCGAGATTGTCCGAGGTTGGCTGGTGGCCAAGAGCGTGCTCCTGTTGTTGCTGCACCGTAGAGAGGTCGTGGGCGCGGCCGTGGTAATTTCCAGAGGAGGGAGGAAGGTGGTCGTGGAGTAGCCCATGTTGTGGCTATTCAGCCTGAAGGTGGAGGCCAAGCTAGGGTGTATGCTCAGCGTGAGGGAAGGAATGATGCGGATGTGATTGCAGGTACCTTTACTTTGCAATCCTTGTCATTGCTTTCTTTGATTGATTCTGGATCTACGCATTCATACATTTTGCGTGAGCATGCTGAATTGCTTGGTTTGCCTGTTGAGTCTTTGGATGTTGGTGTTCGTGTCACTAGTTCTTTTGGTGAAACTGTTGTGACTCGAAAGCTTTATAGAAGGTGTCCCTTGGTTGTTCAAGAACATGTTTTCCATGTTGATCTTATGGAGTTGCCCTTCTTTGGTTTTGATGTGATCCTTGGGATGGATTGGCTTGCTGAGCATCGTGCTGTGGTAGATTGTGAAAATAAACGAGTTTCGCTTAAGCTTGCGGATGATTATGAAGTTGTTGTGGTTGGTGAGAATGTGAAGTTTCTTGCCAATGTGGTGTCTACCTTGGAGGCGAGTAGGATGCTGAGGCAGGGTTGCGAAGCTTATCTAGCTTTTGTGATGAATCCTAGCTCTAAGGAGTTGAGGGTGCAAGATATCAGGGTTGTGAAGGAGTTTCCTGGTGTTTTTCCTGAGGAGTTGCCTGGTTTACCTCCTAATCGCGAGGTGGAGTTTGGAATTGAGCTGTATGAGAATACAACTCCTGTGTCCATTACTCCCTATAGAATGGCACCTAAGGAGCTGAAGGAGCTGAAGACGCAGTTGCAAGAGTTGCTTGATCGTGGTTTCATCCGGCCGAGTGTGTCACCTTGGGGTGCACCAGTCTTGTTTGTGAAGAAGAAGGATGGCACTATGAGAATGTGCATTGATTACCGTCAGCTGAACAAGTTGACTATCAAGAATCGGTATCCTTTGCCGAGGATTGATGATCTCTTTGATCAATTTCGGGGAGCTGCAGTGTTCTCTAAGATTGACTTGAGGTCAGGGTATTATCAGTTGAAGGTGAAGGATGTGGATGTGCCTAAGACAGCTTTCAGGACAAGGTATGGGCATTATGAGTTTCTTGTGATGCCGTTTGGTTTGACAAATGCTCCTGCTGCTTTCATGGACATGATGAATCGTGTGTTTCATGAATACCTGGACAAGTTCGTTGTGGTGTTCATTGATGATATCCTCGTGTACTCGCGTACTGAGGAGGAGCACGAAGAGCATTTGAGGATTGTGCTGCAAGCCTTGTTGGAGAATCAGCTTTATGCGAAGCTGAGCAAGTGTGAGTTCTGGCTTAAGGAGGTGGTGTTTCTTGGGCATGTGGTCTCAGCTGAGGGGATTCGTGTTGATCCTCAGAAGATTGAAGCGGTGATGAATTGGAAAGTTCCTAAGTCTGTTCATGAGGTCCGTAGTTTCCTTGGTTTGGCGGGATACTACCGGAGGTTTGTGGATGGTTTTTCCAAGATTGCTGCTCCTTTGACGAAGCTGTTGCAGAAGGATGTTAAGTATGAATGGACGGAAGCGAGACAGCAGGCTTTTGAGAAGCTTAAGGCGGCTTTGACGCAAGCTCCTATCTTGGTTCAGCCTGAATCAGGGAAAGAGTTTGTGGTCTATAGTGATGCATCCTATGTTGGTTTGGGATGTGTGCTGATGCAAGAGGGTAAGGTTGTGGCTTATGCGTCGCGGCAGTTGAAAGTGCATGAGCGCAACTATCCTACGCATGACATTGAGCTGGCTGCGGTGGTTTTTGCTCTGAAGATCTGGAGACATTATCTGTATGGTGAGAAGTGTACTATGTACACGGATCACAAGAGTTTGAGGTATCTGATGTCTCAGAAGGAGTTGAATCTTAGGCAACGGCGTTGGTTGGAGTTGCTCAAGGATTATGATCTGACGATTGAGTATCATCCTGGAAAAGCTAATGTTGTTGCGGATGCCTTGAGTAGAAAGGTAGTTGTTGAGCTGAGGGCTATGTTTGCTGGCTTGAGCATACCGCGAGATGGTGGTCTTGTTGCTGAGTTGCAAGTGAAACCATCGTTGGTTCAGTTGATCAAGGAAAAGCAGTTGCTGGATGATTCCTTGGTGTCTCATGTTCAGGATATCGCGGAGGGTAGACCTTCAGATTTCTGCTTTAATGAGGATGTTGTGTTGTGTTTTGGGAGTCGGATAGTAGTGCCTGCTGATGTTGAGTTGAGGCGTGCTATTCTGACTGAAGGTCATAGTAGTCCTTTTGCTATGCACCCTGGTAGTACTAAGATGTATCGTGATCTTCGTGATGAGTACTATTGGGTGGGTTTGAAGAAGGATGTTGCAGAGTTTGTGAGCAAGTGTTTGGTGTGTCAGCGAGTTAAGGCTGAACATCAGGTTCCTTCTGGTTTGTTGCAACCGTTGAAAATCCCTGAATGGAACTGGGAGAGGGTTACCATGGATTTTGTATCTGGTTTACCTTTGTCTCCTTCGAAGAAGAATTCTGTTTGGGTGATTGTGGATCGCCTGACGAAGTGTGCGCATTTCTTGCCTGTGCATACTACATTTTCTTTGGATAAGCTGGCAGAGCTGTACATTGCTGAGATTGTGCGGCTGCATGGTGTGCCTAAGTCGATTGTGTCGGATAGGGATCCGAGGTTCACATCGCGTTTCTGGCAGTGTTTGCATCAAGCTCTGGGTACAAGGTTGCATTTCAGTACATCCTATCATCCTCAGTCGGATGGTCAGTCTGAGCGGGTTATCCAGATTTTGGAGGATATGTTGAGGTGCTGCGTGATTGAGTTCCAAGGTTCTTGGGAGAAGCATCTGCCTTTGGTTGAGTTCGCTTATAACAATAGTTATCAGGCGAGTATACAGATGGCACCTTATGAGGCTCTGTATGGGAGGAAGTGTAGGACTCCTCTTTGTTGGGCTGAAACTGGTCAAAAGTTGGTTTCGATGCCGGCTTTGTTGAAAGGGACCACCGAGAAGGTGAAGCTCATTTGTGAACGGTTGAAGGCTGCCTCTGATCGGCAAAAGTCTTACGCGGATTTGAAGCGTAAGGAGATAGAGTATGCGGTGGGTGACCGTGTGTTCTTGAAGGTTTCGCCTTGGAAGAAGGTGATGAGGTTTGGCCGGAAGGGTAAGTTGAGCCCTCGGTACATTGGAGCATATGAGGTGGTTGAGCGTGTGGGTCCTGTTGCGTATCGGTTGAGGTTACCTCAGGAGTTGGAGAAGATTCATGATGTGTTCCATGTTTCTATGCTCCGGAAGTATAGATCTGATCCTTCGCATGTGATGCCTGTGGAGGAAGTGGTTTTGAATCCAGATTTGACCTATGATGAGGAACCGGTGAAGGTTCTGGATTCGGATAGCAAGGTTCTTCGTGGCAAGACCATTGAATTGGTGAAGGTGCTGTGGAAGCATCGAGGTGTTGAGGAAGCCACGTGGGAGCGGAAGGAGGACATGCTGAAGCAGTTTCCTTATCTCTTTCCTTCAGGTAAATTTCGAGGACGAAATTTCTTAAGGGGGGGAGAGTTGTAACGCCCCGGTTTTGGGCTTAGGAGTTTTGGGCGTTGACCAGTTTGGTCAAAGTGCTGTTCGAATCTAAAGAGGTGAAATTAGGAAAGCCTAGTTCGGGTTGCATTAAAAATATGGAAAATGTTCTAAAATCATCTTTTAATATAATTAAGTGAACTGTGAAATCAATTTTGGAAAAAGAGTTTTGGAAGTGTGACATTTTGGCTAGTGACCAAAATGTAATTTTTGAAAGTTTGGTGACTGTTTTATAAAGGGTTGAAACTTTGAATCTTTAAGGAGCTATTTACCCAAAGGGAGTTTCTCCAGATTTTTCTAAGATATTTTAAGACTAAAATCTGATTTTAAATGATATTAAAAGTGGAGGGAAAGTCATTTGGCTATTTTGGATATTTTTGCAACTAACTTTTCTCAATTTTCTTTCTCTCATTTTCTCTCAACCCAAACACATTCTCTCCACAGAATTTGATTTGATTTTCTCACCTAAATCCCTCCTTTTAACTCTCTTTTGATTCCTAATCAACATATCTTCAAAACCTCTTCAATTGCTAATTGATTCAACAAGGTTTTTGATTTCAAAAAGAGGAGAAACTCAAGTTTGGAGGTAAGAACGTCCTTCTCCTCTAAACTATCAGCTCTTTACTGAAATTCCTAAGTTTTCAATCCTTAATTGATGTTTTATTAAAGGTTTTTAAGTGGTGAAATGGATCTTGGCTTATAATGCAAGATTTGGTGATTTTTGATGATTTTCGTTAGATCTGATTAATCTGTGATTTAAGATGTGTTTTTGATGTTAAATGAACTCTAAATTGATAAGGAATTGAGTTTTGATTAATGCAATCCCGGATAGGTTGAGTTTCCTAAGTTTAGCTTGTGATTCAAGGTTGTTTTTGAGGTGATCTTGTGGATCTGATGTTGCTGGAGGTATAAGGATGTTAATAGGTTGTTTTTAGATGTTATATGATGTTAAAGGATGTGTGGTTTTGCTGGTTTATGGCTGGGCTTTGTTTAGAAGTGGTTTGGATGCATTTTCGGTTGTGTTTGGTGGCCGAAAATGGTGTGTGGATGAGAGCAGCGAGTTTAGGTGCTTTCATTGAAGCAATTAATGCATGATGATGCATTAATCCTCTGCTTTGATGTGTTGAAACAGGGGAGGCATCTTTGGATCCAAGAGTTGTTGATCCGGAAGCTTGATTTGGTGCTTTGGCTTGAAGCAAAGTGGAATCGGTGAGTGCGTGTGTGAAATTGGGTTTTCGGCTTTGAAACCAATGTCTTGGGAGCTTAGTTTAAGTCTAAACAACTTTGCTAAGCTCAAGTGTAAGTTTTCGGAATTACTCTCTAGTGGTGGCCATGATTTTGTTGTGATGCAAAGTGGTTTATTGCATGTTTTAATTACTGTTTTGAAAGCATGATTTAGCATGGTATTTGCTGATGTTGTAAGACATATGTTGAAGGAAACTCTAGGTAAGAGTTCCTTGTTTTTGTACATTGATTAAATGTGGTTTGATGCTTTTAAATGCATGATGAATATGGCTTGGTTTAATGCTTAAAAACAGTGGATTAAATGATGAAAATGATGTATATTGGCAAGTGATGTTTTAAAAAGGGTTAAGGTCACTAAGGTGGTTAAAAGTCCTTGAGTGAGCCTTGTTACTTAAGAACATCAAGGTGGTTAAAAGTCCTTGGATGGTTCTTGTTGCGGACACTAAGGTGGTTAAAAGTCCTTAGGTGATCCTTTCCATGGTGTTTAAAAGTCCATGGGGCCATGGTGTTTAAAAGTCCTTGGGGCCAAGGTGTTTAAAAGTCCTTGGGGTGAATCAAGCTTTGGACACAAAGGTGGTTAAAAGTCCTTGTGTGGTTCTCTTTCATGGTGTTTAAAAGTCCATGGCCAAGGTGTTTAAAAGTCCTTGGGGCCAAGGTGTTTAAAAGTCCTTGGGAAGTTGATGAACTTGTTTTAAAGAAATGGAATCTTTCACTTGAGCCAATATGACATGTTATGTTGTTAAGAAGCATGAGATGCTTGTTTTAAGTATGCTTTTGAGCATGTGCAAAGGTTGATTTAAAGCATGATTTGTAAATGTTTTTAAATGCATTTTGAATGGTTTTTAAGAGCATTCCTCACTAAGCTTTTGCTTACGCTCTTTCTCTCGTTTTCTTAATTCAATAATGCAGAACATTAAGGAACCTAGAGGGCAGCAAGGAGGGCAAGGATTCAAGTGAAAGTAGAGCTCAATGTATGGAAGGTTTTGTTATACATTTTAGCTTTTGGGTAATTTGGCAATGGGGGACCAATGTGTTTGTTTTGGGAGGTGTTTGGAACTCCCTAAGTATGTTGAATGATGTTAAGAATGCTGGTTTTTGCATTGGATCATTACATGCTTGTTTTGGAAGTTTGTGCTTGAATAGCTAGCTTGTGTAGGAAGCATGCCTATAGAATTGGGGCTTTTTGCATATGATGTTGTTTTGATGATTTGATGATGCTAGTAAGTCTTATATATGTTGAATTGCATGCTGGTAAAGTTTGGTGGCAATTGGAGCATGTTTGAATGATTAATTGCATGTTTTAGAATGCTTTTTGCTGCAATCTGTGCAGGGCGTTTCGGAACAGTGTGCACCGTTTCGGAACGGGTGCCTTGAATGAACCCAGGCGTCCGAAACGGTAGGCACCGTTTTGAAACGGTTTGGCCACTGCCAGCCCGTGTTCCGGAACCCGTTGCGGAACGGCCCGTGTTTCGAAACGGGGTCTACCTGTTTCGGAACGGTCGACCGTTGGGGGCTGACATTGGCAGTTATATGTTTTGATTTGTTTGCGTTTTGGTCCTGAAACTTGTTTGTGCAATTGTATGAGCTTGGGAAGTCCTTTTGAGCTGAAATTTCACAGAGAAGCATGAAACCTGATTAATTTCAAGTTGGTAACTTTAATTTGGGTTAAGTCCTTTTAATTATCAGAAATTACAATTTGGTCCCTAAAGTTGTAATTTGTTCAATTGGGTCCCTGTTTGATCTCTGATGCTTGTGATCTTTGAGTATGATGTTTGTGTGATCACAATTAGGACCAATGTGCATCTAGACAAGATTAAAAAGAAAAAAAGGGTCGTTAATCAAGGTTGACTTTCGGGTTGACTTTGGTTTTCCCCGTGTGACTTTCTTAATTCGGTTCAACCGTCTAGGCCGGGTTAAGGGGGTTACATTTGGTGGTATCAGAGCTGAGTTCTCGAGTAATTGGGAATGAATGTATGCATGATTGAAGTATGTTTGCCTTGTATGCTTGTTGATTGAAAGCATGTTTAGTGGCTTGTGATTTGGATGCAGTTGAGTTGTATGCTGTGATGTTGCATGTTGAGGGTACCCATTGCCAAACAAAAGCTAATGAAATGATGTTGATTTTGAATGAAATTGAGCTTGAATACTTGGATTGCTTACCTTGCTGGGCCTGACTTGTTTTATTTGCATTATGATTGCATGGTAAAAGTATGGCACCACGTAGAGAGTTACGAGGTAGTGTGCGAGCTATGGTTCCCAATTTGAACGAGAATGAAGAGAACACGGGTAGTGCGGTGTTACCCCCTCCTCCGCCTGGTGGTGGTGCTGGAGGTGAGAGAGCTGAAGCTGCAGCTGGAGCTGGAGCTGCTGGACTAGAGGTTGGTCAGGGGCAAGCTATGTCTGATATGTCTATGTTGGTACAAGCTATTGCGGGTGCTTTTCGAGCGGCAGTAGCTGGAGCTCAAGGAGCTGGGCATCAGGGAGATGCTGGAGTTAGACTACCTTTGGAACGTCTGCGCAGTCTTGGTGGGACTGAGTTCAGGGGTATGTCGGCTGAGAGTTCTGAAGCTTGGCTAGAAAGTACCAAGCGTATCTTGGGTCAGATGAGCTGCACGGATGTGCAAAAGTTGGGTTGTGTTGTGTCCTCACTGCAGGACGATGCGTATACGTGGTGGACGACCACCATAGCTGGGATGGCAGAAGGTGATGTTACTTGGACATTCTTTCAGAATGTGTTCAAGAGGAGATATCTAGGAGTGAGATATCTGGATGAGAAAAAGCGTGAATTCATGTCTCTTACCCAAGGGAGCATGAGTGTGGCTGAGTATGAAGTGCAGTTTGTGCGACTTAGTCAGTATGCACCGGAGCTGATACCTGATGAGCGAGTAAGGTGCGAGAGGTTCCGTTATGGTCTTGTGACGGATGTGAAAATGTATGTGATGGCCACTGAATATGATGATTTTGATGTGTTGGTGGGCCGAGCCAAGGATATAGAGATGAACTTGGGTTTATCTGCGAGAAGTGCTGGAGCAAGTTCTGGCAAGAGAGCTGCTGAGTTTAGTTCCGGAGGTGGACGGAACAAGAGGGGACGTGATCAGAAGTATCAGTCCTCAGCCAAGAGAGGTGGTGGTGCACCTGCTAGAGGAGGTAATGCTAGAGCTGATCCGAGTGCTTGTTGGATCTGTGGTTCGCGTGGTCACATGAAGCGTGACTGTCCTCGTGCTGTGAGGGAAGTGCAAGCTCCTGTTGCGGCAGCTGGTAATGGATGTTGGAATTGTGGTTCTGTAGACCATTTGAGGCGAGATTGTCCGAGGTTGGCTGGTGGCCAAGAGCGTGCTCTTGTTGTTGCTGCACCACAGAGAGGTCGTGGGCGCGACCGTGGTAATTTTCAGAGGAGAGAGGAAGGTGGTCGTGGAGTAGCCCATGTTGTGGCTATTCAGCCTGAAGGTGGAGGCCAAGCTAGGGTGTATGCTCAGCGCGAGAGAAGGAATGATGCGGATGTGATTGCAGGTACCTTCACTTTGTAATCCTTGTCATTGCTTTCTTTGATTGATTCTGGATCTACGCATTCATACATTTTGCGTGAGCATGCTGAATTGCTTGGTTTGCCTGTTGAGTCTTTGGATGTTGGTGTTCGTGTCACTAGTTCTTTTGGTGAAACTGTTGTGACTCGAAAGCTTTATAGAAGGTGTCCCTTGGTTGTTCAAGAACATGTTTTCCATGATGATCTTATGGAGTTGCCCTTCTATGGTTTTGATGTGATCCTTGGTATGGATTGGCTTGCTGAGCATCGTGCTGTGGTAGATTGTGAAAATAAGCGAGTTTCGCTTAGGCTTGCGGATGATTATGAAGTTGTTGTGGTTGGTAAGAATGTGAAGTTTCTTGCCAATGTGGTGTCTACCTTGGAGGCGAGTAGGATGCTGAGGCAGGGTTGCGAAGCTTATCTAGCTTTTGTGATGAATCCTAGCTCTAAGGAGTTGAGGGTTCAAGATATCAGAGGTTTGAAGGAGTTTCCTAGTGTTTTTCCTGAGGAGTTGCCTGGTTTACCTCCTAATCGCGAGGTGGAGTTTGGAATTGAGCTGTATAAGAATACAACTCATGTGTCCATTACTCCCTATAGAATGGCACCTAATGAGCTGAAAGAGCTGAAGACGCAGTTGCAAGAGTTGCTTGATCGTGGTTTCATCCAGCCGAGTGTGTCACCTTGGGGTGCACCAGTCTTGTTTGTGAAGAAGAAGGATGGCACTATGAGGATGTGCATTGATTACCGTCAGCTGAACAAGTTGACTATCAAGAATCGGTATCCTTTGCCGAGGATTGATGATCTCTTTGATCAATTTCGGTGAGCTGCAGTGTTCTCTAAGATTGACTTGAGGTCAGGGTATTATCAGTTGAAGGTGAAGGATGTGGATGTGCCTAAGACAGCTTTCAGGACAAGGTATGGGCATTATGAGTTTCTTGTGATGCCGTTTGGTTTGACAAATGCTCCTGCTGCTTTCATGGACATGATGAATCGTGTGTTTCATGAATACCTGGACAAGTTCGTTGTGGTGTTCATTGATGATATCCTCGTGTACTCGCGTACTGAGGAGGAGCACGAAGAGCATTTGAGGATTGTGCTGCAAGCCTTGTTGGAGAATCAGCTTTATGCTAAGCTGAGCAAGTGTGAGTTCTGGCTTAAGGAGCTGAGCATTTGAGGTGGCTTTTGAGAAGCTTAAGGCGGCTTTGACGCAAGCTCCTATCTTGGTTCAGCCTGAATCAGGGAAAGAGTTTGTGGTATATAGTGATGCATCCTATGTTGGTTTGGGATGTGTGCTGATGCAAGAGGGTAAGGTTGTGGCTTATGCATCGCGGCAGTTGAAAGTGCATGAGCGCAATTATCCTACGCATGATATTGAGCTGGCTGCAGTGGTTTTTGCTCTGAAGATCTAGAGACATTATCTGTATGGTGAGAAGTGTACTGTGTATACGGATCACAAGAATTTGAGGTATCTGATGTCTCAGAAGGAGTTGAATCTTAGGCAGCGGCGTTGGTTGGAGTTGCTCAAGGATTATGATCTGACGATTGAGTATCATCCTGGAATAGCTAATGTTGTTGATGATGCCTTGAGTAGGAAGGTAGCTGTTGAGCTGAGGGCTATGTTTGCTAGCTTGAGCATATCGCGAGATGGTGGTCTTGTTGCTGAGTTGCAAGTGAAACCATCTTTGGTTCAGTTGATCAAGGAAAAGCAGTTGCTGGATGATTCCTTGGTGTCTCATGTTCAGGATATCGCGGAGGGTAGACCTTCGGATTTCTGCTTTAATGAGGATGATGTGTTGTGTTTTGGTAGTCGGATAGTAGTGCCTGCTGATGCTGAGTTGAGGCGTGCTATTCTGACTGAAGGTCATAGTAGTCCTTTTGCTATGCACCCTGGTAGTACTAAGATGTATCGTGATCTTCGTGATGAGTACTATTGGGTGGGTTTGAAGAAGGATGTTGCAGAGTTTGTGAGCAAGTGTTTGGTGTGTCAGCGAGTTAAGGCTGAGCATCAGGTTCCTTCTGGTTTGTTGCAACCGTTGAAAATCCCTGAATGGAAGTGGGAGAGGGTTACCATGGATTTTGTATCTGGTTTACCTTTGTCTCCATCGAAGAAGAATTTTGTTTGGGTGATTGTGGATCGCCTGACGAAGTGTGCGCATTTCTTGCCTGTGCATACTACGTTTTCTTTGGATAAGCTGGCAGAGCTGTACATTGCTGAGATTGTGAGGCTGCATGGTGTGCCTAAGTCGATTGTGTCGGATAGGGATCCGAGGTTCACATCGCGTTTCTGACAGTGTTTGCATCAAGCTCTGGGTACAAGGTTACATTTCAGTACATCCTATCATCCTCAGTCGGATGGTCAGTCAGAGCGGGTTATTCAGATTTTGGAGGATATGCTGAGGTGCTGCGTGATTGAGTTCGCTTATAACAATAGTTATCAGGCGAGTATACAGATGGCACCTTATGAGGCTCTGTATGGGAGGAAGTGTAGGAATCCTCTTTGTTGGGCTGAAACTGGTCAAAAGTTGGTTTCGATGCCGGCTTTGTTGAAAGGGACCACCGAGAAGGTGAAGCTCATTTGTGAACGGTTGAAGGCTGCCTCTGATCGGCAAAAGTCTTACGCGGATTTGAAGCGTAAGGAGATAGAGTATGCGGTGGGTGACCGTGTGTTCTTGAAGGTTTCGCCTTGGAAGAAGGTGATGAGGTTTGGCCGGAAGGGTAAGTTGAGCCCTAGGTACATTGGACCATATGAGGTGGTTGAGCGTGTGGGTCCTGTTGCGTATCGGTTGAGGTTACCTCAAGAGTTGGAGAAGATTCATGATGTGTTCCATGTTTCTATGCTCCGGAAGTATAGATCAGATCCTTCGCATGTGATGCCTGTGGAGGAAGTTGTTTTGAATCCGGATTTGACCTATGATGAGGAACCGGTGAAGGTTCTGGATTCGGATAGCAAGGTTCTTCGTGGCAAGACCATTGAATTGGTGAAGGTGCTGTGGAAGCATCGAGGTGTTGAGGAAGCCACGTGGGAGCGGAAGGAAGACATGCTGAAGCAGTTTCTTTATCTCTTTCCTTCAGGTAAATTTCGAGGACGAAATTTCTTAAGGGGGGGAGAGTTGTAACGCCCCGGTTTTGGGCTTAGGAGTTTTGGGCGTTGACCGGTTGGTCAAAGTGCTGTTCGAATCTAAAAAGGTGAAATTAGGAAAGCCTAGTTCGGGTTGCATTAAAAATATGGAAAAATGTTCTAAAATCATCTTTTAATATAATTAAGTGAACTATGAAATCCATTTTGGAAAATGAGTTTTGGAAGTGTGACATTTTGGCTAGTGACCAAAATGTAATTTTCGAAAGTTTGGTGACTCTTTTATAAAGGGTTGGAACTTTGAATCTTTAAGGAGCTATTATTCCAAAAGTAGTTTCTCCAGATTTTTCTAAGATATTTTAAGCTATATTCTGATTTTAAATCATATTAAAAGTGGAGGGAAAGCCATTTGGCTATTTTGGATAACTAACTTTCCTATTTTCTTTCTCTCATTTTCTCTCAACCCAAACACTTTCTCTCCAGAGAATTTGATCTGATTTTCTCACCTAAATTCCTCCTTTCAACTCTCTTTTGATTCCTAATCAACAAATCTACAAAACCTCTTCATTTGCTACTTGATTCAACAAGGTTTTTAATTCCAAAAAGAGGAGAAACTCAAGTTTGGAGGTAAGAACGTCCTTCTCCTCTAAACTATCAGTTCTTTACTGAAATTCCTAAGTATTCAATCCTTAATTGATGTTTTATTAAAGGTTTTTAAGTGGTGAAATGGATCTTGGCTTATAATGCAAGTTTTGGTGATTTTTGATGATTTTCGTTAGATCTGATTAATCTGTGATTTGAGATGTGCTTTTGATGTTAAATGAACTCTAAATTGATAAGGAATTGAGTTTTGATTAATGTAATCCCGGATAGGTTGAGTTTCCTAAGTTTAGCTTGTGATTCAAGGTTGTTTTTGAGGTGATCTTGTGGATCTGATGTTGCGTGAGGTATAAGGATGTTAATAGGTTGTTTTTAGATGTTATATGATGTTAAAGGATGTGTGGTTTTGCTGGTTTATGGCTGGGCTTTGTTTAGAAGTGGTTTGGATGCATTTTCGGTTGTGTTTGGTGGCCGAAAATGGTGTGTGGATGAGAGCAGCGAGTTTATGTGCTTTCATTGAAGCAATTAATGCATGATGATGCATTAATCCTCTGCTTTGATGTGTTGAAACAGGGGAGGCATCTTTGGATCCAAGAGTTGTTGATCCGGAAGCTTGATTTGGTGCTTTGGCTTGAAGCAAAGTGGAATCGGTGAGTGCGTGTGTGAAATTGGGTTTTCGGCTTTGAAACCAATGTCTTGGGAGCTTAGTTTAAGTCTAAACAACTTTGCTAAGCTCAAGTGTAAGTTTTCGGAATTACTCTCTAGTGGTGGCCATGATTTTGTTGTGATGCAAAGTGGTTTATTGCATGTTTTAATTACTGTTTTGAAAGCATGATTTAGCATGGTATTTGCTGATGTTGTAAGCCATATGTTGAAGGAAACTCTAGGTAAGAGTTCCTTGTTTTTGTACATTGATTAAATGTGGTTTGATGCTTTTAAATGCATGATGAATATGGCTTGGTTTAATGCTTAAAAACAGTGGATTAAATGATGAAAATGATGTATATTGGCAAGTGATGTTTTAAAAAGGGTTAAGGTCACTAAGGTGGTTAAAAGTCCTTGAGTGAGCCTTGTTACTTAAGAACATCAAGGTGGTTAAAAGTCCTTGGATGGTTCTTGTTGCGGACACTAAGGTGGTTAAAAGTCCTTAGGTGATCCTTTCCATGGTGTTTAAAAGTCCATGGGGCCATGGTGTTTAAAAGTCCTTGGGGCCAAGGTGTTTAAAAGTCCTTGGGGCCAAGGTGTTTAAAAGTCCTTGGGGTGAATCAAGCTA
Source organism: Hibiscus tridactylites (assembly GCA_958450335.1). Lineage (NCBI taxonomy): Eukaryota > Viridiplantae > Streptophyta > Magnoliopsida > Malvales > Malvaceae > Hibiscus > Hibiscus tridactylites. Next base: position 53,165,914 of record OY288279.1, on the reverse strand, counting down.
GGGACACAAAGGTGGTTAAAAGTCCTTGTGTGGTCCTCTTTCATGGTGGTTAAAAGTCCATGGCCAAGGTGTTTAAAAGTCCTTGGGGCCAAGGTGTTTAAAAATCCTTGGGAAAGTTGATGAACTTGTTTTAAAGAAATGAAATTTATCACTTGAGCCAATATGACATGTTATGTTATGAAGCATGAGATGCTTGTTTTAAGTATGCTTTTGAGCATGTGCAAAGGTTGATTTAAAGCATGATTTATAAATGTTTTTAAATGCATTATCGAATGGTTTTTAAGAGCATTCCTCACTAAGCTTTTGCTTACGCTCTCTTTCGTTTTCTTAATTCAATAATGCAGAACATTAGGGAACCTTGAGGGCAGCAAGGAGGGCAAGCATTCAAGTGAAAGTAGAGCTCAATGTATGGAAGGTTTTGTTAGTACATTTTAGCTTTTGGTAATTTGGCAATGGGGGACCAATGTGTATGTTTTGGGAGGTGTTTGGAACTCCCTAAGTATGTTGAATGATGATAAGAATACTGGTTTTTGTGTTGGATCATTACATGCTTGTTTTGGAAGTTTGTGCTTGAATAGCTAGCTTGTGTAGGAAGCATGCCTATAGATTTGGGGCTTTTTGCATATGATGTTGTTTTGATGAATTGATGATGCTAGTATGTCTTATATATGTTGAAATGCATGCTGGTAAAGTTTGGTGGCAATTGGAGTATGATTGGATGTTTAATTGCATGTTTAAGTGTGCATTTTGCTGCAATCTGTGCAGGGTGTTTCGGAACAGTGCACACCGTTTCGGAACGGGTGCCTTGAATGAACCCAGGCGTCCGAAACGGTAGGCACCGTTTTGAAACGGTAGGCACCGTTTTGAAACGGTTTGGTTACTGCCAGCCCGTGTTCCGGTACGCGTCGCGGAACGGCCCGTGTTTCGAAACGGGGTCTGCCTGTTTCGGAACGGGTGACCGTTAGGGGCTGACATTGGCAGTTAAATGTTTTGAATTGTTTGCATTTTGGTCCTGAAACTTGTTTGTGCAATTGTATGAGTTTGGGAAGTCCTTTTGAGCTGAAATTTCACAGAGAAGCATGAAACCTGACTAATTTCAAGTTGGTAACTTTAATTTGGGTTAAGTCCTTCTAATTATCAGAAATTACAATTTGGTCCCTAAAGTTGTAATTTGTTCAATTGGATCCCTGTTTTATCTCTGATGCTTGTGATCTTTGAATATGTTGTTGAGTGATCACAATTAGGACTAATGAGCATCTAGACAAGATTAAAAAGAAAAAAAGGGTCGTTAATCAAGGTTGACTTTCGGGTTGACTTTGGTTTTCCCCGTGTGACTTTCTTAATTCGGGCCGACCGTCTATGCCGGGTTAAGGGGGTTACATTTGGTGGTGTCAGAGCTGAGTTCTCAAGTAATTGAAAATGAATGTATGCATGATTGAAGTATGTTTGGCTTGTATGCTTGTTGATCGAAAGCATGTTTAGTGGCTTGTGATTTGGATGCAGTTGAGTTGTATGCTGTGAAGTAGCATGTTGAGGGTACCCATTGCCAAACAAAAGCTAATGAAATGTTGTTGGTTTTGAATGAAATTGAGCTTGAATACTTGGATTGCTTACCTTGCTGGGCCTGACTTGTTTTATTTGCATTGTGATTGCATGGTAAAAGTATGGCACCACGTAGAGAGTTACGAGGTAGTGTGCGAGCTACGGCTCCCAATGAGAACGAGAATGAGGAGAACACGGGTAGTGCGGTGTTACCCCCTCCTCCACCTGGTGGTGGTGCTGGAGGTGAGAGAGCTGAAGCTGCAGCTGGTACTGGAGCTGCTAGACCAGAGGTTGGTCAGGGGCAAGCTATGCCTTATATGTCTATGTTGGTACAAGCTATTGCGGGTGCTTTTCGAGCAGCAGTAGCTGGGGCTCAAGGAGCTGGGCATCAGGGAGATGCTGGAGTTAGATTACCTTTGGAGCGTCTGCGCAGTCTTGGTGGGACTGAGTTCAGTGGTATGTCGGCTGAGAGTTCTGAAGCTTGGCTAGAGAGTACCAAGCGTATCTTGGGTCAGATGAGCTGCACGGATGAGCAAAAGCTGTGATGTGTTGTGTCCTTGCTGCAGGACGATGCGTATACGTGGTGGACGACCACTATAGCTGGAATGGTTGAAGCTGATGTTACTTGGACATTCTTCCAGAATGTGTTCAAGCGGAGATATCTAGGAGTGAGATATCTTGATGAGAAAAAGCGTGAGTTCATGTCTCTTACCCAAGGGAGCATGAGTGTGGCTGGGTATGAAGTGCAGTTTGTGCGACTCAGTCAGTATGCACCGGAGCTGATACCTGATGAGCGAGCAAGGTGCGAGAGGTTCCGTTATGGTCTTGTGACGAATGTGAAAATGTATGTGCTGGCCACTGAATATGATGATTTTGATGTGTTGGTGGGCCGAGCCAAGGACATTGAGATGAACTTGGGTTTATCTGCGAAAAGTGCTGGAAAGAGATCAGCTGAGTTTAGTTCCGGAGGTGGACGGAACTAGAGGGGACGTGATCAGAAGTATCAGTCCTCAGCTAAGAGAGGTGGTGGTGCACCTGCTAGAGGAGGTAATGCTAGAGCTGATCCGAGTGCTTGTTGGATCTGTGGTTCACGTGGTCACATGAAGCGTGACTGTCCTCGTGGTGTGAGAGAGGTGCAAGCTCCTGTTGCGGCAGCTGGTAATGGATGCTGGAATTGTGGTTCTGTAGACCATTTGAGGCGAGATTGTCCGAGGTTGGCTGGTGGCCAAGAGCGTGCTCTTGTTGTTGCTGCACCGCAGAGAGGTCATGGGCGCGGCCGTGGTAATTTCCAGAGGAGGGAGGAAGGTGGTCGTGGAGTAGCCCATGTTGTGGCTATTCAGCCTGAAGGTGGAGGCCAAGCTAGGGTGTATGCTCAGCGCGAGGGAAGGAATGATGCGGATGTGATTGCAGGTACCTTTACTTTGCAATCCTTGTCATTGCTTTCTTTGATTGATTCTGGATCTACGCATTCATACATTTTGCGTGAGCATGCTGAATTGCTTGGTTTGCCTGTTGAGTCTTTGGATGTTGGTGTTCGTGTCACTAGTTCTTTTGGTGAAACTGTTGTGACTCGAAATTGCTTGGCTTCCTGAGCATCGTGCTGTGGTAGATTGTGAAAATAAACGAGTTTCGCTTAAGCTTGCGGATGATTATGAAGTTGTTGTGGTTGGTGAGAATGTGAAGTTTCTTGCCAATGTGGTGTCTACCTTGGAGGCGAGTAGGATGCTGAGGCAGGGTTGCAAAGCTTATCTAGCTTTTGTGATGAATCCTAGCTCTAAGGAGTTGAGGGTGCAAGATATCAGGGTTGTGAAGGAGTTTCCTGGTGTTTTTCCTGAGGAGTTGCCTGGTTTACCTCCTATTCGCGAGGTGGAGTTTGGAATTGAGCTGTATGAGAATACAACTCCTGTGTCCATTACTCCCTATAGAATGGCACCTAAGGAGCTGAAGGAGCTGAAGACGCAGTTGCAAGAGTTGCTTGATCGTGGTTTCATCCGGCCGAGTGTGTCACCTTGGGGTGCACCAGTCTTGTTTGTGAAGAAGAAAGATGGCACTATGAGAATGTGCATTGATTACCGTCAGCTGAACAAGTTGACTATCAAGAATCAATATCCTTTGCCGAGGATTGATGATCTCTTTGATCAATTTCGGGGAGCTGCAGTGTTCTCTAAGATTGACTTGAGGTCAGGGTATTATCAGTTGAAGGTGAAGGATGTGGATGTGCCTAAGACAGCTTTCAGGACAAGGTATGGGCATTATGAGTTCCTTGTGATGCCGTTTTGTAACGCCCCGGTTTTGGGCTTAGGAGTTTTGGGCGTTGACCGGTTTGGTCAAAGTGCTGTTCGAATCTAAAGAGGTGAAATTAGGAAAGCCTAGTTCGGGTTGCATTAAAAATATGGAAAAATGTTCTAAAATTATCTTTTAATATAATTAAGTGAACTGTGAAATCAATTTTGGAAAAAGAGTTTTGGAAGTGTGACATTTTGGCTAGTGACCAAAATGTAATTTTCGAAAGTTTTGTGACTGTTTTATAAAGGGTTGAAACTTTGAATATTTAAGGAGTTATTTACCCAAAGGGAGTTTCTCCAGATTTTTCTAAGATATTTTAAGACTAAAATCTGATTTTAAATGATATTAAAAGTGGAGGGAAAGCCATTTGGCTATTTTGGATATTTTTGCAACTAACTTTTCTCAATTTTCTTTCTCTCATTTTCTCTCAACCCAAACACATTCTCTCCAGAGAATTTGATCTGATTTTCTCACCTAAATCCCTCCTTTTAACTCTCTTTTGATTCCTAATCAACATATCTTCAAAACCTCTTCAATTGCTAACTGATTCAACAAGGTTTTTGATTCCAAAAAGAGGAGAAACTCAAGTTTGGAGGTAAGAACGTCCTTCTCCTCTAAACTATCAGTTCTTTACTGAAATTCCTAAGTTTTCAATCCTTAATTGATGTTTTATTAAAGGTTTTTAAGTGGTGAAATGGATCTTGTCTTATAATGCAAGATTTGGTGATTTTTGATGATTTTCGTTAGATCTGATTAATCTGTGATTTGAGATGTGTTTTTGATGTTAAATGAACTCTAAATTGATAAGGAATTGAGTTTTGATTAATGCAATCCTGGATAGGTTGAGTTTCCTAAGTTTAGCTTGTGATTCAAGGTTGTTTTTGAGGTGATCTTGTGGATCTGATGTTGCTGGAGGTATAAGGATGTTAATAGGTTGTTTTTAGAGCTCAATGTATGGAAGGTTTTGTTATACATTTTAGCTTTTGGGTAATTTGGCAATGGGGGACCAATGTGTTTGTTTTGGGAGGTGTTTGGAACTCCCTAAGTATGTTGAATGATGTTAAGAATGCTGGTTTTTGCATTGGATCATTACATGCTTGTTTTGGAAGTTTGTGCTTGAATAGCTAGCTTGTGTAGGAAGCATGCCTATAGAATTGGGGCTTTTTGCATATGATGTTGTTTTGATGATTTGATGATACTAGTAAGTCTTATATATGTTGAATTGCATGCTGGTAAAGTTTGGTGGCAATTGGAGCATGTTTGAATGATTAATTTCATGTTTTAGAATGCTTTTTGCTGCAATCTGTGCAGGGCGTTTCGGAACAGTGTGCACCGTTTCAGAACGGGTGCCTTGAATGAACCCAGGCGTCCAAAACGGTGTTAAGTGGTTTTTGCACCGTTTCTGAAACGGGGTCTACCTGTTTCGGAACGTCCTTCTCCTCTAAACTATCAGTTCTTTACTGAAATTCCTAAGTTTTCAATCCTTAATTGATGTTTTATTAAAGGTTTTTAAGTGGTGAAATGGATCTTGGCTTATAATGCAAGATTTGGTGATTTTTGATGATTTTCGATAGATCTGATTAATCTGTGATTTGAGATGTGTTTTTGATGTTAAATGAACTCTAAATTGATAAGGAATTGAGTTTTGATTAATGCAATCCCGGATAGGTTGAGTTTCCTAAGTTTAGCTTGTGATTCAAGGTTGTTTTTGAGGTGATCTTGTGGATCTGATGTTGCTGGAGGTATAAGGATGTTAATAGGTTGTTTTTAGATGTTATATGATGTTAAAGGATGTGTGGTTTTGCTGGTTTATGGCTGGGCTTTGTTTAGAAGTGGTTTGGATGCATTTTCGGTTGTGTTTGGTGGCCGAAAATGGTGTGTGGATGAGAGCAGCGAGTTTATGTGCTTTCATTGAAGCAATTAATGCATGATGATGCATTAATCCTCTGCTTTGATGTGTTGAAACAGGGGAGGCATCTTTGGATCCAAGAGTTGTTGATCCGGAAGCTTGATTTGGTGCTTTGGCTTGAAGCAAAGTGGAATCGGTGAGTGCGTGTGTGAAATTGGGTTTTCGGCTTTGAAACCAATGTCTTGGGAGCTTAGTTTAAGTCTAAACAACTTTGCTAAGCTCAAGTGTAAGTTTTCGGAATTACTCTCTAGTGGTGGCCATGATTTTGTTGTGATGCAAAGTGGTTTATTGCATGTTTTAATTACTGTTTTGAAAGCATGGTATTTGCTGATGTTGTAAGCCATATGTTGAAGGAAACTCTAGGTAAGAGTTCCTTGTTTTTGTACATTGATTAAATGTGGTTTGATGCTTTTAAATGCATGATGAATATGGCTTGGTTTAATGCTTAAAAACAGTGGATTAAATGATGAAAATGATGTATATTGGCAAGTGATGTTTTAAAAAGGGTTAAGGTCACTAAGGTGGTTAAAAGTCCTTGAGTGAGCCTTGTTACTTAAGAACATCAAGGTGGTTAAAAGTCCTTGGATGGTTCTTGTTGCGGACACTAAGGTGGTTAAAAGTCCTTAGGTGATCCTTTCCATGGTGTTTAAAAGTCCATGGGGCCATGGTGTTTAAAAGTCCTTGGGGCCAAGGTGTTTAAAAGTCCATGGGGTGAATCAATCTGTGCAGGGCGTTTCGGAACAGTGTGCACCGTTTCAGAACGGGTGCCTTGAATGAACCCAGGCGTCCGAAACGGTAGGCACCGTTTCGAAACGGTTTGGCCACTGCCAGCCCGTGTTCCGTAACCCGTTGCGGAACGGCCCGTGTTTCGAAACGGGGTCTACCTATTTCGGAACGGTCGACCGTTGGTGGCTGACATTGGCAGTTATATGTTTTGATTTGTTTGCGTTTTGGTCCTGAAACTTGTTTGTGCAATTGTATGAGCTTGGGAAGTTCTTTTGAGCTGAAATTTCACAGAGAAGCATGAAACCTGATTAATTTCAAGTTGGTAACTTTAATTTGGGTTAAGTCCTTTTAATTATCAGAAATTACAATTTGGTCCCTAAAGTTGTAATTTGTTCAATTGGGTCCCTGTTTGATCTCTGATGCTTGTGATCTTTGAGTATGATGTTTGTGTGATCACAATTAGAACCAATGTGCATCTAGACAAGATTAAAAAGAAAAAAGGGGGTCGTTAATCAAGGTTGACTTTCGGGTTGACTTTGGTTTTCCCCGTGTGACTTTCTTAATTCGGTTCAACCGTCTAGGCCGGGTTAAGGGGGTTACATTTGGTGGTATCAGAGCTAAGTTCTCGAGTAATTGGGAATGAATGTATGCATGATTGAAGTATGTTTGCCTTGTATGCTTGTTGATTGAAAGCATGTTTAGTGGCTTGTGATTTGGATGCAGTTGAGTTGTATGCTGTGATGTTGCATGTTGAGGGTACCCATTGCCAAACAAAAGCTAATGAAATGATGTTGATTTTGAATGAAATTGAGCTTGAATACTTGGATTGCTTACCTTGCTGGGCCTGACTTGTTTTATTTGCATTATGATTGCATGGTAAAAGTATGGCACCACGTAGAGAGTTACGAGGTAGTGTGCGAGCTACGGTTCCCAATGAGAACGAGAATGAAGAGAACACGGGTAGTGCGGTGTTACCCCCTCCTCCGCCTGGTGGTGGTGCTGGAGGTGAGAGAGCTGAAGCTGCAGCTGGAGCTGGAGCTGCTGGACCAGAGGTTGGTCAGGGGCAAGCTATGCCTGATATGTCTATGTTGGTACAAGCTATTGCGGGTGCTTTTCGAGCGGCAGTAGCTGGAGCTCAAGGAGCTGGGCATCAGGGAGATGCTGGAGTTAGACTACCTTTGGAACGTCTGCGCAGTCTTGGTGGGACTGAGTTCAGGGGTATGTCGGCTGAGAGTTCTGAAGCTTGGCTAGAAAGTACCAAGCGTATCTTGGGTCAGATGAGCTGCACGGATGTGCAAAAGTTGGGTTGTGTTGTGTCCTCGCTGCAGGACGATGCGTATACGTGGTGGACGACCACCATAGCTGGGATGGCAGAAGGTGATGTTACTTGGACATTCTTTCAGAATGTGTTCAAGAGGAGATATCTAGGAGTGAGATATATGGATGAGAAAAAGCGTGAATTCATGTCTCTTACCCAAGGGAGCATGAGTGTGGCTGAGTATGAAGTGCAGTTTGTGCGACTGAGTCAGTATGCACCGGAGCTGATACCTGATGAGCGAGCAAGGTGCGAGAGGTTCCGTTATGGTCTTGTGACGGATGTGAAAATGTATGTGCTGGCCACTGAATATGATGATTTTGATGTGTTGGTGGGCCGAGCCAAGGATATAGAGATGAACTTGGGTTTATCTGCGAGAAGTGCTGGAGCAAGTTCTGGCAAGAGAGCTGCTGAGTTTAGTTCCGGAGGTGGACGGAACAAGAGGGGACGTGATCAGAAGTATCAGTCCTCAGCCAAGAGAGGTGGTGGTGCACCTACTAGAGGAGGTAATGCTAGAGCTGATCCGAGTGCTTGTTAGATCTGTGGTTCGCGTGGTCACATGAAGCGTGACTGTCCTCGTGCTGTGAGGGAAGTGCAAGCTCCTGTTGCGGCAGCTGGTAATGGATGTTGGAATTGTGGTTCTGTAGACCATTTGAGGCGAGATTGTCCGAGGTTGGCTGGTGGCCAAGAGCGTGCTCCTGTTGTTGCTGCACCACAGAGAGGTCGTGGGCGCGACCGTAGTAATTTTCAGAGGAGAGAGGAAGGTGGTCGTGGAGTAGCCCATGTTGTGGCTATTCAGCCTGAAGGTGGAGGCCAAGCTAGGGTGTATGCTCAGCGCGAGGGAAGGAATGATGCGGATGTGATTGCAGGTACCTTCACTTTGCAATCCTTGTCATTGCTTTCTTTGATTGATTCTGGATCTACGCATTCATACATTTTGCGTGAGCATGCTGAATTGCTTGGTTTGCCTGTTGAGTCTTTGGATGTTGGTGTTCGTGTCACTAGTTCTTTTGGTGAAACTGTTGTGACTCGAAAGCTTTATAGAAGGTGTCCCTTGGTTGTTCAAGAACATGTTTTCCATGATGATCTTATGGAGTTGCCCTTCTATGGTTTTGATGTGATCCTTGGTATGGATTGGCTTGCTGAGCATCGTGCTGTGGTAGATTGTGAAAATTAGCGAGTTTCGCTTAGGCTTGCAGATGATTATGAAGTTGTTGTGGTTGGTGAGAATGTGAAGTTTCTTGCCAATGTGGTGTCTACCTTGGAGGCGAGTAGGATGCTGAGGCAGGGTTGCGAAGCTTATCTAGCTTTTGTGATGAATCCTAGCTCTAAGGAGTTGAGGGTGCAAGATATCAGAGTTGTGAAGGAGTTTCCTGGTATTTTTCCTGAGGAGTTGCCTGGTGTACCTTCTAATCGCGAGGTGGAGTTTGGAATTGAGCTGTATGAGAATACAACTCCTGTGTCCATTACTCCCTATAGAATGGCACCTAAGGAGCTGAAGGAGCTGAAGACGCAGTTGCAAGAGTTGCTTGATCGTGGTTTCATCCGGCCGAGTGTGTCACCTTGGGGTGCACCAGTCTTGTTTGTGAAGAAGAAGGATGGCACTATGAGGATGTGCATTGATTACCGTCAGCTGAACAAGTTGACTATCAAGAATCAGTATCCTTTGCCGAGGATTGATGATCTCTTTGATCAATTTCGGGGAGCTGCAGTGTTCTCTAAGATTGACTTGAGGTCAGGGTATTATCAGTTGAAGGTGAAGGATGTGGATGTGCCTAAGACAGCTTTCAGGACAAGGTATGGGCATTATGAGTTTCTTGTGATGTCGTTTGGTTTGACAAATGCTCCTGCTGCTTTCATGGACATGATGAATCGTGTGTTTCATGAATACCTGGACAAGTTCGTTGTGGTGTTCATTGATGATATCCTCGTGTACTTGTGTACTGAGGAGGAGCACGAAGAGCATTTGAGGATTGTGCTGCAAGCCTTGTTGGAGAATCAGCTTTATGCTAAGCTGAGCAAGTGTGAGTTCTGGCTTAAGGAGGTGGTGTTTCTTGGGCATGTGGTCTCAGCTGAGGGGATTCGTGTTGATCCTCAGAAGATTGAAGCGGTGATGAATTGGAAAGTTCCTAAGTCTGTTCATGAGGTCCGTAGTTTCCTTGGTTTGGCGGGATACTACCGGAGGTTTGTGGATGGTTTTTCCAAGATTGCTGCTCCTTTGACGAAGCTGTTGCAGAAGGATGTTAAGTATGAATGGACGGAAGCGAGACAGCAAGCTTTTGAGAAGCTTAAGCCGGCTTTGACGCAAGCTCCTATCTTGGTTCAGCCTGAATCAGGGAAAGAGTTTGTGGTCTATAGTGATGCATCCTATGTTGGTTTGGGATGTGTGCTGATGCAAGAGGGTAAGGTTGTGGCTTATGCGTCGCGGCAGTTGAAAGTGCATGAGTGCAACTATCCTACGCATGACATTGAGCTGGCTGCGGTGGTTTTTGCTCTGAAGATCTGGAGACATTATCTGTATGGTGAGAAGTGTACTATGTACACAGATCACAAGAGTTTGAGGTATCTGATGTCTCAGAAGGAGTTGAATCTTAGGCAGCGGCGTTGGTTGGAGTTGCTCAAGGATTATGATCTGACGATTGAGTATCATCCTGGAAAAGCTAATGTTGTTGCAGATGCCTTGAGTAGAAAGGTAGCTGTTGAGCTGAGGGCTATGTTTGCTGGCTTGAGCATACCGCGAGATGGTGGTCTTGTTGCTGAGTTGCAAGTGAAACCATCGTTGGTTCAGTTGATCAAGGAAAAGCAGTTGCTGGATGATTCCTTGGTGTCTCATGTTCAGGATATCGCGGAGGGTAGACCCTCGGATTTCTGCTTTAATGAGGATGGTGTGTTGTGTTTTTGGGAGTCGGATAGTAGTGTCTGCTGATGTTGAGTTGAGGCGTGCTATTCTGACTGAAGGTCATAGTAGTCCTTTTGCTATGCACCCTGGTAGTATTAAGATGTATCGTGATCTTCGTGATGAGTACTATTGGGTGGGTTTGAAGAAGGATGTTGCAGAGTTTGTGAGCAAGTGTTTGGTGTGTCAGCGAGTTAAGGCTGAACATCAGGTTCCTTCTGGTTTGTTGCAACCGTTGAAAATCCCTGAATGGAACTGGGAGAGGGTTACCATGGATTTTGTATCTGGTTTACCTTTGTCTCCTTCGAAGAAGAATTCTGTTTGGGTGATTGTGGATCGCCTGACGAAGTGTGCGCATTTCTTGCCTGTGCATACTACGTTTTCTTTGGATAAGCTGGCAGAGCTGTACATTGCTGAGATTGTGCGGCTGCATGGTGTGCCTAAGGCGATTGTGTCGGATAGGGATCCGAGGTTCACATCGCGTTTCTGGCAGTGTTTGCATCAAGCTCTGGGTACAAGGTTGCATTTCAGTACATCCTATCATCCTCAGTCGGATGGTCAGTCTGAGCGGGTTATCCAGATTTTGGAGGATATGTTGAGGTGCTGCGTGATTGAGTTCCAAGGTTCTTGGGAGAAGCATCTGCCTTTGGTTGAGTTCGCTTATAACAATAGTTATCAGGCGAGTATACAGATGGCACCTTATGAGGCTCTGTATGGGAGGAAGTGTAGGACTCCTTTTTGTTGGGCTGAAACTGGTCAAAAGTTGGTTTCGATGCCGGCTTTGTTGAAAGGGACCACCGAGAAGGTGAAGCTCATTTGTGAACGGTTGAAGGCTGCCTCTGATCGGCAAAAGTCTTACGCGGATTTGAAGCGTAAGGAGATAGAGTATGCGGTGGGTGACCGTGTGTTCTTGAAGGTTTCGCCTTGGAAGAAGGTGATGAGGTTTGGCCGGAAGGGTAAGTTGAGCCCTCGGTACATTGGACCATATGAGGTGGTTGAGCGTGTGGGTCCTGTTGCGTATCGGTTGAGGTTACCTCAGGAGTTGGAGAAGATTCATGATGTGTTCCATGTTTCTATGCTCCGGAAGTATAGATCTGATCCTTCGCATGTGATGCCTGTGGAGGAAGTGGTTTTGAATCCGGATTTGACCTATGATGAGGAACCGGTGAAGGTTCTGGATTCGGATAGCAAGGTTCTTCGTGGCAAGACCATTTAATTGGTGAAGGTGCTGTGGAAGCATCGAGGTGTTGAGGAAGCCACGTGGGAGCGGAAGGAGGACATGCTGAAGCAGTTTCCTTATCTCTTTCCTTCAGGTAAATTTCGAGGACGAAATTTTTAAGGGGGGGAGAGTTGTAACGCCCCGGTTTTGGGCTTAGGAGTTTTGGGCGTTGAGCGGTTTGGTCAAAGTGCTGATCGAATCTAAAGAGGTGAAATTAGGAAAGCCTAGTTCGGGTTGCATTAAAAATATGGAAAATGTTCTAAAATCATCTTTTAATATAATTAAGTGAACTGTGAAATCAATTTTGGAAAAAGAGTTTTGGAAGTGTGACATTTTGGCTAGTGACCAAAATGTAATTTTCGAAAGTTTGGTGACTGTTTTATAAAGGGTTGAAACTTTGAATCTTTAAGGAGCTATTTAGCCAAAGGGAGTTTCTCCAGATTTTTCTAAGATATTTTAAGACTAAAATCTGATTTTAAATGATATTAAAAGTGGAGGGAAAGTCATTTGGCTATTTTGGATATTTTTGCAACTAACTTTTCTCAATTTTCTTTCTCTCATTTTCTCTCAACCCAAACACATTCTCTCCACAGAATTTGATTTGATTTTCTCACCTAAATCCCTCCTTTTAACTCTCTTTTGATTCCTAATCAACATATCTTCAAAACCTCTTCAATTGCTAATTGATTCAACAAGGTTTTTGATTCCAAAAAGAGGAGAAACTCAAGTTTGGAGGTAAGAACGTCCTTCTCCTCTAAACTATCAGTTCTTTACTGAAATCCCTAAGTTTTCAATCCTTAATTGATGTTTTATTAAAGGTTTTTAAGTGGTGAAATGGATCTTGGCTTATAATGCAAGATTTGGTGATTTTTGATGATTTTCGATAGATCTGATTAATCTGTGATTTGAGATGTGTTTTTGATGTTAAATGAACTCTAAATTGATAAGGAATTGAGTTTTGATTAATGCAATCCCGGATAGGTTGAGTTTCCTAAGTTTAGCTTGTGATTCAAGGTTGTTTTTGAGGTGATCTTGTGGATCTGATGTTGCTGGAGGTATAAGGATGTTAATAGGTTGTTTTTAGATGTTATATGATGTTAAAGGATGTGTGGTTTTGCTGGTTTATGGCTGGGCTTTGTTTAGAAGTGGTTTGGATGCATTTTCGGTTGTGTTTGGTGGCCGAAAATGGTGTGTGGATGAGAGCAGCGAGTTTAGGTGCTTTCATTGAAGCAATTAAGGCATGATGATGCATTAATCCTCTGCTTTGATGTGTTGAAACAGGGGAGGCATATTTGGATCCAAGAGTTGTTGATCCGGAAGCTTGATTTGGTGCTTTGGCTTGAAGCAAAGTGGAATCGGTGAGTGCGTGTGTGAAATTGGGTTTTCGGCTTTGAAACCAATGTCTTGGGAGCTTAGTTTAAGTCTAAACAACTTTGCTAAGCTCAAGTGTAAGTTTTCGGAATTACTCTCTAGTGGTGGCCATGATTTTGTTGTGATGCAAAGTGGTTTATTGCATGTTTTAATTACTGTTTTGAAAGCATGGTATTTGCTGATGTTGTAAGCCATATGTTGAAGGAAACTCTAGGTAAGAGTTCCTTGTTTTTGTACATTGATTAAATGTGGTTTGATGCTTTTAAATGCATGATGAATATGGCTTGGTTTAATGCTTAAAAACAGTGGATTAAATGATGAAAATGATGTATATTGGCAAGTGATGTTTTAAAAAGGGTTAAGGTCACTAAGGTGGTTAAAAGTCCTTGAGTGAGCCTTGTTACTTAAGAACATCAAGGTGGTTAAAAGTCCTTGGATGGTTCTTGTTGCGGACACTAAGGTGGTTAAAAGTCCTTAGGTGATCCTTTCCATGGTGTTTAAAAGTCCATGGGGCCATGGTGTTTAAAAGTCCTTGGGGCCAAGGTGTTTAAAAGTCCATGGGGTGAATCAAGCTTTGGACACAAAGGTGGTTAAAAGTCCTTGTGTGGTTCTCTTTCATGGTGTTTAAAAGTCCATGGCCAAGGTGTTTAAAAGTCCTTGGGGCCAAGGTGTTTAAAAGTCCTTGGGAAGTTGATGAACTTGTTTTAAAGAAATGGAATCTTTCACTTGAGCCAATATGACATGTTATGTTGTTAAGAAGCATGAGATGCTTGTTTTAAGTATGCTTTTGAGCATGTGCAAAGGTTGATTTAAAGCATGATTTGTAAATGTTTTTAAATGCATTATTGAATGGTTTTTAAGAGCATTCCTCACTAAGCTTTTGCTTACGCTCTTTCTCTCGTTTTCTTAATTCAATAATGCAGAACATTAAGGAACCTAGAGGGCAGCAAGGAGGGCAAGCATTCAAGTGAAAGTAGAGCTCAATGTATGGAAGGTTTTGTTATACATTTTAGCTTTTGGGTAATTTGGCAATGGGGGACCAATGTGTTTGTTTTGGGAGGTGTTTGGAACTCCCTAAGTATGTTGAATGATGTTAAGAATGCTGGTTTTTGCATTGGATCATTACATGCTTGTTTTGGAAGTTTGTGCTTGAATAGCTAGCTTGTGTAGGAAGCATGCCTATAGAATTGGGGCTTTTTGCATATGATGTTGTTTTGATGATTTGATGATGCTAGTAAGTCTTATATATGTTGAATTGCATGCTGGTAAAGTTTGGTGGCAATTGGAGCATGTTTGAATGATTAATTGCATGTTTTAGAATGCTTTTTGCTGCAATCTGTGCAGGGCGTTTCGGAACAGTGTGCACCGTTTCGGAACGGGTGCCTTGAATGAACCCAGGCGTCCGAAACGGTAGGCACCGTTTCAAAACGGTTTGGCCACTGCCAGCCCGTGTTCCGGAACCCGTTGCGGAACGGCCCGTGTTTCGAAACGGGGTCTACCTGTTTCGGAACGGTCGACCGTTGGGGGCTGACATTGGCAGTTATATGTTTTGATTTGTTTGCGTTTTGGTCCTGAAACTTGTTTGTGCAATTGTATGAGCTTGGGAAGTCCTTTTGAGCTGAAATTTCACAGAGAAGCATGAAACCTGATTAATTTCAAGTTGGTAACTTTAATTTGGGTTAAGTCCTTTTAATTATTAGAAATTACAATTTGGTCCCTAAAGTTGTAATTTGTTCAATTGGGTCCCTGTTTGATCTCTGATGCTTGTGATCTTTGAGTATGATGTTTGTGTGATCATAATTAGGACCAATGTGCATCTAGACAAGATTAAAAAGAAAAAAAAGGGTCGTTAATCAAGGTTGACTTTCGGGTTGACTTTGGTTTTCCCCGTGTGACTTTCTTAATTCGGTTCAACCGTCTAGGCCGGGTTAAGGGGGTTACATTTGGTGGTATCAGAGCTGAGTTCTCGAGTAATTGGGAATGAATGTATGCATGATTGAAGTATGTTTGCCTTGTATGCTTGTTGATTGAAAGCATGTTTAGTGGCTTGTGATTTGGATGCAGTTGAGTTGTATGCTGTGATGTTGCATGTTGAGGGTACCCATTGCCAAACAAAAGCTAATGAAATGATGTTGATTTTGAATGAAATTGAGCTTGAATACTTGGATTGCTTACCTTGCTGGGCCTGACTTGTTTTATTTGCATTATGATTGCATGGTAAAAGTATGGCACCACGTAGAGAGTTACGAGGTAGTGTGCGAGCTACGGTTCCCAATGAGAACGAGAATGAAGAGAACACGGGTAGTGCGGTGTTACCCCCTCCTCCGCCTGGTGGTGGTGCTGGAGGTGAGAGAGCTGAAGCTGCAGCTGGAGCTGGAGCTGCTGGACCAGAGGTTGGTCAGGGGCAAGCTATGCCTGATATGTCTATGTTGGTACAAGCTATTGCGGGTGCTTTTCGAGCGGCAGTAGATGGAGCTCAAGGAGCTGGGCATCAGGGAGATGCTGGAGTTAGACTACCTTTGGAACGTCTGCGCAGTCTTGGTGGGACTGAGTTCAGGGGTATGTCGGCTGAGAGTTCTGAAGCTTGGCTAGAAAGTACCAAGCGTATCTTGGGTCAGATGAGCTGCACGGATGTGCAAAAGTTGGGTTGTGTTGTGTCCTCGCTGCAGGACGATGCGTATACGTGGTGGACGACCACCATAGCTGGGATGGCAGAAGGTGATGTTACTTGGACATTCTTTCAGAATGTGTTCAAGAGGAGATATCTAGGAGTGAGATATCTGGATGAGAAAAAGCGTGAATTCATGTCTCTTACCCAAGGGAGCATGAGTGTGGCTGAGTATGAAGTGCAGTTTGTGCGACTCAGTCAGTATGCACCGGAGCTGATACTTGATGAGCGAGTAAGGTGCGAGAGGTTCCGTTATGGTCTTGTGACGGATGTGAAAATGTATGTGCTGGCCACTGAATATGATGATTTTGATATGTTGGTGGGCCGAGCCAAGGATATAGAGATGAACTTGGGTTTATCTGCGAGAAGTGCTGGAGCAAGTTCTGGCAAGAGAGCTGCTGAGTTTAGTTCCGGAGGTGGACGGAACAAGAGGGGACGTGATCAGAAGTATCAGTCCTCAGCCAAGAGAGGTGGTGGTGCATCTGCTAGAGGAGGTAATGCTAGAGCTGATCCGAGTGCTTGTTGGATCTGTGGTTCGCGTGGTCACATGAAGCGTGACTGTCCTCGTGCTGTGAGGGAAGTGCAAGCTCCTGTTGCGGCAGCTGGTAATGGATGTTGGAATTGTGGTTCTGTAGACCATTTGAGGCGAGATTGTCCGAGGTTGGCTGGTGGCTAAGAGCGTGCTCTTGTTGTTGCTGCACCACAGAGAGGTCGTGGGCGCGACCGTGGTAATTTTCAGAGGAGAGAGGAAGGTGGTCGTGGAGTAGCCCATGTTGTGGCTATTCAGCCTGAAGGTGGAGGCCAAGCTAGGGTGTATGCTCAGCGCGAGGGAAGGAATGATGCGGATGTGATTGCAGGTACCTTCACTTTGCAATCCTTGTCATTGCTTTCTTGGATTGATTCTGGATCTACGCATTCATACATTTTGCGTGAGCATGCTGAATTGCTTGGTTTGCCTGTTGAGTCTTTGGATGTTGGTGTTCGTGTCACTAGTTCTTTTGGTGAAACTGTTGTGACTCGAAAGCTTTATAGAAGGTGTCCCTTGGTTGTTCAAGAACATGTTTTCCATGATGATCTTATGGAGTTGCCCTTCTATGGGTTTGATGTGATCCTTGGTATGGATTGGCTTGCTGAGCATCGTGCTGTGGTAGATTGTGAAAATAAGCGAGTTTCGCTTAGGCTTGCGGATGATTATGAAGTTGTTGTGGTTTGTGAGAATGTGAAGTTTCTTGCCAATGTGGTGTCTACCTTGGAGGCGAGTAGGATGCTGAGGCAGGGTTGCGAAGCTTATCTAGCTTTTGTGATGAATCCTAGCTCTATGGAGTTGAGGGTTCAAGATATCAGAGTTGTGAAGGAGTTTCCTGGTGTTTTTCCTGAGGAGTTGCCTGGTTTACCTCCTAATCGCGAGGTGGAGTTTGGAATTGAGCTGTGTAAGAATACAACTCCTGTGTCCATTACTCCCTATAGAATGGCACCTAAGGAGCTGAAGGAGCTGAAGACGCAGTTGCAAGAGTTGCTTGATCGTGGTTTCATCCGGCCGAGTGTGTCACCTTGGGGTGCACCAGTCTTGTTTGTGAAGAAGAAGGATGGCACTATGAGGATGTGCATTGATTACCGTCAGCTGAACAAGTTGACTATCAAGAATCGGTATCCTTTGCCGAGGATTGATGATCTCTTTGATCAATTTCGGGGAGCTGCAGTGTTCTCTAAGATTGACTTGAGGTCAGGGTATTATCAGTTGAAGGTGAAGGATGTGGATGTGCCTAAGACAGCTTTCAGGACAAGGTATGGGCATTATGAGTTTCTTGTGATGTCGTTTGGTTTGACAAATGCTCCTGCTGCTTTCATGGACATGATGAATCGTGTGTTTCATGAATACCTGGACAAGTTCGTTGTGGTGTTCATTGATGATATCCTCGTGTACTCGCGTACTGAGGAGGAGCACGAAGAGCATTTGAGGATTGTGCTGCAAGCCTTGTTGGAGAATCAGCTTTATGCTAAGCTGAGCAAGTGTGAGTTCTGGCTTAAGGAGGTGGTGTTTCTTGGGCATGTGGTCTCAGCTGAGGGGATTCGTGTTGATCCTCAGAAGATTGAAGCGGTGATGAATTGGAAAGTTCCTAAGTCTGTTCATGAGGTCCGTAGTTTCCTTGGTTTGGCGGGATACTACCAGAGGTTTGTGGATGGTTTTTCCAAGATTGCTGCTCCTTTGACGAAGCTGTTGCAGAAGGATGTTAAGTATGAATGGACGGAAGCGAGACAGCAGGCTTTTGAGAAGCTTAAGGCGGCTTTGACGCAAGCTCCTATCTTGGTTCAGCCGGAATCAGGGAAAGAGTTTGTGGTCTATAGTGATGCATCCTATGTTGGTTTGGGATGTGTGCTGATGCAAGAGGGTAAGGTTGTGGCTTATGCGTCGCGGCAGTTGAAAGTGCATGAGCGCAACTATCCTACGCATGACATTGAGCTGGCTGCGGTGGTTTTTGCTCTGAAGATCTGGAGACATTATCTGTATGGTGAGAAGTGTACTGTGTACACGGATCACAAGAGTTTGAGGTATCTGATGTCTCAGAAGGAGTTGAATCTTAGGCAGCAGCGTTGGTTGGAGTTGCTCAAGGATTATGATCTGACGATTGAGTATCATCCTGGAAAAGCTAATGTTGTTGCGGATGCCTTGAGTAGAAAGGTAGCTGTTGAGCTGAGGGCTATGTTTGCTGGCTTGAGCATACCGCGAGATGGTGGTCTTGTTGCTGAGTTGCAAGTGAAACCATCGTTGGTTCAGTTGATCAAGGAAAAGCAGTTGCTGGATGATTCCTTGGTGTCTCATGTTCAGGATAACGCGGAGGGTAGACCTTCGGATTTCTGCTTTAATGAGGATGGTGTGTTGTGTTTTGGGAGTCGGATAGTAGTGCCTGCTGATGTTGAGTTGAGGCGTGCTATTCTGACTGAAGGTCATAGTAGTCCTTTTGCTATGCACCCTGGTAGTATTAAGATGTATCGTGATCTTCGTGATGAGTACTATTGGGTGGGTTTGAAGAAGGATGTTGCAGAGTTTGTGAGCAAGTGTTTGGTGTGTCAGCGAGTTAAGGCTGAACATCAAGTTCCTTTTGGTTTGTTGCAACCGTTGAAAATCCCTGAATGGAACTGGGAGAGGGTTACCATGGATTTTGTATCTGGTTTACCTTTGTCTCCTTCGAAGAAGAATTCTGTTTGGGTGATTGTGGATCGCCTGACGAAGTGTGCGCATTTCTTGCCTGTGCATACTACGTTTTCTTTGGATAAGCTGGCAGAGCTGTACATTGCTGAGATTGTGCGGCTGCATGGTGTGCCTAAGTCGATTGTGTCGGATAGGGATCCGAGGTTCACATCGCGTTTCTGACAGTGTTTGCATCAAGCTCTGGGTACAAGGTTGCATTTCAGTACATCCTATCATCCTCAGTCGGATGGTCAGTCTGAGCGGGTTATCCAGATTTTGGAGGATATGTTGAGGTGCTGCGTGATTGAGTTCCAAGGTTCTTGGGAGAAGCATCTGCCTTTGGTTGAGTTCGCTTATAACAATAGTTATCAGGGGAGTATACAGATGGCACCTTATGAGGCTCTGTATGGGAGGAAGTGTAGGACTCCTCTTTGTTGGGCTGAAACTGGTCAAAAGTTGGTTTCGATGCCGGCTTTGTTGAAAGGGACCACCGAGAAGGTGAAGCTCATTTGTGAACGGTTGAAGGCTGCCTCTGATCGGCAAAAGTCTTACGCGGATTTGAAGCGTAAGGAGATAGAGTATGCGGTGGGTGACCGTGTGTTCTTGAAGGTTTCGCCTTGGAAGAAGGTGATGAGGTTTGGCCGGAAGGGTAAGTTGAGCCCTCGGTACATTGGACCATATGAGGTGGTTGAGCGTGTGGGTCCTGTTGCGTATCGGTTGAGGTTACCTCAGGAGTTGGAGAAGATTCATGATGTGTTCCATGTTTCTATGCTCCGGAAGTATAGATCTGATCCTTCGCATGTGATGCCTGTGGAGGAAGTGGTTTTGAATCCGGATTTGACCTATGATGAGGAACCGGTGAAGGTTCTGGATTCGGATAGCAAGGTTCTTCGTGGCAAGACCATTGAATTGGTGAAGGTGCTGTGGAAGCATCGAGGTGTTGAGGAAGCCACGTGGGAGCGGAAGGAGGACATGCTGAAGCAGTTTCCTTATCTCTTTCCTTCAGGTAAATTTCGAGGACGAAATTTTTAAGGGGGGGAGAGTTGTAACGCCCCGGTTTTGGGCTTAGGAGTTTTGGGCGTTGACCGGTTTGGTCAAAGTGCTGTTCGAATCTAAAGAGATGAAATTAGGAAAGCCTAGTTCGGGTTGCATTAAAAATATGGAAAATGTTCTAAAATCATCTTTTAATATAATTAAGTGAACTGTGAAATCAATTTTGGAAAAAGAGTTTTGGAAGTGTGACATTTTGGCTAGTGACCAAAATGTAATTTTCGAAAGTTTGGTGACTGTTTTATAAAGGGTTGAAACTTTGAATCTTTAAGGAGCTATTTAGCCAAAGGGAGTTTCTCCAGATTTTTCTAAGATATTTTAAGACTAAAATCTGATTTTAAATGATATTAAAAGTGGAGGGAAAGTCATTTGGCTATTTTGGATATTTTTGCAACTAACTTTTCTGAATTTTCTTTCTCTCATTTTCTCTCAACCCAAACACATTCTCTCCACAAAATTTGATTTGATTTTCTGACCTAAATCCCTCCTTTTAACTCTCTTTTGATTCCTAATCAACATATCTTCAAAACCTCTTCAATTGCTAATTGATTCAACAAGGTTTTTGATTCCAAAAAGAGGAGAAACTCAAGTTTGGAGGTAAGAACGTCCTTCTCCTCTAAACTATCAGTTCTTTACTGAAATTCCTAAGTTTTCAATCCTTAATTGATGTTTTATTAAAGGTTTTTAAGTGGTGAAATGGATCTTGGCTTATAATGCAAGATTTGGTGATTTTTGATGATTTTCGTTAGATCTGATTAATCTGTGATTTGAGATGTGTTTTTGATGTTAAATGAACTCTAAATTGATAAGGAATTGAGTTTTGATTAATGCAATCCCGGATAGGTTGAGTTTCCTAAGTTTAGCTTGTGATTCAAGGTTGTTTTTGAGGTGATCTTGTGGATCTGATGTTGCTGGAGGTATAAGGATGTTAATAGGTTGTTTTTAGATGTTATATGATGTTAAAGGATGTGTGGTTTTGCTGGTTTATGGCTGGGCTTTGTTTAGAAGTGGTTTGGATGCATTTTCGGTTGTGTTTGGTGGCCGAAAATGGTGTGTGGATGAGAGCAGCGAGTTTAGGTGCTTTCATTGAAGCAATTAATGCATGATGATGCATTAATCCTCTGCTTTGATGTGTTGAAACAGGGGAGGCATCTTTGGATCCAAGAGTTGTTGATCCGGAAGCTTGATTTGGTGCTTTGGCTTGAAGCAAAGTGGAATCGGTGAGTGCGTGTGTGAAATTGGGTTTTCGGCTTTGAAACCAATGTCTTGGGAGCTTAGTTTAAGTCTAAACAACTTTGCTAAGCTCAAGTGTAAGTTTTCAGAATTACTCTCTAGTGGTGGCCATGATTTTGTTGTGATGCAAAGTGGTTTATTGCATGTTTTAATTACTGTTTTGAAAGCATGGTATTTGCTGATGTTGTAAGCCATATGTTGAAGGAAACTCTAGGTAAGAGTTCCTTGTTTTTGTACATTGATTAAATGTGGTTTGATGCTTTTAAATGCATGATGAATATGGCTTGGTTTAATGCTTAAAAATAGTGGATTAAATGATGAAAATGATGTATATTGGCAAGTGATGTTTTAAAAAGGGTTAAGGTCACTAAGGTGGTTAAAAGTCCTTGAGTGAGCCTTGTTACTTAAGAACATCAAGGTGGTTAAAAGTCCTTGGATGGTTCTTGTTGCGGACACTAAGGTGGTTAAAAGTCCTTAGGTGATCCTTTCCATGGTGTTTAAAAGTCCATGGGGCCATGGTGTTTAAAAGTCCATGGGGCCAAGGTGTTTAAAAGTCCTTGGGGCCAAGGTGTTTAAAAGTCCTTGGGGTGAATCAAGCTATGGACACAAAGGTGGTTAAAAGTCCTTGTGTGGTCCTCTTTCATGGTGGTTAAAAGTCCATGGCCAAGGTGTTTAAAAGTCCTTGGGGCCAAGGTGTTTAAAAGTCCTTGGGAAAGTTGATGAACTTGTTTTAAAGAAATGGAATTTATCACTTGAGCCAATATGACATGTTATGTTATGAAGCATGAGATGCTTGTTTTAAGTATGCTTTTGAGCATGTGCAAAGGTTGATTTAAAGCATGATTTATAAATATTTTTAAATGCATTATCGAATGGTTTTTATGAGCATTCCTCACTAAGCTTTTGCTTATGCTCTCTTTCGTTTTCTTAATTCAATAATGCAGAACATTAGGGAACCTTGAGGGCAGCAAGGAGGGCAAGCATTCAAGTGAAAGTAGAGCTCAATGTATGGAAGGTTTTGTTAGTACATTTTAGCTTTTGGTAATTTGGCAATGGGGGACCAATGTGTATGTTTTGGGAGGTGTTTGGAACTCCCTAAGTATGTTGAATGATGATAAGAATACTGGTTTTTGTGTTGGATCATTACATGCTTGTTTTGGAAGTTTGTGCTTGAATAGCTAGCTCGTGTAGGAAGCATGCCTATAGATTTGGGTCTTTTTGCATATGATGTTGTTTTGATGAATTGATGATGCTAGTATGTCTTATATATGTTGAAATGCATGCTGGTAAAGTTTGGTGGCAATTGGAGTATGATTGGATGTTTAATTGCATGTTTAAGTGTGCATTTTGCTGCAATTTGTGCAGGGTGTTTCGGAACAGTGCACACCGTTTCGGAACGAGTGCCTTGAATGAACCCAGGCGTCCGAAACGGTAGGCACCGTTTCGAAACGGTTTGGCTACTGCCAGCCCGTGTTCCGGTACGCGTCGCGGAACGGCCCGTGTTTCGAAACGGGGTCTGCCTGTTTCGGAACGGGTGACCGTTAGGGGCTGACATTGGCAGTTAAATGTTTTGAATTGTTTGCATTTTGGTCCTGAAACTTGTTTGTGCAATTGTATGAGTTTGGGAAGTCCTTTTGAGCTGAAATTTCACAGAGAAGCATTAAACCTGACTAATTTCAAGTTGGTAACTTTAATTTGGGTTAAGTCCTTCTAATTATCAGAAATTACAATTTGGTCCCTAAAGTTGTAATTTGTTCAATTGGGTCCTTGTTTGATCTCTGATGCTTGTGATCTTTGAATATGTTGTTGAGTGATCACAATTAGGACTAATGAGCATCTAGACAAGATTAAAAAGAAAAAAAAGGTCGTTAATCAAGGTTGACTTTCGGGTTGACTTTGGTTTTCCCCGTGTGACTTTCTTAATTCGGGCCGACCGTCTAGGCCGGGTTAAGGGGGTTACACAAATGGACATCTCAAACTCATTCAATTGCATAAACAAGATTCAGGACCAAAATGCAAAGATTTCAAAACATATAACCGTCAATTTCAGTGCCCAACGGTCGGGTGTTCCGAAACAGGGAGGACCTGTTCCGAAACGCGGGACCGTTCCGAAACACGTTTCGATACAGGGCTCGACAGTAGCATTTTCGTTTCGGAACGGTTCCTCCCGTTTCGGAACGCCTAGGCCATTTCAGGCCCCCGTTCCGAAACGGTAGCACCCGTTCCGATACGGCCTGCCCAGATTTGCAGAATTTTGCTGGTTTAAAACACAATTGACCTATCAAACATGCTCCAAAGGCAACCAAATTATACCAGCAAGTCATTACATACTTAAGGAACATAATTGCATCATTCATACTCAAACATAGCATCAATTAAGCAAATCCCCAATTCTATAGGCATGCATCCTATTTAGAAAACCATTCAAGCATCATAATACCCAACCAACTTCACAAAGGCCAATTACATGTTCCATCATCAACAACAACATAATACCAACTTAGGGAGTCCAAAACATCTCCCAAATCAAGAACATAGGTTCCCCATTGCCAAATGCAAAAAGCTAATAGTGTTAAGAAACTTTCACCATACATGAGCTTAGTTCTTCACTTGGATTCTTGACCTCTTTCTGCCCTTATAAGCACTTCAACGCTCTGCATTATTGGTTTAAGAAAAGAGAGAGCGTAAGCAAATAACTTAGTGAGGAATGCTCATATAAAACAACTCAATAATGCATTTATAAAACACCTTTAAAAACCTTAGTTCAAAACAACATTTATACATGCACATAAGCATCTAAAGCAAGCATTTCATGCTTCAAGTTATTAACATGTCATATTGGCCACAAGTGATAATCATGATCTCTTTCCATCTCAAAGTACAATCAACATAAGATCCACATATGGACTTTTAACCACCATTGTGATCTTACAATTCACAAGGACCACATATGGACTTTTAACCACCATTGTGTCCTTAACACAAGAATCACCCATGGACTTTTAACCACCATTGTGTCCTTACAATACACAAGGTCCACACAAGGACTTTTAACCACCTTTGTGACCTTAACACAAGAATCACCCATGGACTTTTAACCACCATGGTGTTCTTAAAATATACAAGGTCCACACAAGGACTTTTAACCACCTTTGTGACCTTACAATACATAAGGCTCACACAAGGACTTTTAACCACCTTTGTGACCTTAGCACAAGAACCAACCATGGACTTTTAACCACCATGTTGTTCTTAACACAAGAACCACCTATGGACTTTTAACCACCATAGTGTTCTTAACCATTCTCAAGACATCACTTGCCAATATACATCATTTAACAACAATAATCCACTGTTTTAAAGCATTTAACAAAGCCATAATCATCATGCATCATTAAGCATCATACCACATTTAGCAATGTTCAAAACAAGGATCTCTTACCTTGAGCATCCTTCAACACATGGCTTATAGAATCAGCAAATAAACATGCTAAAATATGCTTTCAAAACAGAATTTAAAACATGCAAACAATCACATTGCATTCAACCAATTCATGGTTCATCAACAAGAGAGTTTTTCCGAAAACTTACTCTTGAGCTTAGCAAAGTTGTTTAGACTTAAACTAAGCTCCCAAACCTTCAAAACATTGGTTTCAAAGCTGAAAACCAAAATCCACTCACCGATTCCGTTTCGCAACTTGCCGAAACACCGATCAAGCTTCCGGATCACCACCACAAAGATCCGAAGATGTATCCCCTGTTTTAAACACATCAAAGCAAAGGATTAATGCATCATCATGCAAATATCTTCATTGAAAGCACCTAAACTCGCTGCTCTCATCCACACTCCATTTTCGGCTACCAAGCACAACCGAAAACACATCCAAACAACTCCACAACACTACCCAGCCAAGATCCATCAATTCCAAACATTCTTAAACCTCAATTAACATCCAAAAAGGATCTAATCACGTCCTTATACCTCCAGCTATAGCAGATCATCAAGATCATCCCAAAAACAACCAAATACTCAAGCAAAACTTAGGAAAATTAACCTATTCGGGATTGCATTAATTAAACCTCAATTTCTCATCAATTATACATTCATTTTACATCAAAATGACATCTCAAAATAGTGCCCAATCAATTCATACGAATTTCATCAAAAATTAACCAAATCTTGCATTTTAAAGCCAAGATCAAGAATACAATTGTAAAACCTTTAATAAAACACAAATCAAGGATTGAGAACTTGGGAATTTCAGTAAAGAACTGAGAATTTAGAGGAGAAGGACGTTCTTACCTCTAAACTTGAGTTTCTCCCTTTTTTGGAACCAAAATTCTTGAAAAACCAATAAGCGAATGCTAAGGTTTTGATGTAGAAGTGATTAGAGATCAAATGAAGGCTGAAATCTAATCTTTAGAGGTCAAAATCAGAGGGAATTTTGCTGGAGAAATGTGTTTGGGTTGAGAGAAAAGTTGAGAGAAAAGAAAATGGAAATTTAGAGAAAAGTTAGTTAAAATGCCAAAATATCTTTTCCCTCCTTTTGCACTTAATTAAAAACCATTAATTAAATTGATTAATATTCAGAAAAATCTGGAGAAACTCTTTTGGGTAAATAGATCCATAAAGATTCAAAGTTTCAATCCTTTTTAAAACAGTCACCAAGTTTTCAAAAATTACATTTTAGTCACTAAACAAAAATGTCACACTTCCAAACCTCATTTTGTAAAATTGATTTCACCATCCTTTTATATATAATAAAAGAGGATTTTAAGACATTTTCCATATTTTTAATGCAACCCGAACTAGGCTTTTCCTAAATTCACCCTTTATATTCGAACCGCAACCCGACCCGACCGGCCCGGTCCAAACCCAAAACTTCTAAGCCCAAAATTGGGGTGTTACAGAATAATAAAATAGACGTAAATAAAAGAGTAGAATTATCAAGATAGAGAGAATGGGCTGGTATTGAATTGCTCAGTAGTGTAGGTATTGCAATGCTTAGGAACTCCAGTTCTGCCGTTGCACCCGTCGCGGCAGCACCAGTCGCGGAAGCAGTCCGTTGATTGTTGCGGCAGCAAACACACCAACTCAGTACTTCAAGTTTGGCAAGAATCCCAAATCTGCCTTGGCCTATCCCTAGGTCCAAGTCTGTCGATGATCACGTCTTTGATGATACCTCCCAGCGTGAATCGAAGGATGAACACCGATGTGTATGAATTCTTCTTTAGCCACTTAACCTTGCCCTATCCCTAGGCACAAGATAGTTCAACTATAAACTAGAGAACTTTCTCTTATTTCTTTCGTATACTTAACTCTCACGATGCTAAGTAAATGGATAACCTCACAATGCTCTCCCGATGCTCTTGCAAGATATTAATCACCAAAATAAGAGAACTTGAAGTTTATTTTATTGAACTTGAAAAATCCTAAAACAAAACAACCCTTCCAACTACTTTACAAATCAACCCGTGGCCCTAGGGGGGTTTTAGAACATATCGACGGCGGGTAAACGGCGAAGGGTTTTTGGTTGTCGGTTATGGGTATGACGTTCTCCCTAGGTTAAAATATATGCCCTTATATAAGCTTTGGGCTCAAGTATTCTAAGTTAACAAGGATTACAACTTTAATTAAAAGTATGATTCTAATAAAGACTTAATCTTCAAGGATCCTACTTTTCAGTCGTCCTCCTTGTTTCTTGGGATTTTCTCTCCTTGAGCTTTGGGCTTGACATATCTTTTTATCCGGGGCTTGGAAAAATATTTGGTTTTCACACGACAGACGAGGAGAATTTTCTCTATATATCGAGGTCCACTTTACTTTTCCTCCACTAACTTGCTGTCGTCCTCTGCTGTCACGGCAGCACCATGGCAGCATCGTCCTCTTTGTCTGCTTGTTTAGTTCAGATCTTATGCTTCTTTGCCCTGCGTCTGCCTTCTCCGTCCACTATGGCGGCAACCTGCAAAATCAGCCATCTTTTAGTAGAATCTGTGCCTTTAATATATTTGTGATGTTTTGCTGTAAACTAACCTAAATGCAATGAAATGATGCTTGAATGCAGCAGAAATATGGGTTAAAAAGGGTGTAAATAATAGAACTTTTACACACTCAACACACCCCCAAACTCAAGTTTTTGCTTGCCCTCAAGCAATTAAGACCTAAAAGAAAAATGAATATTTTTGCTTTGTCTTTCAAACAGTGAACTTTCCCTTACCGGTCGTTCATTCTCTGTGACGACAGCAACCTGTCGGATAATTTAGGATCTGTCCGGAATCTCACTATAGTCCTCGTGCAGTGTGTGCATGCTTGTGAACAGTTATATGCTAAGACTCTCTTAGTTTCACTAGAATATTCAACTCTTAACTCGAATTTTTATGCCAAAGTTTATCTTTTTGAAGGCACATTTTCATGCTTCTTTGATTTCGACTTGATTCTTCTATTTTTCAAGCTAAGTTTTACTAGAGCCAGTTTTAGGCACCTCTAGTTAGCTTCCTAGAGCCGGTTTCGGGCACCTCTAGGATTTTTAGTCTCTTTTGCTAAACTTCTTTCCTAGAGCCAGTGTTAGGCGCCTCTAGGGGCTATTCAAGTACTAAGCTTCCTATTCTAGTTTGGCTAAAAGAAATCTAAGCAGTATAACAGTCACAATGGTGTTTAAGTTTTTCAGAACTATAGAAAGGCTCTAAACTTCTCCTTAATCTGTCCTAAAGATGCTGCCACGACAGAGCTGTCACAACAGGTAAGTTCAGATCATAGTTTTAAGCCAAAATTTCCAGTCTTTTTTTAAGAGAACATAAATGAGACACAGCAAATAATTAAGATGTACTAAGACTCCATTAAAATGGAGGGTTGCCACCCCCAAACTCGAGGGTTGTATTTCCCTCAATGCAAATGACAAGATAAAAATGAAGCAGTACATCACAAAATATAGATAAGGCAGATAGCAATAAGAAGAAAATAAAAGACTTAAATTTTAAGCACTGTCTTCACTGCTGCTGCTGACACGGATTTGGCGGCGGATTCTGGGCTGTGGGGCAGGCTGGGCTGGTTGCTCTACGACCTGGATGTCAGAGCTGTTGCCGCTGTCCCAAGTGCTGCTGCTGCTGGTGGTGGTGCTGGCCTTTGGCATAAGCTTTCTGTCGGCCATCTTTTTCTGCCTCTTGACAGGCGTGAATTCCTTCTCCAAATTCCTCCGAATAGGAGGTTCTGCCTCGTTGTCAGCCCAAACGGAGGAAGAGGAGAAACCAGCTACGAAGGCATCGATGTCATCCGAGGGCTGTCGCTTAGTTCCTCGGGCGGATGTATCGGCCGGTGGACTGCCGGCTGCCGTCGGGGCAAGTGATGAAGTGGAGGCAGCAGAATGTGTGTGTGGGGAGGCAGGAGGTGTAGGTGTGTGGGCAGGGGTGGGGATGATGAAATAGTGGGCAGGGAAGGTGGGAAAGACAACATCAGGATAATTTAAAGTATGGTTAATAAAATTTACCGTGGAGTTGGCAAAATCCCTGATGAATGTCATCAGACCCAGCTGTCTGTCTTCCACCCTCTGAATGGCAGCAAGGATTTGAGTGGATGTGTCTGTCGGAGCAGCTTCTGCGGCAGGTTCAGTGTTGGGCTCCTCTGATGATTCTGCTGGAGTGGCAGTAGGGTTGACGGAAGAGATGGGGGTTGCTACTGTCAGCTCCATGAGGCTGATAATGTTCTTGTCGGTCCAGCCCCGTCCCTTCACTAGTCGATCGGTTGTGGCTTCTGGGACGACAGAGCAACGGCAGAGAGATGTAATCATGAAGGGCAGGCAGAGAAGGGCGGTTGATTTGATGGTGCAGTCCAAGATACTCTCCCTCATGTAGCGTCCCACATTTATGGGCCGTTTGTTCATGATGGAATGGATTAGGGCTAGCCTCTGCCACTGTCGTGTGATGGGAGAACGGCAGAATCCGCTTCTTGATGAAAGCGTTCCATAATTTGGCTTCTGGAAGCAGCTGCCCCCTTCTTACGGTGTTGGGATTTTTCTTTCTGGTGTTCCATTTCGTTCCTTCTTCTGTTACCTCTGCCCTGACAGCATCGAAGGCAGCGGTGTCTAGAGTGTCCAAAAACTGCTGGTGAGCATCGTCGTTGGGACTGAAGTAGAGGCCATACATATTGTTGATGCGCTCTGCTGTGAATGGTACTTCTGTCCCTCGGACAGTTACTGTTGTTGCCGTCCTGCTGTCAATGGCAGCATAGAATTCCCTCACCAGTGTTTCATTCATTTCAGCTGGTTGCTCTGCAAATTGCTCCCATAGTAGAGCCTTTATCGCCCTTGCGATGAACGGTTTGAGCCCCATATTCACTGCCTTACGAGTATAGATAAAGCCTCGTTCTTCCCAGAGGTCCTTAGTTGCGAAGGACTGCGGGGTGGGTGCTGCCGGTGAAGAGGTTGAAGCAGCACTGCGGCGGGTTCTTCTGGAAGACATGTTAGTTGCAAGGGTTTTGTGAAAGTAAAGAAAACAAAGAAAAACGAGAGGGGAGAGCAAGTAAGAATAAGCAGAAGTGAGGAAAATGAAAATGAAATGGGGTTTTATAGAGGAAGAGTTGCTGCCCGTTTAATGCTGTAACGGCAGGCGTGAATAACGGGGCGACTGTTAAGCTTTAGCGTGTCTGACGCGTCTGACACGCATTTATGTGTCTGTTACGTGTCTGTCACATGTTTCTGCGTCTGCCGTGACAGTCTGATGACAGCCTGTCTTATCCGTGTCTGCGGCGGCAGCTGGAACGACAGGCTTCAATAATGGCTCTGTTGGGCTGATGGATGGATGGTGGGCGTGGGTCACTTCTCCTTTTCTTATTGACTCCTTTATTTCCTAAAAACAGAAAATATAAAAACATTATTCGAATAAAATAAATCTTATTTCCTAATAAATAATAAATAATAAAAATAAATAAATAAAATTTAGGTTAAATTAGGGGTGCCTTGTGGGGCATCTCCTAAGGTAACCACTTCCTGTATTCCTGGGGCTTCAGTCCCCTGATAATGCTTGAGGCCCTGTCCGTTGACTTTAAATTGATGCCCGTCTTTTAACGATTGGATTGTGATGGCACCATGGGGGAAAACTTGTATAACTTAGAACGGGCCAGACCATCTAGATTTTAGCTTCCCTGGGAAGAGTTTCAGTCTAGAATTGAACAACAATACAAGCTGCCCTGGGCAGAACTGTCGTGGCAGCAACTTCCTATCATGCCACTTCTTTGTTTTCTCCTTGCAGATTCTTGCATTGTCGTAGGCCATTGTCCGTATTTCTTCAATCTCGTTCAGATCTAACAGCCTTTTCTGGCCTGCCTTGTCCAAGTCCATGTTCACTGCCTTGATTGCCCAGTATGCCCTGTGCTCTATCTTGACAAACAGATGACAGGTTTTCCCATAAATCAATCGGTATGGAGACATGCCCAATGGAGTCTTAAAAGCTAACCTATATGCCCATAATGCATCATTTAGAAGTAAAGACCAATCTTTCCTAGTTGGCTTAACCATCTTCTCAAGAATGTTCTTAACTTCCCTATTGGATATTTCAGCTTGTCCATTGGTCTATGGGTGGTATGCTGTCGCGATCCGATGCTTGACACCATATTTCTTCAAGGCGGCAACAATAACCCTATTGTCAAAATGTCTCCCTTCATCACTGATAATCACCTTAGGGATGCCAAACCTCGAAAAAATGTTTTTGTGTAGAAATTTTTGGACTGTCTTGGCATCATTCTTTTGAGTGGCGATAGCTTCAACCCACTTAGAGACATAATCCACTGCTAGGAGGATGTATAGATTGCCACATGAAGATGGAAAAGGTCCCATAAAATCAATCCCCCAAACGTCGAAGATCTCAACTTCTAGAATGTTCTACAGTGGCATCTCGTTTCTCCTCGAGATGTTTCCTGTCCGCTGGCACCTGTCACAGTTCTTGTAAAAGTCCTGTGCATCTTTATACAGTGTCGGCCAGTAGAACCCTGACTGCAACACCTTGGCAGCAGTTTTGTTGCCTCCTAAGTGACCTCCATATTGTGAAGCATGGCAGTGATGGAGAATGTCTTTTTGCTCTTCTTGTGGTACACACCTCCTTATGACTTGATCTGCACATAGTTTGAAAAGAAGAGATTCGTCCCAATAATAATGCTTAACATCATTTTGGAACCTCTTCCTGGCTTGATAATTAAGATCAGAAGGAAGTATTCCGGTAACTATGAAATTAACGAAATCAGCATACCATGGGAGTTCAGAAGACTTACCTGCCGCCATGACTATTGCGGCAACGATTGCGGCAGCGAAGAGCTGCTCATCGGGGAAGGTCTCCAGTATGTTTGTCTCATCTATTGGCAGACTCTGTCCCTTCTCCAACCTTGACAAGTGGTCTGCCACCTGATTTTCTGTCCCTTTTTTGTCCTTGATTTCGAGGTCGAATTCTTGCAATAGCAGGATCCACCATATCAATCGAGGCTTTGCATCCTTTTTCACGAACAGATACTTCAGGGCAGAATGGTCTATGTGCACTAATACCTTCGTCCCAAGTATGTATGAACGAAACTTGTCGATGGAGAACACCACAACTAATAGCTCCTTTTCTGTGGTGGTGTAGTTCACTTGGGCGTCATTCAATGTCTTGCTGGCATAATATATGACATGAAACAGCTTATCTCTGCGTTGCCCAAGTGCTGCCCCGACAGCATAGTCACTAGCATCACACATAATCTCAAATGGCTGTGTCCAGTCTGGTGGATGTACTATTGGGGCTGTTACTAGTTTTTCCTTCAGAACTTTGAATGCTTCAGTACATTCATCATTAAAGTCAAAGGGTCGGTTCTGCTCTAAAAGATGACATAGGGGCTTGGTGATTTTTGAGAAATTTTCAATGAATCTCCGATAAAAACCAACATGCCCTAAGAAACTTCTAATGCCCTTGACTGTGGTTGGCGGCGGCAGCTTCTCGATCAATTCAATCTTAGCCCTGTCGACTTCTATCCCACGGCAGCTAATCTTATGGCCAAGGACTATCCCCTCATCCACCATAAAGTGGCATTTTTCCCAATTCAAAACAAGATTTGCTTTTTCACATCTTTCAAGTACCTTTTGTAGATTGCCGAGGCAGCTCTCAAAATCGTCTCCAAAGACTGAAAAGTCATCCATAAAAATCTCAAGGAAGTCCTCCACCATATCGAAGAATATGGCCATCATGCACCTTTGGAAGGTGGCGGGTGCATTACATAGTCCAAACGGCATTCTCCTAAAAGCGTATGTTCCGTAGGGGCATGTGAAAATCATCTTTTCTTGATCCTTCGGTGCAATAGCAATTTGATTATAACCTGAATAACCATCAAGAAAACAATAGTAAGGTTTACCCGCTAATCTATCAAGCATTTGATAAATAAAGGGTAAAGGAAAATGGTCCTTTCGGGTAGCTTTGTTAAGCTTCCGATAGTCCATACAAACCCTCCAACCGGTCACAGTCCTGGTTGGGATTAACTCATTGTTCTCATTGGTTATCACAGTCATTCCTCCTTTCTTGGGAACACATTGCACCAGGCTCACCCATTTGCTGTCGGAGATGGCGTAAATAATACCAGCATCTAACCATTTGATTATCTCTTTACGCATCACCTCCTTCATCGCATGGTTTAACCGCCTTTGGGCATCTATTGTCGGCTTATGATCTTCCTCGAGGAGGATTTTGTGCATGCATAACGCCGGACTAATGCCTTGTATATCAGCAATCGTCCATCCAATCGCCTTTTTGTGCTGCCTTAGCATGCCGATTAGCTGTCGTTCCTGCTCCTGCGGCAGCTTAGAAGAGATGATTACGGGCAACGTATCATTTGAACCAAGAAAAGCATATTTTAACTGCCCTGGGAGGGGCTTCAGTTCTAAGGCAGGTGGTTCAACAGTAGATGGCTTTTGGATTAAATGGTTATCCGAAGTATAATTTAAAGGTTCGAATAACTTACCTGGACGATTGCCTAACCAGTTTACCTCCTCATGATCTTCAGTATCAGATGTATCGGATTCAGAGGAGTTGCTGTCGTCGGTGCTGTCGTCAGTGCTGTCGTGACAGTCCTGTAGGTGGCTGCCGCGGCAGTGACCAAATTTTATATCGTGACAGCCCGACCTGATGCAGGGTTGATCAAGGGTAACGTCAGTGATAGCCTTGCATTCCTCGTCCACATTAGCATGTTTCATTGCTTGGAGAACATTCAACTTAATCTCTTGATCGTTCACTCGCATGGTGAGTTCTCCTTTCTCCACATCAATCAGTGATCTTCCCGTGGCTAAGAAGGGTCGCCCAAGGATGACTGGTGCGTTTTCGTCTGCCTCACAATCTAAAACAAGAAAGTCAGCAGGAAAAATAAACGTATCCACTCTTACCAGAATATCTTCAATTTTTCATTCTAGATGAACGTAAGAGCGGTCTGCCAGCTGCAGAGTTACTGTCGTGGGCCGCGCCTTTCCAATACCTAATTTCTGAAAAACAGACTTCGGCATTAAATTAACACTAGCACCAAGATCACAAAGTGCCTTACCCACGAATTTATTTCCGATTACACAAGGTATGATGAAGCTCCCCAGATCCTTCTTTTTCTGGGGTGGCTGCCGATGAAGAATACTCATGCAACCTTCTGTCATCTTTACCGTTTCAAACTCCCCAAGTTTAGATTTTTTCGACATAACATCCTTGAGAAATTTAGCATAACCGGGCATCTCCCTAACGACATCTAACAGCGGAATATTAATATGAACCTGCTTAAAAATATCATAAATCTTTTTAAGTTGAGATTCTTGCTTAGCTTGTTGTATCCGTTGAGGAAAAGGTGGCGGGCGACGATAATCAGCAATACATCATTCCCACTGCATACGAATCTAAGGAGGTTTGGGTTCATCATTTTTCTCCTTTATCGCTTCTGCTGTCGTGACAGGCTCATCGGCAGCAGTCTGTTTATCACCTGTCGGGGCAACTTCCTCGGCAGGTTTATCCAAGGCAGGTTCCTTTACTACTTCAGCTTCTTTTTCCGGCCCTAGTAATTTCTTCCCACTCCTAGTAGTAATTGCCTTACACTGCTCATGTGTGGGCTGCCTAGCATTTTCAGTATTGCTAGGGAATCCTCCAGTCTGCCTCGACTTTATATGTTGGGAAACCTGACATTTGTGTCTCCAAGGATTTCAGAGTAGCTTCATGATTTGTCATCCTCATCTCTGTTTTATCCATGAAATTCTCTATCTTCTTGACAAACTGATTCATATTCTTTATATAAGTGCCTGTCTAAGACATAAAAGTGGCCAGAGTCTGTTCCAGTATACTGCTCGTGGCAGCTGGTTGCTGTTGTTGCTGCTGCGGCGACAGTTGCGGCGACAGTTGCTGTCGCGTCAGCAATCTAGGTCCTCCCTGATTCTGATTGTGTGCTTGAGGATTCAGGGCATTATTAGGATTACTCCAAGAAAATTTGGGATCCTTTCTCCAATTGGGATTATAGTTGTTGGAATTGTAATTTGGCTTGTAGTTTCCAACATATTTTCACTCTTCTACTTGTATTGGGCACTCATCCCGACTATGATTTCCCTCACAGATGTCACATACCTCCTCAACAGCAAATCTATGTTGTCCATCATCATTCAATAGCCTTTTCATTGCTTTAGTAAGGAATGCTACCTGTGATTTCATCGTGCTGTCAGCCTCATAATCTTTGATAGCAAGCACCCGTTTACCCCCTCTTCTTGTAGTCGGAAACAGCTCCTCATTTTTGGCCAGATTTTTCAAAACTTGTAATGCCTCCTCCGGAAATTTATCCAATAATAGTCCATTTGCTGCAGAATCAATTCAAATACGAGTTTGTAAGTTGGCAACATTATAAAACTTAGTTACCTGATTCCAGACGGGGAATCCATGCATTGGTCAGTTCCGTAGAAGAGTAGTAAATCTGTCCCAGGCCTCGTGCATCGGCTCGTCATCTTCCTGTTGAAAAGTAGCAATTTCATTACGTAATCGCTCAGATAAATGCGAAGGATTAAAACGAGATAAAAATTCACGAGATAAATCTGCCCAAGTTCTAATTGAACCCGACGTAAGTTTATTCCACCAAGTCTTAGCTCTATCCCTCAATGAATGGGGAAATAACTGAAGCCTCAGTATCTCCGGATTAACTCCTGGTAGTCTAAACGAACCACAGATCTCCTGGAATGTTTTGAGATGCTCCATAGCATCCTCTGTCACAACACCACTAAACTGCCCGGCATTGTTGATCATACTAAACATGACAGGTTTAAGCTCGAAGTTATCAACATCAATATCTGGCAGCGTGGTCTCCAACTCTACATGATCGTTCAACATCTAGTCACGACATGACCGTCGTCCGGCGGCGGCAGGCGGGTCGCCGACAGGCGGTCTGCCCTCTTCATCTCCAACAACAGGGTCGTTTCCTTGGTATGCCATTATCTCTAACTGTTCCTCAAGGTACTCGTTCCTTGCTAGTAAGTTACGAAGTTGTTTCTTGAGATTGAATGATCGTTCGATTTCCGGATCTAATGGATACTCAGAATCTTCACCTCGTTTCGACTTGCGCATAAACAAGAAACCTTGTGAAAAGTAAGAGTTGGATGCACCGAAGAAAAACAGAAAAATAAAAACAAAAATAAAAACAAAAGCGAAAGCGAAAAGTGCAATAAAAGAAAGGTAGAGTTATGTTGCCAATCCCCGGCAACGGCGCCAAAAACTTGTTGCGTGTAAATAGTCTATCGCAATGGTAGTGCAAGTGTACACGACGCAAGTAGTAAAGTGATACAAAGTATCGGATATCGTCTCCACAGGGATTGGGCTAATAGCTTCACCTTAGCTTTCTGCACAAAAGTAAAGGAAATAATTGAGAAGATTGTCACGAGAATAATAAAATAGACGTAAATAAAAGAGTAGAATTATCAAGATAGAGAGAATGGGCTGGTATTGAATTGCTCAGTAGTGCAGGTATTGAAATGCTTAGGAACTCCAGTTATGTCGTTGCACCCGTCGCGGCAGCACCTGTGGCGGCAGTAGTCCATTGATTATTGCGGCAGCAAACACACCAACTCAGTACTTCAAGTTTGGAAAGAATCCCAGATCTGCTTTGGCCTATCCCTAGGTCCAAGTCTGTCGATGATCACGTCTTTGATGATACCTCCCGGCGTGAATCGAAGGATGAACACCGATGTGTATGAATTCTTCTTTAGCAACTTAACCTTGCCCTATCCCTAGGCACAAGATAGTTCAACTATAAACTAGAGAACTTGCTCTTATTTCTTTCGTATACTTAACTCTCCCGATGCTAAGTAAATGGATAACCACACAATGCTCTCACAATGATCTTGCAAGATATTAATCACCAAAATAAGAGAACTTGAAGTTTATTTTATTGAACTTGAAAAATCCTAAAACAAAACAACCCTTGCAACTACTTTACAAATCAACCCGTGGCCCTAGGGGGTTTTAGAACATATCGACGGCGGGTAAACGGCGGAGGGTTTTGGTTGTCGGTTATGGGGTATGATGTTCTCTCTAGGTTAAAATATATGCCCTTATATAAGCTTTGGGCTCAAGTATTCTAAGTTAACAAGGATTACTACTTTAATTAAAAGTATGATTCTAATAAAGACTTAATCTTCAAGGATCCTACTTTTCAGCCGTCCTCCTTGTTTCTTGGGATTTTCTCTCCTTGAGCTTTGGGCTTGACATATCTTTTGATCCGGGGCTTGGAAAATATTTGGTTTTCACACGACAGACGAGCAGAATTTTCTCTATCTATCGAGGTCCACTTTACTTTTCCTCCACTAACTTGCTATCGTCCTCTGCTGTCACGGCAACACCATGGTAGCATCGTCCTCTTTGTCTGCTTGTTCAGTTCAGCTCTTCTGCTTCTCTGCCCTGCGTCTGCCTTCTCCGTCCACTATGGCGGCAACCTGCAAAATCAGCCATCTTTCAGTAGAATCTGTGCCTTTAATATATTTTTGATGTTTTGCTGTAAACTAACCTAAATACAATGAAATGATGCTTGAATGCAGTAGAAATATGGGTTAAAAAGGGTGTAAATAATATAACTTTTACACACTCAACAGCAAACTCCAGTCTGGTGGCTGTACAATTGGGGCTGTTACCAGCTTCTCTTTCAGGATTCTGAATGCCTCAGTACATTTAGTATTGAAGTCAAAGGGACGATTCTGTTCTAGTAAGTGGCATAGAGGCTTGGTAATCTTTGAAAAATTTGCAATAAATCTTCGATAAAACCCAGCATGCCCTAAGAAACTCCTAATTCCCTTGACTGTGGTGGGTGGCGGCAGCTTTTCAATCACCTCTATTTTTGCTCTGTCGACCTCTAGGCCACAGCAACTCACCTTGTGGCCTAGGACTATCCCCTCATCCACTATGAAGTGACATTTTTTCCAGTTTAATACCAAGTTTGCTTTCTCGCATCTTTCGAGTACCTTTTGTAGGTTGCTTAAACAGCTTTCAAAACTGTCTCCAAAGATGGAAAAATCATCCATGAATATTTCTAGGAAATCCTCCACCATGTTAGAGAATATTGCCATCATACACCTCTGGAATGTTGTTGGTGCATTGCAGAGTCTAAATGGCATTCTCCGAAAAGCGTAAGTTTCGTATGGGCAAGTGAAAGTCGTTTTCTCTTGATCCTCCGGTGCAATAGCTATCTGATTATAACCTGAGTAACCATCAAGAAAACAATAATAAGGTTTCCCCGCTAATCTATCAAGCATTTGATCAATAAAAGGTAAGGGAAAATGGTCTTTCCGGGTAGCTTTGTTAAGCTTCCGGTAATCCATACAAACGTTCCAACCGGTCACAGTCCTGGTTGGGATTAATTCGTTTTCTTCATTGGTCACCATGGTTATTCCTCCCTTTTTAGGAACACACTGCACCGGGCTCACCCACTTACTATCCGAGATGGCATAAATTATCCCAGCGTCAAACCATTTGATAATCTCTTTTCGAACCACTTCTCGCATAACGTCATTTAAGCGTCTCTGGGCATCAATGGTCGACTTATGATCATCCTCTAGGAGAATTTTGTGCATGCATTGTAACCCCCTTAGCCCGGCCTAGACGGTTGACCCGAACTACGAAGATTACACGAGAAAAACCAAAGTCAACCCGAAAGTCAACCTTGGTTAACAACCCATTTTTTTTTCTTTTAAAACTTATCTAGATGCACATTAACCCTAAACGTACCCTTGAGAAGAGCATACTTGAAAAGCACAGCGATCAGAAAACATTAAGGGACTCAATTGCACAACATACACAAGTTAGGGACCAAATTGTAATTTCTGGAAAGATGGAGGACTTAACTGATTTTTAAGTTACCAATATGAAATTAATCATATTACATGCTTCCCCGTCAAATTTCATCTTAAACGGACATCCCAAACTCAAGCAATTGCAAAAACAATATTCAGGACTAAAACGTAAAACTTGCAAACCACAAAACCATTCAAATCAGTGCCCAATGGTCAACTGTTTCGGAACGGGGTTGACCGTTCCGAAACGCGGGTTCGTTTCGAGACCTGTATCGAAACAGGGCCTCGTAGTGGCCAAAACGTTTTGGAACGACCTCTACCCGTTTCGATACACGAAGGCCATTACAGGCCTCCGTTTCGAAACGCTAGTGCCCGTTCCGATACGGATTGCCCAGAAAGTGCAGAATTTGCTGGTTTAACATACATTTATCCACTCAAACACATCCTAATGACTTCCTAATCATGCCAGCAAGTCATCATACATATAAGGCACATGTTTGCATCATCAAAACACATTCATGGCATCAATTAGGAACATCCACAAGACTATAGGCATGCATCCTAATATCCAAAGTAAACAACCATCAAAACATCAAAGCAAGCACCAAAATGGCCATTTACAAATCCAAATCATTTAAGGCATCATGCCACAACTAGGGAGTCCAAAACATCTCCCAAAAACACAACCTAGGTTCCCATTGCCAAATACCAAAAACTAATAATGTTGTGAAATAGTCACCATACATGAGCTTAGCTTTCCCTTGGATTCTTAGCCTCCTTGCTGCCCACAAACACCTCAATTATTTGCATTATTGGTTCAAGAGAGAGAGCGTAATCACAAATGCTTAGTGAGGCATGCTCTAAAGGAACAACACAATAATGCATTTTATAAAAAAAACACTTTCCACAAAGCCTTTTAACACATAAACATCTTTTCTCACGCAACATTGCATTCACATCAAGCATCTCATGCTTCATTAACATTAACATGTCATATTGGCTTCCAAGTGATAAACCATAACCATTTACAACAAAAACACAATCGGATATGCGGATTACAAGTGTTGTCCCATACGCTTCATACACTCTACCGAACACACAAGGTGGAGTTTATCGGTAAAATCACAACCCCTCAACACCTGTGATGGAGTTTAACGGTACAATCACAACCCCTCCACATCTGTCCTGCCTAGTTGTATAACATCACTAACGAGAACACGGGACACACAACACAAGATCCACACATGGACCTTTAACCACCATTGTGATCTTAACCATCTCGTTAGTGCACTTGGATGAAGTTTACGGTACAATTACAACCCCTCAACATCCAAGGCGACTTAATTCACGATGCACCCAATCCTATTACCGGTTAACTATATCCGATTCAAGTACTTTAAAACCACACATCACTTGCCAATATACATCATTTATCATCAATAATCCACTGTTTTAAAGCATTAATCAAAGCCATTAAACCATCATGCATCACTATGCATCAAAACCGCATTTACTAATATCAAACCAAGGATCTCTTACCTTGAGCATCCTTCAACACATGGCTTTCAAAACCAGCATTAATCATGCTAAAACATGCTTTCAAAACAGAATTTAAACATGCAATCATCAACAAATGCATCGAACCAATCCATGGCTCATCCAAGAGAGTTTTTCCGAAAACTTACTCTTGAGCTTAGTTAAGTTGATTAGACGTAAACTAAGCTCCCAAACCTTCAAACATTCGATACAAAGCTGGAAATCCAACTCCACTCACCAATTCCGTTTCGCAAGCTTGCCGAAACGCCGTCAAAGCCT
Organism: Hibiscus tridactylites; assembly: GCA_958450335.1. Taxonomy (NCBI): domain Eukaryota; kingdom Viridiplantae; phylum Streptophyta; class Magnoliopsida; order Malvales; family Malvaceae; genus Hibiscus; species Hibiscus tridactylites. The sequence continues at coordinate 53,125,403 of OY288279.1, read as the reverse complement.
CCGAATCAACACCACAAGGATCCGAAGATGTCTCCCTTGTTTTAAACATATCAAAGCAGAGGATTAATGCATCATCATGCATTAAAATCTTCAGCCATCACACCTAAACTCGTTGCTCTCACCAAAACTAACATTTCGGCTACCAAACACAACCGAAATCACTTCCAAACTCTTCCACAATATTACCCAGCCAAAATCCATCACTTATAAACATTCTTAAACATCAATTAACATCCAAAAAGAACCTAAACTCGTCCTTATACCTCCAGCTATAACAGAACACCAAGATCACCCCAAAAACCACCATTTTCATAAGCAAAAACTTAGAAAATTCAACCTATTCGGGATTGCATTGATTAAACCTCAATTACATATCATTAAACATCCAAAATACATTAAAAAGCCATCTCAAAACAGAGCCCAAACAATCACCACGAATTTCTTCAAGATTTAATCCAAATCTTGAGTTTTAAGCCAAAATCAAGTTCATATCATTAAAATCTTTTATAAAACTTTAATTAAGGATTGAGAACTTGAGAATTTCAGTAAAGAAATGAGTATTTAGAGGAGAAGAACATCATTACCTCTAAATTTAGATTTCTCCTTGATTTGAGCCAAAATCCTTGAAAATTCAATAAGCAAATGAAGATGATTTGATGTAGAAAGGATTAGGAATCAATTGATGATTGAAACCTCATAATTTAGTGTGAAAATCAAAAGAAATGTTGCTGTAGAAATGTGTTTGGCTGAGGGAATTTTGAGAGAAAATGAGATGAGAAAGTTTTTAAGAAAGTTAGTTATGAAAAACTAAAATATCATTTTCCACTTTTCCTTTAATTAATTAAACATTAATAAAATCATTAAATCTAAGAAAAATCTGGAGAAATGCTTTCTTGGGTAAATTAGCTCCTTAAAGATTCAAAGTTTCAATCCTTACAAAACAGTCACCACTGATCTTTTCAAAAATTACATTTTAGTTTAAGCAAGAAAAAGGCATCTTTTAAGGTTTCCAAATGTGATGTTTTAGTCTCTAATGCTTGTAGGCTTCTTAAATGCGCTTTTATGTCTCGTTTGAGTTGGTTATGCCTCATGTGCTTGAAATTTGACTAATGACTATTTTGTAAGGTTAAGTTTACCCTTTAGCCCCTATTTAGTGTGATTTTACAAAATGGTCATTCGCGACTGTTTTGGTTCCAATTGGACATATGATTCATGTCAAACCGAGATGTTATTTCTTCCGCTATGACCCTTAACACCATAGGACCTCTAAAATGCATCTATACAAGATAAATTGTAATCTAAGGTTGTTAATCAGAGGGAAATTCTCGTATTTTTCTCCGGTTATCCTCGTGTAACTCTCCCAATTCGGTCTTGCGACTGGACCGGGTCGAGGGGGTTACAAAACTAATATGTTTTATTTTTCAGGAAAAAAAAGTAAGTAAGTGGATTATACCTTTCGTCGCAATTTCGGTGACTTTCGCGATTGTCGTGTCGTTCTCCAGCGATGATTCAGCTTGACGAAGGCGATGCTAATGACCGTTCTCCTCTCGATGGTGTTTCAGCTTCCGAGATACGTAGGTAAATCTCGTTCTGCCCTTTCTCTCTCTCCTTTTTTTAATTTTGGTAATAATTACGCTTTTAATTTTTGTCCCCCACTAAGTCTCTCTCCTCCTTTTATAGGCTAACCCAACATGACGTCAGCGTCTTTGCTGGCGAAACCAGCCGGTTCCAGCTAGAGAGTGATCCGCATGAAATGCTCTCCTCCAATAGCCGGCTAGCACGTGGCATAATGAGCGGGAAAAAGAAACACATTTGGGCTATGTGTGTTTTTTTTGGGTTGGCTGATATGTATTTTGGGCTTTGTATTTTGGGCTTTGTATTTCGGGCTTTGTATCATGAAAATGGGTTTTGGGTATAGAATGGACTCTTTTATTGTATATTTAAACGGTATTATTTTTATTGCCATTTATTTAATATTATTTAATATGCGAAATATGTATGTATGTATATACCTGACAAAAACTAGGTTTTACAGCTGCCCCTCTTTGCTTATTATTGTGGAACAAGAATAGGGCAAAGACTGAAAAGACACAGATTTTGTCAAAGCCATCCATTTATGGAATCTTAAAGTTGTTCTTTTCATTATGAAATTCTTCAATCTTCCTTTCTCTCATACTTTAACTGGGGATGAACTCTTCTCATTGGAAACTCTGTCTTTATTTGAGCGAATTCTTCTCATTAGGAATTCTTCTTTGCTAGACGAACTCTTCTCATTAGGAGCTCTGTCTTCATCAAGGCGGATTCTTCTCATTAGGAATCCTTCTTTGCGAGCGAACTTTTCTCATTAGGAGCTTTATCTTTGCTGGTGTGGATTCTTCTCATTATGAATCCTTCTTTTTTGTGTGAACTCTTCTAATTAGGAGTTCTTCTTTGCTCGGGCGGACTCTTCTCATTGTGAATCCTTCTTTGTTGGGCAAACTCTTCTCATTAGGAGTTCTTCTTTGCTGGGGCGGACTCTTATCATTGTGAATCCTTCTTAGCTGGGCAAACTCATCTCATTAGGAGTTCTTCTTTGTTAGGGCGAACTCTTCTCATTATGAATCATTCTTTGCTGGGCGAACTCTTCTCATTAGGAGTTCTTTGTTGGGGTGGACTCGTCTCATTATGAATCCTTCTTTGCTGGGCGAACTCTTCTCATTAGAAGTTCTTCTTTGCTGGGGCGAACTCTTCTCATTATGAATCCTTCTTTGTTGGGTGAACTCTTCTTATTAGGAGTTCTATTTTCCATTTACTTCCTCTCAAAACAACTAAAATATGAGGGTTAGCATGACCCTAATTTTCTACATGATGCATGAACCATGATTTACTGAGATTCATCAATCGTCTTCTGCCCTTTTTGGACCCTTTTTGATACTTCTTTTCTAATTTCCATCTCACATTCAAAATCGGTCTCGCAACCTCCTTTTTGCGTTTCTGGCCTTTTTCTCTAAAGCGTCCTTTTGGGTTTTCACTTTAGGTTGCTTTTCTCAAAGCACCCTTTCGGGTTTTCACTTTAGCTCTTTTTTTAAAGGCGTCTTTTTAGGTTTTCACCTCAATTTTCTCTTTCTCTTTCTCTTTCTCTTTCTCTTTCTCTTTCTCTTTCTCTTTCTCTTTCTCTTTCTCTTTCTCTTTCTCTTTCTCTTTCTCATTCTCTTTCTCTTTTCTTCTTCTTTTTCTTCTTCTTTTTCTTTTTTCTTCTTGGAATTATAACTGACGAAATCTTGTCTTGGCCATTCATGTGTTGTTTGGTCAACATTGCAAATACCTAATCTTTCAATGTTAAAGTTTTTCCAAATCCATGAGTCTTTACAAAATGATAATTCTAATCAGTAGATCATGGGGCTGCGGTAGTTCATCCTTATTCCCAATCTTCATAAGCAGTCCTAACTGAGATGCTGTCTCAAAAGAGCATGATAATGTGTTGGCCTTGTGGTTCTAATCATCTCAATCATGAACACATGGATTAAAAATCATTGTTCTTCGGTGGCAAACTATGTTGACATCTTTGTGGTCGGTCTTCAAGTTTACACCATCTTGTCTTGTACACTCTTCTTCAATACCTAGAGTGACAAGGTTCACATGCACTTTTAAAACATAGCAATACCAAGAAATCATCTGTTTTTTTCATTATAACAACCATTTTATGATGCTTCAGAATAAAAAGAAAGCTCATAAGTGAATTCATAAATTTTATTGAAGCTTATAAATCAAAATACAATAGAGTTTGAAATAGTCATGGTAAACAATAAAATCAAGAAACAAATTCAGATCTCCGGGCATACAAGGTTTTCAACTCAGGTGTGAAATCCCTTCCAAAACACCAGGTGTTAGAGAGGTCCTAATTATCGAATGCCTAACTTCATTTATCTGAGCTACCTTAACAGGTTTTCAACTCAGATCCTTCTTTGGTTTCAAGACGCCCTTTACAGATTTTCATCTTGAACCCCTTTTTTTGTTTTCTTTTTTTTTTTATATATGTTAGGCGCTTTAAAATCAATATTTGATTTTGATATAACAAGTAATTCAAGGACTAAATTGCAAAGTAAATAAATTTTTAAGTAATCAAAATACTAGATTTTGACAATTGCACTTTATACTTAAAATATTTTAAAGTCAAAACATAAACCCTAAAAAATTTCTAAGTGTTTCAAAGCTAAAATATACAAAATTTCCCAGGCGTTTCGAAACACCCTCAAAGTATTTCGATACGTTTTGCCAATGGAGACATCTGTTTCAAAACGGCTCACACCCGTTTCGATACGACCATCATATGGGTTTTTGATTTTTTTAGTATCGTTTCGAAATGGCTCACACCTGTTTCGATACAGGGGTTAAGTTATTTTAAAATTTGGCATTAATTGAACTAGTCGTTACTTGTCAAAAACTAATTTTTGAAGATTTGGTTAAGCGTTTCAATACACCCCTATGCTGTTTCGAAACACCAATTGACAATTTCAAAACGTTTCGATATATCCCTTAACTGTTTTGATACGACCTTCTTTTTGCCTTTACTGTTTCAATACGGTCTATAACCGTTTTGATGCAGGCCCATTTTACACATAACATCTCTTTCTTTTTTGAGTGTCCGTTTCGATATATGGGTACCATGTTCTGATACGGGTAGTTGCAGAACTACATTTATGGAGAGAAGAAAGAGCTCCAACGGCTCTATTGATGATCTCAACCACCCAAACAACTAGAAATAAATGAGAAGGTATAAAAACAAGTCTCAAAAGCTATAACAACAACCATTGAGCCTTCAAGCAACATCAAAGCATTCAAATCCAAACCTTGATCATTTAGAGTCAAATCTTTGTACCCAACTCAATTGAGTTTTTCATTGTAATTTTTATTGAGAGTTTGGGGTGTGATTGATTGTATTTGGGTAAACATCAACCTTTGAGAGGTAATTGTAAGGTTTACCAAATTCCTTCTTTGTAAAGAGTGTGTTGGATTAAGCTTTGGGTAGAAAGCTTAATCAGTCTTGTAAGGTTTCCTCCTCATCCAAGAAAATGGGAAGAATCAATTAGTGGATTGGTTGAAAATCCTTAGTGGGAGCTAAGGTAGTGCAGGTAGAGTTCGTTTAGGAACTTGAACCACTATAAATTCCCTTGTGTCCAATTTTCATTCATTCATTTTCTCCCTTCAAATTTTAATTGCCAATGCACACCCTCTTGGCCATTTTCAATCGTTTGATCAACTCAACAAGCGCCCTTCCCGAGTTTTCACCATAGATATTTTCATTTTGTGGAAGCGCCCTTTCAGGTATTCACTCCGCTTTTTGCTTCTTTTTTCATTCTCTTTTTAAATTCTTCAGACATAATACTTCTTGACTGAATCAGAATTCACAGGCTTGTGTAACTCCTCGTCGTCCATTTCAACCAAGATCAATACTCCTCTAGAGAAGGCCTTCTTAACAATGTAGGGTCCTTCCCAATTAAGCATCCATTTTCCACGGTCATCTTGATGTATTTGTAAGACCTTTTTCAACACAATATCCTCCTCTCAGAATTCTCTCAGGTGCACATTTTTGTCATATGCCTGCATCATCCTTTTCTGGTACATTTGGCTGTGATAGATTGCCCTCAACCTCTTTTCCTCAATGAGATTTAACTAATCAAACAGAACCTGTAGTCATTCCGCAACATCCAACTTTACTTCGGACAAAACTCGAAGAGATGGAATTTCGACCTCAATGGAGAGTACTGCTTCTGTCCCATAGACCAGAGAGTAAGGTGTTGCCCCAGTTGAGGTTCGTATTGAAGTCTGGAACGCAAACAAAGCAAAAGGTATTTTCTCATGCCAATCTTTGTAAGTTTTTTGTTGTCTTCGATATGATCTTGATGTTCTTGTTGGCTGTCTCCACTGCCCCATTCATCTTAGGGCGGTAAGTCACAAAATTGTGATGAATGATTTTGAATTGCTCACATGCTTCTGCTGTCACTTTATTGTTGAAATTGGTGGCATTATCCGTGACGATCCTTTCTGGTAAACCACATCGACAAATCATCTCTTTCTTCAAGAACTTGCAAACTGTCGTTCTTGTGATATTGGCCTAAGAAGTAGCTTCTACCCACTTGGTAAAAATGTCTATAGACACAAGAATAAAACGGTGTCCATTAGAGGCTTTAGGGTGGATCTGTCTGATGACATCCATGCCCCAGACAACAAAAGGCCATGGCAAATTCATCGTATGAAGAGGTACTGGTAGAGAATTAATCTTGTCAGCATATATCTGACACTTACGACACTTCTTGGCATTTTCAATGCAATCTCCTTCCATAGTTCTCCAATAATAGTTGTATCTTATGATTTTCATGGATATAGAGAATCCATTGGCATGTGTTCCACATATTCCATCATGCACTTCCGCCATGATATTCTTTGCATCATTGGCGTTGACACATCTTAACAGGATCTTATCTTTTCCTCTTTTATAAAGAATCTCTCCATCAAGTATATATTATAAAGCCATCCTTCTAATGGTTATTTTGTCATTGTCATTTGCCCTCAGGGGATAAGCCTGATACTTTAGATATTGCAAAATATCATAATACCAGGGGTGCTTATCAACTTCTTCTTCTATGCTGCAACAGTGAGCATATGTTTCATAACTTTGCATGCGAACTGGCATCATGTCTTCTAGCTTATTTGCTAGGAATACTGAAGCCAGTGTAGCTAAGGCATCCGCCATTTGGTTGCCTTCCCTGGGGATATATGTAAAGGTAATTTCTTCAAACTCTTTCATTAGCTCCAGTATCAGTTTTCGGTAATCAATCAGCTTTACATCCTTTGTTTCCCATTCTCCACGAAGTTGGTAGATCACCAACGTTGAATCCACATATACTTTCAAGACTTTTATCTTTCTTTCAATAGCAGCTCGCAGGCCCATGACACATGCTTCATATTGTAACACCCCAATTTTGGGCTTAGAAGTTTTGGGTTTGGACCGGACCGGTCAGAGTGCGGTTCGAATATAAAAGGTGATTTTTAGGTAAGCCTAGTTCGGGATGCATTAAAAATATGGAAAAATGTCTTAAAATCCTCTTTTATTATATATAAGAGAATGGTGAAATTAATTTTACAAAATGAGGTTTGGAAGTGTGACATTTTGGTTTAGTGACTAAAATGTAATTTTTGAAAACTTGGTGACTGTTTTAAAAAGGATTGAAACTTTGAATCTTTAAGGAGCTATTTACCCAAGAAGAGTTTCTCCAGATTTTTCTTAATATTAATCGATTAATTAATGGTTTTAAATTAAAGGTAAAAGGGAGGGAAAAAGATATTTTGTCATAACTAACTTTTCTCCAAAATTTTTCATTTCTTTTCTCTCAACTTTTCTCTCAACCCAAATACTTTTCTCCAGAAAATTTCCCTCTGATTTTGACCTCCAAATATGAGATTTCAACCTTCATTTGATCGCTAATCATTTCTACATCAAAACCTTAGCATTTGCTTATTGGATTTTCAAGAATCTTGGTTCCAAAAAGGGAGAAACTCACATTTAGAGGTATGAACGTCCATCTCCTCTAAATACACAGTTCTTTACTGAAATTCCCAAGTTCTCAATCCTTGATTTGTGTTTTATTAAAGGTTTTGTAGTTGTGTTCTTAATCTTGACTTTAAAATGCAAGATTTGGTTAATTTTTGATGAAATTCGTATGAAATGGTTGGGCACTGTTTTGAGATGTGTTTTTAATGTAAATTGGATGTATAATTGATGAGAAATTGAGGTTTAATCAATGCAATCCCGAATAGGTTGATTTTCCTATGTTTTGCTTGAGTTTTTGGTGGTTTTTCGAGTGATCTTGATGTTCTGCTATAGCTGGAGGTATAAGGACGTGATTAGATCCTTTTTGGATGTTAATTGAGGTTTATGAACGATTGGAATTGATGGATCTTGGCTGGTTAGTGTTGTAGAGATGTTTGGATGTTATTTCGGTTGTGTTTGGTAGCCGAAATGTGAGTGTTGATGAGAGCAGCGAGTTTAGGTGTTTTGGTTGAAGATATTAATGCATGATGATGCATTAATCCTCTGCTTTGATGTGTTTAAAACAGCGGAGACATCTTCGGATCCTTGTGGTGTTGATCCGGAAGCTTGATTGGTGTTTCGGCAAGTTGCGAAACGGAATCGGTGAGTGAAGTTTGGTTTTCAGCTTTGAAACCAATGTTTTGAAGGTTTGGGAGCTTAGATTAAGTCTAAACAACTTAGCTAAGCTCAAGAGTAAGTTTTCGGAAAAAACTCTCTTGTTGATGAACCATGTGTTGGTTGAATGCAAAGTGATTTGTTGCATGTTTTAATTCTGTTTTTGAAAGCATATTTTAGCATGTTTATTGCTGGTTTTATAAGCCATGTGTTGAAGGATGCTCAAGGTAAGAGATCCTTGGTTTTACATTGATAAATGTGATTTCAATGCATAGTGTTGCATGTGGATTTAATGGCTTTGTTAAATGCTTTAAAACAGTGGATTAATGATGATAAATGATGTATATTGGCAAGTGATGTGTTGGTTTTAAAGTGCTTGAATCGGATATAGTTAGCCGGCTATAGGATTGGGTGCACCGTGAATAAAGTCGCCTTAGATGTTGAGGGGTTGTGATTGTACCATGCTCCATCCAAGTACACTAACGAGATGGTTAAGAACACCATGGTGGTTAAAAGTCCATGGGTGGGTCTTGTGCTAAGGTCAAATGGTGGTTAAAATTCCATGTGTGGACCTTGTGTTTGGTAAGATCACAATGGTGGTTAAAAGTCCATGTGTGGATCTTGTGTTGTATGTCCTGTGATCTCGTTAGTGATGTTATACAACTACCAACGAGTGATGTGGAGGGGTTGTGATTGTACCATAGTCTCCATCACGGGTGTTGAGGGGTTGTGATTGTACCATGCTCCACCTTGATATTGGTAGTGTGTATGAAGCGTATGGGACAACGCTTGTAATCCGCGTATCCGATTGTCGATTGTTGATTGCCAATTGTGTTTTGGAAATGGTTATGATTTTCACTTGAAAGCCAATATGACATGTTAATGATTTGAAGCATGAAATACTTGGTTTATATACATATGTACAAGATCAAATGTGGTTTGAACTAAAGGTTTTGAAAAAGAGTTTATAGATGCATTATTGAGGTGTTTTTAATGAGCATTCCTCACTAAGCTATGTGCTTACGCTCTTTCTTTTCTTAAACCAATAATGCAGAGCATTGAAGTGCACAAAGGGCAGCAAGGAGGTTAGGAATCCAAGTGAAGAACTAAGCTCATGTATGGTGAATGTTTTCCTAACACTATTAGCTTTTGGGCATTTGGCAATGGGAACCTATGTTGTTGTTTTGGGAGATGTTTTGGACTCCCTAAGTTGGTTTTATGCTTTTGATGATGTTGGAACTTGTAAATGGCCTTATTGAGGTTGGTTTGGTGTTTTGGTGTTTGTATGGTTTTCAATATAGGATGCATGCCTATAGAATTGGGTTTTTCCTTAATGGATGCCATGTTTGAGAATGAATGATGCTAGTATGTTCCTTAAGCATATAATGACTTACTGGTATGTTTTGGTTGCCTTTGGAATGTGTTTGATGGGTTGAATGTGTAATAAACCAGCAAAATTTCTGCAATCTGGGCAGCCTGTTTCGGAACAGGTGCTACCGTATCGGAACGGATGGCCTGAAATGGCCTTGGCGTTCCGAAACGGGTGGAACCGTTCCGGAACGGTTTTGCCACTGCCAAGCCCTGTTCCGGAACTTGTTACGGAACGGTCCCGCGTTTCGGAACGGATCATCCCCGTTTTGGAACACCCGACCGTTGGGCACTGAAATTGACGGTTATATGTTTTGAAATCTTTGCGTTTTGGTCCTGAACTTGGTTTATGCAATTGTATGAGTTTGAGATGTCCGTTTGAGTTGAATTTTGGTAGAGAAGCATGAAATATGACTAATTTCATAATGGTAACTCAAAAATTGGTTAAGTCCTTATAATTTTCAGAATTTGCTTTTTGGTCCCTAAATTCATAATTTGTGCAATCGAGTCCCTAAATGTTTTCTAATTTTGGTGTTTTTTGAGTATGCTGATCTTATGAACATATCTAGGGTTAACATGCATTTAGACAAGTTTTAAAAGAAAAAAAGGGTCGTTAATCAAGGTTGACTTTCGGGTTGACTTTGGTTTTCCCCGTGTAAACTTCTTAATTCGGTTCAACCGTCTAGGCCGGGTTAAGGGGGTTACATTTGTTGGTATCAGAGCTGAGTTCTCTATGTATTAGGGAATGGATATGTGGGTGATGAGTGTATGTATGTATTCTATGCTTGTTGAATGAAAGCATGTTGTGTGAATTGTAAGTATGTTACAATTGTGATGTATACTGTGGTGAAGCATGTTAGAGGGACCCATTGCCAAGTCAAAGCTAATGTAATGATTTGTTTTTAATTGGAAATGAGCTTGAGTACTTGGATTGCTTACCTTGCTGAGCCTGACTTTGTTTATTGCATTGTGATTGCATTGTTAGTGAATGGCACCTCGTAGAGAAACGAGGATTAATACGCGAGCTATGGCTCAAAATGAGAATGAGGGGAATGCTAAAAATGTGGTGGATTTACCTCCTCCGCCTGGTGGTGGTGGTGCTGGGGGTGAAGGAGCCGCTGCTGGTGCTGGTGCTGGGGTCGCTGGACCTGAAGCTGGTCAGGGGCAAGCTGTTCCTGACATGACAATGCTGGTGCAAGCCATTGCTGGAGCTTTTCGAGCAGCAGTAGCTGGAGCTCAAGGAGCTGGGCATCAAGGAGATGCTAATGCTAGACTACCTTTGGAACGTTTGCGCAGTCTGAGAGGGACTGAGTTCAGGGGTTTGTCTGCAGAAGGTTCTGAGTCTTGGCTGGAAAGTACCAAGAGAATCTTGGGGCAAATGAACTGTACTGATGTACAGAAGCTGGGCTGTGTGGTATCGTTGTTGCAGGACGATGCATACATTTGGTGGACAACCACTATCTCTGGGATGGCGGATGCTGATGTGACATGGACGTTCTTTCAGAACATTTTCAAGAGAAGGTACCTGGGTGTGAGGTACTTGGATGAAAAGAAGAGGGAATTCATGTCTCTTACTCAAGGAAGCATGTCAGTGGCTGAGTACGAGGTCCAGTTTGTTCGACTTAGTCATTACGCACCTGAGCTTATCCCTGATGAGCGGGAGAGGTGTGAACGGTTCCGTTATGGTTTGGTAACGGAAGTGAAGACTTATATGTTGGCTGCTGAGTATAATGATTTTGATGTGCTGGTTGGTAGAGCAAAGGATATTGAGGTGAATTTGAGTTTATCTTCTAGAAGTGCTGGTTCTAGTGCTGGTAAACGAGTTGCTGAGTATAGTTCCGGTGGTGGACGGAACAAGAGGGGACGTGATCGGAAGTTTCAGTCTTCAGCTAGGCGAGGTGCTGGAGGGCAAGGTGCGCTTGCTCAGGGAGACAAGGCAAGAGCTGATCCGAGCGCATGCTGGACATGTGGGTCGCGTGGTCATTTGAGGCGTGATTGTCCTCGAGCGGCGAGGGAGGTTCAGGCTCCTGTTGTGGCGGCTGGTAACTCGTGCTGGAACTGTGGATCAGCGGATCACATGAGGAGGGAGTGTCCTCTGTTGGCCGGTGGTGGTCAAGGACGTGCTCCTGGAGTTGTTGCACCACAGAAAGGTCGTGGGCGCGGCCGTGGTAATTTCTAGCGGAGAGAGGAGGGTGGTCGGAATGTGGCTCATGTTGTAGCTGTTCAGCCTGAGGGTGGAGGCCAGGCCAGAGTGTATGCTCAAAAGGAGGGGAGGAATGACACGGATGTGATCGCAAGTACTTTCACTTTGCAATCCTTGTCATTACTTTCCTTGATTGATTCTGGATCTACACACTCATACATTTTGCGTGAGCATGCTGAATTGCTTGGTTTGCCTGTTGAGTCTTTGGATGTTGGTATGCGTGTCACTAGTTCTTTTGGCGAGACTGTTGTGACTCGAAAGCTTTATAGAAGATGTCCTTTGGTTGTGCAAGATCATTTTTTTCATGTTGATCTTATGGAATTGCCTTTCTATGGTTTTGATGTAATCCTTGGTATGGATTGGCTTGTTGAGCATCGAGCTGTAGTGGATTGTGAGAATAAGCGAGTTTCGTTGAAACTTGCGGATGATTATGAGGTAGTTGTGGTTGGAGAGAATGTGAAGTTTCTTGCCAATGTGGTGTCTACATTGGAGGCGAGTCGGATGCTGAGGCAAGGTTGTGAAGCTTATCTCGCTTTTGTGATGAATCCTAGCTCTAAGGAGTTGCGTGTGCAAGATATCAGGACTGTGCGAGAGTTTCCTGGTGTGTTTCCTGAGGAGTTGCCTAGATTGCCTCCTAATCGCGAGGTGGAGTTTGGGATTGAGTTGTATGAAAACACGACTCCAGTGTCCATTACCCCTTATCGTATGGCACCTAAGGAGTTGAAAGAGCTGAAGATGCAACTGTAAGAGTTGCTTGATCGTGGTTTCATTCGGCCGAGTGTGTCACCTTGGGGTGCACCGGTCTTGTTTGTGAAGAAGAAGGATGGCACTATGAGAATGTGCATTGATTACCGTCAGGTTAACAAGTTGACTGTCAAGAATCGGTATCCATTGCCGAGAATTGATGATCTTTTTGATCAATTTCGGGGAGCAGCTGTGTTCTCTAAGATTGACTTAAGGTCAGGGTATTACCAGTTGAAGGTGAAGGATGTGGATGTGCCAAAGACAGCTTTCAGGACGAGGTATGGGCATTATGAGTTCCTTGTGATGCCGTTTGGTTTGACAAATGCTCTTGCAGCTTTCATGGACATGATGAACCGAGTATTTCATGAATACTTGGATAAATTTTTTGTGGTATTCATTGATGATATCCTCGTGTACTCGCGTACTGAGGAGGAGCATGAAGGGCATCTGAGAATTGTGTTGCAAGCTTTGTTGGAGAATCAGCTTTATGCCAAGCTGAGCAAGTGTGAGTTCTGGCTTAGAGAAGTGGTGTTTCTTGGTCATGTGGTTTCTGCTGAAGGGATTCGTGTTGATCCTCAGAAGATTGAGGCAGTGATGAATTGGAAGGTTCCTAAGTTTGTTCATGAAGTCCGTAGTTTCCTTGGTTTGGCAGGATATTATCGGAGATTCGTGGATGGGTTTTCAAAGATTGTTGCACCTTTGACGAAGTTGTTGCAGAAGGATGTTAAGTATGAGTGGACGGAAGCGAGACAGCAGGCTTTTGAGAAGCTTAAGGCAGCTTTGACGCAAGCTCCTATCTTGGTTCAACCTGAATCAGGGAAAGGTTTGTGGTGTATAGTGATGCGTCCTACGTTGGTTTGGGATGTGTGTTGATGCAAGAGGGTAAGGTGGTGGCTTATGCTTCACGGCAGTTGAAAGTGCATGAGCGCAATTATCCTACGCATGACATTGAGCTGGCTGTAGTGGTTTTTGCTTTGAAAATCTGGAGACATTACTTGTATGGTGAGAAGTGTACTGTGTACACGGATCACAAGAGTTTAAAGTATCTGATGTCCCAGAAGGAGTTGAATCTTAGGCAGCGACGTTGGGTGGAGTTGCTTAAGGATTATGATTTGACGATTGAGTATCACCCGGGTAAAGCTAATGTTGTAGCGGATGTCTTGAGTAGGAAAGTAGCTGTTGAGTTGAGGGCTATGTTTGCCAGTTTGAGTATTTCGCGTGATGGTGGTCTTGTGGCTGAATTGCAAGTGAAACCATCTTTGGTTCAGTTGATTAAGGAAAAGCAGTTGTTGGATGATTCCTTGGTGCCGCATGTTCAGGATATTGTGGAGGATAGGCCTTCGGATTTCTGTTTTAATGATGATGGAGTGTTATGTTTTGGGAGTCGGATAGTAGTACCCAATGATGCTGAGTTGAGGCGTACTATTCTGACTGAAGGTCATAGTAGTCCTTTTGCTATGCACCCTGGTAGTACTAAGATGTATCGTGATCTTCGTGATGAGTACTATTGGGTGGGTTTAAAGAAAGATGTTGCTGAGTTTGTAAGCAAGTGCATGGTGTGTCGGCGAGTTAAGGCTGAGCATCAGTTTCCTTCAGGGTTGTTGCAACCGTTGCGGATTCCTGAGTGGAAGTGGGAAAGGATTACCATGGATTTTGTATTTGGTTTGCCCTTATCGCCATCGAAGAAGAATTCGGTGTGGGTGATTGTGGATCGCTTGACAAAGTGTGCGCATTTCTTGCCTGTGCATACTACGTACACTTTGGATAAGCTTGCGGAACTGTACATTGCTGAGATTGTGCGGCTGCATGGTGTGCCAAAGTCGATTGTGTCGGATAGGGATCCGAGGTTTACATTGCGTTTCTGGCAGTGTTTGCATCAGGCTTTGGGTACACGGTTGAATTTCAGTACATCTTATCATCCGTAGTCGGATGGACAGTCCGAGCGTGTTATCCAGTTTCTGGAGGATATGTTGAGGTGCTGCGTGATTGAGTTTCAGGGCTATTGGGAGAAACATTTGCCTTTGGTGGAGTTTGCCTATAATAATAGTTATCAGGCAAGTATTCAAATGGCACCTTATGAAGCTTTGTACGGGAGGAAGTGTAGGACTCCTTTGTGTTGGGCTGAAACGGGTCAGAAGTTGGTTTCGATGCCAGCTTTGTTGAAAGGAACCACCGAGATGGTGAAGCTCATTTGTGAGCGCTTAAAGGCAGCTTCTGATCGGCAAAAGTCTTACGCGGATTTGAAGCGTAAGGAGATTGAGTATGCGGTGGGTGATCGTGTGTTTTTGAAGGTTTCGCCTTGGAAAAAGGTGATGAGGTTTGGCCGAAAGGGTAAGTTGAGCCCTAGGTACATTGGACCGTACGAGGTGGTTGAGCGTGTGGGTCCTGTTGCGTACAAGTTGAGGTTACCGCAAGAGTTGGAGAAGATTCATGATGTGTTTCATGTTTCTATGCTTCGGAAGTATAGATCGGATCCTTCGCATGTGATGCATGTGGAAGAAGTGGAATTGAATCCGGATTTGTCGTATGATGAGGAACCGGTGAAGATTCTGGATTCGGATAGTAAGGTTCTTCGAGGAAAGACCATTGAGTTAGTAAAGGTGTTGTGGAAGCATCGTGGTGTTGAGGAAGCCACGTGGGAGCGGAAGGATGACATGTTGAAGCAGTTTCCGTACCTCTTTCCTTCAGGTAAATTTCGAGGACGAAATTTCTTAAGGGGGGGGGAGAGTTGTAACACCCCAATTTTGGGCTTAGAAGTTTTGGGTTTGGACCGGACCGGTCAGAGTGCGGTTCGAATATAAAAGGTGATTTTTAGGAAAGTCTAGTTCGGGATGCATTAAAAATATGGAAAAATGTCTTAAAATCCTCTTTTATTATATATAGGAGAATGGTGAAATTAATTTTACAAAATGAGGTTTGGAAGTGTGACATTTTGGTTTAGTGACTAAAATGTAATTTTTGAAAACTTGGTGACTGTTTTAAAAAGGATTGAAACGTTGAATCTTTAATGAGCTATTTACCCAAGAAGAGTTTCTCCAGATTTTTCTTATTATTAATCAATTAATTAATGGTTTTAAATTAAAGGTAAAAGGGAGGGAAAAGATATTTTGTCATAACTAACTTTTCTCCAAAATTTTCCATTTCTTTTCTCTCAACCCAAACACTTTTCTCCAGCAAATTTCCCTCTGATTTTGACCTCCAAATATGAGATTTCAACCTTCATTTGATCTCTAATCATTTCTACATCAAAACCTTAGCATTTGCTTATTGGATTTTCAAGAATCTTGGTTCCAAAAAGGGAGAAACTCACATTTAGAGGTATGAACGTCCTTCTCCTCTAAATACTCAGTTCTTTACTGAAATTCCCAAGTTCTCAATCCTTGATTTGTCTTTTATTAAAGGTTTTGTAGTTGTGTTCTTAATCTTGACTTTAAAATGTAAGATTTGGTTAATTTTTGATGAAATTCGTATGAAATGGTTGGGCACTGTTTTGAGATGTGTTTTTAATGTAAATTGGATGTATAATTGATGAGAAATTGAGGTTTAATCAATGCAATCCCGAATAGGTTGATTTTCCTAAGTTTTGCTTGAGTTTTTGGTGGTTTTTGGAGTGATCTTGATGTTCTGCTATAGCTGGAGGTATAAGGACGTGATTAGATCCTTTTTGGATGTTAATTGAGGCTTATGAACGATTGGAATTGATGGATCTTGGCTGGGTAGTGTTGTAGAGATGTTTGGATGTTATTTCGGTTGTGTTTGGTAGCCGAAATGTGAGTGTTGATGAGAGCAGCGAGTTTAGGTGTTTTGGTTGAAGATATTAATGCATGATGATGCATTAATCCTATGCTTTGATGTGTTTAAAACAGGGGAGACATCTTCGGATCCTTGTGGTGTTGATCCGGAAGCTTGATTGGTGTTTCGGCAAGTTGCGAAACGGAATCGGTGAGTGAAGTTTGGTTTTCAGCTTTGAAACCAATGTTTTGAAGGTTTGGGAGCTTAGATTAAGTCTAAACAACTTAGCTAAGCTCAAGAGTAAGTTTTCGGAAAAAACTCTCTTGTTGATGAACCATGTGTTGGTTGAATGCAAAGTGATTTGTTGCATGTTTTACTTCTGTTTTTGAAAGCATATTTTAGCATGTTTATTGCTGGTTTTATAAGCCATGTGTTGAAGGATGCTCAAGGTAAGAGATCCTTGGTTTTACATTGATAAATGTGATTTCAATGCATAGTGTTGCATGTGGATTTAATGGCTTTGTTAAATGCTTTAAAACAGTGGATTAATGATGATAAATGATGTATATTGGCAAGTGATGTGTTGGTTTTAAAGTGCTTGAATCGGATATAGTTAGCCGGCTATAGGATTGGGTGCACCGTGAATAAAGTCTCCTTGGATGTTGAGGGGTTGTGATTGTACCATGCTCCATCCAAGTACACTAACGAGATGGTTAAGAACACCATGGTGGTTAAAAGTCCATGGGTGGGTCTTGTGCTAAGGTCAAATGGTGGTTAAAATTCCATGTGTGGACCTTGTGTTTGGTAAGATCACAATGGTGGTTAAAAGTCCATGTGTGGATCTTGTGTTGTATGTCCCGTGATCTCGTTAGTGATGTTATACAACTACCAATGAGTGATGTGGAGGGGTTGTGATTGTACCATAGTCTCCATTACGGGTGTTGAGGGGTTGTGATTATACCATGCTCCACCTTGATATTGGTAGTGTGTATGAAGCGTATGGGACAACGCTTGTAATCCGCGTATCCGATTGCCGATTGTTGATTGTCAATTGTGTTTTGGAAATGGTTATGATTATCACTTGAAAGCCAATATGACATGTTAATGATTTGAAGCATGAAATACTTGGTTTATATACATATGTACATGATCAAATGTGGTTTGAACTAAAGGTTTTGAAAAAGAGTTTATAGATGCATTATTGAGGTGTTTTTAATGAGCATTCCTCACTAAGCTATGTGCTTACGCTCTTTCTTTTCTTAAACCAATAATGCAGAGCATTGAAGTGCACAAAGGGCAGCAAGGAGGTCAAGAATCCAAGTGAAGAACTAAGCTCATGTATGGTGAATGTTTTCCTAACACTATTAGCTTTTGGGCATTTGGCAATGGGAACCTATGTTGTTGTTTTGGGAGATGTTTTGGATTCCCTAAGTTGGTTTTATGCTTTTGATGATGTTGGAACTTGTAAATGGCCTTATTGAGGTTGGTTTGGTGTTTTGGTGTTTGTATGGTTTTCAATATAGGATGCATGCCTATAGAATTGGGTTTTTCCTTAATTGATGTCATGTTTGAGAATGAATGATGCTAGTATGTTCCTTAAGCATATAATGACTTGCTGGTATGTTTTGGTTGCCTTTGGAATGTGTTTGATGGGTTGAATGTGTAATAAACCAGCAAAATTTCTGCAATCTGGGCAGCCTGTTTCGGAACAGGTGCTACCGTATCGGAACGGAGGGCCTGAAATGGCCTTGGCGTTCCGAAACGGGTGGAACCGTTCCGGAACAGTTTTTCCACTGCCAAGCCCTGTTCCAGAACTTGTTTCGGAACGGTCCTGCGTTTCGGAACGGATCATCCCCGTTTCGGAACACCCGACCGTTGGGCACTGAAATTGACGGTTATATGTTTTGAAATCTTTGCGTTTTGGTCCTGAACTTGGTTTATGCAATTGTATGAGTTTGAGATGTCCGTTTGAGTTGAATTTTGGCAGAGAAGCATTAAATATGACTAATTTCATAATGGTAACTCAAAAATTGGTTAAGTCCTTATAATTTTCAGAATTTGCTTTTTGGTCCCTAAATTCATAATTTGTGCAATCGAGTCCCTAAATGTTTTCTGATTGTGGTGATCTTTGAGTATGCTGATCTTATGAACATATCTAGGGTTAACATGCATTTAGACAAGTTTTAAACGAAAAAAAAGGGTCGTTAATCAAGGTTGACTTTCGGGTTGACTTTGGTTTTCCCCGTGTAAACTTCTTAATTCGGTTCAACCGTCTAGGCCGGGTTAAGGGGGTTACACATATTCTGCCATGTTATTGGTACAAAGAAATTCTAACTTGCTTGTGAATGGATAATGTACATTATTTGGAGAAATCATTACTGCTCTAATTCCACATCCAAGAGCAATAGCTGCTCCATCAAAATATAATTTCCAAGTTTCACCATCTGGGATTCCGGTTTTCATCGTGGAAACATTCATCACATCTTCATTTGGGAAATCAAAATTCAGGGGCTCATAATCTTCCGCTACACGACTAGCTAAGAAATCTGCTATGGCACTTCCTTTTATTTCCTTTTGGCTCACATACACAATATCGAACTCTGACAATAACATTTTCCAATGTGCCAACCTTTCAGTAACCGCTGGCACTTCCATCATAAATTTCAACGAATCTAGGTGAGAAATTAGCCATGTAGTGTGGTACAACATATATTGTTTGAGCTTACGGGTTACCCAGACCAAAGCACGACATAACTTTTGGATTGGCGGGTACCGTACTTCACATTCAGTAAACTTTTTGCTCAAGTAATATATGGATCTTTCCTTCTTTCCTGTGTCATATGTTTCCCCAGCACACATCCCATTGAATTATCATAGATCGTCATGTAGAGGATCAACGGTCTTCCAAGAGATGGCGCGACTAATACTGGAGCATTCGTCAAATATTTCTTGATTTTATCAAATGTTTCTTGGCATTCTTCATTCCACTCTTCGGGGTTATTCTTTTTTAGCAGCTTAAAGATTGGATGACATTTATCGGTCAATTGTGAAATGAATCGAGAAACGTAATTTAACTTGTCAAGGAATCCACGAACTTATTTCTATGAATTGGGTGGTGGCAAATTCTGAATAGCCTTCACCTTATCTAGATCTATCTCGATTCCTTTTCTACTTACCACGAACCCCAGGAGTTTTCCAAATTTTACTCCAAAAGTGCACTTATTGGGATTAAGTTTTAACTGGTACTTCCTCATTCTCAAGAACAATTTTCTCAAGTTTTGAATGTGCTCTTCCTCAGTATGGGGTTTAGCAATCATGTCATCCACATATACTTCAATTTCCTTGTGCATCTTGTCATAAAACAAGGTAACCATTGCCCATTGATATGTTGCCTCGGCATTCTTCAATCCGAAAGGCATCACTTTGTAACAATATGTGCCTCATAGAGATATGAGTGTTGTTTTGACCATATCCTCTGAATTTATCTTTATATGATTGTACCCCGAGAAACCATCCATGAAGGAAAACCACGAATGTCCCAACGTGTTGCCAACCAGAATATCTATATGTGGCAAGGGAAAATTGTCTTTCGGGCTGGCTTTATTCAGATCTCTATAGTCCACACACATTCGCACATTTCCATCATTCTTCGGCACAGGGGCTATATTGGCCACCCACTATGGATATTGTGAAACTGCGAGAACACCAACATCGATTTGCTTATGTACCTCTTCCTTTATTTTCAATACCATTTCTAGACTCAATCTTCTTAGCTTTTGTTGTACCGGTTTACATTCTGGCCTTATGGGTAATTTGTGTACCACTATGTTAGTATTTAATCCTAGCATGTCTTGATAAGACTAGGCGAAGACATCTTTGAATTCTCGTAGCAGATCTATCGGTTTCTGCTTCTCCTTCGATGGGAATGTTGTCCCTATTTTTACCTCTCTTCTGATTTCATCTGTCCCCAAGTTGAGAACTTCTAATTCTTCCTTATGAGGTAAAACCTGCTTTTCTTTTTTTCCACCAACCTTAGTAATTCTTCAGGGATTTCACATTATGTTTCATCCTCGAGTACTTCATTGACTTTCACCGAACACACTGGCGGTTCATAACCTATTCCAAGATAAGGTTTAGGATCATTCATGCAGTCGATAGTTGAAGACCTGCATAGGAAATAATAATATATTTTGAAAAGGATGCGAAAAATTTAAAAAAAAATGTTTGCCATTTGTGAATCAACATGGAAAGCATCTTTATTAAAATGGATGGGTATAAAGGCCCTTTGCAGACAATCCCTTATACTTGCAGGCAAAAGTATAAGGTGGTTCCTGGCATTTACTCTGTTTTATTCTTAGCTACAAGAAGGAAATCTTTGGCGGTCCAATTGTTCAGCACCTCGCCTGGGACACAGTGGCAGATATGTTCCAGAAATTCTCCATGTCGAACCCCCTCAAAAATTCTGCCAATGACGATTCCATCCAAGTTATTGTTGAAAATCTCTTCCTCGTGTTGCTTTGTTGTCTCTTGATTAACCTTTTCCAATTGTTTCTCAACATTTTCAAATCTCCGGGACATAAAAATCTTCGACATGTCAAAGGAAGTTACCAGTATAGAAGAAGTTTCAGTCCCCTTTAAACGAGCTTTCCTTTGTTCTTTTCTCTTCTTCAGTTCCCTCAGCCAGTGTTGCATGTTTGGACTGAACCCTAGCCCAAAATGGTTCTTCTTTATAATAACGGGCCTCGGACGTAGGTGTCCTTGAAGTGTTTCCCAAGTCCTTTTCTCGTCTTCGTGTCCCTTCCTAGTGTTTCCCGCACTGTCATTTTCGTGCAATTTGATAACCTTGGTCGCGGGAAGGGCTTGCCCTCAGCAACAAAGGTAGCATTTACAAACTCCAAAACCCAAAAAGAACACTCAAGGGCATTTTCATCTGCCTGGATGTACGGGACGTTAGTGGTTATCGAGGCAATGATGTCTTCCTCTGCACTGACGCTAACCAGCTTCCCTTCTATAACAAATTTGAGCTTCTGGTGTAAGGACGGTGGGACTGCTCCAGCTGAGTGAATCCAGGGTCTTCCTAACAAACAGTTGTATGTAGGCTTAATGTCCATTACGAAAAAATCTATGTTATAAACTGTCGACCTGATCAACAGGGGTACTTCAATCCTCTCTAACACATCTCGTGTTATTCCATCAAAGGCCCTTACAGTGTTCTGGTATGTCTTCATGTGAGAATCATCAATGGGCAACCTTTGTAGAGTTGCCATTGGCATAACATTTAGCGTTGATCCATTATCAATTAAGACTCCAAGTAGCACATACCTTTTGCAATGTGTGGTAATGTTCAAAGCCTTCACCGACCCTATCCCACCTTTAGGAATTTCATCATCAATGAATGTAATGTAGCTATCAGTAGTAATATGATTCATGATTCTATCTAACTTGTCCATGGATATGTCATTTGGTACAAATGTTTGATTAAGCACCCTCGTCAAAGCGTTATGGTGCCCTTCAAAGCTCAACAGTAACTCCAAGACAAAAATCCTCGCTTGTTGCCTTTTCAACTGCTCAACTATATTGTATTCACTATGTTTCAAAAACCTCAAATATTCTTGTGCTTTTTCTTCTGTTACTGGCTCATTTATCTTTGGATCAGGATCTTCTCCAAAAATCTTCTCTGGTGTCACTACAGCTAAGGGAGTTCAAAAATACCCAGCCTGAACTACCCGACCCGCCGACCCGTCTACCCGATTAAAATTTATCGGGTATTTATATTAAAGTACCCGAATTTTTCGGGCCGGGTACCCGACCCTCAATTTTTTCCGGGTAAATGGGTCGGGTCATGGCCGAATTTTTTTTATAACCGGGTACCCGACCCGACCCACTAATTTTAATGTTTATTTATTTTATATTTTAAATTCTATTTTCATTTTATGTTTCTTATTATTTTTCTTTAAAATTAATTTTAAATCCCTTACTTCTTCTCATACTTGTATTATATACTTTTAAGTTCACAATTTTTCAAAAATATTTATATTAATTTGTCAATATGAGAGTCGAAAGAAAAATTAAGATCGAGATTAATATTTTTAATACCTTCTTTTGTCGATAAATTTTAATAAATATATACATATGTATATATATCCAAATATTTCTCTCTTAAAACTAACTTCAAATCAATAATTTTTATGTTTGAAATATATATCATGAAATTTTATGTGTTTCTTATGTATTTTTTTAAAGAAATAGATTTAAAAAAAAAAAGTAAATCGGGTACCCGA
Organism: Hibiscus tridactylites; assembly: GCA_958450335.1. Taxonomy (NCBI): domain Eukaryota; kingdom Viridiplantae; phylum Streptophyta; class Magnoliopsida; order Malvales; family Malvaceae; genus Hibiscus; species Hibiscus tridactylites. Next base: position 53,102,890 of record OY288279.1, on the reverse strand, counting down.
ATTTTGCGGGTACCCAATTTGCAGGTACCCGGTTCTTATGGGCCGGGTCACGGGCCGACTTTTAGGTACCCGAAAATCCGGGTACCCGGATTTGAACACCCATAACTACAGCCTTCCCTTTAATCTTCTCCGCTTCTTTAAGTACTTCTGGAGAAGAATAACATCTACCACTTCGGGTAAAGTGTCCTACATCATTTACTACTCTTGTATCAGGCTACTTGTCCTTCTTTCCCTTTAACTCATCCTCATTCTCAACTTTTGGCTTTGTTTCTTCTTGTGACTTTTCTTTTTCTGGTACAGTCACATTAGTTGTATAATTCCAGGGAACTGCATTGGTGCTTTTGAAAGAAAATGGTGCAGGAGTCGAGATCACAACCTCCAGGGTTACTACCGGTATTGCGCTTGCAACCTTTGGTTTAACAGAGAGAATCAAGGGCTTATTGACCCCGTATTTAACTCTGGAACACTCAGAAGTGCACACCTCAACTTTTTTTCTCATTCTTGCTTTCTCAAAGAATTCAATCTCTTTGTTATCCATCATTTTCTTAATCAAGTCCCTGAATTCTAGACAGTACTGAATCTCATGACCACATTCTTGATGATACTCACAATACACCTCAGGTTGTTTCTCCATTTCCACTTTCATGCCCATTTCAATTATCTTGGCATTGTACAACTGTTCAAACACCCATTTCAGTGGAGATCTTATTTTCGACACATCAATCTTCAATCATCTTGTTTCATCATCTTCTTCAATAGCATTCGCCCCTCGTCCACCATGACTTGGCAAAGGGTTTGCAGCAATGCTTGGCTCGTCAAACTTTAAGATCCTAGTGTTGATCAAATTCTGCACCACCTTCTTAAATTGCGTGCATGTCTCAATCGAATGCCCCGATATCCCGGCATAAAATTCACAATGGGCATCATATTTGTACCATGAAGGGTAAGGAAGTTGTAAGGGTGTCAAATGATATGGCCTTACCAAATATGCTTCATGCAACTGAGGATACAATTCACCATATGTCACCGGAATGGGTGTGAAATTCATCTTGTCATTTCTCGGCCCATGGGAGTCCTTCTTGTTTGAATTTTGTGGGTTTCCCGCTGCAGTTCCAGGTAAGGTAATGGTCACATTCTTCGGAGCCTCATACGTACTCGTATTATTCACTTCACTATCCTTCCTTTTATAATTCCTTCGAGAGCTCTCTCCATTCTTGATCACAGCCTCTATCAATTCCCCAGTCATCACAATATCAGTAAAATTCTGAGTAGCATTATTGATCAGCCTCTTAAAAAGTGGCCCTCTTAGAGTTTGAACAAACATGTGGGCAACCTCATTTTCCATCAGTGGAGGTTGTACTTGTGCTGCAACATCTCTCTATATTTGTGCATATTGTCGGAGCGTTTCATCATTTTTCTGCTCCATTCCTTGTAGCATAACCCGGCTAGAGACCATTTTTGTCACATGTTTCTAGTGCTCTACAAAGGCTCCTGAAAGATCCTTCCATGACCGTATGTTCACACGGCTCAGTTGCGTGTACCATCGGGCCGCTGAACCAGTTAGGCTATCCTGGAAGCAGTGTATCAGCAATTTCTCATCCTTCAAATGGGAAACCATTTTCTGGCAGTACATCGTGAGGTGGACTTTTGGACAGGTAGTCCCATCATATTTTACAAAGTTCGGGGCCTTAAATTTCGGAGGCAGTATCAAATCAGTCACTAAACTCATTTCAGCAGCGCCTGAGCCCAACTCATTTGCTTTCTGTAACTCCAGCAAGCGATATTCTAAGGTTTTACAACGCTCTTCATACTTCCTCTCAATTTCTACACGAATCTTTTCGATCTCAATCAAAGTATTTAGATCTGGGATCTCCTCACCACTCTCGAAGTTTGCCCCAACATGCACTGGGTGACTGGGTGTCGCCCCTACCAAGTTGATGTGAACCTTTTTATAAGGTGGAGGTTTTTCAGGCTGCATTTTGATCTGAGACGTAGTTTTAGCTTGAGCATTCATGTCATTTGAAGCACCTTCAGGAGCTTTAGCTTTTTCCAGACTCCTTCGGTCCTAATAGGGCAGTCAGCTGACCGATAATCTCTGCTTGTGTCTGGGCGAAGTGATCTTTGATAGATTGTTCCATTCTATCAAATCAAATATGTGTCTCCACCAGGTCATTCTCCGGGCTAGCAATTCTATCTTTAATAGCCATGGCTTAAGAGCGCAGGCAAGTTCCGTATGAATGCGGTATGATTGCGGTTTAAAGCAAACTGTCATTAAACTTTCCCTTTATTAGATTTCTTAATTTTGTGATATAATATGAAGTTTTAAATGCATGAATGTATGCACGAATGCGTGAATGCAGAAAGAAGGCATTGAATTCAGGAACTAGTCTTTAAGAAACATCCATTTGTCTGAAAATTCGAATACAAAGAAAAGACAAATTTCCTACAAGAAACTACTAGCCCAAATTCCTAAGTTGACCAGCTCGTGCAGCAAGCGTGTGATAGCTTCTCCATGCTCTTGCTCGATGTCAGGTTGTTCTAACAGACTTGTAGCTTGCTTTGAAAATATTTGGACGTACGAGGCAACACTATTGGCCTGTTTCTTGAAACTCACCAATTCATCATTCTGGCACTGGACTGTACGCTATGTTGCTTCATATTTGTCCTTCCACGCTCCACTTTCCACCATCAACGCTCCTTCGTAACTAGCAAGCTTTTCTTTCAAATCATGGAAAGCATTCTCTAATTCCATCACCTTTTTCTTTAACCCTTCCTTCTCTATTTATGCCTGAACTTTGTCTTCATTGTGATACTTTGTAATTAGCTCCTCTAGATGTGTTACTTGGCTTGTCAAATAAAAATTCCTAGCTTGCTCCTCTTCCAGCTTCTTTTTCGCTTTACTGCTCGATTCTTTGCTTGCTCGTGATTTCTTCTCATACATTTTCTTATAATCGTCTATGTCCTTGGTCATTGCGTCCAGTTTCTTAGTTAGACTCTTCACTACTTTTCCCGCTCCTTCCTTTTGCTTTGCCTTATAATCATTGCGTAATTCTTACAACTCTTTCAGATCACTACTAATCATCTTATTTTGTTCCATCAGCTCTTTTTCCTTTCCCTCATGCATGCTTACTTGTAGCTTTGTCATAGTCAATTCTTCAGTGAGATCATTAATCCCATTTTCATACTTCTTCAAATCCAACTCGCGATCATGCTTGAGCTTCTTTAAAGCCGAGGGTGTTTCCTCAGCAGTCTGAGTAGAGGAACCATCATTAACTGCCATTTCTTGAAATGTGTTGTCATTGACCCTTTGCATTTTCCATTCATCTTATCTGGCCATCACTCCTGAGTCTTGGTATGGTTGGACCCTTCTCGGTTTTTCCCATGCTCTTGCAGTCTGAACTACTATCCCCTTGTAGTCATTCGTCTTGTGTGCACATTCAAACTTTGTTATCCCTGCAGTGGCCGATATAAATTGTCTTGAACTAAATTGTCTATTTACTAGCAAAGGACAATAGGTCGTTCCTCCCTAAATTTCTAGTAGTGGAACCCAGTCCCTATCTCCACACCGATATAAGAAAGTTTTTCCTCTATTCAACCATGGAGCCTTCCATACCATATTAGTATTCTTCAAGTCCTTGAAGTATTCTTCCTAGTTTTTTCACTCTTTTCCTCTAAAAGACAGCTAGCTATGTGTTCATCAATTGGTGAGTATGTGTCAAGATACCTGATTCCTCTGTAAGATGTGTTCCACTTATGACCTCTGAACCAGATTTCAAGCAGTTGTATACATTCCCAAAACCTTCCTTCTCCTGATTTCTTGCAAGCAGTTAGTGATCTGTAAGTTTCTATCAGGATAGCAGGCACTAGGTTGACTCATTTATCTAGCTGCTTAAATAGCCCCACATTTGATGGATCAATATTCCCTAGATTCCTTGGAAATAGAACCAAATTGTAGATACACAAGGTGAATAAGCTTCTCATCCTTACTGGCTCATCATTACTTGTCAATATCAGCTCTTTAAGGCTCCTCCAATTGATTCGCTGTCTATCTTTATTTTGGTCTGTGCTATCATTACTTGTCATTTTTCTGTCCAACCACTCTTTTGTCTTTCAAGTTAATGATACTAGCTTCTTGACGAAACTTGGATTATTGGCGGGTCTAGTATAGATCTTGTCACTTTTAATTCTTGGACAATTGATCAGTATCTCATATTCATCCAATGTTGGTGTCATATAGGGATGGCAATTTGATCCGAATCCGATTCGATCCGAAGGAATTTATCCGATCCATATTCGATTAAAAAAATCCGGATCCGAGTAAAATGTCCGAGTCCTAATAGGAGATGGGTTGGATATGGATCATGCCAAGATCTGATCCGAATTCGAATCCGATCCATATCCGAGTCCGAATCAAAATATTTAGGACTTTTAACTCCTTAAAACAAAATATCATGTATAATATTTACATTAAAACAAGAAGACAACATAAATAAAGTAAAAAGTTAAACTAAATACATTAAAAGAAACATAACTACATATATTTTTTAAACGAGAACATAAATGTATATATTAGGTAATTTGAAATAATAGTAAAAATAAAATTAACTTTATATATATATATATATATATATATATATATATATATATTAAAAGTGATTATAAAAATATAAATGTCTTAAGAATGTAAGTTAAATAATAATAATAATTATTATGATTTATATATATTAATTAACCTTAATATAGTGTAATATATATATTTATACCAAATGCATGTATAAATAAATATGAAAAAAAAACAAATGCAAGATCAAGTCATAGATAAACAAACAATAAAATAAATAAAATGGAGAAACAAATAAATGTAAATATCAATGAATTACTAAAAATTAAGAAAGTTAGTGAATGAAATAATAATTAATGTGCAATCGATAGATAAAGTTATGATATATTATGCTAAAATTATGAATTAAAATAGAAAGTAAATTAAAAGCATAAACAATAAACACAAAAAATTAAATGTAGTGAACAAATAAGAGATAAAAATGAACAAGTGTAGAATTAAATAGCATAAATTAAATGCGTAAGAAATTAAATATATAAAATTATGGACTAATTTGCACTAAAATAAAATTATTAGAGGGTCAAAACACAATATAGCCTAAAGACGCTAAAATTCGTGAATCTACCCCTCAAACTTGGGTCAAGACTAGGGATGACAATTTAATCCGAATCCAAAAAACCTGATCTAAATGCGGTTGAAACAAATCCGAATCTGATCCAAAAAAATCTGATCCAAAAACAATATGATCCAAATCTGTTTGAAAAAAATCTGAATCCAAATCTGAAAAAAAATATCTTAGTCCGATTGTAACGGATTCAAACTTGGATTTTATACAATCCGATCCAAATCCAATCCATTGCCATCCCTAGTGTCATGTCTACTTGTCCGAAGGTGAAACAACTGTATGCTGGATTCCAAAAGTGTGCCTTGGATCTAAGCAACTCTTGATCAATCTTTATATTTAACAGTAGGGCTATGTCTCCAAATTCTTTCCTGAATTGCTCCTTCATTTCACTATCCCATTGATCCCATATTTCTTTTAATTTGGGCAAACATGTATTCTGATTATTGCTTATCTTCACATAACTCTTCATCTTGGACACTTCGCCTTTACCAAGATTGTCCCTTTTCTCGTGTTGAGTTTGCTCGGACCAAGTCCACACTGCAGTATTATCTTCTCCAATCTTAAACTCTCGAGACATATTGGACACTTCTAGAGTGACTAACTCCCAATTCAATGCCAAAACAAATGCAATTTATGACAAAATAAAAAAATAAAACAAACAAAATAAAAACTTGTGTTAGTACCGTGAAGTAATATGAAAAGCAAGTAGACAAATTAATAATTCAAATAAGCACAATATTTATAGCAGTGAAATAACCAGAGAAATGTATTTCAACCGGCAGTACCTGTCCTAGGTCCCTGTCTGGCTCTAGTGGGGTGGGCTTCTAAAACAGAATGTGGGCTTTGTTCTAGACTCTTGGTTCCCGAACTGTCGTTACCGTCTACTACGACAGTAAGACATCGATTCAGTAGTATAGGTCCCTTATAACGGAGGAAGACAAAAATCCGAACTTAGAGCTGGAGAGCATCACGTCAGATATTGTCTCTCTGCCACTTAAGGGTGAAATACTCAGTTCTTTACTGAAATTCCCAAGTTGTCAATCCTTTGTTAAAGTTTTATGAATGGTTTTAGTGTTGGAAACAAGATTTTGGCTTAAAACTCAAGATTTTGGAAGAGATCTTGGAGATTTTCGTGGATCTTGGTTAGGCTATGTTTTGAGGTTGTTCTCTAATGTATTTTGGATGTTAATTGATGTTACAAATGAGGTTTTATCAATCAAATCTCGAATAGGTTTGTTTTCCTAAGTTTTGCTTGCTAAAATGGTGGTTTTTGGGGTGGTTTTGGTGATCTGTTGTTGCTGGAGGTATAAGGTCATGTTTATGTTGCTTTTTGATGTTAATTGATGTTTATAAAAGGTTAGAATTGATAGATCTTGGCTGGGTTTTGTTTTGGGAGAGTTTGGAGGTGATTTCGGTTGTTTTTTGTAGCCGAAATGAGGTTTTTGGGTAGAGCAGCGAGTTGGGTTGTGTTGCTGGTGATTTTAATGCATGTTGATGCATTAATCCTCTGTTTTTATGTGTTTAAAACAGGGGAGAATGATCCGGAAGAATTAGAGGTGGCGTTGGAAGTTTCGGATGCTTGGAAGGCTTGTCGGCTAGCATAGTTTTGTGTATCGATGAGTGAGATCATGTTTTCCAGATTTGGAATGGTTTTGCAAAGAGGTTTGGGAACTTAAATTTAGGCTTGAAATGCCGATTCAAGTTCGGAAGTAAGTAAAGTGGAATTCTCTATCAATTGTGCTATTATTGTTTGAAAACTATCAAAATGGGTTTTTATGTGTTTGATTTGACAATATGGTTTAATTTGTTGTTTGAGCATGGTTTTAAAGCATGTTTTAGCATGATTAATGTTGGTTTTGAAAGCCATGTATTGAAGGATGCTCAAGGTAAGAGATCCTTGGTTTGACATGTTATTAATTTGGTTATGATGCATAGAGATGCATGATGATAAGTGGCTTTGATTAATGCTTAAAACAGTGAATTGATGATGATATTTGATGTATATTGGAAAGTGATGAAATGGTGTTAAAGTACTTGAATCGGATATAGTTAGCCGGCTATAGGATTGGGTACACCGTAAGTAAAGTTGCCTTGGATGTTGAGGGGTTGTGATTGTACCGTAAACTCCATCCAAGTACCCTAGCAGTTGAGGAAAATTGGTGTCACCACGATGGAGGATAGCTCTCGTGGGTGGACTTGGTTAAGCGTCCCAACGGTAAAGGATTGCTCCCGTGTGTGAGCTTGGTTAAGGTGATTACAATGGTTGAGGTTGCTCCCATGTGTAAGCCTTGTGGTGTGTCCCGGCTCTCGCTAGTTAGTTATGCAACTACCGATGAGTGATGTTGAGGGGTTGTGATTGTACCGTTAAACTCCATCACGGGTGTTGAGGGGTTGTGATTGTATCGATAAACTCCACCTTGTTAAGCCGGTAGGGTGTATGAAGCGTGTGGGACAACGCTTGTAATCCGTGTATCCGATTGCGTCTTGTGTTGAGATGGTTTGTGAACTATCACTTGAATGTCTATATAATGTATTTGATTGTAATGAAGCGAGAGATGCTTAAAAATGATGCAAGGTTGCATGGGAAATATGTAAATGATACAAGAATGCATGTGATACTTGTTAAGCATGAGCAAAAGTATATCTTCTATTGTGAATGGTGCATATGTGCATAGAATCTCATAAGTGCATTGAAGTCTTGTGAAGGCTTGTTTTAAAAAGGCACATAATGCAAATGTTGCTTTTGTAGTTCATGTGTTTTGCACTTGTTGATTGCATGAGATAGATAGAAGGAACATTTGGTTTTTAAAAGGCATTTTTCTTGGAAATGATCATTAAGCATGAGAAAAGTATGGTGTGAAGTGGAAGTGATTTCCTAGGAATTTGAGTTAAACTTTGCAAGAAGTGTTCATGCATGGAAAGGTTTAAATGATAGTATTTGCAAGGATGTGGTTTGGGGTGAGTTGTTTAGCATTTCAAAGTTAAAGGTTGGTTTTCATGTTGAGCAATGCATGATTTAAAGCAATGTTCTTTCAAAGGAGGTTTTCAAACAATACCTTGATTTATTGAATCGTATTTACATTTAAATAAGGTTTTATGATTCGCTGCATTGATGGTGTTTTGGTTTTGAGCATTCCTCACTAAGCATTATATGTTTACGCTCCTTTTTGTCCATCAATGCAGATATTTGAAGTTGGGACAGCAAGAAGCAAGGGATTCAAGAAGAGCTCCACTTGAGAAGTATGTCTTGGTTTATAGCTATAGATAATAAAGGCAATGGGGGGAGAGTCTTTTATGTTGTTGTGTAATGAGATTGTGTATGTTGACCATGTTCGGTTTATGGTTTGAACCTTGTTGTTGATCGCTTTGCCATATTTGAATCTTCTTCTTCATAAGTTGATATGCTATGCTCTTTGATTAAAAGAAAGATCATGTGTTGGATGTGATGAATGAGTAGGTGTGCTTAATGTTTGTAATGTATCTAGTCTTTGATGTAATTTGATAGTTATAATGCTTATCATGTTGATGATATGTTATGGAATGGCTTCAATTATGTTTGATGGTGTTTTGAAGTGAAAAACCAGAATTTTTTGCTGTTTCTGGGTAGGGTGTATCGAAACACCCTTGGTTGTTTCGAAACGGGTGCTTGAAATGGCTTGGGCGTTTCGGAACGACTAGAGGTGTTTCAAAACACTTTGACTACTGGAAGTGCCTGTTTCGGAACTGGTTTCGGAACATACCCGCGTATCGAAACGGTCAACACTGTTTCGATACGGGCATACGACACGGGTGTTTCTATACGGGTGTCAGTGTTTCAAAACGGGTGACCGTTGGACACAGATTCTGCATGCTTTACATTTTCGTCCTAAAGTTGTAATTGCAATTGCTTGAGCTTGAGATGTCTTTTTAAGCTGAAATTTGGTAGAGAGGCTTGTAATATGTTTAATTGAGGTTTGGTAAAACTAAAATCTTGAAAGTCCTTTTATTTTCCAAAATTTACATTTTTGTCCCTAAAAGTGTATTTCTTGCAATTGGGTCTTTAAATGTTTTATGATCGATGTGCTTTTCTCTCCCAAGGTTCTTGGGTTTTCACATAGGTTTAATGCGCATCTAGAGATGTTTTAAAAGAAAAAAAGGGTCGTTAATCAAGGTTGACTTTCGGGTTGACTTTGGTTTTCCCCGTGTGATCTTCGTAGTTCGGGTCTAGCGTCTAGGCCGGGCTAAGGGGGTTACATTTGTTGGTATCAGAGCTAAGTTGCGAATATTTTGGGCGATGGTAAGTTTGTGGTAAGTTTTTATAGTAAGTGTTGGATGTTTATTCTGATGTGTGGTTGAAAGTTTGTTGAAAAGTACGTTTCTGAGTGAATTGTTGATGTTTTTATCATGCTTTTTGGTTATGAATCTTCTGTAAGCTATTGTGAACATGTATTGTGATATGCTGGTGTTGTGAGTTGATTTTCTGAATAATGAAAATGTGATAGGTATGATAAGTTGATATTATGCTGTTGAGGATGAATGTTGTTTGATGAGAGCATGATTGAAGTTTGCTGATTGATATGCTCGATGTTGTGATATCCATGTTTTTATTGATTGTTATGTCATATAAAAGGGGAGAATTCGGGATACTCATTGCCTTATTATTATAGCTATTGTGTTATGTTGAAGTTGGAGTCTTGAATCCTTGCTTGAAGCTGGCCTAATCGTTTTTTTTTTTGTTTATTATCATTACTTTGTTAATAATAGCACAATGGGATCGATGAGAGAATGGCAGTTGGGTACGATGGTTGCTGCCTTAGAGCAGGTTGTTAAGGGGTGGAATTCACTTTTTGGTGGGAGTGTACCACTTCGGTCGACAATGCCTAGAGTTGAGGTAGTAGGACAGGAGGAGAAAGCTGGTTCTGTGATGAAGGATTTGTCACTTGTGGTTCAAGAGGTGTCGGGAACATCTCAGGCCGTGGTGAAAGTGAGGCCTGTAGACGTACCGACTGTGGAACATGTGAGTTTGTCAAAACAACGTTTATATGTTTTGGGAGCTGTGGAGTATCATGGTTCGACACTTGAGGCGTTCGAGGCTTGGTTGGCCAGTATAATTCCGATTTTGGATTAGGAAGTGTGTGACAACGCCTGTAAGCTGGGAAGTGGTGTCTTGTTAATGTTGGAAGATGCTTGTGCTTGGTGGACATCTGTGGCGGTGGCGACGAATATCCATGATATAGATTGGGAGTTCTTTGTGTCTGCCTTTAATGGAAGATACCTTGGGGAGAAGTTCTCAGGAGTTAAGCAACATGGGGGTGTGGCTTCAGATTATGATGGTGGGAAAAGTTTAAGCAAAAAAGCTGTGAGTACTGACCTCGAGAGTGGTCAGCGTAAGAGGTTGTGTGACAGAAGGGTTTGCTTGAATCGAAGTTTAGGTGGTAGTGCTGGTGTGGGTCAAGTGCTACATGACCAAGGAGTGGTGGTTCGGTTGCCGATGTGTAACCGTTGTACAAGGCGTCATGTTGGAGTTTGTTGGAACTGTGGTTCTGTGGAGCATGTGAAGCGGAATTGTCCTCAAGTGGTGGTGTCAGCTTTAGTGGGTGCAAAAGGGTCTCATAAAGGTCGTGAGCACGGCCGAGATAGAGTTCGGAGGTGGCAAGAAAGGCAGAAAGGTGTGAGGTGTTTGGAGGATGGGTCTTGTTGGAATTGTGGGCCTGTTGGGCATTTGATACGAAATTGTTTGGAGTTAGCTCCGGGTAGTCAGGGTTCTTTTCAGCAGGGAGACGGTGATGGCTTTAAAGTGTTGGTTGATGTTGCGGCGGTGCGGCCAGAGAATAATGGTTCTGCGAGGAAGAGAGTTTGTCTGTTGGAGCTCCGGGACAATGAGCTGATTACATGTAATTTTGTTAAGTAATATTTGCCCTAGTTATCTTTGTTTGGTTTCGGTTTGGATTCCCTTGTGTAGTGGGTAAGGTCTTATAGCTAGCAAGTTGGGGTAGTAGCTGGTGTTGTTTTGAAAACAATTTTAGTGTGGAGAGTGCAATAAGGGAGTAATGTGTGGTTAGCGGATTGTTAGAATGGTAGAGCTGGACAAGTTAGAAGTGAGGTAAGAGGTTGTTCTTAGGTGGATTCTGAGGATGTTGTTGGTAAGTGTGAACCGACATACATGCACAGTTAAAACCATTTGTTATATATTATTTATATATATGTTGGTACATGCATACATGCGACATGACATTAGAGGTTTTGCATACATGTACACAGGCATTGATAGGGCATATTGGTGACCATGCATACGAACGTTCACACTTGCTAATAGCTAGTTGGGTCCGTTAGTGTTGTGGTAGGGTTAGGTTGGATGGTGGGTTTTAAGTGTTGTTTTGGTGCTAGGTGAATGCTAGAAGTAGTGGGAGGTAGTAAGCGAGTTGTCAGTATTAGTGAGTGTGATCTAGCATGTTGGCAGAAGGAAAGTGTCTTGGTGCTTAAAGAGTTTAGCGGTGTGGTGGTGAGGAGATTACCGGTTGAAGTTAGAATCGGTTGAGGTGGTTGTGAATAGCTAATAGGTGTGGTAGTTTCTTTGTGTTAAATGATGTTGTAGGCTAGTGGATGTGTTTCCGGAATGTTGAGTCGTCTTGGCGTTGATGTTTGCAATAGGAGGGTCGTTTATGTAGGTGATGGTTCGTAGCAACCTTAGAGGAGTTGGGAGGAGGTTGTGTTGAGAGCTGTAGATAAGGTTTGGCTTGGAATGAGTAGAGGTTTCATAATCTTAGTATGTTTGTATGGAGTGGGTGGTATCCAGGTAAGGTTGGTGTTATGGTCAAGCCTGAAGTGGAAAGGCAATGTAAGCTCAAGGGTCATTGTTGGATTGGTCGGGTTCTTGTGAGAAGTGGCTTGTTAGTTGAGTATAAGTAAATCTTTCTTAAGTCTGCTAGGGGTAAGTGGGACAACTGGTGGAGTTAACGTTTGAGTCTTGTGGCATGGGTTTCGGATGTTGTGTGAGTAGTTTTGGTGAGTTGTTATGGTGGTGATAATGGTGGATGTGAGGGAATGTTATCAATACATTGAGAAGTTTGACTAAGCAGTTGATGCTTAAGAAATTTTTGCTTGTTGTGGTAATCTTTGAAAGGAGTGGAGTGGTTTTGCAAGGGGGTTTTGGAAGCAGTGAGGGTTTTGGGTCACATGGTGGTTGAAACTGTATGGGTTGGTGTCACCGTGTGTGCGAGTTTTGTTGAGGGAGTTATGAGATAAGGTGGAGTATGTTGTAAAGATTTGAAGGTTCTTCGGGTTGTTGAGACTTTGTACAGTTCGAAAGTGTGAAAGGTTAAGCTGAGGTTAACATCTAAGTGTTCTGGAAGTCTTGAACCGTAAGTAGTGGTGTTGGGTTTGGGTATAGTGTGAGTTTGATTTGTGGAGGAGTTGATTTTTGTGGTGTTTTGGGTGGAGGATGTCCAGTGGTGGTTAAGTCTCATGTGTTACATTGTGTGTTGCTTTGGGAAGTTTGGTATCGTGCTCTTTTCGCAGGTTGAAATTTCGAGGACGAAATTTTCTAAGAGGGGGAGAGTTGTAACACCCCAAATTTGGGCTTAGAAGTTTAGAGTCTGAACCGGACCGGTCTGAGAAACGGTTCGAATATAAAAGGAGGTTTTAGGGAACACCTAGTTCGGGATGCTTTAAAAATATAGAAAAATATCTAAAAATCCTCATTTAATATATAAAAGAGAATGGTGAAATCAATTTTACAAAATGAAGTTTGGAAATATTACATTTCGGTGTAGTGACCAAATCGCAGTTTTTGCAAAAGCGAAATAGTGATTGTTTTGTAAAGGATTGAAACTTTGAATCTTTAAGGAGCTAATTTACCCAAAATGTTTTTCTCCATATTTTTCCTTAATTCGGGTAATTTTATTAATGTTTTAATTAAAGGAAATGAGGTTTAATTAAGTGAGAAACTAACTTTGACTATTCATAACTACTTTTCACAAATTTTCCCTCTCTTCATTTTCTCTACATTCCTTTCAACCAAAAAACATTTTCTCCAGCAAATTTACTTTGATTTTACACTTCATTTGATGAGATTTCAATTCCTCTTTGATTCTTAATCAATCCCTCATCAAATCCACTTGATTTCTACATTGAATTTTCATAGAAACTTGCCAAAATCAAGGAGAAATCATCATTTAGAGGTAAGCTTGTTCTTCTCCTCTAAATACTCAGTTCTTTACTGAAGTTCTCAAGTTTTCAATCCTTTATTAAAGTTTTATGAATGGTTTTAGTTTTGGAAACAAGATTTTGGCTTAAAACTCAAGATTTTGGAAGATATCTTGGAGATTTTCGTGGATCTTGTTAGGATCTTTTTTGAGGTTGTTTTCTAATGTATTTTGGACGTTAATTGATGTTACAAATGAGGTTTTATCAATCAAATCCCGAATAGGTTTGTTTTCTTAAGTTTTGCTTGCTAGAATGGTGGTTTTTGGGGTGGTTTTGGTGATCTACTGTTGCTGGAGGTATAAAGTCATGTTTATGTTGCTTTTTGATGTTAATTGATGTTTATAAAAGGTTAAATATGATAGATCTAGGTTGGGCTTTGTTTTGGGAGAGTTTGGAGGTGATTTCGGTTGTTTTTGGTAGCAGAAATGAGGTTTTTGGGTAGAGCAGCGAGTTGGGTTGTGTTGCTGGTGATTTTAATGCATGGTGATGCATTAATCCTCTGTTGCTATGTGTTTAAAACAGGGGAGAATGATCCGGAAGCATTAGAGGTGGCGTTGGAAGTTTCGGATGCTTGGAAGGCTTGTCGGCTAGCATAGTTTTGTGTATCGGTGAGTGAGATCATGTTTTCCATCTTTGGAATGGTTTTGAAAAGAGGTTTGGGAACTTAAATTTAGGCTTGAAACGCCGGTTTAAGTTCGGAAGTAAGTGAAGTGGAATTCTCTCTCAATTGTGCTATTATTGTTTGAAAACTATCAAAATGGGTTTTGATGTGTTTGATTTGACAATGTGGTTTAATTTGTTGTTTGAGCATGATTTTAAAGCATGTTTTAGCATGATTAATGTTGGTTTTGAAAGTCATGTAATGAAGGATGCTCAAGGTAAGAGATCCTTGGTTTGATATGTTATTAATTTTGTTATGATGCATGGAGATGCATGATGATAAGTGGCTTTCATTAATGCTTAAAACACTGAATTGATGATGATATTTGATGTACACTGGCAAGTGATGAAATGGTTTTAAAGTACTTGAATCGGATATAGTTAGCCGGCTATAGGATTGGGTACACCGTAAGTAAAGTTGCCTTGGATGTTGAGGGGTTGCGATTGTAACGTAAACTCCATCCAAGTACCCTAGCGATTGAAGAAAATTGGTGTCACCACGATGGAGGATAGCTCTCGTGGGTGGACTTGGTTAAGCGTCCCAACGGTAGAGGATTGCTCCCGTGTGTGAGCTTGGTTAAGGTGATTACAAAGGTTGAGATAGCTCCCATGTGTAAGCTTTGTGGTGTGTCCCGGCTATCGCTAGTGGGTTATACAACTACCGATGAGTGATGTTGAGGGGTTGTGATTGTACCGTTAAACTCCATCACGGGTGTTGATGGGTTGTGATTGTACCGATAAACTCCACCTTGTTAAGCCGGTAGTGTGTATGAAGCGTGTGGGACAACGCTTGTAATCCGCGTATCCGATTGTGTCTTGTGTTGAGATGGTTTGTGAACTATCACTTGAATGCCTATATAATGTATTTGAATGTAATGAAGCGAGAGATGCTTGAAAATGATGCAAGGTTGCATGGGAAATATCTAAATGATACAAGAATGCATGTGATACTTGTTAAGCATGAGCAAAAGTATATCTTCTATTGTGAATGGTGCATATGTGCATAGAATCTCATAAGTGCATTGAAGTCTTGTGAAGGCTTGTTTTAAAAAAGGCACGTAATGCAAATGTTGCTTTTGTAGTTCATGTGTTTTGCACTTGTTGATTGCATGAGATAGATAGAAGGAACATTTGATTTTTAAAAGGCATTTTGCTTTGAAATGATCATTAAGAATGAGAAAAGTATGGTGTGAAGTGGAAGTGATTTCCAAGGAAATTGAGTTAAACTTTGCAAGAAGTGTTCATGCATGGAAAGGTTTAAATGGTAGTATTTGCAAGGATGTGGTTTGGGGTGAGTTGTTTAGCATTTCAAAGTTAAAGGTTGGTTTTCATGTTGAGCAATGCATGATTTAAAGCAATGTTCTTTCAAAGGAGGTTTTCAAACAATACCTTGATTTATTGAATCGTATTTACATTTAAATAAGGTTTTATGATTCGCTGCATTGATGGTGTTTTGGTTTTGAGCTTTCCTCACTAAGCATTATATGTTTACGCTCCTTTTTGTCCATCAATGTAGATATTTGAAGTTGAGACAGCAAGAAGCAAGGGATTCAAGAAGAGCTCCACTTGAGAAGTATGTCTTGGTTTATAGCTATAGATAATAAAGGCAATGGGGGGAGTCTTTTATGTTGTTGTTTAATGAGATTGTGTATGTTGACCATGTTCGGTTTATGGTTTGAACCTTGTTGTTGATCGCTTTGCCATATTTGAATCTTCTTCTTCATAAGTTGATAAGCTATGCTCTTTGATTAAAAGCAAGATCATGTGTTGGATGTGATGAATGAGTAGGTGTGCTTAATGTTTGTAATGTATCTAGTCTTTGATGTAATTTGATAGTTATAATGCTTATCATGTTGATGATATGTTATGGAATGGTTTCAATTATGTTTGATGGTGTTTTGAAGTTAAAAACCAGAATTTTCTGCTGTTTCTGGGCAGGGTGTATCGAAACACCCTTGGCTATTTCGAAACGTGTAACACCCTAATTTTGGGCTTAGAAGTTTAGTGTTTGGTCGGACCGGTCTGAGAAACATTCGAATATAAAAGGAGGTTTTAGGGAAAGCCTAGTTCGGGATGCTTTAAAAATATGGAAAAATATCTAAAAATCCTCTTTTAATATATATAAGAGAGTGGTGAAATCAATTTTACAAAATAAGGTTTGGAAATATTACATTTCGGTGTAGTGACCAAAATGTGATTTTTGAAAAGTTTAGTGGTGACTGTTTGTAAAGGATTGAAACTTTGAATCTTTAAGGAGCTAATTACCCAAAATCTCATAACTAATTTTTCCTAATTTTCTCTCATTTCTTTTTCTCTCAAAATCCCATCATCCAAACACATTTTCTCCAGCACAAATCACTTTGATCTTCACCTCATTTGATGAGATTTCCATCACTCATTGTTTCATGGAATTTTGCCCAAATCAAGGAGGAATCACCATTTAGAGGTAAGATTGTTCTTCTCCTCTAAATACTCAGTTCTTTACTGAAATTCCCAAGTTGTCAATCCTTAATTTAAGTTTTATAAATGGTTTTAATGTTAGAAACTTGATTTTGGCTTTAAACTCAAGATTTGGAAGAAATCTTAAAGAATTTCGTTGAGTTTGATTGGGCTCTGTTTTGAAGTGGTTCTTTAATGTATTTTGCATATTAAATGATGTTAGAAATGAGGTTTTATCAATGTAATCCTGAATAGGTTGTGTTTCCTAAGTTTTTGCTCAAGAAAGTGGTGGTTTTCGAGGTTTTTTGGTGTTCTGTTATAGCTGGAGGTATAAGGACGAGTTTAGGTTTATTTTGGATGTTAATTGATGTTTAGAAATGGTTAGAAGTGATGGATCTTGGCTGGGTTAAGTTTTGGAAGAGTTTGGAGGTGTTTTCGGTTGTGTTTGGTAGCCGAAATGTTGGTTTTGGGTAGAGAAGCGAGTTTAGGTGTGTTGGCTGAAGATTTCAATGCATGATGATGCATTAATCCTCTACTTTGATGTGTTTAAAACAGGGGAAACATCTTCGGAAACTTTTCGAGTTGATCTGGGGGCTTGATTGATGTTTCGGCAAGCTAGCGAAACGAAATTGGTGAGTGGAGATGGTTTTCCAGCTTTGAAACGATTATTTGGAGGTTTTGGGAGCTTAGTTTAAGTCTAAACAACTTAGCTAAGCTCAGGAGTAAGTTTTCGGGAAAACTCCCTCGGATGTGCTATGAAGTGGTTTAATGCATTGGTTATAAATTGCATGTTTAAATTCTGTTTTGAAAGCATGGTTAATGCTGGTTTTGAAAGCCATGTGTTGAAGGATGCTCAAGGTAAGAGATCCTTGTTTTGGCATGTTATTAATTTGGTAATGATGCATGGAGATGCATGATGTTTAATGGCTTTGATTAATGCTTTAAAATAGCAAATTGATGATGGTATTTGATGTATATTCGCAAGTGATGAATTGGTTTTAAGGTACTTGAATCGGATATAGTTAGCCGGCTATAGAATTGGGTGTATCGTAAGTAAAGTCGCCTTTGATGTTGAGGGGTTTTGATTGTACCGTAAACTCCATCCAAGTACCCCTAACGAGTGAGGTAAGATCACAACGGTGGTTGAAAGTCCGTGTATGGATCTTGTGTTATGTGTCCCGTACTCTTGTTAGTGGAATTATACAACTACAGATAAGTGATGTTGAGGGGTTGTGATTGTACCGTTAAACTCCATCACGAGTGTTGAGGGGTTGTGATTGTACCGATAAACTCCACCTTGTGTAGTCCTGTAGTGTGTATGAAGCGTGTGGGACAACGCTTGTAATCCGCGTATCCGATTGTGTTTTGTGTTGTAAATGGTTATGAACTATCACTTGAAAGCCAATATAGTGTATTGAATGTAATGAAGCATGAGATGCTTGTAAAGTATGCAAGGTTGCATGAAAAGAGATGGGCATGTGTTTAAAAGCTTTGTTGCAAGTGTTTCTAAAAACGCATTATTGTGTTGGTTTATTTAGAGCATGCCTCACTAAGTGCTTACGCTCTCTCTCTTTTACCAATAATGCAGATAATTGAAGTGTTTGAAGGCAACAAGGAAGCTAAGAGTGTCCAAGGAAAACCAAGCTCATGTATGGTGATGTTTTCATACACTATTAGTTTTGGTAATTTGGCAATGGGAACCTAAGATATGTTTTGGGAGATGTGTTGAACTCCCTGTGGTTGTGGCATGTTTGCCTTGGTTGATTTGGATTGTAAATGGCCTTTAATGCTTGTTTGAAGTTTGGTTCCTTACTTGGTTTTAAATAATAGGAAGCATGCCTCTAGACATGTCATATTTCATGTTTGATGCTATAAATTTGATTAGGGTTCTAAACATGCACTTTATATGTTTGATGACTTGTTGGTATGCTTGGAAGTCATTAGGATAAGTTTGATTGGGTTTGTGCATGAAAAACCAGCAAAATCTGTAGTTTCTGGGCAAACCGTATCGAAACACTCTCTGGCGTTTCGAAACGTGGGCTTGTAATGGCCTTCGTGTTTCGAAACGGCTAGAGGTTGTTTCGAAACGATTTGGCTACTAGAGAGCCGTGTTTCGGAACCAGTATCGAAACGGGTGAGTAATGCCCCGTGTTTCGATACGGCTGTTATGTGTTTCGAAACCGGTGAACGGTGGTCACCGATTTGAATGATGCTGAAGTTTGCAAGTGTTACCTTTTAGTCGCGAAAGTTGTAATTGCAATTGTATGAGTTCGAGATGTCCAATTAAGGTGAAATTTGACAGGGAAGCATGTAATATGACTAATTACATATTGGTAACTTTAAAATCAATTATGACCTTCTAATTTATAGAAATTACAATTTGGTCCCTAAACTTGTAATAAGAGCAATTGAGTCCCTCTTTGTTGTTCGATCGATGTGCCTTTCTCATGTATGTTTCATGAGTGCTCACTTAGGGTTAACGTGCATCTAGATAAGATTAAAAAGAAAAAAACGGTCGTTAATCAAGGTTGACTTTCGAGTTTACTTTGGTTTTCCCCTTGTAATCTTCGTAGTTCGGGTCAACCGTCTAGGCCGGGCTAAGGGGGTTACATTTGGTGGTATCAGAGATTGGTTCCCGTGTAATTGGGAATTGTTATGTGGGTGATGTATGTGTTTTTGCATGATGGACCTTTTAAGTGAAAGAATGTTTTATGAATTGTGATGCATGGTTGCAATTGTGATGTTATGCTATGTTGAAGCATGTTAGGGGAACCCATTGCCATATCAAAACTAATGAAAGGAATTGTTTTTGGAAAATGAGCTTGAGTACTTGGATTACTTACCTTGTTGAGCCTAATTATGTTTATTGCATTTGTGTCAATGCATTGTTTTCTTGTAAATGGGGCCGCGTAGAGAAATGAGAATGAATATGAGAGCTATGGCTCAGAATGAGAATGAGGAAAATGCTGAGAATGTTGTGGATATACCTCCTCCCCCTGGTGGTGGACCACCCAGTGGTGGTGGTGCTGGAGGTGATAATGTTGGTGTTGATGCTGGTGCTGGGGTCGCTGGACTTGAAGGTGTGCAGGGGCAAGCTGCTCCGGACATGACTGTGTTGATTCAGGCTATTGTTGGAGCCTTTTAGGCAGCAGTAGCTGGAGCTCACGGAGCTGTGCATCAGGGTGAGGCTAATGTGAGATTACCTTTGGAACGTCTTCCAAGTCTAGGAGGGACTGAGTTCAGAGGTTTATCTCCTGAAGGATCTGAATCTTGGTTTGAAAGCACCAAGAGAATTTTGGGGCAAATGAACTGCAATAATGTGCAGAAGTTGGGTTGTGTGGTGTCACTGCTGCATGATGATGCGTATACGTGGTGGACAACCAATGTCTCTGGAATGGAGGACAATGATGTGACTTGGGCGTTTTTCTTGAATGCGTTCAAGCGGAAGTATCTGGGGGTGCGATACCTAGATGAGAAGAAAAGAGAATTTATGTCTCTTGTGCAAGGAAGCATGACGGTAGCTGAGTATGAGATCCAATTTGTCCGTCTTAGTCAGTATGCACCCGAGCTAATCCTTGATGAGCGGGAGCGGTGTGAACGTTTCCTTTATGGGTTGGTGACGGACGTGAAGACTTTTATGCTTGCGGCTGAGTATACAGATTTTGATGTGCTTATGAGTAGAGAGAAGGACATCGAGTAGAACTTGGGTTTGTCTTCCAGAGGTGTTAGTTCTAACTCGGGCAAAAGAGTTGTTGATCTTAGTTCTGGTGGTGGACAAAACAAGAGAGGACGAGATAAGAGGTATTAGTCTTCTGCTAGGCGTGGTAATGGAGGGCATGGTGTGCTTGTTCAGGGAGATAGGATGAGGGCTGATCAGAACACGTGTTGGACGTGTGGATCTCGTGGCCATTTGAGGCGAGATTGTCCTCGAGCAGCGAGGGAGGTTCAAGCTCCTATTGTAGTGACAGGTAATTCATGCTGGAATTGTGGTTCGGCAGATCACATGAGGAGGGAGTGTCCTTTGTTGGCCAGTGGTGGTCAAGGACGAGCTCTTGGGGTAGTTGCACCACAGAGAGGTCGTGGGCGCGGCCGTGGTAACTTCCAGCGCAGAGATGATGGTGGGAGGAATGTGGTGGTTGTTCAACCTGAGGGTGGTGGCCAGGCTCGAGTGTATGCTCAGCGTGAGGAGAGGAATGATACGGATGTGATCGCAGGTACCTTTACTTTGCAATCCTTGTCATTACTTTCCTTGATTGATTCTGGATCTACACACTCATACATATTGCGTGAACATAGTCAATTGCTTGGTTTACTTGTTGAGTCTTTGGATGTTGGTATGCGTGTGACTAGTTCCTTTGGTGAGACAGTCGTGACACGGAAGTTGTATAGAAGATGTCCCTTGGAAGTGCAAAACCATGTTTTTCTTGTTGATCTCATGGAATTTCCATTCTATGGTTTTGATGTAATCCATGGTATGGATTGGCTTGTTGAACATCAAGCTGTAGTGGATTTTGAGAACAAGCGAGTTTCGTTGAAACTAGCGAATGATTATGAGGTAGTGGTGGTTGGTGAGAATGTGAAGTTTCTTTCCAATGTGGTGTCCACATTGGAAGCGAGTCGAATGTTGCGGCAGGGTTGCAAGGCTTATCTAGCCTTTGTTATGAATCCAAGTTCGAAGGAGGTGCGCGTTCAAGATATCAGAACTGTTCGTGAGTTTCCTGGAGTGTTTCCAGAGGAGTTACCTCGATTGCCGCCTAGTCGAGAGGTGGAGTTTGGAATTGAGCTGTATGAAAACACAACTCCAGTGTCTATTGCTCCCTATCGCATGGCACCAAAAGAGTTGAAAGATTTGAAGATGCAACTTCAGGAGTTGCTTGATCGTTGTTTCATTCGGCCGAGTGTGTCACCTTGGGGTGCACCGGTCTTGTTTGTGAAGAAGAAGGATGGCACTATGAGAATGTGCATCGATTATCGTCAACTGAACAAGTTGACTATCAAGAATTGGTATCCTTTGCCGAGGATTGATGATCTTTTTGATCAGTTTTGGGGAGCGGTTGTGTTCTCCAAGATTGACTTAAGGTCAGGTTACTACCAGCTTAAGGTAAAGGATGTGGATGTACCAAAAACAGCCTTTAGAACGAGGTATGAGCATTATGAGTTCCTTGTGATTCCATTTGGCTTGACGAATGCTCCTACAGCTTTTATGGACATGATGAATAGAGTGTTCCATGAATACTTGGACAAGTTTGTTGTGGTGTTCATTGATGATATTCTTGTGTATTCTCGTATTGAGGAGGAGCATGAGGGGCATTTGAGGATTGTATTGCATGCGCTGTTGGAGAATCAGCTTTATGCTAAGTTGAGCAAGTGCGAATTCTGGCTTAAGGAAGTTGTTTTCTTTGGTCATGTGGTTTCTGCTGAGGGGATTCGTGTTGATCCTCAAAAGATTGAGGCGGTGATGAATTGGAAGCCTCCTAAGTCTGTTCATGAAGTCCGTAGTTTCCTTGGGTTGGCAGGATATTACCGGAGATTTTTGGATGGATTTTCGAAGATTGCTGCTCCTTTGACAAAGTTGTTGCAAAAGGATGTCAAGTATGAGTGGACAGAAGCAAGGCAACAAGCTTTTGAGAAGCTTAAGGCAGCTTTGACGCAAGCTCCTATCTTGGTTCAACCTGAATCAGGGAAAGAGTTTGTGGTGTACAGCGACACATCTTATGTTGGTTTGGGGTGTGTGCTGATGCAAGAGGGTAATGTGGTGGCTTATGCATCGCGCCATTTGAAGGTGCATGAGCGCAATTATCCTACGCATGATATAGAGTTAGCTGCAGTAGTTTTTACTTTGAAGATCTGGAGACATTATCTGTATGGTGAGAAGTGTACTGTGTACACGGATCACAAAAGTTTGAAGTATCTGATGTCTCAAAAATATTTGAATCTTAGGCAACAACGTTGGGTAGAGTTGCTTAAAGATTATGATCTCACGATCGAGTACCATCCGGGAAAAGCTAATGTTGTAGCAGATGCCTTGAGTAGGAAGGTAGCAGTGGAGTTAAGGGATATGTTTGCCAGCCTGAGTATTTCGCAAGATGGAGGGCTTGTGGCTAAATTGCAAGTGAAACCATCTTTGGTTCAGTTGATAAAGGATAAACAGTTGTTGGATGATTCTTTGGTGCCACATGTTCAGGATATTGTTGAGGATAGACCATCGGATTTCTGTTTTAATGATGATGGAGTTTTATGTTTTGGAAGTCGGATAGTAGTGCCGAATGATGCGGAGTTGAGGCGTACTATTCTGGCTGAAGCTCACAGTAGTCCTTTTTCTATGCACCCTGGTAGTACAAAGATGTATCGAGATCTTAAGGATGAGTACTATTGGGTGGGTTTGAAGAAAGATGTTGCGGAGTACGTGGGTAAGTGCATGGTTTGTCAGCGGGTTAAGGCTGAGCATCAGTTTCCTTCAGGGTTGTTGAAATCGTTGAGGATTCCTGAGTGGAAGTGGGGAAGGATTACCATGGACTTTATGTCTGGTTTTCCTTTGTCGCCATCAAAGAAGAATTCGGTGTGGGTGATTGTGGATCGCCTTACGAAGTGTGCGCATTTTATACATGTGCATACTACGTATACCTTGGACAAGCTTGCAGAGTTGTACATTGCTGAGATTGTGCGACTGCATAGTGTGCCAAAGTATATAGTGTCGGATAGAGATCCGAGGTTTACATCGCGTTTTTGGGAGTGTTTGCATCAAGCTTTGGGTACACGGTTGAATTTCAGTACTTTTTATCATCCACAGTCGGATGGACAGTCCGAGCGTGTTATCCAAGTGCTTGAGGATATGTTGAGGTGCTGTGTGATTGAGTTTCAAGGTTCTTGATAGAAGCATTTGCCTTTGGTGGAGTTTTCTTATAATAATAGCTTCCAGGAAAGTATTCAAATGGCACCTTATGAAGCCTTGTATGGGAGGAAGTGTAGAACTCCTCTTTGCTGGGCTGAAATAGGTTAGAAGTTGGTCTCGATGCCGACTTTGTTGAAAGGAACCACCGAGAAGGTGAAGCTCATTTGTGAGCGGTTGAAGGTAGCTTCTGATCGACAGAAGTCTTACGTAGATTTGAAGCGTAAGGAGATTGAGTTTGCGGTGGGTGATCGTGTGTTATTGAAGGTTTCGCCTTGGAAGAAGGTGATGAGGTTTGGCCGAAAGGGTAAGTTGAGCCCTAGGTATATTGGACCATACGAGGTGATTAAACGTGTGGGTCCTGTTGCGTACAAGCTGAGGTTACCACAAGAGTTGGAAAAGATACATGATGTGTTTCATGTCTCTATGCTTCAGAGGTATAGATCGGATCCTTCGCATGTAATGCATGTGGAGGAAGTAGAGTTGAATCCAGATTTGACCTATGATGAAGAGCCGGTTGAAATTCTGGATTCTGACGGTAAAGTTCTTCGAGGTAAGACCATTGAATTGGTTAAGGTGTTGTGGAAGCATCGTGGTGTTGAGGAAGCCACGTGGGAAAGAAAGGATGACATGAAGAAGTAGTTTCCGTACCTTTTTCCTCTAGGTAAATTTTGAGGACGAAATTTCTTAAGGGGGAGACTTGTAACACCCCAATCTTGGGCTTAGAAGTTTAGGGTTTGGTCGGACCGGTCTGAGAAACGGTTCAAATATAAAAGGAGGTTTTAGGGAAAACCTAGTTCAGGATGCTTTAAAAATATGGGAAAATATCTAAAAATCCTCTTTTAATATATATAAGAGAGTGGTGAAATCAATTTTACAAAATAAGGTTTGGAAATATTACATTTCGGTGTAGTGACCAAAATGTGATTTTTGAAAAGTTTAGTGGTGACTGTTTGTAAAGGATTGAAACTTTGAATCTTTAAGGAGATAATTACCCAAAATGTTTTTCTCCAGGTTTTTCCTTAATTTGGGTGATTTAATTAATGTTTTAATTAAATAAAATAAAGATGGAAACTACTTTTAGACTCTCATAACTACCTTTTCCTAATTTTCTCTCATTTCTTTTTCTCTCAAAATCCCATCATCCAAACACATTTTCTCCAGCACAAATCACTTTGATCTTCACCTCATTTGATGAGATTTCCATCACTCATTGTTTCATAATCAATCTAGCAACAAAATCTTTTGATTTCCACATTGATTTTTCATGGAATTTTGCCCAAATCAAGAAGGAATCACCATTTAGAGGTAAGATTGTTCTTCTCCTCTAAATACACAGTTTTTTACTGAAATTCCCAAGTTGTCAATCCTTAATTTAAGTTTTATAAATGGTTTTAATGTTAGAAACTTGATTTTGGATTAAAACTCAAGATTTGGAAGAAATCGTGAAGAATTTCGTTGAGTTTGATTGGGATCTATTTTGAGGTGGTTCTTTAATGTATTTTGGATATTAAATGATGTTAGAAATGAGGTTTTATCAATGCAATCCCGAATAGGTTGTGTTTCCTAAGTTTTTCTCAAGAAAATGGTGGTTTTTGAGGTGTTTTTGGTGTTCTGCTATAGCTGGAGGTATAAGGACGAGTTTAGGTTTATTTTGGATGTTAATTGGTGTTTAGAAATGGTTAGAAGTGATGGATCTTGGTTGGGTTAAGTTTTGGAAGAGTTTGGAGGTGTTTTCGGTTGTGTTTGGTAGCCGAAATGTTGGTTTTGGGTAGAGCAGCGAGTTTAGGTGTGTTGGCTGAAGATTTCAATGCATGATGATGCATTAATCCTCTGCTTTGATGTGTTTAAAACAGGGGAAACATCTTCGGAAACTTTTGGAGTTGATCCGGGGGCTTGATTGGTGTTTCGGCAAGCTAGCGAAACGAAATTGGTGAGTGGAGATGGTTTTCCAGCTTTGAAACGATTATTTGGAGGTTTTGGGAGCTTAGTTTAAGTCTAAACAACTTAACTAAGCTCAAGAGTAAGTTTTCGGAAAAGCTCCCTCGGATGTGCTATGAAGTGGTTTGATGCATTGGTTATAAATTGCATGTTTAAATTATGTTTTGAAAGCATGTTTTAGCATGGTTAATGTTGGTTTTGAAAGCCATGTGTTGAAGGATGCTCAAGGTAAGAGATCCTTGTTTTGGCATGTTATTAATTTGGTAATGATGCATGGAGATGCATGATGTTTAATGGCTTTGATTAATGCCTTAAAACAGTGAATTGATGATGGTATTTGATGTATATTGGCAAGTGATGAATTGGTTTTAAAGTATTTGAATCGGATATAGTTAGTCGGCTATAGGATTGGGTGCACCGTAAGTAAATTCGCCTTGGATGTTGAGGGGTTGTGATTGTACCGTAAACTCCATCCAAGTACCCTAACGAGTGAGGTAAGATCACAACGGTGGTTGAAAGTCCGTGTGTAGATCTTGTGTTATGTGTCCCGTACTCTCGTTAGTGGAATTATACAACTACCGATGAGTGATGTTGAGGGTTGTGATTGTACCGTTAAACTCTATCACGGGTGTTGAGGGGTTGTGATTGTACCGATAAACTCCACCTTGTGTTGTCCAGTAGTGTGTATGAAGCGTGTGGGACAACGCTTGTAATCCGCGTATCCGATTGTGTTTTGTGTTGTAAATGGTTATGAACTATCACTTGAAAGCCAATATAGTGTATTGAATGTAATGAAGCATGAGATGCTTGTAAAGTATGCAAGGTTGCATGAAAAGAGATGAGCATGTGTTTAAAAGCTTTGTTGCAAGTGTTTCTAAAAACGCATTATTGTGTTGGTTTATTTAGAGCATGCCTCACTAAGCATTTATGCTTACGCTCTCTCTCTTTTACCAATAATGCAGATAATTGAAGTGTTTGGGGGAAACAAGGAAGCTAAGAGTGTCCAAGGAAAACCAAGATCATGTATGGTGATGTTTTCATACACTATTAGTTTTGGTAATTTGGCAATGGGAACCTAAGATGTGTTTTGGGAGATGTGTTGAACTCCCTGTGGTTGTGGCATGTTTGCCTTGGTTGATTTTGATTGTAAATAGCCTTTAATGCTTGTTTGAAGTTTGGTTGCTAACTTGGTTTTAAATAATAGGAAGCATGACTCTAGACATGTCATATTTCATGTTTGATGCTATAAATGTGATTTGGGTTCTAAACATGCACTTTATATGTTTGATGACTTGTTGGTATGCTTGGGAAGTCATTAGGATGAGTTTGATTGGGTTTGTGCATGAAAAACCAGCAAAATCTACAGTTTCTGGGCAAACCGTATCGAAACACTCTCTGGCGTTTCGAAACGGGGGCCTATAATGGCCTTCGTGTTTCGAAACTATTTGGCTACTAGAGAGCCGTGTTTCGGAACCAGTATCGAAACGGGTGAGTAATGCCCCGCGTTTCGATACGGGTGTTATGTGTTTCAAAACAGGTGACCGTTGGGCACCGATTTGAATGATGCTGAAGTTTGCGAGTTTTACGTTTTAGTCCCGAAAGTTGTAAGTGCAATTGTATGAGTCCGAGATGTCCAATTAAGGTGAAATTTGATAGGGAAGCATGTAAGATGACTAATTTCATATCGGTAACTTTAAAATCAATTATGATCTTCTAATTTACAGAAATTACAATTTGGTCCCTAAACTTGTAATAAGAGCAATTGAGTCCCTCTTTGTTGTTCGATCGCTGTGCCTTTCTCATGTATGTTTCATGAGTGCTCACTTAGGGTTAACGTGCATCTAGATAAGATTAAAAAGAAAAAAAGGTCGTTAATCAAGGTTGACTTTCGAGTTGACTTTGGTTTTCCCCGTGTAATCTTCGTAGTTCGGGTCAACCGTCTAGGCCGGGCTAAGGGGGTTACAAAACGGGTGCTTGAAATGGTTTGGGCGTTTCAGAACGGCTAGAGGTATTTCGAAACACTTTGGCTACTGGAAGTGCCTATTTCGGAACTGGTTTCGGAACATTCTCGCGTATCAAAACGGTCAACACCGTTTCGATACGGGCGTACGACACGGGTGTTTCTATACGAGTGTCAGTGTTTCGAAACGGGTGACCGTTGGACACAAATTCTGCATGCTTTGCATTTTAGTCCTGAAAGTTGTAATTGCAATTGCTTGAGCTTGAGATGTCTTTTTAAGCTGAAATTTGGCAGAGAGGCTTGTAATATGTTTAATTGAGGTTTGGTAAAACTAAAATCTTGAAAGTCCTTTTATTTTCCAAAATTTACATTTTGGTCCCTAAAATTGTATTTCTTGCAATTGGGTCTTTAAATGTTTTATGATCGATGTGCTTTTCTCTCCCAAGGTTCTTGGGTTTTCACATAGGTTTAATGCGCATCTAGAGAAGTTTTAAAAGAAAAAAAGGGTCGTTAATCAAGGTTGACTTTCGGGTTGACTTTGGTTTTCACCGTGTGATCTTCGTAGTTCGGGTCGAGCGTCTAGGCCGGGCTAAGGGGGTTACAATTAAAGTATGAAGGTTGAATTACAAACAAATAGTGACCAAAATGTAAAACATGACAAATAAAGAAGCCCAAACCTAAATCTGCTAAGAGTTTTGACCCAAGCCCACTAAAATAGCCCAAATCTCTCAAAACCGGCCCAAACCGGGGGGCTCAACCCAAACGGTCCAGCCCTAAACGACTTGAATTGACTATCGAATCTCGAGTCGGGTTGCGGCCTTGTATCCACACCCGTTTCAAAAACACGCGGGTCGTATTGACCCGTTCCCAAAACTACGTCGTGTTAACTCGGCCATAACTCTCGAAACATTCTCTCTCCTTAATCCCCTCTCTCTCTGAACTCTCTCGAAAGTGAAAACCAGCCACCATTTGGCGATTCCCGGCCTCCGCGGTGCGAGCTCCGGCCAGCACAGGGCGATTTTTTATCGTTGTTCTCTTCCATTCATCTAACCCTAAACTTGATTTTTTCCTATTTCACTCAAATTCGACTGAATCTATCCATCTCCACCCCTATCTAAGCCTAATCTACTCGTTCCTGGTCATCGTTCACACGTTTTCGACTCCGACCATTTCTGAATTCTCTCCATCCACCGCAACACTTAAATCTCATCCTTTTTATCTTTTTTCTCTTTATTATTACATTTATTTTCCTTTTTCGAAACTAATATGCTTTATTTTGCAAGAAAAAAAATGAGTAAGCGGATTATACCATTTGGCGCGATTCCGGTGACTTTCGCGATTGTCGTGGCGTTCTCTGGCGATGATTCGACTTGACGATGGCGATGCTCGCGATCGTTCTCCTCCTGACAGCGTTTCAGCTTCCGAGATGCGTAGGTAATTCCCGTTCTACCCTTTCTCTCTCTCCTTTTTTTTAGTTTTGGTAATAATTGCGCCTTTAATTTCTGTTCCCCACTAACTCTCTCTCCTCATTTTATAGGCTGACCCAACATGACGTCAACGTCCTCGCTGGCGAAACCAGCTGGTTCCAACCAGAGAGTGATTCGCGTGAAAAGCTCTCCTCCAATAGCCGGCTGACACGTGGCATAATGGCGGGAAAAAGAAACACATTTGGGCTATTTGTGTTTGTTTGGGTTGGCTTATATGTATTTTGGGCTTTGTATTTCGGGCAAATTCTACGCTCTAACTCTAAATTTTAAATTTATTTTCTTTCATAGTCAAAAATTAAATTCTACACCTTGACCCTAAATTTTAAATCCTAAACACTATACCATGCACCCTAAAAAATACACCATGCCAAGATTCCATAAATTGTAACCATAAACTTCAATCTTAATTATTAATGTGTGAGCATAAATAAGAGTAATAAAAGGTAGAATTTTTTTATTCCTTGCTCAACCATTTTTATAGTTTAATGATTAAATCAAACCCGTAGACAGTTTAATAATTACAATAATTTACCTTTTTTTATAAATGATACAGCATTATTAATGGTTTTACCACTATGTGTTATCATTTTACAATAATATTTATATCTCAAGGTTTACTCAGTGTTTTCTAGTACTTTTTATTAATATCTAAAAGTAGAAAAGGCGAAAAATAAATAAATGAATAAGAAAGAGAGAGAGACTCAATTTAGGGGGCAGGGCAGTCTCAAAACAGGTTAACCTAAACACCAGTATTATATATAAAGCATGATCAACCAACATGTGATGGATTGTTCATATAAAACAAAAGACAACAAGATTTTGGTCATTTGCTGTGTGCCTCACATAGTTGAAGGCAAAAAACCCATGTGGTCATTCGCGACTGATCGAGTATTCTCATTTTTTAAAATATCTATACTATCCTTACCTCTATTCAGTATTCACCCACAAACTTAAATATATCCAATCTTACGTACTCTTGTATATTGTCCAACGACAACCGAATTATTCTCAATCCGTCATTTCTCCCTCATCTCGATCACATTATATGCACAATTCGATGTTAATCTTTTTGGATATATATTGTTTTATCTCTGCCTCAGAACCCATTATATCTTGTTGGTTGGTCCATCGTAAAGGCCACCTTATTGTTGGGAAAACACTAAATCCTTAACGATCTAAAGGTCATGAAAGCTTCAATTATAAAGACCATATGATACACGATTCTCGGTCATATATTTATCTAGTTCTAATTTATTCAATTCAAACTCTTACTATACATCATCTTATCTGAACCCGAAACACTAAACAATAACCATAAAAATTTTATAACCAACAAATTAAATTTACAATACCGTAACAAGGTGCATTAAGCAATAGGGTACAAGTAGCAGAACCGAAAACGTTGATGCCAAGTGTAAAGACTGAAACGAGAGTCTTGGAGATGTGGAAGAAGCCGGTAATGATCCGAAGGGTGGAAAAGCGATGAAGTCGTCGGGGTTCGGGGGGCTCGGGTTGGAAGGTATGGTGGTTGGCATGGATGTGCCGGTTGTGGGCACCAGTCCACCGGGAGATGGCAATAAGGGAGTGATATCGGGTGACAGTGGTCGGAAAGGGGACAATGGGGGATCCGACATGGATACCGGGGAATAAGAAGCTGTGGATGGCAAAGGTGATGAGGCTATGAAATAGAATATGATGGGGAACCAAAAGGAGGCCATTTTTGCTAATGATGGAGAAATCAATGTGACACTTAGTGGAGAGTGTTCGAATGTTTTATGTATATAATACTATAATGTAATGATCAGTGTTTGTTTGTTTGTTTGTTTTTGCTGGCAAAGGGAAAGGTGGGAGAAAGGGTTTGAGCCTTGGGGAGTGATGATGGAGTCCATTAAAAAGGGGAGACTAAGTGGGACCCCATATGCTACGTGGCACATGTGGATGGGTCAGTGCTGAGTAAATACAGCTTGGCAATGGGAAATGTAGGAAAAGGGAATAGAAAGGTGAGTGGAGTTTTTGTTGTGACATGTTTGTTAGCTGATGGGTGGATTCTTGCTATAGAGCCCGTGAATTAGGCAAAAGCTTTTTGTTTAGGTTAATCAATTTCAACTCAATCTAAAGGTGACCATTACATCCCCAATTTTTTAGGTTTTTGCTTGAATCTATGTCAAGTAAAGTTTAAATTAAGGTTTTATATTCAATATAATAGATAAATACCAAATTTTAAAATAAAAGAATTTACTAGGTCGGGTCAGGTACCCTTTTAAGTCTAATATTGTGATTCGAACTTGACTCGTGAACCCGTGATATTTAATAGACCGAATACTCGATTTGAAATTTTATTTTTCTAAAGAAAATACCTGGATATTTTCTACCAGGTCGACAGGTCAACGGACCAATATCTTAGACCGAATAATTTTAAACATCCTTAGTATGGATCCAACTTACATATATTGGTCATGTTTGGCAATTAGCGTATAGCTGATAGCGAATCACATTAGCTGATAACTGATTGAATTAGCTGATTTGACTAGCATATTGTATTAGTTTATTGTATAAAAGTGTTTGGTAAAATTAATTGATAACTAATAGCTGTTTAATTATTTAAACAAGCAAAATGATATATAAGGACATGATTATATTTGACACTTGTTTGAATAGTTTATTAGTTATCAATATTTTGTATCTATTAATATTAATTAGATTATGAAAAATATTTTTTAATATAACATTACTAAGCATATTTGAAGGATGTCTATATATTAATTTATTATTTATACAATTATTTTTAATACAATTTAATTAAGGGAAAACTACACCGGTGGTACCTTAACTATGCCTGTTTTCCTACTTTGGTCTCAAAACTATGTTTTTCGGCAAAAGAGTCACTTCCGTTACATAGTTCTCCTGTTTTGGTCCCCCGACGTTAAATAACTAACAGTTTTGTTGATGTGGCATTTTTTAATATTTTTTTAAGGCTGACGTGACATTTTTAATATTTTTAATCATTTCTCTCTCCTCTTATATATTATTTTTATTTAATTTTATTCACCCAATCATGTTGTGACACGTGTCACTACACTATTAGGTGAAACCCCCCCCCAAAAAAAAAAAATCCTTAAAATTGGAGTTGGTGTTGCTAGGATTCAAACCCACAACCACCAGCACAACAAGCATACGCTTGAACCAACTAGGCTAGGCTAGATACATGATTCCAATCTACTAACAATTATATTTAAGCTGTACAAATTAACCCAGAAAAACCTAAAAACATAATTAGTGCTGCTGGGAATCGAACCCAAGACCACCAACGTAAAAGGCATGCGCGTGAACCAACTATGCTAAACTAGTTACCTAATTCAAATCTACCAAAATTTATATTTAAGATGTACAAATTAACCCAAAAAAATATTTTTAAATTAGAAACAACACATTCGAATGCAATACCTTATTGAATTTTTTTAAAAATATTTAACCACCAAGTTAAACTAATAAATTGTGCTATTTTTAAATTAAATATATTCAACGAAATTATGTTTAAAATTAAAAAATCAAACTAATTTTTTTACTTTGATTGATAATAACAAAACTAATTAAATATTTATTTATTATTATAAAATTATTATAAATTAATATTTATTTATTATATTAAATATAATATTAATTAATAATATTAATAATTGTTAAATTTTTTACTTTACTATTACTGCAAGTATTTTTATTTATTTTATAATAATATTTATTAATAATATTAATAATAATTGTTAAATATTTATTAATAATATTAATAATTGTTAAATATTTATTAATAATATTAATAATCGTTAAATTTTTACTTTATTATTACTGCAAGTATTTTTATTTATTTTATAATAATATTTATTAATAATATTAATAATAATTGTTAAATATTATTAATAAATATTATTATAAAATAAATAAAAATACTTGCAGTAATAGTAAAGTAAAAATTTAACAATTATTAATATTAATAAATATCATTAGTTTAATATTTTTGGATTATTTCTCTCCTCTTATATTATTAATAAATATTAATTTTATAATAAATAAATATGTTTTTAGGTTTTTTTGGGTTAATTTGTACAGCTTAAATATAAATGTTAGTAGATTTGAATCAGTTAACTAACCTAGCATAGTTGGTTCATGCGCATGCCTTATGCATTAGTGGTCTTGGGTTCAATTCCCAGCGGCACCAATTATTTTTTAGGTTTTTCTGGGTTAATTTGTACAGCTTAAATATAAGTGTTAGTAGATTTAAATCAAGTATCCAGCCTAGCCTAGTTGGTTTAAGCGTATGCTTTGTGTGTTGGTGGTTGTGTGTTTGAATCCCAGTAACACTAACTCCAATTTTAAGGATTTTTTGGGGTTTTTTCACCTAATAGTGTAGTGACACGTGTCACAACATGATTGGGTGAATAAAATTAAATAAAAATAATATATAAGAGGAGAGAGAAATGATTAAAAAAATATTAAAAATGTCACGTCAGCCTTAAAAAAATATTAAAAAATGCCACATCAGCAAAACCGTTAGTTATTTAACGTCGGGGGACCAAAATAGGAAAACTATGTAACGGGAGGGACTCTTTTGCCGAAAAACATAGTTTTGAGACCAAATAGGAAAACAGGCATAGTTAGGGTACCACCGGTGTAGTTTTCCCTTTAATTAATTATTAAATTTAAATACAAATATAAATGTGTGAGAACATAAAGAATAAAACAAAAAATATTATTGGTTTACAAATGTCATAATTTAAATACGTGATATTAAAGAATTAAAATAGAAAAGGTTAAATTAGGGATACAGGTCAAACCTCTAATTTTAGCTCAAATCTCTTTTTACCAAACAAGGCCATTAATTATTATTATTATTATTATTATAATATTGTAATATGTACAAAAGTATATTTTTGTAATTATTTTTAATTATTAAATAACCATTCAAGTCAAAATGCACCGACTCAAATTAAAAAAAAAATTATTCCAAACAAGTCGGCATATTGTGCTAGAGTCTAGACAGATAACTTTTTTTTTCTTGTTGACTATAATTTAGGGATACGGGTCACCCTTTCAATTCTATTTGTGAAATCTAAACACATATATTATATGCCATATAAATTTTTAATACATTGGACAATTTATATCATAGTAATATTAACATAATTAATATAAAAATGATAGATTTCTTTTAATCTAACTATTTAACTTTGAGGAAAGATTAAGAAAGAATAAAGTTGGGGAGCAAAGGTGTAAATAGAGAAAAACTGCAGAATTGCAGCAAAAGTGGAAGTTGACGTAAATTACGGAGCTTTACCGAAGAGAAGACAAGAGGCATAGACAGAAGATGAGGAAGAAGACAATAATGGTTATGGTTAGGGGGTAAAGGAGCTGAGTCGAGTAGTGCTAAGCTCGACTCGACTCGTTAAGATTTCGAGTCGAGCTCGACCTTAAGTAATTTTTAACGAGTCTGAAAAATCTAACTTCGACTCGGCTCGTTAAGAATTTGAGTCGAGTTCGAGCTTTATTCGAGTCCAATCGAGTCAAGTGTTGACGATCTTTGGCCATGTTAGACTTGAGTAGCTCGCTGTCTGTCACGTCTCATTTAAAGCTCTATCAAGAAAAAAATTTAATACACAAGTTGTGTAAACTCAAGCTTGTTAATTTTAGGGTTTAGAGGTATAGGTTGTTGTGTTTAGAATTTAGGATTTAGGTTTTAAGATTTAAGACTTATGTTTATGGTTTATATTTTAGGATTTTAAGTTTAGGAATTTAGATTTTGAATTATAAAAATAAAAAATTTAGTATTTTATATTTTCGAGTAGCTCACGAACTTTTCGATTCCGGTATCAAATAGCTTTGCTCGGTTGGACTCGTTGAAAACTCGAGCCGAGTTCGAGTCGAGTTTAATCGAGTTGAACTTTGACCGAATTAAATTCGAGTAACTTATAATTTGTCTCATCTCATTTACATACTGGCGGTGTTACGTACGTGAATTAGAAGCGAAAAGACATTCAAATATTTTGTTTTTGTACTTTTAATGTAGGCAAGTGATGGAGCAAACTAATTCTTTTATGCTCAATGGCAACCAACTCTCATATATTCACCAAACTAATTTAAGACAAATCTTTTATTTCTTCTAACCATCCTCCCAACTAAAAGCAAGAGAAAAATAAATGAATAACACTTTAATAACATAGAAATAAAATCTCGGACATACATAATACTAAAAAAATATAAAGATAAAATATAATCCATTTAATTTTTTTAACATTCTTAATAGGTCTTATTATTTGTATTTGGCCTGTGTTAACCCATTATTTATTTTTAAATTTTTAATTTATTTAAAAACATGTTTACATATTTGAATACTATT
The DNA here is from genome assembly GCA_958450335.1 of Hibiscus tridactylites. Lineage (NCBI taxonomy): Eukaryota > Viridiplantae > Streptophyta > Magnoliopsida > Malvales > Malvaceae > Hibiscus > Hibiscus tridactylites. Next base: position 53,067,756 of record OY288279.1, on the reverse strand, counting down.
TGTGGAATTAATTTTTACCGATAATATATTAAATAATAGTCTTTTAAATTAAATAGAAGAAAGAAATAGAGTACGCAACAATCTTTGTAATCTAAAAACTTCACACTATCCAGATACAGAAAATGAATCAATATTCATTAATGTCAGACTAAAATTTAAGAGTTCAAACTTCATCAGTTATAAAAACAAATAAATAGAATACAAAAATATTATCTGAGGTAATATTTGACGCACGGCTGAAAGAGTTTTTATAATCATATCTATTTAAGCTTTCAAGCAATTTATCAAAAAAAATTTAAAGCATTAACCTTAAAACTCCTAAATTATAAACTCTAAACACTAAATTATAACCATAAATTTAATATCCTAAAACATGAACCCTAAACTTTAAACTTTAATTAAACTCTTAAACCACAAAATAAATTTATCTATATAAAATAAAAATTACACCAACAATACATCAAATATATTTTTTGTTTTTTTATCAAACTTATTTTAATGTTAAAACTATTTTTTACTTTTTTATTTTAAGAATCCAGAAAAAAAATTGAGCCAACAACCAATCCTCAAAGGATACTAATAAAAGTTTAATTAATTAAAATAATAAACATCAAAATAATTAATTAGTATTTTAAACCTGACAATTTAATTAAAAGAGAGGAACTGGGCTGCCCAATGTTACCTAATTCGCGGTTCACTTTAATTCACGGAACAGGTGCGAATCGTAATTTATTAATTTTACTATTTGTGGTTTGTTGGGGGTAGTCTTCTATAAAACATAATTTTAGATCATAATTCGCGATGATACTTTGTTTGGTTCGTTGATAAACTTTTAATAATATATTTATATGTTCATTCAGATTTTTTTTTTTTACAAAGCAATTATTATTATTACCTAAATAATTTTTAAATGTCTCATCACATTTAATGATAGATAACACTAATATAAAGACAAAGTACCTAAGTACTAAACATTGAAATTCTATTGTTGAACCCAGGCTGAACATGAAGGAATAGGGCCCATTTGAACATTTAAAGTTAAAACTTTTTGCCATTTTTTTAATTTTATTGCCTTCTTCGAAGAGAGACTGTTCTTTTTTTAATATGAAATTTCATCGGACGTCGTCGTCTAATCTGTCGCGACAATTATCGACGGCAACTGTTCGACTCTAATTCGCAGCAAAAAATTCGTCTCGATGCATTAAGCACGAATCTAGTCACCAATTTACAGAAATATGTCTTAATCATCACGAATAATGCCAAAAATTTTTCAGTTTTTTACTTTTCGATCTACTCTCTTCGGGGTCGGATCGATTTGATTTCAATGTATGCGATTCTCCTTATCAAAAAAGGGCTATTCACCGTTGAGATTCGCCATCCGATGACCGAAGCCACCGCTGATGACAACTTGAAAATAAAATTTTTGGTACGTCTTTTTGTTTGTTTCGGTTCGTGTTCCTAAATGAATTAGAACGAAAACAAACCGCAAATTGAAACACACATATCTAAACAAGATTAGTGGGTTGGTGGGCGAATTAGATAGCACTGGGCCTGCCCTTTAAAGACCATATAAAGAATAGTAAAAATCTTTCCATGGGAACAAGAAATTCTTGTACCATTCAAATCTTTTAGTTGGAAAAGGCTTTAACAGCATAATAAAGTTTTCAGCATGTTTGTCTTTTCTTCTCAATAATTGCCAAGGGGGAAGTAGGTTACACAGCTGGAGCAAATTATGGATTCTAAACAAGTATATTATTTTTTTTTCAACCAAAACAACTTTCTTTAAAAATCCCAAGTAGTTCATTTTCATTTTGTAGTCTATTAATAGGGTTATGCTCCTATTTTATTCAAATCTGGATTTATTAAACACGTGTCGTGTATAGATGCTTCAAGAAAAAATAAACAGTACACCTATGGAAATATAAGTAAATAAACTCAAAGGCAATGTCATCTATGATATTCGAAGCTAAAAGTAAAATATTATATATAAATACGTATTAAACTTAAATATACTAATTTTTATTTGATTATGTCAGACTGAATTAGGCCCGAAATTGACACAAATCAGGGCAGGCACATAAACAGGTGAACAAAGGTCAAACCCTCTTGTATCAATCTTTGCATCAACAAAACAAGATTCGAAAATTGAATATATGCATAAATCTAGAGCTGTTTTTTTCAATTAATTTCTCAAGTGGGGGAAAAGGAACTTAAAATTGAATATATCAAGGATGATACAATGTATGCATGGATTTTACAGTTACAGGCCAAGAACATAAGCGAATAAAAATAGAACTCACCTCAAACATGGATCATTTGACCACCATTGCTCAAAACTCTATAAATCTGTTATTCCACAATGGCCTGTGACATTTGAGAAAAGTAAATCTCGTAATCTATCAATGTATAAAAGAAAACAAGCAGGAAATGAAGTTGGGTAACCTCAAGAAGCTCAAATGCAACGCGGCAGCCGCTGCAACTCCGAGAGTACAAGGGCAGCAACATTAGCTAATCCAGGTGTACTGGAGCTTTTCAGCTCGGAAACAATGCGTTCAATCCGTGTAATTTCGGGTTTCGATATTGATAGTATCATGGCATGTGACAGGTATTGCCTACAGGAATAGCCGACAGCGTGTAGTATCCGCTGCAAGATCAAGTAAGAGGTGCCCTTGCGCCAGGACTCAAGTATAGAACCTGCTTTTGGAAGATTAGTTAGGAATCCAGTTGTGGCTTCCCTTGGAGCTGCCTTGAGCAAAAATATGATACACTCAGAGGCTATATCTGCAATGCTCGCTTCATGAGATGCACTTAACTCCAGAAAGACTCTAACATTGCTGCCAAAATCCATTATATCCCGTATGCAGTGCTGCAGATCAATTTGAGCACTTGGCTCTGAATTAACATCACCTAAAAGTGCAGGTTCTTTTGTATAAACAAAACCTTTTCTACCGCCTACAGAGCATAGAAGAAAAGCCCTACACAAGCCAAGAGTTGGTTCTATAAAATCTTCCATATCCTTCGCACATACAAACTCCAAAAGATTTCCAATCTTTCGAACCACTTTCAGCTGCGAAAGTAACTTAGATTCCATTTCTGGAGCAGAAGCCAAAGCTAGACACAGTTTCACATTGTTTACATTTGCATTTGTCAGATCGCCAAGCAAAAATTCAAAACATTTGGAGACCATTTTGAGATCTAAAATATCAGATATTTTAATATAACCAAACTCAATCAGCATCACTAGAAGCTTTTGTGCATACATGGGAATGGGATCTTCATCTTCAATCAAGGAGGGATAGAGAGGAAGAAAATGAGAGTTAGATATCAATTTCAGATCCTCTGACCGTTGATTGTTTAATGAAGGTTCATTCAAGAAGATGACCATCACATCAAACATAATTTTGAGGCACAAAAATCTGGCATTACCATCAACATTGCCCTTATAAAGAACTGCTAGGCTAGGGATTATTCCTCGGATAAAAATGTTGGGGCTTTCGAGGATTACTGGAGACTCCTCGGGTATAGACTCCAGAACTCTTAACAATGTTATTTGGAAGTCATCTCGCCCCTGATCAATGAAAATGGTAGTCAATGCCGGTAATTCAATTGATAAGTGAAGAGGCCAACATAAACTATAAGACCATATGAACTCTACGAGCAGATGTATTGGTCCTATAATGTGTAAACCAAAGATAGAGTGACCTACCAGTGACATTCAGAAGGAATATGACAAGACAACACAGATATGGCGACTTTGATACCATGTTAAGCATCTAACCTAAACTTAAATATAAGATCATAATATATTCAGAGTTTGACATATGTGGAATAATGCTGATGACTATTTATCTTATTTATTAATAGTTTGGCATATAAAAGCAAAGAAGCTACTCCGCCCACTTCAAGATTGATTTTTGGGCTATGAAATTGCAGAAATGGACAAAGAAAGCTAACAGAACCATTACTGCTGAATTAGCTTGATAGAAACTTCTATTACAATATACCGATTACATACTTTTTAGATGCCTTAGAAATTTCTACACAGTTTGGACAGTGGCTGTGTGGGCACTGATTACTACTTGCAACAGACATTTTCCCAATTGATCACCCTTTTTTCTGATTCTCTTTTAATGTAGGCCAAGGCAAGGTACAAACTACATATACACTTGGCAAGTGACATGTCATTCAAAGTCTCAACATATTTTGACAGTCAGATCAAGCCCCAACAGTTTATATATACTTTATAGTTACTCGTTGAAAATATATATTGACTTTGTAAATAGTAATGAAGATGTGCTGGAAAAAGTTCATAGTCCTTAATAACCATAAACAATGGCTCAGATACTACTTACTTGAAATGGTGTCTCCACAACTTTGATAAGATTGGCCAACTGCTGCAAGACCTGATGTGTCACCACTCTGTTTCTGAACGGCATGCTTCCAAGAAGATGAATATTGTTCTTTGGAGCAGAACGACTCGTAAGGGCAGAGATATGTCGCCTTCCACCTATCATTTGCTGAATATCTCCAGTTATAGCATCCAGTAAGGTGGGAATGGTAGATGCCAAGACATGAAGAAATGCATCCAGACACTGCTGTATAAAGTTATCCTTCTCTTTTGCCAATCTGTCCACTGTGGGGAGTAACCTTGCATTGCAAAAGAATTGTGGTAACCACCTCTTACCATTCTTACAAAGAAGAGCAACGAAAACAAGTGCTTTGCCCCGCAAAACTTCACTTCCCTGCTCGATAAGAGATACAAGACTAGGCACCAGGTTCTTTTCTTCCACCAAAGGTAGAAGGTACCGTCCTATATTTGAGAAAAGATGGCTTCCAAGCATAGCCAAATTTAGAAGATTTAAACTGATTTGCTGCTCGCGCAGGCTGCCTTTGGTAAGAGTAGATGCAATATCCTTGAGTGAAAGTTTATCTATAACTGATTGAATGCTTTGGGGACTGAAACGAGCAAGACGAACCAAACAAGATCCTGCAGTTAGCCTCATGCTCTCCTGCTTCCCTGCAGCACGATAAATATAACACAGGTTATTGATCACATCCTGGGTGGTGAAACGAGCGGCCCAATATACTCCTTGACTGCAAATGTTTTCAATTGTCCTTAGTGCATAAAGTTGAGTCATATCATCCTCTCCTTTACGTAAAACCGATGACACCAATGAAATCAATGAATTTGGAACCTGCCAAGAACGGAAGGAACTGCTTACAAATAATTAAAAATAAATGAAAATTGACAGGGAAAGAAAACAAAACAGGCTTAAGAGTATTGCACAAGCAACAGTTCTCTTAAGGAGTCTGCAGGAAGCTCCACAACTTTCTATTAACATTATATTTCGGTAGTTTATGAGTTATGACTTGTCCGAAACAAGGAAACATTAGAAGCAACATCATAGGAAATCAAAGATTTCACTTATCCCGTATAAAATCAACATCATAACTAATGTGGTATACAATATATAATTTTAAAGTAATGGCACATGAAAACGAACCTGCCAACCACATACTGGCTTGTTATCCTTTGATGGAAATTCAGGTGGGTTGTTGTCTCTTGAGTGCTCATTCTGAGTGGAAATATAGAAAAGTAATTCACCTAAAGCAGCCATAGAAAATCTTCTCACTTTTTCCTGCCTATCTCTAAGACCATCAGCGAGTGCACCTAAAATTCCAGAATTTGCAAGGTCATCTTCAATAAAAGTGGAATGGCGAATCAACAAACCAATCACTGAAGCAAGTTGAACACGCAAAGCTGAAGTCTTAGACTGCCTGAGCATTTTGACAAGCATGAGCATTATTGGACCATTAGTCAAGATATTGGCTGCATCTGCATTATTGCTAAGCATCTCAAGGTATCTAATCACATTTTGCTTCTCGCTGATTCCAGCATTTCCACCAAATATTGCTATGATCCTATTGTTGAGTGCGTCCAATTGTTCCTTTGAAATCTTTACAAACTCGGGAGGTTGCAATGCCTCAAATGGTAGTGAAGGAATTACCTCTGACAATTTTTCAGCTTTTCTACTTGGCATTACAGGTCTGACAGAGAGATCAGAAGGATGCCAAAGAACTTGGGAAATATTGTTGGATGATTTTGAACAGTCAGACTCAAGGGCAGATACTGGACTTTCCTTAGTTCTTTGGTTTCTGTGTTGGGAACTGACACTTGGAGGTGTCGCAGCCACTTCAACATGATTGGAAGATGATTCCTGCTCATACGCTTTTGATTCATCTGAGGCAGACAAATTACTCACGGCTTGGTTATCCGTTTGGTCCATGTTATTATCCCTTTCTTCCACTTTGAGTGGTTGCTGATTCTGACTTGAAATTTTTTCTTCAGCTGTACAAGTAGGGACATCTGATCCATCAGGTTCATCAGGCACATCTTCTTCATTGTTCTCGTCAAAATCAAGTTCCATATCAGTATTCTCGGTTTTAACTTCAGATTCATTCTCAGAGCTATTTGGAAGAGGCCTGCGGTAATTTTCCTTTTCATTCTCCTTCTGTAAGTTTGTTTTGGCTATTCTAGATAACCTCAAGAGGTTCACACGCTTAATAGCACTGGACTGATCTTTATGCTTCTCCTCAAATGCTCTTCCAGAAGCCTTTGTTTGAGTCTTACGGCCAATTGGTGTACCCTTAACTGCCGTCTCATGGCTTCTTAAAACCGCAAGAGAACTCTCATCTTTTCTTGAAGCCCCTTTTGAATCTTTTTCCCTATATTTAGGCGGGGTCTTGCTTTGAGATCTGTCTGAGAGACATGGTTTAGCACATAACTCAATCATATTTTCAAAAGCAGGCTGAGGAGGTAAAGGTAATAGAGAAAATCTTATCCTCCAAAAGGCATGTATACAAAGCTCAGACCACTTTATTCTCTCAGCTGGATCTTTGATCAGCAGAGAATTAACTATATTTACAAAAGAAGGGCTTGGACTTCCCGGGAGGGGAGGGGTTGGATCTGAGATGATGGATTTTACAAGTTGAGTGAATTCTCTTCCTACAAAAGGAGGCCTCCCTGTATAACACTCGTATAGTACACAACCTAGGGCCCAAAAATCAGATGCAAAAGAATGGACACCTCCATCCTCAAACAATTCAGGAGCCATATAACAGGGTGTTCCTCGCTTCGCTTGTGGCAGCTAAACAAGTGCATAGGTAGAAAGCACAACAATGAACAACATAGAAATGGAAAAATAAATTAAAAACATTTCTAATGTAATTCATGTATACGCATAGAATGTCACAAAGGTTACAAGAACCTACCATGGAAGAAGTTGTTTTAGATATGTCACTCAACTTTCTTGCAAGTGCAAAGTCGCATAACTGCATCAAACGAGTACCAAAATTTGAAAATGGCATAGGAAGTAGGTAATGGCAACTCGACATTACATTAGTAATAGGGGATGGATACCTTCGTATGGCCATTCTCGTCCAAAAGGATGTTCGATGGTTTTAAATCACAGTAAATGATTCCTTTTGAATGTAAGTATCTAATAATCAAACATTTCCATTAATGACTCATGAAAGACATCAAAAGAAGAACAGAAACATAATGCATACAATACAGTAACTACAATAAAACCAAAACAAAAAGAATCCTTACTGCAAAGCTCTGACAATATCATATGCCAAAAAATAAATTGAATCTTCCGGCAGTTTACCATCCTGAAATCCATCAAAAAGTTGATAATGCAGCTGAAAACATGTTCTTGCTTTTCACACTAGCATAATGGCTTTCCAGATCCTCAAATCTAACTTGTAAATGAAAACAACAAATAGTTCTTGCCGTACTTAAACCTTAAAGAAGAGGGAACCGTAAGTACCTGCCGTAGTAAGGTCATGAGATCTCCACCCGTACAGTATTCCAAAACTAACCACAGGTGTGCAGAAGTTTCGTACCTAGATACACAAAGTAACAAAATCGAGAAAACTTCAAATATGCCAAAAATTTACGTAAGTAATCCATTATCTAAATATGGAAAACATACCATGAGTAAAACTTTAGAATATTCGGATCATTTAATGAATGAAGTATCCTAACCTGAAAAAAAAATGTAAAATTAGTAAAAGCCTGAAGCTAAAATTGCAGCTTCATTTCTAATTAAACATCAATTATAAAATATTAGAAAAAAATAAACTTCTAGTAGAATCGTGTTGATTAGAAATAAGCTAAAATTACATAAATATCAGCTTAATTATCCAAAGCATATCAAAATGATTTATAAAAATATTACTTGTTGAAGAACTTTGCTCCTCCGTGCTTTAACTAAGCTTTTAGTTGCAGTAATAGCAGCTTAATTTGCAATCAAACACCAATTATAAAAGATTCGGAAAAAAAAACCATTCGTGTCAAGTAAAAATAAGCTAGAATTACATAAACATGAGCTCAATTATCCAAATAATTTCAACATGCTTCGAGGTGGAAAAAAGTCTAATTCTACACTCGGTCCTTGTTCTCTTCGAACTTTTAAAATTAAACTTTCTGCTTTTAATTCAAAAAACATAGTTCTAAAATCTAACCGATAACATCGCTATCTATTGGAAAATTTTTAAAACAAACAAATAGAGAACAAAATTTCAAAAACTAAAACTAGAAGAACTATAATTCAAAACTTTGAAAAGTAAATGAACTGAAGGGAGAATTAAACTAAAAAGAAACATACTTCTTGAAGAACTTTTCCCCGCTGCGATTTATCGACGCTTTTGATTGCGAAATACTCAATCGTCTTCTTCTTCCTTCCTTTATACACAGACTATAAAAAAAACATTGAGAGCTTAAATAATTAGAAAAACGAAAAATGTAGCGAAATTGGCTTAATCGGCGGCGAAAGCTTCGCCGGAATTAGAGAGAAAGGAAGGCTTTCTTACCGAGCGTTTGCCACGGCTGATGACTTCGTAGATGTGATATTGGTTCATTGTTGAGATTTGGAAACTCTGAGAGAGCAGTGGAAGGGTATTTTGGGAAGAATATTGGAGATTAAATTGGTGGGAGAGAGACTTTGGTTTCTAGCGATTTTGTTTTGTCAAATGAAAGAGAGAAGAACTGACTCTGTAGAAATGAGCGGGAAAATGATTGTAAATTGAAAAATCAAAAAGGGGGAAAATTATATATTTGTCGGGCTTACGTGGCGGTCTATATTGTAAATCACGTGACTTAAACGTGATACATTTTTCTTTTGTTAATTCATATTGTGTCCATTGGAAAGAGAGATGGCAAAATTACTTGATCCCGACCTCATGCGTTTTGTCTAGTCCGATTTTTTTTTTAAATTTGGGTTTAGGCGGGTTTTAAAAAGAATTAAATTAGGACGGGTCAAGTTCGAATTTAAGATAAGAATTTCGTATTTTGTCCTGACTTGATATATTTATTAGATTTTTATATATTATATTTAATATTTCTATTAATTTTTCTGGGGTATATTACCTTTAGTCGGATTTTTGTTAAAATTTTAAGGTCAAAACGGATCAAAATCGAATTAAAATTTTTAAATTTCAAGTTCGGGTTGAGACGGCCAGAAATCTGCCTCGTTGGCAATTGGCATCCTTAATTGAAAACCTTAGGGATGTAATTGATTCTGAATTTTTTTAGACTCATTGTACCACTAAACTTAGTTTTAGTGACATATATTTGAAAATCATCATATATTTTAATTTAAAATTTTAACTTTGTTAAATTGATCTTTAGAATTAACACATCAATAAAAATTTAATGAAGTTAATTTTTTATAGATATTAATGGTGGTTTTCATAGTTAGGTGCTAAATTAGTATCTAATGTTAAATTTAGAGATTAAATAGATTCAAAAAATGTATGGCCTACTAGATGACTAAAGTCAAATTTGTAGGAGAAAATATACATTAATTTCTTTATATGATTTTAAAGTGTGAGCTAAGTGGTTTCGTCCTGAGTGTTGATTTTTTTACTTTAAGGCTATACTTGGTTGAGTGAAAAAATGAAAGGAGGGAAGAAGATGATAGAAAATCGAAAGAAAAAAATTGAGTGTGATTTGTAGGAAAGAAAAGTGTGAAGAAAGAAAAATAGAAGGTGATCATTTCATGAGTATAAAAAAATCATCCCAAAATTGGAAGGAGGAGAGGGGAGAAAATGTGAGAGAGGTGTGAGTTATCAAAATATGATTTTTTAAAAGCATAATTTTCTTTTATGTTGGTAAAATAACTACAAGATCAAACCGTTAGCATTTATTGGATAATAATAAACAAAATAAAAGGCAGATAAAGGACAGTGACGTGGTATAAATCACTGCCTTAGAAATAATTTCGCCTCGATGTGTGTAATCGCCGTAGAAGCGGTCGTCTCCTGAGGTTAACACAGTAGCTCCGATAATCGCACACCCAAAGATCGGAGTGGACAATGGTGGGATTTGAAAGCATAGATTTCAAGATACCTTAGAATTTTGAAACCCCTCTCTATTTATAAGTTGTACACAGAGGTTAAAACGACAAATTGAATCAGTCTTAAACACTGATTTCCAAGTTTAACGGCTGGTCAACTGATGAAATTCAGTCACTCGTTAATTAGGTGATGAAAATCAAGAATTAATCAGCAAATTGATTCCGATTTTATTCTAATTAACAACTAATTAAAACGTTCCAATTTTATTAATTACCTATAAATTTGGTTCAAGAATTCAAGTTTCCAGAAAACAATTCTAAAGAAATTATTTCGAATTTTCCCCAAAAAGATAGAGCGCTCGTAGATGTGTCGAAGACACGTGTTACCACGAACCAAGCCGAGCCAGCCAGTGGCGGCGCACGCGTGCGAGAGAGTTATTTAACCACATTCAACAAAGGGGTAAGGAAGACTCTTTAAATACCCTTCCCAAGAGTACCCTTCCAATGTGGGATATAACAACACCCTCCCAATGTGGGATAAAACCAACATTCCCCCACAAAATTGGAAAAACTTCTTTAAAAGAGAAAAATTATATTAAAACCGAGAGAATAGAAATTGCGAGATTAGATGCTCAAGAACTAGTGAACGTATCTAAAACTAGTACATAGTGATGATGAGTAATTCTTCTTTTAGATAAGTGAACAAATCTTGAACTTTCTAAGATTAGAGTGAACTCATAACACACAACTAACCTCTTCATCCACCGAAGTCCTCGATGTGTCTACAAAAAGTATATACATATGTGTATATATGTGTAGCCATCTTTCCCTAGGATTCTAGTAAGTGTACTAAAAAACAGGCTAACGTTTTCATAGAAGGTGGCTAATCCTTCTCACTTACGTTGATTATTTCATCAAGTACGTCTCTCTAGCGGTAAGTTCACCTAGTCATTCTCGATTAGGACTACCCATTTAACACTAGGTTATGAACTTATTAAGAATAAATAATCAACCAAAAATCAGTAAATTCATCAAGTCTTTCTCACTAAGACCACCCAAAGCCTGGGCTATGAATTTATTAAGAGCAATTAAGCTCATCATGTGCATGTACATTGTTCATCATAGGGATAGGTAAGTGAAATGTACACTACGAGTCTTTCCATGGCTTCGTTTGACCATATTGAACTTAGATAACTAAGTTGGGTATCCACCATGAATTCCTCAACCAATGGGCTTTAGAACCACCCCCCTCGACGAATCTAGAACCATTTTTCGATTTAACCCTTTGGTAAGCGGATCAGCAAGGTTCCTCTCTGACTTCATGTACTCTAAAGAGAGTACTCTGCTCCTTATTAAATGCCTTACAGATTCATGTCTTATGCGAATATGTCTGTTTTTACCGTTGTAAGCTTGGTTTTGAGCCACACATATCGCAGCTTGTGAATAACACAATAAGGACACCGGAGGAGTCGATTTTGCCCGCAAAGGTATTTCTGCCAACAAATTTTTGAGCCACTCAGCTTCTTGTCTAGCTAAGTGAAGAGTAATAAACTCTGACTCTATGGTAGAACGAGCAATACAGGTCTACTTAGCAGACTTCCACGAGATCGTTGCGCCACCTAAGGTAAAGACATACCCACTCGTAGAGCTTACTTCATCATTATTGGTAACCCAGTTGGTGTCACGGTATCCTTCTAAGACCGAAGTATAGCTAACAAAATCGAGTTTCCAATCCATAGTACCCTTAAGATACTTAAGTAAGCGTCTTAAGCAATCCAGTGTTCAGCATTAGGATTATGAGTATATCTACTTAGCCTACTCACAACATATGCAATATTAGGCCGAGTATAGTTCATTAAAAACACAAGGCTCCTGATAATTTTGGCACACTCTAATTGGGAAATACTACTTCTTTTATTTTTCAGGAGTCGTATACTAGAGTCATAAGGAGTTCTAACAGGGATGACATCAAAACTGTCAAATTTCTTTAACACCTTTTCAATGTAGTGTATTTAATTCAAAGAGAATCCCTTTTCAAATTTGGTAACTTTAACTCCTAAGATCACACCAACTTCTCCTAAACTTGTCATCTCAAATTTAGTGGACAAGAAATTTTTCGTCTTGTTAATGGATTCAATGTTAGTACTGAATATCAACATGTCATCAACGTACAAGCTTATGATGACACAATCAGTACCAAACATTTTTGAATACATGCATGCATCCGCTCCATTTACAATAAAACCAAAACTCATGATGGTTTTGTAAAATTTCTCGTCCCATTGTTTTGGAGCTTGTTTAAGGCCATAGAGTGACTTTTTAAGTCTACACACTTTGCCTTCCATGCCAGGTGTCTCAAAACCTGATGGTTGCTCCATATAGATCTCTCCATCTAGATCTTCATTCAAAAATGTAGTCTTTACATCCATTTGATGTACGTGCAACTTATGAATGGACGCTATAGCAAACAAGGCACGGATCGTTGAGATTTTTGTGACATGAGAGTATGTGCCAAAGAAGTCTGTACCAAACTTTTGGATGTGTCCTTAGACTACTAGTCTTGACTTATATTTCTGGATTGACCCATTGGGTCTGAGTTTATTTCTGAAACCCACTTAGAGTTGATAGGTCTAAATCCTCTAGGCAATTAAACTAACTCCTACGTGTGAATAGACACTATTGACTCTAGGTTATCATTTATTGTAGCTCTCTAGAAACTAGTGTCAATTGAACTTATAGCTTCATCATACGACTTTGCATCCTCATCTAAAAGGAAAGTCTAAGCTATAGGAACAAAAATTGAGTCTAAATCACTTATCTCAGAGATAAAGGAAGTTAAAAAATCTGGACCAAAGGTAGAGGCTACCCTTTGTCTTTTACTTCTTCTAGGCTCTAAATCTATCTCTAAGGAATCCTTGGCAAGATCAGAAGAAGTTGAGGCACGACTTTCTACTTGTGTTTCAACACTTAAACTAGGTTTCTTTAAAGGAAAGACATCCTCAAAAAACACAGCATCCTTAGTTTCACAAATAGAGAAGTCATGCAGATACATGAATCTTTGTGCGACACAGTTTGAAGCATACTTGATAAGTCATTAATTTGCATGTTTTTCATATATTAAATCCTATGTTTTAGCACATTAATCTATCTTAGAGCCCTTGATTTGGTTCTTATTTGGTTTTGCAAGTGTTTTGGGTCTTGATGACATTTTATACGTAAAAGCCGAGTTTTAGCACCATTTAGGCGTTTCCTCCAGTATTCTTCTTGAATGCCCTGACAAGTCTCAATTGCCCAGGCAAATTCTTCATAAATCGCCTCTAATGCCACGACAAGCTGCAGTTGCCGCGGTAATCCCATTCGCATAGGATAAAGGCGTATGATAGATTTGGGCCTAAAGAATAAGCAGATTTTTACTTGGAGGACAAACATGTATTTTGACTTGGAGGAAAAACATGTATTTGACTTGGAAGAAAAACAATCCTACTAAAAAGTGGACTTCTATTTTTACCATAATTAAAGCAGTTATGGTTGTTGTATTTAATGTAAAGTCGTCACCTTTATTCCTTATAAATAGAGACCAAAGGGTGAAGAGAAAGTACCAAGTAGAAACCCTACTTTAGTCGAAACCCTCTCCCTTCTTCTCTTGTGTAGCCGTCTACCACCATGAGTGACTAAACCCTTCTTTTCTAGTCAAGTGTAGTTACAAGGATATTATTTCAAGTTTTTAGTGAGATTTCTTGTTCCCAAATTATCTTTATCTTTATTCAAGTATTTTCATATCTTTTGTGCTTCATCTTCATGTGTATGTTGGGTTATACGTATACATGCAACCAAGTCATGGGTTATTGACGTAAGTGATAAGGAAATTCGGGTCAGAGTTTCTAAAGGTATGAATTGATGTTCTTAATAAGTTAACGAGTTAATGCTTAATAAGAATATGTGCTTTGGTCTCTAATGTTCTTAATGCTATTTGATACGTTTAATTCTTAGTGGGTTATCTAAGGAATTTTAACCTTGATAATAAGAGTTAGAAATTTATGGGTTATTAAATTACTTTCTATCGAAGAAAAGATTTAAGTTATTTGTGGGTTATCATCTAACTTGAAACTAAGCTATTTGAGATTGATGTTGATTTATCCTTTGTGGGTCAATGATCTAAATCCTTGATTTAATATTCCAAGTTCTACCTTGACTAGAGTTCCATCTTATATTAAATTCTTCCTTAATTAAATTGCTTTCTTCAAACCAAACACAAAACCCCCATTTTTACTTTAGATTGCTTGTGAACTTGATTTCTTAACTATTCTCTGTGGAATCGACCCTACTTGCCGCTACTACAAATCCAAAGAACAAGTAGCTATTATTTTTGACTGATTCGACACCCATCAAAATTTGGTGTCGTTACCGGGGAATGGTGTCAAGAAGCTAAGTTCAATTTCCTTTAGTTTATTTTTCTTTTCTACTTTTATGCTTTGTTCTTCCCTTGCAGACAATAATCTTTTATTCGATCCTGATATCGACAGAACATAAAGACAACTAAGGAAGGAAGCGAAGCAAAGCAAACAAGCGACCAAACAAGGGAACTTGGAGGCCGACTTGGAGAACATTCAAGCCAAAATACCCCTTGAAACCGACAACATGGCTGAACAAACTCTTCGCCAACTTACAGCCCCCGAGATCGCTTCACAACCTCTTTGCATTAATTACCAAGATCTTGAGGTACCATTCGAATTAAAATCTGGACTAATACATCTTCTTCCTACTTTTAAGGGACACGATAATGAAAACCCTTACAAACACTTGAAATAATTCCATGTGGTGTGCTCAAGCATGAAACCCCACAATGTCATCGTGGATGAAGTTAAGCTAAGGGTGTTCCCATTCTCTCTAGCCGATCATGCCAAAGATTGGTTGTATTACATACCATCCGGATCGAATGAAACATGGACGGACATGGCAAAGATCTTCCTCGAAAAATATTTTCTGGCCTCAAGAGCATCCAACATTAGAAAAGAGATTTGCGGAGTTCGAAAAAAATATTTCGAGATGCTTCATGACTATTGGGAACAATTCAAACAACTTTGTGCAAGCTGTCCACAACATGGAGTGTCCGACCAACTACTCATCCAATATTTCTATGAAGGTTTATTACCCATGGAGAGAAGGATGATGGATTCCACAAGTGTAAGGGCAATTGTGAACAAGACTCCTACCCAAGCCAAAGACCAAATCAACATTATGGCCGCAAACTCTCAACAATTCGGCTCAACACATGACACCGTCTCTCGACGTGTGAATGAGGTAACTGTGTCTTCCCTTAAAAATAAGATTTCGAATCTAACTTCTCTTGTTGAAAAATTGGCATTAGTTAATGCACAACAAGTCAAGGTATGTGGGATTTGCGCAAGGCAAGATCATACAACCAATATGTGCCAAACACTTAAAGAAGAGAACATCAAAGAAGCCAACGTCTTGGAAGGATTTTACGGATAGAAGAAGTACAATCCGTACTCAAATTCATACATTCCGGGCTGGAAAGATCATCCAAATATGAGATACGGGCAAAGAAGCAATCAACAAGAAGGTTATGCGCAACTATTTTCATTGACAAAACCACCCTTGGAGGATATCGCATACAAGCTTGTTCACAACCTCGAGGAATTCAATCTAGATACAAGGTCGAGTATTAAAAATCTTGAAACCCAAGTAAGTCAAATTGCCTCATCTCTTAGTCAATCTGAATCTCAAGGTAAGTTACATTCTCAAACTATTGTGAATCCGAAACAAAACGTGAATGCAATTACTTTGAGAAGTGGCAAGAATTTGCAGAATTCGCCCAGTTGCCCAGGCAATCGCACCATGCCCAGTTGCCCAGGTAATTACCATTGTGTTGAGTGGATCGAATTAACTGATATGGCCAAGAGGGGGTGAATTGGCACTTTTAAAAATGAAGGGAGCAAAAGGAACAATTAAAAATGAAGAACAAGAAACTTATAGTGGTTCAAGCTTCTAAATAAGCTCTACATCCACTACCTTAGCTCCCACTAAGGATTTTCAACAAACTCTTCACTAATTTGTTCTTCCCCTTTTCTAGGCTAAGGAGGCAACCTTTACAAATTCAATCTTTCTACCCAAAGATTGAATTACAAGACTCTCAGTTACAAAGAATAAGCGGCAGTTTGAAATGTATCTCTCACAAGACTAATATATTTCCCAATTACAAACCAACACCCCCCAAACTTGAAAGAAAGATAAACAATTGAGAATTTTGCAAGTTGGGTACACAACTTGACTCTAATAGGCTCAAGGGTTTGGAATAAATACTTTGATGTTGCTTAAAGGTTCAATTGTTGTTTCTTGTAGCTTTGGAGACTTGTTTTTATACCCTTGCATTGAATTCTAGCCGTTTGGGTGATTGAGGTCATTAATCTAGTCGTTGGGCTGCATTTTCTCGCAATAAATGGTCCTCAACTACACACCGTTGTTGCGTGTAAAATAGTCTATCGCAATTGCAGTGCAAGTGAACACGTCGCAAGTAATAAAGTGATACTAAGTATCGGATATCGTCTCCATAGGGATTGGGCTAATGACTTCACCTTGATTTACTGCACAAAGTAAAAGGATTCTTTTAGAGAGTTGTCACGAATAAATAAGTAAAACGGAAATAAAAGGATTAAAAAGATCAAGATAGAGAGAATGGGCCGGTATTGAATTGCTCGGTAGTGCAGGTATTGAATTGCTTAGGATCTCCAGTTCTGTCGTCGCTCCCGTCGCCGACAGCACCTGTCGCGGCGTCTGTCCGTTAGTTGTCGCGGCAGCAGACACTAACTCAGTACTTCAAGCTTGGCAAGAATCCCAGATCTGCCTTGCCCTATCCCTAGGCACAAGTCTGTCGATGAACACGTCTTTGACGATACCTCCCGGCGTGAGTCGAAGGATGAACACCGATGTGTATGAATTCTTCCTTAGCCACTTAACCTCGCCTTATCCCTAAGCACGAGATGGTTCAACTATAAACTAGAGAACGCGCTTCTATCCCTTTCGTATACTTAACTCTCCCGATGCTAAGTAAATGGATAATCTCACAATGCTCTCCCGATGCTCTTGCAAGATATTAGAACCAAGATAAAAGAACTTGAAGTTTATTTTATTGAAACTGAAAAATCCTAAAACAAAGCAACCCTTGCAACTACTTTACAAAACAACCCGTGACCCTAGGGGGAATTTAGAACATGTCGGTGACGGGTGGACGGCAGGGTTTTGGTTTCGATTATGGGGTGGTCGGCTATGCCCTAGGTTTAATCTATGCCCTTTATATAAGCTTTGGGCTCAAGATATCTAAGGTAACAAGGATTACAACTTTAATTAAAAGTAAGACTCTAATAAAGATTAAATCTCTAAAGTATCCTACTTTCTAGCCGCCTCCTTGCTTTTAGGGATTTCCTCTCCTTTGAGCTTTGGCTTGACATATCTTTTGATCCGGGGCTTGGAAAATTATTTGGCTGCCACACGACAGACGAGCAGATTTTTCTCTATCCATCGATGTCCACTTCATTTTTCCTCTACAATAATCTGCTGTCACCATGCTGTCGTGACGGGTCCATGACAGGTTCGTCTCCTTCAGCTGCTTGTTCAGTTCCGCCTTCCTGCTTATCTGCCCTTCGCCTGCCTTCATCGTCACCCTTGACAGTTATCTGCAAAATGCACCATCTTTTAGTAGAATCCGTGCCTTTTATATAATTGTGATATTTAACTGAAAACTATCCTAAATGCAATGCAATGATGCTTGAATGCAGTAGAAATATGGGTTAAAAGGGTGTAAATAATAGAACTTTTACACACTCAACACACCCCCAAACTCAAGTCTTTGCTTGCCCTCAAGCAATTAAACCTAAAGAAAAATGAAAATTTTTGTGTTGGCTTTCAAACAGTGAACTGTCCCTTACCCGTCGCTCATTCTCTATGGCGGCAGCAACCTGTCGGAAAGGCTAGGATTTGTCCGGAATCTCCCTATAGTTCTAGTGCAGTGTGTGCATGCTTGTGAACAGTTATATGCTAAGACTCTCTTAATTTCACTAGAATATTCAACTCCTTAACTCGAATTTTTATGCCAAAGTTTATTTTTTTAGAAGGCACATTTTCATGCTTCTTTTTCTTCTATTTTCAAGCTAAAATTTTTCTAGAGCCAGTTTTGGGCACCTCTAGTTAGCTTCCTAGAGCCGGTTTCGGGCACCTCTAGGTTTTTGATTTTCTTTTACTAAACTTTCTTTCCTAGAGCCAGTGTTAGGCACCTCTAGGGGCTATTCAAGTTCTAAGCATCCTATTCTAGTTTGGCTAAAAGAAATCTAAGCAATATAACAATCACAAAAGTGTTTAAGTTTTCAGAACTATAGAAAGGCTCTAAACTTTTCCTTAACCTGTCCTAAAGATGCTGCCACGACAGAGCCGTCATGACAGGTAAGCTAACTTCACAGTTTTAAGCCAACAGTTTAATTTTCTGATTTTTTTTTAAATAAAGGTAAATAAAAAGACACAACAGTTAAACAAAAGATGTGCTAAGGATGCCATTAAATATGGAGGGTTGCCACCCCCAAACTCAAGGGTTGCATTGCCCTCAATGCAAATTAACTTAAAAACAGATTAAGAAAAACAAGAAAAAGTACATCACAATTATATAAGGGCAGGCAGCAATAAGAGGAAACAAAAGAAATAAAAACTTAAATTTTATGCGCTGTCCTCGCTGCTGCTGCTGACGCGGATCTGATGGTAGCGTCTGCGTTGAGGAGGTGGCTGGGCAGGTTCCGGGGCAGGTTGATTGACAGCTTCGTCAGCCTGTTGAGGGGCAGGATCTTCCTCCGGTTGGGGGATAGGGTCGTCAGCAGGTGGAAGGGCAGATGGCTCCACTAGCCTGATATCAGAACTGCTGCTGCTGCTGCTGCTGTCCCAGCTGGTGGACATGATGGCCTTGGACAGCTTTCTCTTGTCGGCCACATGCTTGATACGCTTCACCCGTGTGAAGGCGCTGTCCAAGTTCCTCCGGACAAGGGGGCTGTCGTCAGTGGCAGCTCGCTTTGTTCCTCGAGGGGAGGTGTCTGCCGGTGGGCTGGGGTCTACCGTCGGGGAAGGTGTGGAGGAGGCAGATTCTCCATGGGGAGCGACAGGTGGTGTGGGAGTAGGGGATGGGATATTGAAATAATGGGCGGGGAAGGTAGGGAAAAAGACATCCGAGAAATTTAAAGTATTGGTAATAAAGTTTACCGTGGCATTGGAGAAGTCTCGGATGAATGTCATTAAGCCCATCTGACGTTCCTCAATCCGCAGAACGGCAGCAAGGATGTGGGCGTTCTGATCTGCCGGAGCGGTGTTGGTGGCAGCTTCTGGGGCAGGCTCAGGGGCAGGTTGAGTGGCAGGCTCATCATCCGACTCGGCAGGAGGGGCGTTGGGATTGAAGGCGTTGAGGGGTGATACGACTACTAGCTCCATGAGGCTGGAGATGTTGTTGTCTGTCCAGCCGCTGCCCTTCTTGATGTTGTCGGAGGCTTCCTCCGGTACGGCAGCGCAGCGGCAGAGGGCGATTATGGTGCAGGGCAGGCAGAGCCGTGAGTCCGAGCGGAAGGCACAATCTAGAATGCTGTCCCTCATGTACCTGCCCACATTGATGGGCCTGTTGTGCATGATAGAGTGGATGAGGGCCAGCCTCTGCCTGTTGACTGTCGTATGGTGGGACGAGGGCAGGATACGCTTTTTGATAAAAGCGTTCCATAACTTTGCCTCAGGTAGGAGCTTCCCCCTATTGACAGAATGGGGGTTCTTTTTACTCGTGCTCCACGTCGTTCCTGCTTCTGTCAACTCCCTCATGACAGCATCATGGCCGGCAGCATCGAGGGTGTCCCAAAACTGTTGATGGGCATCATCGTTGGGGCCGAAGAAGAGGCCGAAGACATGGTTGATGCTGCTGGCGGTAAAGGGTACTGTCACTCCCCTGACGGTGACAGATGTTGCCGTCTTGCTCTCGATCGCCGCATAGAACTCCCTGACTAGGGTGTCGTTAAGTTCTGCCGGCTGCTCGGCGAAATCTTCCCACAGTTGGGCTGTAATGGCCTGCATGATGAACGGCCGGAGTCCAAACAGAGGGGCATCTCTGTTGTAGATGAAGCTGCGCTCTTCCCACAGTTCCTTGTTAGCGAACGGAGATGCTGCTGCGGAAGAGGAAGCGGCAGCAGCGTTCTGTCGGGTTTGTCGTGAAGACATGTTTGGTTGCAAGGGCTGAAAATGAAAGAAAAGAGATTAAACTAGAAGAGAAGAGCAAGAGAGAAAATCTGAAGTGAGGAAAAATGAAAAGGAGAAGGGGTTTATATAGCTGTCGGGGGCTGCCCATTTAATGCCGCAACGGCAGGCGGGAATAACGTAGCGGCAGATTGAATGTTGCGTCTGACACGTCTGACGGACATTAATGCTGCGTCTGCCGCACGATTCTTCGTCTGCTGTGCGTCTGTTGACAGCCTGTCAACTCCATCTGCGTCGGCAGCCGAAACGACAGGTTATAAATGGACTTTATTTGGGCTGATGGATGGGCGGTGGGCTTGGGCCACTTCTTCTTTCTCACTTGCCTTCTTTATTTCCTAAAAACTGAAATTAAAAACAAAACATTATTCGAATAAAATCTAATTCCTAATAAATAATAATATTAATAATAATAATAATAAAAAAAATAAGAGAATTAGGTTAAATTAGGGATGCCTTGTGGGGCATCACCTAAAGTAACCACTTCCTGTATTCCTGGGGCTTCAGTCCCTTGATAGTGCTTGAGGCGTTGTCCATTGACTTTGAATTGGTGCCCGTCCTTTAGTGATTGAATTGTAATGGCACCATGGGGAAAAACTTGAACTACTTGGAATGGGCCAGACCATCTAGATTTGAGCTTCCCTGGAAAGAGTTTCAATCTAGAATTGAACAACAACACAAGCTGCCCTGGGCAGAACTGTCGTGGCAGCAACTTCTTGTCATGCCACTTTTTAGTTTTTTCCTTGTAAATCCTTGCATTGTCGTAGGCCATTGTCCGTATTTCATCGATCTCATTCAAATCTAACAGCCTTTTCTGGCCTGCCTTGTCCAAGTCCATGTTTACTGCCTTGATCGCCCAATATGCCTTGTGTTCTATCTCGACAGGCAGGTGACAGGTTTTCCCATAAATCAGACGGTATGGAGACATGCCCAATGGAGTCTTGAAGGCTGTTCTGTATGCCCATAATGCATCATTCAGAAGCAAAGACCAATCTTTCCTAGTTGGTTTAACCATTTTTTCAAGAATGTTCTTTACTTCCCTATTTGATATCTCAGCCTGTCCATTGGTCTGTGGGTGGTATGCTGTCGCGATCCTGTGCTTGACACCATATTTTCTCAAGGCGGCAGCAATTACCTTGTTGTCAAAATGTCTCCCTTCATCACTGATAATCGCCCTAGGGATGCCGAATCTAGAAAAGATGTTTTTGTGCAAAAACTTTTGGACTGTTTTGGCATCATTCTTTTGAGTTGCGATTGCTTCTACCCACTTGGAGACAATCCACTGCTAGGAGGATGTAAAGATTTCCACAAGAAGATGGAAAAGGTCCCATAAAATCAATCCCCCAAACATCGAAGATTTCGACTTCTAAAATATTCTGCAGTGGCATCTCGTTTCTCCTCGAGATGTTACCTGTCCGCTGGCACCTGTCACAGTTTTTATAAAAGTCCTGTGCGTCCTTATACAGTGTCGGCCAGTAGAACCCTGACTGCAGCACCTTGGCAGCAGTTTTATTGCCTCCTAAGTGTCCTCCATATTGTGAAGCATGACAGTGATGGAGAATGTCTTCTTGTTCTTCTTGTGGTATGCATCTCCTTATAACCTGATCTGCGCACATTTTGAAAAGAAGAGGTTCGTCCCAATAATAATGTTTAACATCATTTTGAAACCTCTTCCTGGCTTGGTAAGTAAGATCAGAAGGTAATATTCCGCTAACTATAAAATTAACGAAATCAGCATACCAAGGAAGGTTAGAAGACTTACCTTCCGCCATGGCTGTCACGACAGCTAGTGCGGCAGCAAAGAGCTGCTCATCTGGGAAGGTCTCCAATATGTGTGTCTTATCTGGCGGTAGACTCTGTCCCGTTTCCAACCTCGACAAGTGATCTGCCACCTGATTTTCTGTCCCCTTTTTATCTTTTATCTCAAGGTCGAACTCTTGTAATAGTAATATCCATCGTATCAACCTAGGTTTAGCATCTTTTTTTGCGAATAGATACTTGAGGGCAGAGTGGTCGGTGTGGATTATAACCTTCGTTCCAAGTATGTAAGAACGAAACTTGTCGATGGCAAACACCACAGCTAACAGCTCTTTTTCCGTGGTGGTGTAATTCACTTGGGCATCATTCAATGTTTTGCTGGCATAATATATGACATGAAATAGCCTGTCCTTGCGCTGCCCAAGTGCTGCCCCGACAGCATAGTCACTAGCATCACACATAATTTCAAACGGTTGTGTCCAGTCTGGTGGCTGTACTATGGGGGCTGTCACTAACTTTTCCTTCAGAACCTTGAATGCTTCAGTACATTCTTCATTAAAGTCAAAGGGTCGGTTCTGCTCTAGGAGATGACATAGGGGTTTCGTGATTTTTGAGAAATTGGCAATAAATCTTCTATAAAAACCAGCATGCCCTAAAAAACTCCTAATGCCCTTGACTGTTGTTGGCGGCGGCAGCTTCTCTATGACTTCTATTTTTGCCCTGTCGACTTCTATCCCACGGCAGCTAATCTTATGGCCTAAAACTATCCCTTCATCTACCATAAAATGACATTTTTCCCAATTAAGAACAAGATTAGCCTTTTCACATCTTTCAAGTACCTTTTGAAGGTTGCCGAGGCAGCTCTCAAAATCGTCTCCAAAGACGGAAAAATCATCCATGAAGATCTCAAGGAAGTCTTCTACCATGTCGGAGAATATTGCCATCATGCACCTTTGGAAGGTGGCAGGTGCGTTACAGAGGCCGAATGGCATCCTCCTGAATGCAAATGTTCCGTAGGGGCATGTGAAAGTCGTTTTCTCTTGGTCCTCCGGTGCAATAGCAATTTGGTTGTAACCTGAATAACCATCAAGAAAACAATAATAAGATTTACCCGCTAATCTATCAAGCATTTGATCAATAAAGGGTAAAGGAAAGTGGTCCTTTCGGGTAGCTTTGTTAAGCTTCCGATAGTCCATACAAACCCTCCAACCGGTCACAGTCCTGGTTGGGATTAACTCATTGTTTTCGTTGGTTATCACGGTCATGCCTCCTTTCTTGGGAACACATTGCACCGGGCTTACCCATTTGCTGTCGGAGATGGCGTAAATAATACCAGCATCTAACCATTTAATTATTTCTTTACGCACTACCTCCTTCATTGCTAGGTTTAACCGCCTTTGGGCATCAATAGTCGGCTTATGGTCTTCCTCTAAGAGGATTTTGTGCATACAGATTGCCGGACTAATGCCCTGAATATCTGCTAT
Source organism: Hibiscus tridactylites (assembly GCA_958450335.1). Taxonomy (NCBI): domain Eukaryota; kingdom Viridiplantae; phylum Streptophyta; class Magnoliopsida; order Malvales; family Malvaceae; genus Hibiscus; species Hibiscus tridactylites. The sequence goes on along the minus strand of OY288279.1, from coordinate 53,043,869 downwards.
CGTCCATCCTATCGCCCTTTTATGCTGCCTCAACATGTCGATCAGCTGTCGTTCCTGTTCCTGCGGCAGCTTAGCAGAGATGATTACAGGCAGTGTGTTATCACAACCAAGATAAGCATATTTAAGCTGCCCTGGCAGGGGCTTAAGTTCTAAGACAGGTGGTTCAACAGTGGAGGGCTTTTGGATTAAATGGTTATCCGAAGTGTAATTTAAGGGTTCGAATAACTTACCTGGACGATGGTCTAACCAGTTTACCTCCTCATGACCTTCAGTATCAGATGTATCGGTTTCAGAGGGGTCACTGTCGTCTGTGCTGCCGTCGTTGCTGTCGTCGTCACTGTCGTGACAAGTTGGTAGATGGTTGTCGCAGCAGTGACCAAATTTAATATCTCGACAGCCTGACCTGATGCAGGGGTAATCAAAGGTCACCTCGATGATGGCTTTGCATTCCTCGTCCACATCGGCATGTTTCATTGCTTGGAGAACATTCAACTTAATTTCTTGATCGTTCACGCGCATGGTGAGTTCTCCTTTTTCCACATCAATCAACGATCTTCCCGTGGCTAAGAAAGGTCGTCCTAGGATGACTGGTGCGTTCTCATCTGCCTCACAATCTAAAATAAGAAAGTCAGCAGGAAAAATAAGTTTATCCACTCTTACCAAAATATCTTCAATTTTTCCCTCGGGGTGAACGTAAGAGCGGTCGGCTAGCTGTAGGGTAACTGTCGTGGGCCGCGCCTTGCCAATACCTAGTTTCTGAAAAACAGATTTGGGCATTAGATTAACACTAGCACCAAGATCACAAAGTGCCTTACCCACAAATTTATCACCGATTACGCAAGGTATAAGGAAGCTCCCTGGATCCTTCTTTTTCTGGGGGTGGTTGTCGATGAAGAATACTCATGCAACCCTCTTGCATCCTTACCGTTTCAAATTCCCCAAGTTTAGATTTTTTTGACATTACACCCTTGAGGAATTTAGCATAACCTGGCATCTCCCTAACAGCATCTAACAACGGAATGTTAATATGAACCTGTTTAAAAATGTCATAAATTTTTTTGAGTTGAGATTCATTCTTAGCTTGTTGTATCCGTTGAGGAAAAGGTGGTGGAGGACGATAATCAGCAATGCGTCCTTCCCACTGCATGCGAATCTGAGGACGATGATCTTCCTTTTTCTCCTCTGTCGCTTCTGCTGTCGTGACAGGATCATCGGCAGTAGTCTGTTTGTCACCTGTCGGAGCAGCTTCCTCGGCAGGTTTATTCAAAGCAGGGTCCTTTTCTGTATCAACTTCTTTTTCCGGCCCTGGTAACTTTTTCCCACTCCTAGTAGTAATTGCCTTACATTGCTCATGAGGGGGTGGTCTAGCGTTTTCAGTATTGCTAGGGAAACCTCCATTCTGCCTCGGTTTAATATGCTGCGACACTTGACCCATTTGTGTCTCTAGAGATTTCAAGGTGGCCTTATGGTTTGTCATTCTCATCTTAGTCTCGTCCATAAAATTTTCCGTCTTTTTGACAAACTGATTAATATTTTCCATATAAGTGCCAGTCTGAGACATAAAGGTAGCCAAAGTCTGCTCCAATACACTACTCGTGGCAGGTGGTGGCTGCTGTTATTGTTGAGGCGGCAGGTTCTGCGGCAGGTTCTGCGGCTGCAGTTGCTGTCTCGTCAACAATCTAGGACCCCCCTGATTCTGATTATATGCTTGCGGATTCAGGGCATTGTTAGGATTACTCCAGGAAAATTTGGGATCCTTTCTCCAATTAGGGTTGTAATTGTTGGAATTGTAGTTTGGCTTGTAATTTCCAACATATTTCCCTTCTTCTACGTTTATAGGGCACTCATCCCTACTATGATTTCCCTCACAAGTGGCACAAATTTCCTCGACAGCAAACCCTCGTACTTCCTCTTCACTCAATAAGTGTTTCATGGCTTTAGTGAGGAATGCTACCTGTGATTTCATAGTGCTGTCAGCCTCATAGTCTTTGACAGCAAGTACCCGTTTACCCCCTCTTCTAGCTGTCGGAAACTGCTCCTCATTCTTAGCTAGATTCTTCAGAACTTGTAGTGCCTCGTCCGGATCTTTATCCAATAATAGTCCATTTGCTGCAGAATCAATGCGAATGCGAGTTTGTAAGTTAGCAGCATTATAAAACTTAGTTACCTGATTCAAGACGGGGAATCCATGCATTGGGCAGTTCCGTAGAAGAGTAGTAAATCTGTCCCAGGCCTCGTGCATCGGCTCGTCATCTTCCTGTTGAAAAGTAGCAATTTCGTTACGTAATCGCTCAGATAAATGTGAAGGATTAAAACGAGATAAGAATTCACGAGTTAGGTCTGCCCAAGTCATAATAGAACCCGGTGTAAGTTTATTCCACCAAGTTTTAGCTCTATCCCTTAATGAATGAGGGAATAACCGAAGCCTCAGTATCTCCGGACTAACTCCTGGTAGCCTAAACGAACCACAGATCTCCTGGAACGTTTTGAGATGCTCCCTAGCATCTTCTGTCGCAGAACCACTAAACTGTCCGGCGTTGTTGATCATGCTAAACATGACAGGTTTAAGTTCAAAGTTATCAACATCAATATCCGGCAGTGTGGTCTCCAGCTCTACATGGTCATTCAGCATGTAGTCACGACATGACCGTCGTCCACCTGCCCCAGGCGGATCGCCGACAGGCGGTATATCTCCTCCAGCAGGTTGGTTACGGGCCATCTGCTCTAGCTGTTCTTCAAGGTATTCGTTCCTGTCTAAAAGATGGCGAATTTGTTTCTTGAGATTGAATGATCGTTCGATTTCCGAATCTAACTTATACTCAGGATCTTCGCCTCTTTTCGATCTGCGCATAAACAAGAGAACCTTGTGAAAAGCAAGAGTTTTAAACACAAAATAAAAATTAAAGAAAACTAAAAATGAAAAACAAAAAAAAAAAAAAAACAAAAAATGCAATAAAATAAAGATGTAGTTATGTTGCCAATCCCCGGCAACGGCGCCAAAAACTTGTTGCGTGTAAAATAGTCTATCGCAATTGCAGTGCAAGTGAACACGTCGCAAGTAATAAAGTGATACTAAATATCGGATATCGTCTCCACAGGGATTGGGCTAATGACTTCACCTTGATTTACTGCACAAAGTAAAAGGATTCTTTTAGAGAGTTGTCACGAATAAATAAGTAAAACGGAAATAAAAGGATTAAAAAGATCAAGATAGAGAGAATGGGCCGGTATTGAATTGCTCGGTAGTGCAGGTATTGAATTGCTTAGGATCTCCAGTTCTGTCGTCGCTCCCGTCGCCGACAGCACCTGTCGCGGCGTCTGTCCGTTAGTTGTCGCGGCAGCAGACACTAACTCAGTACTTCAAGCTTGGCAAGAATCCCAGATCTGCCTTGCCCTATCCCTAGGCACAAGTCTGTCGATGAACACGTCTTTGACGATACCTCCCGGCGTGAGTCGAAGGATGAACACCGATGTGTATGAATTCTTCCTTAGCCACTTAACCTCGCCTTATCCCTAAGCACGAGATGGTTCAACTATAAACTAGAGAACGCGCTTCTATCCCTTTCGTATACTTAACTCTCCCGATGCTAAGTAAATGGATAATCTCACAATGCTCTCCCGATGCTCTTGCAAGATATTAGAACCAAGATAAAAGAACTTGAAGTTTATTTTATTGAAACTGAAAAATCCTAAAACAAAGCAACCCTTGCAACTACTTTACAAAACAACCCGTGACCCTAGGGGGAATTTAGAACATGTCGGTGACGGGTGGACGGCAGGGTTTTGGTTTCGATTATGGGGTGGTCGGCTATTCCCTAGGTTTAATCTATGCCCTTTATATAAGCTTTGGGCTCAAGATATCTAAGGTAACAAGGATTACAACTTTAATTAAAAGTAAGACTCTAATAAAGATTAAATCTCTAAAGTATCCTACTTTCTAGCCGCCTCCTTGCTTTTAGGGATTTCCTCTCCTTTGAGCTTTGGCTTGACATATCTTTTGATCCGGGGCTTGGAAAATTATTTGGCTGCCACACGACAGACGAGCAGATTTTTCTCTATCCATCGATGTCCACTTCATTTTTCCTCTACAATAATCTGCTGTCACCATGCTGTCGTGACGGGTCCATGACAGGTTCGTCTCCTTCAGCTGCTTGTTCAGTTCCGCCTTCCTGCTTATCTGCCCTTCGCCTGCCTTCATCGTCACCCTTGACAGTTATCTGCAAAATGCACCATCTTTTAGTAGAATCCGTGCCTTTTATATAATTGTGATATTTAACTGAAAACTATCCTAAATGCAATGCAATGATGCTTGAATGCAGTAGAAATATGGGTTAAAAGGGTGTAAATAATAGAACTTTTACACACTCAACAACCGTATCGACACATGTATCAAAGAAAAAGAGCCATTGTGACTGAAAAACAAAGCGTATCGATACACGAGAATGGCGCATCGGTACGGAATAAAGGAGCGTATCGATACACAATGTCGTATCGATACGGTTTTTGCTCACTAGAATCTTGATTTGTTTTTTGACAAAAAGCGTATTGGTACGCTATCTATGTGTATCGATACGATTCAACAACCATTTAAAAATTTAGGATTCCAATAACTGACAAGCCAACGTTCAAATATTAAATGTAAAGATTTGCAAAGGCTAGCATATCGTATCGATACGGTGACATACCGTATCGGTACGCTATAACATTAAAATATTTCACTTTGAAAAACCGTATCGATACTGTCCCGATGAGTATCGATATGCTATAACTTAAAGTCTTACCTAGATAAATATCGTATCGATACGAGATTAAACAGTGTCGGTACGCTATGGTCGATTAAAATTCCAGTAACAAAAATCCGTATCGATACGCTATAAGGGTATCGATACGCCTGTGCGTTTTGTTGAAATTTGACTTGAAAATACTTAGTGAAAATTGAACCTTTTAATTTGTTTTGTCTTGAAAGAGTACATGGTTCAAAATGCTTGTCAATTAAGCGACTCTTTGAAATAATTAAAAATTTATTCATTTTTCAATTAAGTCCCTAAAGTAATTTGTTATATCAAAATCAATTTAGGTTTCACAATCTCCCCCTTTTTGATATAACAAAACCAACTATAAATTTTTATGTTTTGAAAACTTTGAAAAGCTTACTCCCCCTTAATTTAAGATATGTTTTCAAAAATTGGCTCTTTGACGCTATCTTCTCCCCCTTTGTGTTAGATCAAAGATAATCAATGCATAAAATAGGGATAATAAACATGAAGCACAATTTTAAGCATAAATAAGCAACATAATAGCATTAAGCAAGAAATATTCAAAACAAACAATAGTTAAAACATAATTCCAGACTCATATCCTAAAAACATAAAACAAAGCATAGGTTCTTAAAGATAAAACATAATTGCAAAAACTAGAAGTCTAAATGATATGGCATGATATGCAAAGCTAGCCTTCCCCACCATCGTCTTCATTCTCGCCCTCTTCATCTTCATCATCATTACTTGGTTGAGGTTTCCGAGTGTGATTAAGCCAAGCACCATGGAAGGCGGTGAGAGAGACATCTATGGAATTTTGTTGAAGTCCAATGGCATTGACTTGATCCCATAAGGATATGAAGCGAGTATCAAGGTCCTTGACTTGATCCTCCAATGATGTGAAACGAGTATCAATGGCGGCAAATCCGGCATCCATGTTGTTGAATTTCTCATTGAGAAACATCATGAGGGTATCCATGGAAGATTGAGCAATAGGAGCACCTTGTGGACCTTGTGGAGCCATCGGTTGATCATCTTGGTGAGGAGCTCAAGGAACACGAACCCATTCATTGTTGATGTATGCAAAGTGAGCACGGATAAGGGAACACTCATCAATGGTTTGGCCAAGGGGTTCGGGATAGTCATGAGAGCAATCTATCTTAAGGGAATGAAACAAGTGACTCAAAGTCGTCGAATAATAAAATGACTTGACTTGGTCAGTGTGACGATGTTGTACAAGATAGACAATATCGACAAACATAATTTGACAAAGATTTGGGCGCTTACCCTCACAAAAACAATGAAGCCAAAAATCACCCACTTGGCGAATAGTTGAAATTTCCCACCCGAAGGACGAATAAACCAAGAGATAATAAGATGAAGGACGTAGTCTTGGGCATTTAAAACAGTGACGGAACCAAGAGAACCATGACCCAAAGAGTTTTCATCATTAATCCCAATATTTTCAAAACCAAAGGCTTGACAAAGAACGTTTTGATCAATTCGAAAAGTTTTTCCCATAAGATGAGATTCAATAGCAACAACATATTCTCTATTAGCATCATGAATACAATTGGCATTTGAAAAGAAGATTATGACAAGATTTCGATATAAAATCGGGGATAGGCTCAAAAAGTTCACGAATTTCTATCTACGAAGAAAACCAAGGTACTCGAATTTAAAACGTTCAAAATTTTAAAAAGGGATTGAGACAACACGTTCTTCAAATCCATGGTGGTGGGAAACTATGTTGGATAATGAAAGGAAGGTTTGGTTTAGGATTACCCCCATCATCTTCGATAGGATTGGAAGAGGAAGAGGCTAAATATCTTCTCGCTCTCTTTTTAGGTACCATAATATTGAAAACAACATCAAAACAATTCGAAACACGTGTGTGCAATTATCATCGCATTCAATCCAAAGAAAATTCCAATAATTCAAGGTATTGATAAAAACTCTATATTTTATAGGTTAAATATATATATATATATATATATATATATATAAGTATAAAAGAAAATTTTGGTGAAAAGAATTTTGAAAAATAGATTTGAAAAATATACGATATAATTTTATATTCGAATAAAAAAATCTGATTTTAAAGATTTTTTACAAAAACTTGAAAATCCATAATATATGTATATGTTTTATACAAAAATCAACTAAAAACAACCAATGAAATTAAACAAAAATTAAAAAGAAAGGAAAAGGGTTTATACCTTGATTTATGGAGAATGGATGAATGATGAGATGAGAATGCACCAAATTTCTAACAAAGCTTGGCTTTGATGTGTTGATGAAAATACCTCAAAGAATTTTAGGTTTTGTGTGAAAAATTGAAGAGATTTGAGGGGGTTTTATAGAGGATTTTTGGCTAGGTTTTGAGAGAAAAAGAGGTGTTTGTGTTTAATAAAAAGTTGATTCTTTTAAAAGCCCTATTTAAAATTTCTGCCGATATCGTATCGGTACGCTTTAATAGCGTACCGATACGCATTGACCCAATTTAAAAATATTTTTAAATATCGTATCGATACAATTTGCACTGTATCACTTCCTTATTTTTAAATACCGTATCGATACGTATATAGCCGTATCGATACGCCATTGCCAGAAAATGCATTTTGGACAGTTTTAAGTCCAAAAATTCAACTTTGAACGACTCTAAATGCATGTGAAGGATATATGAGCAAGATTTAAGGACTAAAACTGATGCATACTCCTCCTAGCAATAAGCATAGATGTATTAAGAAGCAAAATCACATAAGTATGATCATCAAATAATTTCAAGCACATTTTTGGCCATTTGGGACCTAAAAAGGGTCAAGGAAGGCTGGTTAAACCTAACTCCCTCATAAGTGTCCAAAAACAGTCTTTATCTAAAGGTTTGGTAAATATGTCCGCTAATTGGTTCAAGGTATCAACATATTCTAGAACTACATCATTTTCAAGACATGATCTCTAATGAAATGATGTCTAATTTCTATATGTTTGGTTCTAGAGTGTTGGATGGGATTCTTAGTGAGACAAATGGAACTAGTGTTGTCACACTTAAGGGGTATGATATCTACTTGAACACCATAATCTAAGAGTTGTTGCTTCATCAAAAGAACTTGAGCACAATAACTCCCTAAGGATATGTACTCTATTTCGGTGGTAGATAAGGCTACACTATTTTGTTTGTTAGAGAACCAAGATATGAGCATACTACCTAAAAATTGACATGTTCCGAAGGTACTTTTCCTATCTATCTTACATCCCCCATAATCTGCTTCGGAGAAAGCATGAAGGTTAAATGAATAGTCTCTAGGATACCAAAGACCTAAATAAGGTGTATCTCTAAGGTATCTAAAGATTCTCTTAATGACTACAAGGTGAGATTCTCTAGGACTAGCTTGAAACCTAGCACACAAGCAAACACTAAACATGATATCGGGTCTACTTGCAGTAAGGTAAAGCAAAGATCCAACCATGGAACGATAAAGCTTAGAATCAACACACTTACCTCCTTCATCCTTATCAAGCTTAATTGATGAGCTCATAGGAGTGGCTTGAGGCTTCACATTCTCCAAGCCAAACTTCTTGAGCATATCCTTGATGTATTTAGCTTGATTAATGAAGGTTCCATCTTTCATTTGCTTGATTTGGAGCTCCAAGAAAAATGAGAGCTCTCTCATCATCCTCATCTCAAATTCACCTTGCATTAGCTTAGAAAATTCTTGGCAATAAAATTCATTAGTAGAACCAAAAATAATATCATCAACATATATTTGAACTACTAAGATGTCATTGCCATATCTTTTAATGAAAAATGTAGTATCCACCTTGCCTTTTTCAAAACTTTTTTCAATTAAAAAGTTTGAAAGTCTTTCATACCAAGCTCTAGGAGCTTGGTTCAAACCACATAAAGCTTTTGTTAGTTAAAAACATGGTTTGGAAAGTTTGATCTTCAAAACCAGGTGGTTGTTCTACATACACTTCTTCATTTATAAAACCATTTAGAAAAGCACTTTTCACATCCATTTGAAAGAGCTTGAAATCATGATAGCATGCAAATGCAAGAAGCATCCTAATAGCTTCCATTCAAGCTAAGGGTGCATATGTTTCATCAAAATCAATCCCCTCTTCTTGAGTGTAACCTTGAGTAACAAGCCTAGACTTGTTCCTCCCTATGTTACCACTCTCATCTAGTTTGTTTCTAAATACCCACTTAGTTCCTATAGTAGATTGATTACTAGGCCTATCAACTAATATCCATACTTTACTTCTCTCAAATTGATTAAGTTCCTCTTGCATAGCCAATATCCAAAAATCATCTTTTAATGCTTCTTTGATATTTTTAGGCTCTATGCATGAGATAAATGCATCATGATTCATAAGTTTGAGAGATGATCTAGTAGTTACCCCTTGGATGGATCACCCAAGATTTCACCACCTTTGACATAGTTGAACTCCCTTGGGTATGTCACCTCCTTTTCCTCAAGAGCCAAGTTCTTCAAGGCTATAAGAGGTGGATATTGTGCTTCCTCTTCTTTAGTTAGAATCTCATCCACCTTTGATGTTTGTCCTCCATCAATGGCTTCAATGATCCCTACATCACCATCATCACAAGATTCCTTTCTCAGAAGGAGGTTATCATCGAAAACAACATGTATAGACTCTTTAACAACCAAAGTTCTTTTATTAAATACTTGGTAGGCTTTAGAGTTCAGGGAATAACCCAAAAATATTGCTTTATCACTTTTAGCATCAAATTTACCTAAGTTGTCTTTTCCATTGTTTAAAACAAAACATTTACAACCAAAAGGGTGGAAATAACTAATATGAGGGTTTTTTGATTTTAAACTTTCATAAGGTGTGTTGCGTGTAAAATAGTCTATCGCAATGATAGTGCAAGTATACACGACGCAAGTAGTAAAGTGATACGAATTATCGGATATCGTCTCCACAAGGATTGGGCTAATAGCTTCACCTCTATTCACTGCACGAAAGTAAAGAAAATATTTAAGAGTTGTCACGAAAATAATAAAGTAAACGCAAATAAAAGAGTAGAAGAATAAGATAGAGAGAATGGGCTGGTATTGAATTGCTCAGTAGTGCAGGTATTGTAGAGTTTAGGAAATCCAGTTCTATCGTCGCACCCGTCGTGGCAGCATCTGTCGCGGTAGCAGTCCGTTGATCGTAGCGGCAGCAAACGCTCAACTCAGTACTTTCAAGTTTGGGAAGAATCCCAGATCTGCCTTGGCCTATCCCTAGGTCCAAGTCTGTCGATGATCACGTCTTAATGATACCTCCCGACGTGAATCGAAGGATGAACACCGATGTGTATGAATTCTTCTTTAGCCACTTAACCTCGCCCTATCCCTAGGCACGAGATTGTTCAACTATAAACTAGAGAACTTGCTCTTATTTCTTTCGTATACTTAACTCTCCCGATGCTAAGTAAATAGATAACCTCACAATGCTCTCCCGATGCTCTTGCAAGATATTAATAACCAAAATAAGAGAACTTGAAGTTTATTTTATTGAACTGAAAATACCTAAAACAAAACAACCCTTGCAACTACTTTACAAATCAACCCGTGGCCCTAGGGGGAATTTAGAACATGTCGACGGCGGGTAAACGGCTAGGGGTTTTTGGTTGTCGGTTATCGGGTAATCGGCTATGCCCTCTCTAGGTTAAAATATACGCCCTTATATAATCTTTGGGCTCAAGTTATCTAAGTTAACAAGGATTACAACTTTAATTAAAAGTATGATTCTAATAAAGACTTAATCTTCAAGGAATCTACTTTCCAGCAGTCCTCCTTGTTTCTTGGGATTTTCTCTCCTTGAGCTTTGGGCTTGACATATCTTTTGATCCGGGGCTTGGAAAAAATATAAGGTTTTCACACGACAGACGAGCAAAATTTTCTCTATCTATCGAGGTCCACTTTGCTTTTTTCTCCACTAACTTGCTGTCGTCCTCTGCTGTCACGGCAGCACCATGGCAGCATCGTCCTCTTTGTCTGCTTGTCCAGTTCAGCTCTTCTGCTTCTCTGCCCCGTGCCTGCCTTCTCCGTCTACTATGGCGGCAACCTGTAAAATCAGCCATTCTTCAGTAGAATCTGTGCCTTTAATATATTTGTGATGTTTTGTTGTAAACTAACCTAAATGCAATGAATTGATGCTTGAATGCAGCAGAAATATGGGTTAAAAAGGGTGTAATTAATAGAACTTTTACACACTCAACACACCCCCAAACTCATGTTTTTTCTTGCCCTCAAGCAACTAAGACCTAAAAGAAAAATGAGATATTTTTGTTTTGACTTTCAAACAGTGAACTTTCCCTTACGCGTCGTTCATTCCCTGTGACGGCAGCAACCTGTCAGATAATTTAGGATCTGTCCGGAATCTCACTATAGTCCTCGTGTAGTGTGTGCATGCTTGTGAACAGTTATATGCTAAGACTCTCTTAGTTTCACTAGAATATTCAATTCTTAACTCGAATTTTTATGCCAAAGTTAATTTTTGAATGCACATTTTCATGCTTCTTTGATTTCTTTCTTTTGACTCGATTTCTCTAACGTTTTACTAGAGCCAGTTTTAGGCACCTCTAGTTAGCTTCCTAGAGCCAGTTTCGGGCACCTCTAGGGTTTTTTAGTCTCTTTTGCTAAACTTCTTTCCTAGAGCCAGTTTCGGGCACCTCTAGGGGCTATTCAAGTGCTAAGCTTCCTATTCTAGTTTGGCTAAAATAAATCTAAGCAGTATAACAGTCACAATGGTGTTTAAGTTTTCAGAACTATAGAAAGGCTCTAAACTTCTCCTTAAACTGTCCTAAACATGCTGCCACGACAGAGCTGTCACGACAGGTAAGTTCAATTCACAGTTTTAAGCCAAATTTTCATTTTTTTTTGTTTTTTAGAGAACCTAAATAAGACACAACACTTAACTAAAATATACTTAGACTCCATTAAAATGGAGGGTTGCCACCCCCAAACTCAAGGGTTGCATTGCCTCAATGCAAATGACAAAATAAAAAAAGAAGGCAGTACATCACAAAATATAGATATGGTAGGCAGCAATAAGAAAATAAGAAACTTAATTTTAAGCACTGTCTTCACTGCTGCTGCTGAGGCGGATTTGGCGGCGGATTCTGGGCTTTGGGGCAGGCTGGGCTGGTTGCTCTACAACATGGATATCAGAGCTACTGCTGCTGTCCCAGCTGCTGCTGCTGCTACTGCTGCTGGTGGTGGCCTTTGGCATAAGTTTCCTGTTGGCCATTCTTTTCTGCCTCTTGACAGGTGTAAATTCTTTCTCCAAGTTCCTCCGAATAGAGGGTTTGGCTTCGCTTTCTACCCAGACGGAGGAAGAAGAAAACCCAGCTACAAAGGCAGCAATGTCATCCGAGGGTGCCAGTCGCTTTGTTCCTCGGGCGGATGTTTCGGCCTGAGGGCTGCCGGCTGCCGTCGGGGCAGGTGATGGAATGGAGGCAGCATATTGTGTATGTGGTGTGGCAGCAGGTGTAGGTGTGTGGGCAGGGGTGGGGACGGTGAAGTAGTGGGCAGGGAAGGTGGGAAAGACAACATCAGGAAAATTTAAAGTGTGGTGAATGAAATTTACCGTGGATGCGGCAAAATCCTTGATGAATGTCATTAGACCCAGCTGTCTGTCCTCCATCCTCTGAATAGCAGCAAGGATTTGAGTGGAGGGGTCTGTCAGAGCAGCTGCTGCGGCAGGTTCAGGGTTGGGTTGCTCTGATGATTCTGCTGGGGCGGCAGCAGGGTTGACGGAAGAGAGGGGGGTTGCTACTGTCAGCTCAATGAGGCTGATGATATTTTTGTCTGTCCAGCCCCGTCCCTTCACTAGGCGATCGGTGGTGGCTTCCGGTACGGCAGAGCAGCGGCAGAGAGACGTAATAAGGAAGGGGAGGCAGAGGAGGGCCGTCGATCTATGGGTGCAGTCCAAAATACTCTCCCGTATATAGCGTCCCACATTAATGGGTCGTTTGTTCATAATTGAGTGGATTAGGGCTAACCTTTACTGGTCCACTGTGGTGTGATGTGAAGACGGCAGAATCCTCTTTTTAATGAAGGCGTTCCACAGTTTGGCCTCTGGCAGCAGCTGCCCCCTCTTCACGGTGTGGGGATTTTTGCGGCTCGTGTTCCATTCAGTCCCTTCTTCTGTCACTTCTGCCATGACAACGTCGAAGGCAGCATCGTCTAGGGTGTCAAGGAACTGCTGGTGAGCATCGTCGTTGGGGCCGAAGTAGAGGCCATAAAAAGAATTGATGCGCTTGGCCGTGAACTGCACTTCTGTCCCTCGGACAGTCACTGCTGTTGCCGTCCTGCTGCCGATGGCAGCATAGAAATCCCTTACCAGCGTTTCATTCATTTCTGCTGGTTGCTCTGCGAATTGTTCCCACAAGAGGGCTTTAATCGTCCTTGCGATGAAAGGCTTGAGGCCGGTGAAGAGGTTGAAGCAGCACTGCGGCGGGTTCTTCTGGAAGACATGTTAGTTGCAAGGGTTGTTTGAAAGTAAAGAAAACAAAGAAAAACTAAAGGGGAGAGCAAGTAAGAAAAACAGAAGTGAGTGAAATGAAAATGAAACGGGGTTTTATAGAGGAGGAGTTGCTGCCCGTTGAAGTTGTAACGGCAGGCGTGAATAACGGGGCGACTGTTGAGCTTTAGCGTGTCTGACGCGTCTGACACACATTTATGTGTCTGTTACGCGTCTGTCACATGTTTCCGCGTCTGCCGTGATAGTCTGGTGACAGCCTGTCTTTTCCGTGTCTGCCGCGGCAGCTGGAACGACATGCTTCAATATTGGGCTTTGTTGGGCTGATGGATGGATGGTGGGCTTGGGTCACTTCTCCTATTCTACTTGCCTCCTTTATTTCCTAAAAACAGTAACCATAAAAAAATATTATTCGAATAAAATAAACCTTATTTCCTAATAATTAATAAATAATAAAAATAAAAATAAATAAAAATAAAATTTAGGTTAAATTAGGGATGCCTTATGGGGCATCTCCTAAGGTAACCACTTCTTGTATTCCTGGGGCTTCAGTCCCCTGATAATGCTTGAGGCGCTATCCGTTGACTTTGAATTGGTGCCCGTCTTTTAATGATCGGATTGTGATGGCACCATGGGGAAAAACTTGTACGACTTGGAACGTGCCAGACCATCTAGATTTTAGCTTCCCTTGGAAGAGTTTCAGTCTAGAATTGAACAACAATACAAGCTGCCCTGGGCAGAACTGTCGTGGCAGCAACTTCCTGTCATGCCACTTCTTAGTTTTCTCGTTGTAGATTCTTGCATTGTCGTAGGCCATTGTCCGTATTTCTTCAATCTCGTTAAGATCTAACAGCCTTTTCTGTCCTGCCTTGTCCAAGTCCATATTCACTGCCTTGATCGCCCAGTATGCTCTGTGCTCTATCTCGACAAGCAGATGACAGGTTTTTCCATAAATCAATCGGTATGGAGACATGCCCAATGGAGTCTTAAAAGCTGTCCTATATGCCCATAACGCATCATTGAGGAGTAAAGACCAATCTTTCCTAGTTGGTTTAACAATCTTCTCAAGAATGTTCTTGACTTCCCTATTAGATATTTTAGCTTGTCCATTGGTCTGTGGGTGGTATGCTGTCGCGATCTGATGCTTGACACCATATTTCTTCAAGGCGGCAGCAATAACCCTATTGTCAAAATGTCTCCCTTCATCACTGATAACCGCCTTAGAGATGCCAAACCTCGAAAAAATGTTTTTGTGTAGAAATTTTTGGACTGTCTTGGCATCATTCCTTTGAGTGGCGATAACTTCAACCCACTTAGAGACATAATCCACTGCTAGGAGGATGTATAGATTTCCGCATGAAGATGGAAAAGGTCCCATAAAATCGATCCCCCAAACATCGAAGATTTCGACTTCTAGAATGTTTTGCAGTGGCATCTCGTTTCTCCTCGAGATGTTTCTTGTCCTTTGGCACCTGTCACAGTTCTTGTAGAAGATTTGTGCATCCTTATACAATGATGGCCAATAAAACCCTGACTGCAGCACCTTGGCAGCAGTTTTGTTGCCTCCTATGTGACCTCCATACTGTGAAGCATGGCAGTGATGAAGAATGTCTTCTTGCTCTTCTTGTGGTACACACCTTCTTATAACCTGATCTGCACACATTTTGAAAAGATAAGGTTCGTCCCAATAATAATGCTTAACATCATTTTGGAACCTCTTCCTGGCTTGATAATTAAGATCAGAAAGAAGTATTCCGCTAACTATAAAATTAACGAAATCAGCATACCAGGGGAGTTCAGAAGACTTACATGCCGCCATGGCTATTGCGGCAGCGATTGCGGCAGCAAAGAGCTGCTCATCTGGGAAGGTCTCAAGTATGTTTGTCTCATCTATTGGCAGACTCTGTCCCTTCTCCAACCTTGACAAGTGATCTGCCACCTGATTTTCTGTCCCTTTTTTGTCCTTGATTTCAAGGTCGAATTCTTGCAATAGCAGGATCCACCGTATCAATCTAGGCTTTGCATCCTTTTTCGCGAACAAATTAAGGGCAGAATGGTCTGTGTGCACTATTACCTTCGTCCCAAGTATGTAAGAACGAAACTTGTCGATGGAGAACACCACAACTAGTAGCTCCTTTTCTGTGGTGGTGTAGTTTACTTGGGCGTCATTCAATGTCTTGCTGGCATAATATATGACGTGAAATAGCTTATCTCTGCGCTGCCCAAGTGCTTCCCCGACAGCATAGTCACTAGCATCACACATAATCTCAAATGGTTGTGTCCAGTTTGGTGGCTGTACTATTGGGGCTGTTACCAGTTTTTCCTTCAGAACCTTGAATGCTTCAGTACATTCATCATTAATGTCAAAGGGTCGGTTATGCTCTAAAAGATGGCATAGGGGCTTGGTGATTTTTGAGAAATTTGCAATGAATCTCCGATAAAAACCAGCATGCCCTAAGAAACTTCTAATACCATTGACTGTGGTTGGCGGCGGCAGCTTTTCAATCACTTCTATTTTGGCCCTGTCGACTTCTATCCCACGGCAGCTAATCTTATGGCCAAGGACTATCCCTTCATCCACCATAAAGTGGCATTTTCCCAATTTAAAACTAGGTTTGCTTTTTCACATCTTCAAGTACCTTTTGTAGATTGTCGAGGCAACTCTCAAAATTGTCCCCAAAGACTGAAAAATCATCCATAAATATCTCAAGGAAGTCCTCTATCATATCGGAGAATATGGCCATCATGCACCTTTCGAAGGTGGCGGGTGCATTGCATAATCCAAATGGCATTCTCCTAAAAGCATACGTTCCGTAGGGGCATGTGAAAGTCGTCTTTTCTTGATCCTCCGGTGCGATAGCAATTTGATTATAACCTGAATAACCATCAAGAAAACAATAGTAAGGTTTACCCGCTAATCTATCAAGCATTTGATCAATAAAGGGTAAAGGAAAGTGGTCCTTTCGGGTAGCTTTGTTAAGCTTCCGGTAGTCCATACAAACCCTCCAACCGGTCACAGTCCTGGTTGGGATTAACTCATTGTTTTCATTGGTCACCACGATCATTCCTCCTTTCTTTGGAACGCATTGCACCGAGCTCACCCATTTGCTGTCGGAGATGGCGTAAATAATACCAGCATCTAACCATTTGATTATCTCTTTACGCACCACCTCTTTCATCGCATGGTTTAGCCGCCTTTGGGCATCTATAGTCGGCTTATGATCTTTCTCTAGAAGGATTTTGTGCATGCATAACGCCGGACTAATGCCTTGAATATCAGCTATCGTCCATCCAATCGCTTTTTTGTGCTGCCTTAGCATGCCTATTAGCTGCCGTCCCTGTTCCTACGGCAGCTTAGAAGAGATGATTACGGGCAACGTATCATTTGAACCAAGAAAAGCATATTTTAGCTGCCCTGGCAGGGGCTTCAGTTCTAAGGCAGGTGGTTCAACAGTAGATGGCTTTTGGATTAAATGGTTATCTGAAGTATAATTTAAAGGTTCGAATAACTTACCTGGACGATTGCCTAACCAGTTTACCTCCTCCTGATCTTCAGTATCAGATGTATCGGATTCAGAGGAGTTGTTGTCGTCGGTGCTGCCATCAATGCTGTCGTGACAGTCCTGTAGGTGGCTGCCGCGACAGTGACCAAATTTAATATCGTGACAGCCCGACCTGATGTAGGGTTGATCAAGGGTAACGTCAGTGATAGCCTTGCATTCCTCGTCTACATCAGCATGTTTCATCGCTTGGAAAACATTCAACTTGATATCTTGATCATTCACTCGCATGGTGAGTTCTCCTTTCTCCACATCAATTAGTGATCTTCCCGTGGCTAAGAAGGGTCGCCCAAGGATGATTGGTGCGTTTTCGTCTGCCTCACAATCTAAAACAAGAAAGTCAGCAGGAAATATAAATTTATCCACTCTTACCAAAATATCTTCGATTTTTCCTTCCGGATGAACATAAGAGCGGTCTGCCAGCTGCAGAGTTACTATCGTGGGCCGCGCCTTTCCAATACCTAATTTCTGAAAAACAAATTTTGGCATTAAATTAACACTAGCACCAAGATCACAAAGTGCCTTACCCACAAATTTATTTCTGATTACACAAGGTATGATGAAGCTCCCCGAATCCTTCTTTTTCTGGGGTGGCTGTCGATGAAGAATACTCATGCAACCTTCTGTCATCTTTACCGTTTCAAACTCCCCAAGTTTAGATTTCTTTGACATGACATCCTTGAGAAATTTGGCATAACCGGGCATCTCTCTAACGGCATCTAACAACGGAATATTAATTTGAACCTGCTTAAAAATATCATAAATCTTTTTGAGCTGAGATTCTTGCTTTGCTTGCTGTATCCGTTGAGGAAAAGGTGGTGGGGGACGATAATCAGCGATACGCCCTTCCCACTGCATACGAATCTGAGGAGATTTAGGTTCATCAATTTTCTCCTCTGTCGCTTCTGCTGTCGTGACAGGCTCATCGGCAGTAGTCTGTTTATTACCTGTCGGGGCAGCTTCCTCGGCAGGTTTATCCAAGGCAGGTTTTCTTACTGTTTCAGCTTCCTTTTCCGGCCCTGATAATTTCTTCCCACTCCTAGTAGTAATTTCTTTACACTGCTCATGTGTGGGCGGCCTAGCATTTTCAGTATTACTAGGGAATCCTCTAGTCTGCCTCGGCTTAATATGTTGGGAAACTTGACCCATTTGTGTCTCCAAAGATTTCAGAGTAGCTTCATGATTCGTCATCCTCATCTCTGTTTTATCCATGAAATTCTCTGTCTTCTTGACAAACTGATTCATATTCTCAATATAAGTACCTGTCTGAGGCATAAAAGTGGCCAGAGTCTGTTCCAGTATACTGCTCGTGGTAGCTGGTTGCTGCTGCGGCGGCAGTTGCGGCGGCAGTTGCTGTCGCGTCAACAATCTAGGTCCTCCCTGATTCTGATTGTGTGCTTGAGGATTCAGGGCATTATTAGGATTACTCCAAGAAAATTTGGGATCCTTCCTCCAATTGGGATTATAGTTGTTGGAGTTGTAATTCGGCTTGTAGTTTCCAACATATTTTCCCTCTTCTAACTGTATCGGGAACTCATCCGAACCATGATTTCCCTCACAGATTTCACATACCTCCTCAACAGCAAATCCATGTTGTCCATCATCATTCAATAACCTTTTCATTGCTTTAGTAAGGAATGCTACCTGTGATTTCATTGTGCTGTCGGCTTCATAATCCTTGACAGCAAGTACCCGTTTACCCCCTCTTCTTGCTGTCAGAAACTGCTCCTCATTCTTAGCCAGATTTTTCAATACTTGCATTGCCTCATCCGGATCTTTATCCAATAATAGTCCGTTTGCTGCTGAATCGATTCGAATACGAGTTTGTAAGTTGGTAGCATTATAAAACTTTGTTACCTGATTCCAGACAGGGAATCCATGCATTGGGCAGTTCCGTAGAAGAGTAGTAAATCTGTCCCATGCCTCGTGCATCGGCTCGTCATCTTCCTGTTGAAAAGTAGCAATTTCATTACGTAATCGCTCAGATAAATGCGAAGGATTAAAACGAGATAAAAATTCACGAGATAAGTCTACCCAAGTTCTAATTGAACCCGGTGTAAGTTTATTCCACCAAGTTTTAGCTCTGTCCCTTAATGAATGGGGAAATAACCGAAGCCTCAGTATCTCCGGATTAACTCCTGGCAGTCTAAACGAACCACAGATCTCCTGGAATGCCTTTAGATGCTCCCTAGCATCCTCTGTAACAACACCACTAAACTGCCCGACATTGTTGATCATGCTAAACATGACAGGTTTTAGCTCGAAGTTGTCAACATCAATATCCGGCAGCGTGGTCTCCAACTCTACATGATCGTTCAACATGTAGTCACGACAAGACTGTCGTCCTGCGGCGGCAGCAGGGTTACCGGCAGGCGGTATAATATCGCCGACAGGCGGGTCGTCTCCAACGTGGGCCATCTTCTCTAGCTGTTCTTCAAGGTACTCGTTCCTGGCTAAAAGGTGACGAAGTTGTTTCTTGAGATTGAAGGAACGTTCAACTTCCGGATCTAATGGATACTCAGGATCTTTACCTCGATTAGATCTGCGCATAAACAAGAAAACCTTGTGAAAAGCAAGAGTTGAATGCACGAACAAAAAACAGAAAAATAAAAATAAAACAAAAATAAAAACGAAAAGTGCAATAAAAGAAAGGTAGAGTTATGTTGCCAATCCCCGGCAACGGCGCCAAAAACTTGTTGCGTGTAAAATAGTCTATCGCAATGGTAGTGCAAGTATACACGACGCAAGTAGTAAAGTGATACGAAGTATCGGATATCGTCTCCACAGGGATTGGGCTAATAGCTTCACCTCTATTCACTGCACGAAAGTAAAGAAAATAATTGAGAGTTGTCACGAAAATAATAAAGTAAACGCAAATAAAAGAGTAGAAGAATCAAGATAGAGAGAATGGGCTGGTATTGAATTGCTCAGTAGTGCAGGTATTGCAGAGTTTAGGAAATCCAGTTCTGTCGTTGCGCCCGTCGCGGCAGCAGTCCGTTGATCGTAGCGGCAGCAAACGCTCAACTCAGTACTTTCAAGTTTGGCAAGAATCCCATATCTGCCTTGGCCTATCCCTAGGTCCAAGTCTGTCGATGATCACGTCTTGATGATACCTCCCGGCGTGAATCGAAGGATGAACACGGATGTGTATGAATTCTTCTTTAGCCACTTAACCTCGCTCTATCCCTAGGCACGAGATTGTTCAACTATAAACTAGAGAACTTGCTCTTATTTCTTTCGTATACTTAACTCTCCCGATGCTAAGTAAATAGATAACCTCACAATGCTCTCCCGATGCTCTTGCAAGATATTAATAACCAAAATAAGAGAACTTGAAGTTTATTTTATTGAACTGAAAATACCTAAAACAAAACAATCCTTGCAACTACTTTACAAATCAACCCGTGGCCCTAGGGGGAATTTAGAACATGTCGACGGCGGGTAAACGGCTAGGGGTTTTTGGTTGTCGGTTATGGGGTAATCGGCTATGCCCTCTCTAGGTTAAAATATATGCCCCTATATAAGCTTTGGGCTCAAGTTATCTAAGTTAACAAGGATTACAACTTTAATTAAAAGTATGATTCTAATAAAGACTTAATCTTCAAGGAATCTACTTTCCTGCCGTCCTCCTTGTTTCTTGGGATTTTCTCTCCTTGAGCTTTGGGCTTGACATATCTTTTGATCCGGGGCTTGGAAAAATATAAGGTTTTAACACGACAGACGAGCAGAATCTATCTATCGAGGGCTACTTTGCTTTTTTCTCCACTAACTTGTTGTCGTCCTCTGCTGTCACGGCAGCACCATGGCAGCATCGTCCTCTTTGTCTGCTTGTCCAGTTCAGCTCTTCTGCTTGTCCAGTTCAGATCATTGACAAGCAATACATTTTCAATAAGAATGGATGAGTGATTACCAATAGAGCCAATCCCCTCAATATGGTATTTGGAGTTGTCACCGAAAGTTACCACTCCACCATGCTTTGGTTTGAGCTCTATGAATCTACTCTTGTCTCTGGTCATATGTCATGAGCATCCACTATCAAGGTACCATTTGTTTTGACTTGAAGTTTTTGCCTTGTAGCAATGCTTCCCCTACAAACAAAGATTAGTCTTTTGATCTTTGTACCCAAACCATTTTGGGTCCATGAGTGTTAGCTCCCAAAAACTGGGTTCCTTTCGGAATCCAAGATAAAATAGTAACAATATTATTAGAAGCTACAAGTTCCTTAATAACCCATACACTTATAATCCTCTTAGTTCTATAATGCCTTTTAGAGCCACTTTGTCTGTAGTTAAAATTCTTTCTCTTTACATATTGAGTCTTTGAAGAACTACCTTTGTCAAAACCATTTTCCCAATAGCAAGAGAAGTTTTAAGATTATCCACTTCCTTAGTGTGATAATCTTGGGAATCTGAAATAAGTTTTTTCAACATCAAGATTTTTCTTTTTGAGCTCGTTTGAAAGATTTATCAAGTTCAAAACTTTCTTTTCCAATTAAGAATTGGTTTTTGAAAGAGACTCATTTTGAGATCTTAAATCGGAAACATTTTTCTTGTTTTTCAAAATTGACTCTTTATATTTTTCAACCAATTCATCGTAAATTTCTTGTAACTCATCATATGCATCATATAGTTCATCATAAGTAAGAGATGATGAGTTAGAGTTTATCATAGATTCCTTCTCAAGGGTCATGAGGCAAAGGTTAGTTATTTCATGCTCCTCATCCTCGGACGATGACTCCTCACCACTCCAAGTTGCTACTTGAGCCTTGAACTTCCTTGGCACTCTCACAAGAAGACATCTTCTCATAGATGTTGAGGCTAAGTGCCCAAAAGATGAAGTGCAAAGCCTTGCAATTTAGTTCCATCTTCTTGCGGTCGTCGGCACAACAATCCACCTTGCTTCTTTGTGGAACGAACTCGGGCCATCCTTAATAATGTCCCAAAGCTTGTAGTCTTTGGATTGACAAAGAACATCATCCTCGTCTTCTAATAAGCATAGTTGGTCCCGTCGAAGAAGGGTGGCTTGTCGATGGATTGCGCCATTGAACCGGTTGTTTGAAATGTTGTTAGAGCTTGCCGGATCACCTCAATAGGATGTTAATCCTCTTCAATTGAGCCAAACTCTGATACCAATTGTTGAGTTTTTTATGCTCGATTTCCTTCAACCGTTCTAGCTAGCCAAGTGTGTAGAAGATTGGATATTTGGGTGATTTTGTGGGAAGTGAAATATAAACAATAGACACAAGGATTTATAGTGGTTTGACCTTCTAACAAGCACCTACATCCACTACCTTAGCTTCCCACTAAGGATTTCAACAAATTCACTCTTGAATTTCTTCCCCTTTTCTAGGCTAAGGAGACAACCTTTACACACTCAAAGCTTTCTAACCCAAAGCTTGAGTAAACCCTTTTCACAAGAGAAATTAGAGCAAACTTGAAATCCCTCACTAGGTAGATAGTTTGCAATCTTAAGCTCACTCACCCAAACCTAAACACTTGAGCAAATTTGACAATTTAGGCTCACAAGTGTTGTCTATACAATGAAAGAACAATTTCAGCCCTAAAGACAATTTGACATCATATAGTTGTTAAAAATTGAAGCATTAATTTATCATTGATGCTTGGAGGTCCCTTTTATACTCCTAATTGAGTTTGTAGCCGTTGAGGACCGTTGGGATTGTATTGGAGCCGTTGGAGACTTTATTTCCCTCATTAATTGCAGTTCTGGTGATGTCCGTTTTGGAACAGGCGAGCCCGTAACGGAACGACCTTCTTCAGAACTAGCCGTTGAAGCCTGAAGCATCAAGCCGTATCGGAATGCCTCTAGCCGAATCGAAACGCTTACAAACTATCTCGGTACAAGTGACCGTTGAGCTGCATTTAAAAAGTTATTGGGTAATTTCAACCGGCGGGGAGGTTTTGATCATTGGATGTATCGAAACACCAAAGGGGTGTTTCAAAATGAAAACCCTCTGTATCGAAACGAGCAAGCCCTGTTTCAGTACAAGTTTTGGCCGTTTCAAACTGTTTCGAAATAGGTTACCCTGTATCGAAACGAGTAATTTGAGAACTCTGATTTGGCTACTTAAAAACGTTTCAAACTTTGCCAAAACTATTTAAAAACATCTATAAACTTATTTTCAAGTTGTTTGGACTTAAAGGCACTTTTGAAATCTTTTCAATTTAGTCCAAAACTATTTTCAATTATTATTTCAAAACATTAGTTCTTCACATGCAAAGACATCACACCATGGTACGCGGACATCGCATACTTTTTTGTGACAAAGACATTTTCAAGATATACATCGCAGGTAAAGAAAGACAAGATTAAATGTGATGCGAAGCCGTACCTATGGGATGACTCAAACCTATGGAAGATAGGAGCTGATCCAGCCATAATGGCGGACATCCATTGGGATCCAGGAATCAATCCGATCAATGCCAAGCCTCCCGACAAACCTCTAACGCACTAACCATGTAAAGAAGAAGTGTTCAAGTCCATCAAGGATAAACCACCTGACGAACATCTTCTCGCCACGATATGATGATTAAAGGGAGTTACGTCTAGCCAAAGACGTTAAAGAAAGGCACTTCTTGGGAGGCAACCCATGATTTTTATTATGTTTTTAGTTTAAGTTTTTTTTATTTTCGTTTCATTAAATTATGCAAAAGCTTGATACAAAAAAGAAAGAGGAGTGTGAAGTTCTTCGATTCAAAGAGCCTAAAAGTCTTTCTCATCATACCTTACCCTAAGCCCCATTACAACCCATTTAAAGAACTTTTGATCTTGTGATTCATCCTAGCTAAGTGGTGGGGATGTCATATATTTTCAAGCCTATGGTCAGTATCTTTTCATGCTTTGACTTGAGTGTTGTTGTCCCTTAAACACTTTGAACGATATTGAGTGAATCCTTTGCGAGTGTGTTTGATTTTATTCCATCTTGACTTCATGATAATTAATTGGGACATTATTTGCTTGTGCTAATTTACAAATCATGATTTATTACTTCTCTTATCCTTTCTTCATTACCAAAAGGACCCTAGATCTTGAAATTCAATATGCTTGAGGACAAGCATGATCTAAGTGTGGGGGTATATGATAAGTCATTTATTTGCATGTTTTCATATACTAAATCCCATGTTTTAGCACATTAATCTATCTTAGAGCCCTTGATTTGGTTCCTATTTGGGTTTACAGGTGTTTTTGGGCCTTAATGACATTTTATATGTAAAAGCCGAGTTTTAGCACCATTTAGGTGTTTCCTCCAGTATTATTCTTGATTGCCCTAGAAAGTCTCAATTTCCAAGGCAAGTTCTTCATAAACCACCTCTATTTCCACGATAAGCTGTATATACCACGGCAATCCCGTTCCGCACATGATAAAGGCGCAGGACAAATTTGGGCCTAGAGAACAAGAAGATTTTTACGTGGAGGACAAGAATGTATTTGACTTGGAGGAAAAGCAATCCTACTACAAAAGTGAAATTCTACTTTTACCATAATTAAAGTAGTTAGGCTGCTGTATTTAATGTAAAGTCTTCACCTTTATTCCCTATAAATAGAGACCAAAGGGTGAAGAGAAAATACCAAGTAGAAACCCTACTCTAGTCGAAACCCTCTCTCTTCTTCTTTTGTGTAGCCGTCGACCAACATGAGTGGCTAAACCCTTATTTTCTAGTCAAGTGTAGTTACAAGGATATTATTTCAAGCTTTTAGTGAGATTTCTTGTTCCCAAATTATCTTCATCTTTATTCAAGTATTTTCATATCTTTTGTGCTTCATCTTTATATGTATGTTGGGTTATACGTATACATGCAACCAAGTCATAGGTTATTGACGCAAGTGGTAAGGAAATTCAGGTTAGAGTTTCTAAAGGTATGAATTGATGTTCTTAATAAGTTAACGGGTTAGTGCTTAATAAGAATATGTGCTTGGGTCTCTATTGTTCTTAATGCTATTTGATACATTTTAATTCTTAGTGGGTTACCTAAGGAATTTTAACCTTGATAATAAGAGTTAGTAATTTATGGGTTATTAAATTACTTTCTATCAAAGAAGAGATTTAAGTAATTTGTGGGTTATCATCTAACTTGAAACTAAGCTATTTGAGATTGATGTTGATTTATCTTTTGTGGGTCAATGATCTAAATCCTTGATTTAATATTCCAAGTTCTACCTTGACTAGAGTTCCATCTTATATTAAATTCTTCCTCAATTAAATTGCTTTCTCCAAACTAAACACAAAACCCCTTTTTACTTTAGATTGCTTGTGAACTTGATTTTTTAACCATTCTCCATGGGATTGACCCTACTTGTCGCTACTACAAATCCAAAGAACAAGTAGGTATTTTTTACGGATTCGACACCCATCAATACCAATAAACACTGCATCAACGATTTTGCGACCGATGGTGAACTTCTTAAAGTCAAGCAAACCAACTTTTTCCAGACACCCTCACACTTTCAGGTATTGCAAATTTGGTGCATAACCTTTCCACATCTCGTATGGGGTACATTCTAATTTCTTATGAGGTTCTTCGTTTAATATGTGATTTGCTAGCAGAATGACTCCCCCCACATGTTATCGGATAACCCAGAACTTAATAACAAAGAGTTCATCATCTCTTTTAAATTTCTATTTTCCTCTTAGCATTGTCATTATGTTGAGGAAAGTAGGGGCAAGGGTTTCATGAATAATGCCATTCTTTTCACACACCTCTTTAAGAAAAATAAACCTGTATTCACCACCTCTATCGGGTCTAAGCCGTTTTATTCTCATATATAGCTGATTTTCAACTTTTCCCTTATAAATAAGAAAGAAGTTATCAACTCCATCTTTAGTTCTTAGGAGATATACCTTTGTATATCTTGAATAATCATCTACAAAGGTTATGTAGTAGTGTTTACCTCCCTTACTTTCAGAGTTTCTAAAGTCTGCTAGATCAAAATGTATAAGTTCTAACAATTCAATTTTTCTCTTAGAAATTGTCTTAAAAGAAGGTTTAGCATGCTTGGCTTCTACACAAACCTCACATTTGTTAAAGCTTTTCTCGTCTAGATTAGGAAGTAGATTCATTTTTATGAGTTTCTTTAAAGAATGAATGTTTACATGTCCTAATCTAGCATGCCACATATCCAAAGTCTTAGCAATATAAATAGAAGTGGTGGTTTTATTACTTTCATTAAACTGGGATTTGACCTTCTGCTTCTAGCCACCTCGTCTTATAGTCTTCTTAGATTTGGACCCTTGAGACAGATCCAAATTCAACCAGATTAGTCTTAAAAGAAGGATTATTAGAAGAAATCAACTTATCTTTAAGTCGGTTGGCTTCTTCTATCTTCATGTGGCTCACTAGCTTCTCAATTGTAAACATAATTTTCTTGTGTTTCAAATAGTTGCAGTAGTCGGACCAGGACTTGGGCAGCTTCTCTATGAGGACATTTGCTTGTAGAACTTTGGACACTTCATGCCCTTGGCCAGGATATCAGAAACCAGCTTTTCGTATTTATGGACCTAATCCATGATCGGTTTGTTGTCAGACATCTTGAACTTGAGCCACTCGCTGACCACTTACTTCTTTATTTCGGCATCGTTGGCTCCATACTTCTTCTCCAGCGTGTCCCAATAACCTTTGAACTTTTCTCCGTAAGGAACATGTCAAATAGTTTGTTCGACATGTGACTTAAGAGAAAGCCATGAACAATTTTATTGTCTTTCTCATACTTGTCTATGGAAGCTTGAGCAGAAGCACGGACATTTGCAGTCTATAGGACAACACTTGTAGGGGTAGGAGTGTCGTCACCATCAACGGCAATGAAAGCATCGTCTAAGGACGATGGAGTCATTGGTGTCTGGGCGACGACTTGCGCAACACATAGTCAAGATCGTGTTGCTCAAAGAAAATGATTATCCGTTGGGACCACATATGATAATTGGTCTCGTCGAGTGCATCAAGCTTTGACAGATCAGGAACAAGCTTTGACACTGGGTTTGACATTTTGCAGTATAGAAATCATTTCTAAATTGTTGGTAAAATAACTACAAGATCAAACCGTTAGCTCTAACTGGAACATAATAAATAGAAATAAAAGGCAGATAAAGAACTGTGTCGTGGTATAAACCACTGTATTAGAAACGATTTCACCATGATGTGTGTAATCGCTGCAGCAGGCGGTCGTCCCACGAGGTTAACACTGTAGCTCCGATAATCGTACACCCAAAGATCGTAGTGGACAATGGTGGAATTGCTCTTCTCACAGAAAGAATGAAAAAGAGAACTTTGAAAGCAGAGAATTCATGATACCTTAGAATGATGATAACCCTCTCTATTTATAGGTTGTACACAAAGGTAATATAACACCCCCTTCCCGGTCTGGCCGAGAACTGGATCGGAAGGTGCTACCGATGAACAATGCAGCGATCAGTGCAATAAAATTTCATTTTTATACTCAAAATTTAAAACAATAATACACAATAACGGATTACCACGATGCATCTTAGTCCAGTTAATCCTTATGAAGCAATAATTAATAATTTAGGACTAATTCTAAACTATTACAAGTTTTAGGGGCTAATCTGTAAATTCAATAAATTAGAAGCCCTTCGATGCAATTGATTATACTACAGTGAAATTCAACACAATATTAACAAGCCTTTAAAATTTCATACAATTTAGAGTTAATTTACTCATTCAATTTAATCAACCGAAATTCAGTGACCAAACTGTGAACATTGCAAACCTTCTGTTTCAGCCCTTTAATTAACATAACTAACCCTATATCGAAACACCTTAAGGTTGTTTCAAAAAAGGTGAATGATGGTCAACCTAAGTTGAATTGTCCTTTAAACCGTATCGGTACGAGCAAGCCCTGTATCGATACATGTTAACTCCCCTTGACCTTGACTTTTAACCGTTTCGATACACTACAGACCCGTATCGAAACAATAAATTCCAGTGGCAAAATTTTCCAATACGACCTCAATACATATCAAAACGCTCTGTTCCTAGGGTCCAATTATGCTTAACCGTATCGATACGCCATGACCCCTTATCGAAACGACCTGACCTGTAATGATAGATTTTTGCTGGTTTTTAATCAAATTGACCTGCCAAACGGTGTTCAAATGCAATGAAACTTTACACACAACTTTTAAATGTTATAAACTACTGGCATGCCAAATTTCAACATCATATGAATACATTTACTAGGTTTTGACCTTTATGAGCCAAATATACTATTTTGCCAAATTTTAACCAAACCAAATATCATATTTAGGCTCTTAACCACTTTTCATCTGTTACACACATTAGGCATAACAAAATAGGCATTTAAGACTATTTCAACTACTTTGTCACCTTAATAGGAGTTCTTAAGGTCAATTTACATTACTTGGCTTGTAGTGACTTGTCTTGCTACGATTTGTCTGGTCTTCGAAAGGGGTCGATTCTTCAACCTGAAATGCATGAGATGAGACATGTTAGGCATACATTACCTAGTGAGGTAGTCACAACAATATGAATAACGATATATGAAGTTTTTACACAATCTCAGGCTCATCAATGTCAATGCAATGTCTCTATATACAATGTTTAACAGATCAAATTTCTTATTAATCTTTGGATTGAATCAAGATAGTGGATACGCGAATTCCTGCGCCTCGTTAAATCAATGAATGGTCCAATCCCTCCACCTCGCCAATATGACCAATATCAATACATATCCATCTGCCTCGCCAAATCAATATAGGCCATAGCCTTAGGACCGTAGTCCACCAGCACACAGAGATCATGGATTCTATGGCATGCCAATTGTATCCATTGTCCATTCAAATCCAAGGTTTCAATATCAATAACCATGTTCAATACTCAAGTATAGTTTCGATGTCCAATGACATCAATAATATTAATAGGGAACACATATTCTCAACAATATGTCATGGTTTCAATGTCAATGACAATATCAATATCCGATGATCCATTTACAAAGTTTCAATAACAATAGCTATAACCATAACAATACATGATGACGATGCCAATGTAACCCCCTTAGCCCGGCCTAGATGCCCGACCCGAACTAAGAAGATTATACGGGGAAAACCAAAGTCAGCTCATAAAAGTGAACCTTGATTAACAAACCTTTTTTTCTTTTTATCTTCTCTAGATGCACAATATTAACCTATGTGTTCTGCAAGACCATTAAAAAGAAACATAACAGCGATCAGAGTTCAAAAAGGGGTTCAATTGCGTACTTAAGACTTTTAGGGACCATTTTGCAAATTATAGGAAAATACATGGACTTTTCAGATTTTAAAGTTACTGATCCATCATTAGTCATGTAACATGACATCACGTCAAATTTCAGCTCAAACCGATCATCCAAACTCATCCAATTGATCAAATAACATTCAAGGACCAAAACATAACATTTCAAGACTTTAGAAGATACTTTTAACCGACTTTTAACTACTCGTATCGATACATCTGAGCCTGTATCGGTACGCGGGAAGGCAGTAGCAAAAGATGGGAAGGGCGTATCGATACGCTTCCCCGCGTACCGATATGGCCTTCAAACTTGGCTTCGGCGTAACGATACACGAGCAATCTGTACCAATACCCCTGTACCGAAATGCTTGGATTTGGCCTTAGTGTAACGATACATTTCCCTGTGTATCGATATGCATACCAGAAAAAACACATTCCAAAGGCATTTAAACATGCTTAATCATATTCAAACAAGCTTAAATCATGCATACAAGTTATGATCAGCTTACTAGACATATAAGCATCACCAAACATTAAATCATACTCATCGAACATGTCAAACCAAGATGAAACATTATCTATTCAAGCATGCTTAGGAAAACAAGCTAAAGCATAGGCAAAACACTATGAGCAAACCATGAAACCAATTAGAGGCCGATTACAAAACCAAAATCAGAAACCAAACATGCTTAAGGTGTCAAACATCACCAACAAATCCAGAAAATAGAAATCCCACCCATTGCCACTTATTACACTAAAGGTGAACCACATACATCGCTTAGTCAAAACTCTTGGAATCCCATTGCTTTTGGGCTGCCTTGAATGCTCAATTCTCTACATTGATGAAACAAATGAGCGTAAGCATATAGCTTAGTGAGGATCGCTAAAACAACATTCATCAATGCATTTCATTAAACCATTGCAACATCTTTTGCAAACTCACGCCTTTCTTTAAAACTTGCTCATTAAAGCATTCAATGCACTTTTAAAACCACATGCATATTGAATCATTAAAACAACAACAAATCTCGTTGTTCATGCTTAAACCAAGCATCACATTAATTCTTGCATCACTCACAAACATCTCATGCCTAATCATTAATCATTAACATTATATTGGCTCTCAAGTGATAATCGTCAAACCATACCAAAACAAATGACACAATCGGATAAGCGGATTACAAGTGTTGTCCCACAAGCTTCACACATACTACCGGACTACACAAGGTGGAGATCAATGGCACAATCACAACCCCTCAACACCCGTGATAGAGATTAATGGCACAATCACAACCCCTCAACAGCACTCATCGGTAGTTGTATAATTCCACTAACGAGAGTACGAGAAACATACCACAAGACTCACACACGGAATTAAACCATTCACCGTTGTGATCTTAGCCTCAATCGTTAGGGTACTTGGATGGAGATTACGGTACAATCACAACCCCTCGACATCCAAGGTGACTTTATTCACGGTGCACCAAATCCTATAGCCGGCTAACTATATCCGATTAAAGTAACCAAAAACCATTTCCATCACTTGCCAATATAATCATTTAACATCAATATTCCACTATTTTACAAGAATAAACACAATGCCATTTCCACAAGCATAAACATGCTTAATATCAAATGCATTTATCTCATAAAACCAAGGATCACTTACCTAGTGCATCCTTAACATAATGACATTAAAATCCAGCATTAAGCATGCTTAAAAAATGCTTTAAAAATAGTAATCAAAACCACATTTAACTCAAGGGCATTTCCATCAAAACATAGCACATTTCCGAGAGAGAGACTTTCGAATCACTTACTCTTGAGCTTGGCTAAGTGTTTCAAACTTACACTAAGCTCCCAAGACCACGCTCAAAGCGTTAAAAGCTGGAAAATCCATTTCCACTCACCGATACGCAAAGCCTTTCTCGCCGACACGAAAATTACTCTTCCGGAGCCTCCAAAAACGTCTCGTTTGCTCCCGGATCAAGATCCCATGTTATCACATCATCAACACAGAGATTCAAATGCATTAAAATGCATTCCAACACCAACAACCAATCACAAACTCGTTGCTCACCCAAACTACACCAATTTACCCATCCGAAACAACAGAAAACTCAATCTATTGCTTTCTAAACCAAGCCCCGTCAACATACACCACTTCCAATCAATTATAAACATCAAAACACATCTAAAATCAACCTAAACCCTTCCTTATACCTCCAGCAAGAATTACTCCCACATTTCACCTCAAAAACCCAACTAGATCTATCAAGAATCTCAAGGATCTCAAGGATTTCGAGATATATATAAAAAAACCTCTTTTCAACATATTAACCATCTCAAAACTCAATTAAAATCAATCCAAAACAGAGCTTAACAAAACAAGTCCGAAAATCAAGAATTTCATCTTATTTTTGCAAGATTTCAATCCCAAATCAATACTATAATAAAAACTCAACTAAAAACATTAATTAGAAGCCAAAGATCTTGGGAATTTTAATAAATAACCTAGATTGAAGATTGGGAACGAGATTTACCTCCAATCCTTGCTCTCCTCAATGAATGACAAGTATTCCTTAGCAAAAATCTTGAAGAACTTGAATGAACTCTTGAAGTTTGTTTAGAAAATATTGAGAGAGTGTTTGGCATAAAAGAATTCTGGAGAAAATGAGTTAGAATTGTGTTTGAATTAAAATGAGAAGAGAAAGGTAGTTACGTCAAGTGAAATCTCATCTTTCAAATTTAATTAATTTAATAAAAACTCTTTATTAAATCACTTTAAAATCCCTTTTAAAACACATGCCATATTAAGGAAAGGCTAAATTTCCATAAAGCTCCCTAAAGAGTCTAAGATTTTGGCTCCTCTTTTAAAATCACATTTTCCACAGTTTTGAAACTTTACATTTTGGCCACTACCCAAAATGTACCTCTTCCTAAACTCTTTTCGTAAAATTGATTTGACCAACCTCTTAAACATAATTTTAGAGGATTTTAGCAAATTTTACCATATTTTTATCCTATCCCGATCCTTGATTTCCTTAAATCACCGAACGCGATTCAAATTGTTTCTAACCGGTCCGGTCCGATGTCCAAAACATCTAGGCCCAAAACCAGGGCGTTACAACTCTCCCCCACTTAGGAAATTTCTTCCTCGAAAATTTACTTGAAGGAAAAAGGTGCGAAAATTGTTTCAGCATGTCCGCCTTGCTTTCCCACGTGGCCTCCTCAACTCCTCGGTGTCGCCACAACATTTTCACTAGCTCTATCGTCTTGCCACGAAGAACTTTACTGCTCACATCCATAACCCTCACTGGTTCCTCATCATATGGCAGATCCGGATTCAATTCTATCTCCTCAACAGGTATCACATGCGAAGGATCCGATCTGTACCTCCGCAACATCGAGACATGAAACACATCATGTATCTTTTCCAGCTCCAAAGGCAATCTCAACCGATATGCCACAGGACCAATACGCTCTACAACCTCGTAAGGTCCAATGAACCTTGGGCTAAGCTTACCCTTACGCCCAAATCTCATCACCTTCTTCCAAGGCGATACTTTTTGTAAAACTAATGTTTTGGTATAATAATTGAAAATTTTTTTTGACTGATTTAAAAAGAATTCAAAACTATTTCCAAAGTCCAAATAACTTGAAACTATGTTTAGGGATGTTTTCAAAAGGGTTTTACATGTTTTCAAAAGCCAAACTACACAAAACCATCCAGGTGTATCGAAACACCCTTAGTCATTTCGATACGGTGTATTCCAGTAGCAAAAACGTTTCGATACGGGTATCGAAACGGGCCTTCCTTGGATGAGATTTTTGCCTAGCGTTTCGATACGAGCTATGCCGTTTCGATACACCTACGTGGCATCGACCACAATGGTCATAAACCCCAACGACTATTTTTCAACTAACTTTTAAATGCAGAGCGTTTCGAAACGGTGCCTAGCGTTTCGATACGGGCGTTTCGATAGAGCCAAGGGTGTTCCGAAATGGGTGCTCATCAGACTGCAACAACTCTTTCTACTGAAAGAACGCATCGAAACAGGTTCGAGTGTTTCGATACGGGCAACAGCAGAACTGTATTTATAGTGGGAAATAAAGTCCTCAACGGCTCAAAATCAACCCCAACAGCTAGTAACGACTATAAACTCATCAAGGAGTATAAACGGGACCTCCAAGCATCAAGATATGGTTAATGCTTCAATTGTCAATCAACAAATGATCAAATATTGTCTTTGTACTTAAATTATCAATTCTTGTATAGACAAACACTGAGCCAAAATTGTCAAATTTGCTCAAGTGTTTTAGGTTTTGGGTGAGTGCATTATTGAGCAAACAAATACCTATTAGAGGGATTTAAGTTTGTATTTTTCCTTTCTCTTGTAAAGAGGGTTTGATCAAGGCTTTGGGTAGAAAGCTTGATCGGTGTATAAGGGTTTCCTCCTAAGCCTAGAAAAGGGGACGAATCAATAGTGGATTGATTGGAAATCCTTAGTGAAAAGCTAAGGTAGTGGATGTAGACCTTGGTTAGAAGGTTGAACCACTCTAAAATTATTGTGTCAATTATCTTTTTAGCTTCCTTACCACATCCACCCAAAATTCCAACTCTCCACCACTTGGTGAGCAACATCGGTTGAACGAATCGAGCACCTTACAACTCAACACTTTCAAAAACACACGTTCGCCAACCGCGAACTCAATCTCCTTACGCTTCAGATCCACGGAAGACTTTTGCCTATCCGATGCTGCCTTCAAACGCTCACAAATGAGCTTCACCTTCTCGATGGTTCCCTTTAACATAGCTGGCATCGAAATAAACTTTTGCCCAGCTTCTGCCCAACAAAGAGGGGTTCTACATCTTCTACCGTACAAAGCCTCGTATGGAGCCATTTGAATACTTGCCTGGTAACTATTATTGTAAGCAAACTCAACCAACGACAAGTTCTTCTCCCAAGAACCCTGAAAATCTATCACGCAACATCTCAACATGTCCTCAAGCACCTGGATCACACGTTCCGACTGTCCATCCGTCTGAGGATGATAGGAAGTACTGAAATTAACCCGTGTACCCAAGGCTTGATGCAAACATTCCCAAAATCACGATGTAAACCTCGGATCCCTATCCGACACTATGGACTTTGGCACGCCGTGCAACCGCACAATCTTAACAATGTACAACTGAGCCAGCTTATCCAGGGTATACATAGTATGCACAAGTAGGAAATGTGCACACTTCGTAAGGCGATCAACAATCACCCAAACCGAATTCTTCTTTGATGGTGACAACGGCAACCCAGACACAAAATCCATGGTAATTCTTTCCCACTTCCATTTAGGGAGTCTCAAAGGCTGCAACAACCCAAAAGGAACCTGATGTTCAGCTTTCACTCGTTGACAACAAACTCAACAACATCCTTTTTCAACCCCACCCAGTAGTACTCATCTTTCAAATCACGATACATCTTCGTACTACCAGGATGCATATCAAAAGGACTACTATGAGCTTCAGTCAGAATAGTGCGCCTCAACTCAACATCATCTGGCACCACTATTCGACTTCCAAAGCACAGAACACCGTCATCACTAAAGCTGAAACCCGAAGGTCTACCCTCCGCAATGTCTTGAACATGAGAAACAAGAGAATCATCAAGCAACTGCTTGTCCTTGATCAACTGAATCAAAGATGGTTTCACTTGCAATTCAGCGATAAGACCACCATCACGCGATATGCTCAAGCGAGCAAACATCACCCTCAACTCCACGACCACTTTCCAGCTCAAAGCATCAGCCACAACATTAGCCTTGCCCGGGTGATACTCGATCGTCAGATCATAATCCTTAAGCAACTCCACCCAACGACGTTGCCTAAGATTCAACTCCTTCTGAGACATAAGATACTTCAAGCTCTTATGATCTGTGAACACAACACACTTCTCGCCGTACAGGTAATGCCTCCAGATTTCAAGGCAAACACCACAACCGCAAGGTCAAGATCATGAGTAGGGTAGTTACGCTCATGCACCTTCAACTGTCTAGATGCATAGGCTACCACCTTACCCTCCTGCATCAATACACAACCTAAACCAACAATGGACGCATCACTATAGATCACAAACTCCTTACCAGACTCAGGTTGAATCAGGATAGGTGCTTGCGTCAAAGCTTCCTTTAGCTTCTCAAAAGCTTCCTGCCTCACATTTGTCCACTCAAAGCGAACATTCTTCTGCAACAACTTGGTCAAAGGTGCAGCAATCTTCGAGAAACCCTCGACAAACCTACGGTAATACCTGGCTAATCCAAGGAAACTTCGTACCTCAGTCACCGACTTGGGTACCTTCCAACTCATCACAACCTCTACTTTGTGCGGATCAACGCGAATACCCTCAGCTGACACAACATGCCCAAGGAAGACCACCTCTTTAAGCCAAAACTGACACTTACTTAGCTTGGCATACAACTGATTCTCCAACAACGCTTGCAAAATGATTCTCAAGTGTCTATCATGATCCTCCTCGGTACGCGAATACACGAGGATATCATCGATGAACACTACCACAAACTGATCCAAGAATTCATGGAACACACGATTCATCATGTCCATGAAAGCAGCAGGTGCGTTGGTCAAACCAAACGACATCACTAAGAACTCGTAATGCCCGTACCTTATCCGAAAAGCTGTCTTAGGTACATCCACATCTTTCACTTTCAACTGATAATACCCTGATCTCAGGTCTACCTTAGAAAACACCGAGGCTCCTCGAAACTGATCAAAGAGATCATCAATCCTAGGCAAGGGATATTTGTTCTTGATCGTCAACTTGTTTAGTTGTCGATAATCTATGCACATCTGCATCGTCCCATCTTTCTTCTTTACAAACAAGACCGGTGCACCCCAAGGTGACACACTCGGTCGGATGAACCCTCGATCCAGCAACTCCTGCAGTTGCATTTTCAACTATTTTAGCTCTTTGGGTGCCATGCGATAAGGAGCAATGGACATCGGAGTAGTATTCTCATACAACTCGATACCAAACTCAACTTCTCTGTTTGGTGGCAACCCCAACAACTCTTCCGAAAAGACACCCGGAAAATCGCGAACGGTTCGGATGTCCTGCACACGTACATCCTTTGTGCCATGATTCATCACATAGGCAAGGTAAGCCTCACAACCCAACCTTATCATACGGTTTGCTTCCAAAGCTAAAATCACATTCGACAAGAATTTCACATTCTCGCATACTATCACCACTTCATAATCATCGACAAGCTTTAAGGTGACCCGCTTGACATCAAAATCAACCACCGCTCTATGCTCAGTCAACCAATCCATACCAAGGATTACATCGAAACCATAGAAGGGTAACTCCATCATATCCACAAGAAAAACATGACCTTGCACAGACATAGGACATCTCCTATACAACTTCCTAGTGACTACAGTCTCACCAAAAGAACTAGTCACTTGCATTCCTACTTCGAGCAACTCAACAGGTATGTCAAGCAAATGTGCATGCTCACTCAAGATATAAGAATGCATGGATCCAGAATCAATCAAAGCCAACAATGATAAAGACTAAAAACAAAGGTACCCGCGATAACATCAGTATCATTGCGCTCCTCGCGCTGAGCATAAACCCTCATAGAACCGCCTCCCTCAGGCCAAACTGCTTCCACGTGTGCAATGCCTCGCTGACCCTTGCCTCTCTGAGGTGTAGCCACAGGAAGTGCACGTCCCTGGTCTCCACCAGCCAACAAAGGACACTCTAGCCTCATGTGATCCGCTGAACCATAGTTCCAACATGAATTCCATGTCACCACAACAGGAGCCTGAGCCTCTCTAGCTGCTCGAGGACAATCTCACCTCAGATGGTCCCTCGACCCACATGTCCAACACGTGTGCTGCTCAGACCTCACTCGGCCTACATAGATCTGACCGCCCCGACCCAGAGCACCTCGCCTCACCTCAAGCTGATGTCTCCTATCACGACCTCTTTTGTTCCGTCCACCCCCGGAACTATACTCAGCTGCTCTCTTCCCAGAGCTAGAACCAAGACCTCGAGACGACAAACCCAAATTTTGTTCAATGTCTTTGGCTCAACATACAAGCACATCGAAGTCGATGTAATCCGCAGCCAACATGTACGTCTTAACTTCCTGTACCAGCCTGTACCAGAAACGATCACAACGGTGCCTCTCACTAGGTACCAGCTCAGGGGCATTCTGGCTCAGACGTACGAACTGGACCTTGTACTCAGCCACAGAAAGGGTTCCCTAAACTAGCGACATGAACTTGCATTTCTTTTCATCAAAGTATCTCACTCCCAGATACTTCCTCTTAATGGCACCCTTGAAAAACTCCCAATCTACTTCATTGGGTTCCATTCCAGCGGTGGTAGTCATCCACCAACTATACGCATCACCCTGGAGAAGAGAAACAACGCATCCGAGCTTGCACACATCATTATAGCCCATCTGATCCATGATACGGATCTTGCTCGCTAACCAAGCTTCTGATGCCTCAGGAGACATACCAAAGAACTCAACAGCTCCTAGGCTCCTCAACCTCTCCAAAGGTAAGCCTGCCTGCCCAGTTCCAGGGGCATGTACATGCGCTCCGGCTACTGCAGCCTAAAACGCCTCGGTGATCGCCTGAACCAACAGCGTTAGATCACCCAAACCCGGACCAGCAGGTCCTTGCTGCTCCTGCTCCCCACTTTCAGGTTGTGGCGGAGGAGGTAAATTTCCACCAGGAGGGACATCACCCCTTTGCTCACCTTAATCGCCCTGGTCAGTCGCGTGCACTATTGTGTTCGACCTTAGCTCTCTCATCGGACCCATAGTGCTATTTTTAACCAGGCATAACAACAACAAAAACAAATCAAACCATTTAGGCCAGCCTCAAGCAAGAATCCAAGTTTACAAAAATATTTAACTAGTGTAATAAGGCAATGGGTACCCTGATTTCCCTCAAGCATAACATAGCATACAATAGCATATCAAACTCATCATGCTTTCCATCATCCACAACCAGCACATCTCCATATCACATCATCATCATACAATCATATTCATTTTGCATGCAATTCTCATCAACCAAGCATGGCATAAACTCCAATATTCAACCAAGATCATGCTTTTCAATCAACATACATCAATACATACCAATTTCACATGCCAACATCCCCAAATCTTTCAAAACCTGGCTTTGATACCAACAAATGTAACCCCCTTAGCCCAGCCTAGACTCCCGATCCGAACTAAGAAGATTACACGGGGAAAACCAAAGTCAACCTTGAATAACGACCTTTTTTTCCTTTTTTTCTTCTCTAGATGCACAATATTAACCTATGTGTTCCGCAAGACCATTAAAAAGAAACAACACAACGATCGGAGTTCAAAAAGGGGTTCACTTGCGTACTTAAGACTTTTAGGGACCATTTTGCAAAGTATAGAAAATACAAGGACTTTTCAGATTTTAAAGTTACCGATCCTTCATTAGTTATGTAACATGCCATCACGTCAAATTTCCGCTCAAACTGATCATCCAAACTCATCCAATTGATCAAATAACATTTAAGGACCAAAACGTAACATTTCAAGGACCAAAACGTAACATTTCAAGACTTTAGAAGATACTTTTAACCGACTTTTACCTACCCGTATCGATACACCTGAGCCTGTATTGGTACACGGGAAGGCAGTAGCAAAAGATGGGAAGGGCATATCGATACGCTTCCCGCGTATCGGTATGACCTTCAAACTTGGCTTGGGCGTATCGATACGAAAGCAATCCGTACCGATACCCCTGTACCGAAAAGCTTGGATTTGGCCTTAGTGTATCGATACACTTCCCCGTGTATCGCTACGCATACCAGAAAGAACACATTCCAAAGGCATTTAAACATGCTTAATCATATTCAAACAAGCTTAAATCATGCATACAAGTTATGATAAGCTTACTAGACATATAAGCATCACCAAACAGTAAATCATACTCATCGAACATGTCAAACCAAGATGAAACATTATCTATTCAAGCATGCTTAGGAAAACAAGCTAAAGCATAGGCAAAACACTATAAGCAAACCATGAAACCAATTAGATGCCGATTACAAAAGCAAAATCAGAAACCAAACATGCTTAAGGTGTCAAACATCACCAACAAATCCAGACATATAAACTTATGCCTTTCTTTAAAACTTGCTCATTCAAGCATTCAATGCACTTTTAAAACCATATGCATATTGCATCATTAAAACAACATCAAATCTCGTTGCTTATGCTTAAACCAAGCATCACATGCATTCTTGCATCACTCACAAGCATCTCATGCTTAATCATTAATCATTAACATT
This sequence comes from Hibiscus tridactylites, assembly GCA_958450335.1. NCBI lineage: Eukaryota > Viridiplantae > Streptophyta > Magnoliopsida > Malvales > Malvaceae > Hibiscus > Hibiscus tridactylites. Next base: position 53,004,426 of record OY288279.1, on the reverse strand, counting down.
TTATTGGCTCTCAAGTGATAATCCTCAAACAATACCAAAACAAATGACACAATCGGATACGGGGATTACAAGTGTTGTCTCACACGCTTCATACATACTACCAGACTACACAAGGTGGAGATCAATGGCACAATCACAACCCCTCAAGACCCGTGATGGATATTAATGGCACAATCACAACCCCTCAACATCACTCATCGGTAGTTGTATAATTCCACTAACGAGTGTACGGGACACATACCACAAGACTCACACACAAGATTAAACCATTCTCCGTTGTGATCTTAGCCTCAATCGTTAGGGTACTTGGATGGAGATTACGGTACAATCACAACCCCTCGACATCCAAGGCGACTTTATTCGCGGTGCACCAAATCTTATAACCGACTAACTATATCCGATTAAAGTAACCAAAAACCATTTCCATCACTTGCCAATATAATCATTTAACATCAATATTCCACTATTTTACAAGCATAAACACAATGCCATTTCCACAAGCATAAACATGCTTAATATCAAATGCATTTATCACATAAAACCAAGGATCACTTACCTAGTGCATCCTTAACATAATGACATTAAAATCTAACATTAACCATTCTTAAAACATGATTTAAAAACAGTAATCAAAACCACATTTAACTCAAGTGCATTTCCATCAAAACATAGCACATTTCTGAGAGAGAGACTTTCGAATCACTTACTCTTGAGCTTAGCTAAGTGTTTCAAACTTACATTAAGCTCCCAAGAACATGTTCAAAGCGTTAAAAGGTGGAAAATCCATTTCCACTCACTGATACGCGAAGCCTTGCTCGCCGACACAAAAATTAATCTTCTAGAGCCTCCAAAAACGTCTCGTTTGCTCCCGGATCAAGATCCCCTGTTTTCACATCATCAAAACAGAGATCCAAATGCATTAAAATGCATTCCAACACCAGCAACCAATCACAAACTCGTTGCTCACCCAAACTACACCAATTTACCCATCCGAAACAACCGAAAACTCAACCGATTGCTTTCTAAACCAAGCCCAACCAACTTACACCACTTCCAATAATTTATAAACATCAAAACACATCTAAAATCAACCTAAACCTTTCCTTATACCTCCAACAAGAATTACTCCCACATTTCACCTCAAAAACCCAACTAGAACTATAAAGAAACTCAAGGATCTCAAGGATTTCGAGATATATATCAACAAAACCTCTTTTCAACATATTAACCATCTCAAAACTCAATTAAAATCAATCCAAAACCGAGCTTAACAAAACAAGTCCGAAAATCAAGAATTTCATCTTAATTTTGCAAGATTTCAATCTCAAATCAATATTATAATGAAAACTCAACTAAAAATGTTAATTCGAAGCCAAAGATCTTGGGAATTTCAATAAAGAACCTAGATTGAAGGTTGAGAACGAGATTTACCTCCAATCCTTGCTCTCCTCAATGAATGACAAGTTTTCCTTAGCAAAAATCTTGAAGAACTTGAAAGAACTCTTGAAGTTTGTTTAGAAAATATTGAGAGAGTGTTTGGGAGAAAATAATTCTGGAGAAAATGAGTTAGAATTGTGTTTGGCTGAAAATGAGAAGAGAAGGGTAGTTACGCCAAGTGAAATCTCATCTTTCTAATTTAATTTAATAAAAACCCTTTATTAAATCACTTTAAAATCCCTTTTAAAACACATGTCTGATTAAGGAAAGTCTAAATTGCCATAAAGCTCCCTAAAGAGTCTAAGATTTTGGCTCCACTTTTAAAATCACATTTTCCACAGTTTTGAAACTTTACATTTTGGTCACTTCCCAAAATGTACCTCTTCCTAAACTCTTTTTGTATAATTTATTTGACCAACCTCTTAAACATAATTTTAGAGGATTTTAGCAAATTTTACCATATTTTTATCCTATCCCGATCCTTGATTTCCTTAAATCACCTAACTCAATTCAAACCGTTTCCGACCGGTTAACAATATGATCTAATGCAACTTCTTCAATGGTATTGTTAGCAATATGATCGAAAACAATAAAAAGAGATTCGGGAAGGATCCTCGCCTAATCCCGAGACTCTGACTACACTCACCTTAGAATCTGATGCTCTTACGGCTCTCGGATGACAACTCCCTTGTTCCTAGCCTTCGGTGAATTTGATGGATGTTTCTTTTCGTTGTCTTGAGCTAGGAAATCATCAGGGAGACTATTAGGATCGTTAATACGATATCAAAAACAATATAACAATATCAAAATCGATATTCAATTTCAATATAGTTGACAACGATGAGATATCCATGGATGGTCAAAACCCTAGCTTAAGATTAACTCAATACATCTATGGAATCCAATAACCGATTAAGGGATATATCTTACCCGATCAATAGCAATGATTTAATATCAATAAAACGAAGAAAAACCAAACTAAAGCTTGCTCTCCAATGAAGGTGCTAGCTTGGAGGAAGATGATGAAGATGACAAAAGAAGAGGTGTTTGCTTAGATATGGTTTCGGGTAGCTCTCACTCAATTCTAATTTACTATGTTTTAAAGTGAATAGATTTCCTTTAGGTGAATCAACTTCACCAGATTATCCCACGTTTGGGACATTAAAATTAAGGAGGGGCCAATCATAAGATTAGTCCCTCAACTCTCACTTTACTATGGTTTTGTCCTTCAATTTGCATTTTCCTCAATTTAGCCACTATATAGGTTTCATTTGATAGTGTCCAATGACAATATTTTAGCTCAAATAGAGTCTGATATCAATAATTAGCTAGCCGTTACAATATTTAAACCTTATTGATGTGAGTTTTCTGATTACCGAAACCTAATTCTGACTAGATCGGATTTTGGGGTGTTAAAACTCTCCCCCTTAAGAAAAATTCATCCTCAAATTTTTACCTGAACCGAAGAGATGTGGATATTGTTGTTTCATGATCTCTTCAGGTTCCCAAGTGGCTTCCTCAACGGTGTGGCTCCTTTAGAGCACTTTAACTAACGATACAGTTTTGTTGCAAAGCCTATTGACTTCTCTTGTAAGAATCTGAACTGGTTCTTCCTCGTAAAACAAATTCGGTTGAATTTCTACAGATTCAGGTTCCACAATATGCGTAGGATCGGAACGATACTTTCGGAGCATTGATACATGAAAGACATCGTGAATTTTACTCAATTCAGAGGCAATAGTAATCGATATGCCACAGGGCCAACTCTTTCAATAACTTCAAAGGGTCCAATGAATCGGGGACTCAATTTTCTTTTCTTACCAAACCTCATAACCTTTTTCCACGGTGAAACTTTAAGAAAGGCTTTTTCACGAACTTCATACTCAATGTCTCGTCTTTTGAGATCAACATAAGCCTTTTGTCGATCAAAGGCAACCTTTAAGCGATCATGAATAATGGTAACTCGCTCTTCAGTTTCCCGAAGTAAGTTAGGGCCCAACATCATACCTTCACCTAGCTCAGACAAACACACTAGAGTTCGACACTGTCTACCATACAATGCTTCATATGGGGCCATTTGGATTGTTGCCTGATAACTATTATTGTAGGCGAATTCAACAAGGGGTGGAGATTTCTCCCAAGTTCCACCAAAGTCAATGATGCATGCTTGAAGCATATCTTCCAAGATCTGTATAGATAGGTTCAATAATAGTACAGATTATAAGGTTTCAATGGACAAGTTTTTCGATAATTACATGGATTACCCTTTTAGACTTACCGTCAGATTGAGGGTGAAAGGTTGTGCTAAGATTAACTCTGGTGCCCAGAGCTCCTTGTATGGTTCTCCAAAACTGAGATGCAAATCGGGAATCTCAATTCGAGATACTAGACTTAGGTGCTCCGTGGAGTCGGATCACTTCCTTGATGTACAAGTCAGCTAATTGAGGAAGACCGTAGTCCATTCTGACTGGTATGAAATGAGTTGACTTTGTAAAACGATCTACAATGACCCATATGGCATCATGCTTTGTGGGAGTCAATAGTAGACCACTAACAAAGTCCATATTGATCTTTTCCCACTTCCATTTTGGTGGAACGATAGGTTGTAATAATCCGGTAGGAGCACAATGTTCTACCTTAACACGTTGGCACGTGAGACACTTGGAAACGTAATCAACTATGGCCTACTTCATGCCTGGCCACCAATAGAGTTCACGTAGGTCCTTATACATCTTCATAGACCCAAGGTGAACGAAAAAAGAACTCGAATGAGCTTTAGAGAGAATATCGGTGCGAAGAGATTCATCATTGGGCACACAGACCCGATCATGAAAACACAAGAGTCCTTCAGAATTAATTCTGAAGTCAGAGTGGTTTGATAGCTTAGAAACAATGGATTGAAGCTCAGGATCTTGTTCTTGCAAATCCTTGATTCGCGAAACGATGGTAGACCGAACTTGAAGTTCAGCTAGAAGACAATGGTTCTTCCGAAGTCGGAAGTGAGCGTTAATTGCTCGAGGGGCTACTATATAGTGATATTACAATGAGTTAATGTACCACAAAATACATATAACCCCATATTCACTATAAATACTTACCAGGCAAAGGTTTGCGACTGAGTGCATCAGCTACAACGTTGGCCTTGCCCGAATGGTAATCAATGACAAGATCATAATCTTTAAGGAGTTTCATCCACCTTCGTTATCGAAGATTCAACTCCTTTTGGGTCAATAGATACTTGAGGCTCTTATAGTCGGTGAAGAGGTAACATTTCTATCTGTAGAGGTAATGTTTCCAGATTTTCAATGCGAAGACAACTACAACCAATTCAAGGTCATGGGTGGGATAATTCATTTCGTGCGGCTTAAGTTGTCTCGAACCATAAGCGATGACTTTTCCTTCTTGCATCAATACACATCCTAACCCGAGGTGCGTTGCATCACTATAAACTCTGTAGTCTTTTCCGGACTCGGGTTGGATTAAAACTGGTGTGTGAGTCAAGATTTGTTTCAATTGATCAAAACTTCGTTGTTGATCTACGGTCCAAACAAAATGAGCTTTTTTCGCAATAACTCGGTCAAAGAAGCGGCTATCATAGAGAACCCTTTCACGAATCTCCTATAATAGCCAACAAGCCCAAGAAAGCTTCTAACCTCACCAATATTCTTTGGTGGATGCCATTCTACAATAGCTTGGATTTTCTTCGGGTCCACCTGAATACCCGAAGAAGACACAATATGTCCCAGAAAAGCAACTTCGGTGAGCCAAAACTCACACTTAGAGAACTTCGCGTACAACTGCTTCTCTCTTAAGGTCTGAAGCACGATACGAATATGATCTTGGTGTTCCGCTTCATTCTTGAAGTAAATCAATATGTCATTTATAAACACCACTACAAATTTATCAAGATAAGGTCTAAAAACTCGATTCATCAAATCCATAAAGGCTGCCGGTGCATCGGTTAACCCAAAGGGCATCACCAAGAATTCATAGTGTCCATATCTTGTACGAAAAGCAGTCTTCGGTACATCACATTCTTTAACTCTCATTTGGTAATAACCAGACCTTAAATCGATCTTGGAAAACACGGAGGCATCCTTTAATTGATCGAACATGTCGTCTATTCTAGGCAATGGATACTTGTTCTTTATTGTTACTTTATTCAACTGTCTGTAGTCAATGCACAACGACATAGAACCATCCTTCTTCTTTACAAAGAGAATTAGAGCTCCCCAAGGCAAAGAGCTCAGTTGAATGAAACCTTTACTAAATAATTCTTGAATTTGAACTTTCAACTCCTTCAATTCAACAACTGTCATACGATATGGTGCAATGGAAACTGGAGCAGTCCCAGGTTGCACTTTGATGCCAAACTCTACTTCACGGGTTGGGGGCAAACCCGGAAGTTCATCAGGGAAGATATCAGGGAATTCACATACAATGTCAATGTCCTGCAATTGTGATTCATCTTTAGATTCTAATGTCAATGCAGACTATGAAGGATTTCACGCGTTCATCAAAATAACACTCTCTTTGTCGAGACCTCGAAGGTACAACTTCCTTTTACAACAATCTTCCCAGGCTTGATGCTCACTAAGCCAAACTAAGCCTAAGATAACATCAAACTCATGGATCGGTAAGGCCAACAAATTGGACGAAAAAGGAATCCCTTGGATCAATATGGGCAATTCTTGCGCACTACGCTTATGGTGACACAATCTCCTAAGGGATTGGTTACGAAGATTCTCGATGCTATTGTCTTGGAAGATATACTATATTTCTTAACTACAATGGTGCTTATAAAAGAGTGAGTGGAACCAAGGTCAATCAATGCATACAAAGGATATGAATATAGCTCAATGGTACCTGTAATGACGTCAGGTTCATCCTCCTCTTCTCTGCTCCTCACGTGATACATTTGGGCAGAGGCTTTGGAATCTTTCTCATTGAATGGTTTCCCCAAACCACTCGATCGTCCATAAGTTCCCGATGATCCCTTCTTCGGTCCTTTGCCTCGAAAGGACTGAGCAGGAGAGGCAACAATAGTCGGTGTAACAGTAGATTTTGTTGCATTCAAAGGGCAGTCACGGATAAAGTGACCCTGCTCACCACAATAGTAACAAGCTCCAGTCTGCTTACGACATTGACCCGCTAGGTGCATATTCTAACAATAATTGCAAACTGGATATTGGATGCCTCGATTTGAACCTCCGGTGCTATCAACAGAGGTTGCCTTAGCAAAGGATTGCGTCACAGATTGAGGCCTCTCAATATTCCCAGAATGATAGGGCTATGGATAGACATTCTGCTTGAAGACTTGATATCTCCCTTTCTTGTTCTAGCTAGGATGTCGAGAATCATCCCTAAACCTCTTTTTAGATTTCCCTGAATCACTGGCTCGCTGAGCCCTTTGTGCAACTTCAGTGGCCTTAACTCGGTTCACCAAGTCTTGAAAATCAATGATGCTCAGTGCAGTAAACATAGGGCGTAATTAATCATTGAGCCCTACAATGAACATCCGACACTTCTCTTCCTTTTTCTTTATATACTCAACACTGTATCTGCAGTACTTGTAGAAATCATGGATATACTGCTTGACCGGTCGTCCGCCTTATTTGAGGTGGAGGAAGATACTTCGCCTCTCAGCGAGATAAAACTCACTAATGTACTTCAGAAACCATCAAAATGGTAGTCTCCCACCAGTGGAGTGCCTCGTCAGCCAACAATGCTATGGCACACTCGAGTTTGTGCTCATCCGAGCACTATAACTGCTTGTTCAAAATCCGTAGGGTATTGTCTAACCATTATTCGGCAACTTCAGGGTTGTCGTCATCTTGTCCAGTAAAAGTGTAAGCTCGATACTGTGAAAGCTTATCGATAGGAGCTCGAGTATGTTAAACAGCTGAAGTGATGGGTTGCACTATCTGCTCCGCTCTCATAGCACTCATAAACTGCTTGAACATATCAACCATGTTCTTGTAACATTCAGCCTTTGCAGTAGGTGCTACAGGCTCAGTACCCTGAGCAGAAAGATCATGCGGACGCGGTGGATTCTGAGGATTCCCTCCTCTAATCTCCTCACCATGTATCGAGGAGCCAGTGGCAAGCTCGTCAATATAAGCTTCATTAGTTTCAGACATATCTATATGAAAGATCGGATTAGTTGACAAGTCACAATATACACAATATATATAACTCCTAGGTGGCAAAGTAACATAACAACAATACAAAAAGCTTCGATTTAGTCATAGAAACGACTAAACTCTAGCTCTGATACCACAAATGTAACACCCTCTTCTCGGTCTGGTCGAGAATCGGATCGGAAGGTACTAACGATGAACAATGCATCGATCGGTGCAATAAAATTTCATTTTTATACTCAACATTTAAAACAATAATACACAATAACGGATTTCCACGATGTATCTTAGTCTAGTTAATCCTTATGAAGCAATAATTAATCATTTAGGACTAATTCTAAACTATTACAAGTTTTAGGGGCCAAGTTGTAAATTTGATAAATTGGAAGTCCTTCGATGCAATTGATTATACTACAGTGAAATTCAACATAATATTAACAAGCCTGTAAAATTTCATACAATTTGAAGTTCATTTACTCATTCAATTTAATCAACCGAAATTCAGTGACCAAACTGTGAATAATGCAAACGTTCTGTTTCATCCCTTTAACTAACATAACTAACCATGTATCGAAACACCTTAAGGTTGTTTCGAAACAGGTGAACAATGGTCAACCTAAGTTGACTTGTCCTTTAAATCGTATCGATACGGTCAAGCCCTGTATCGGTACAGGTTGACTCCCCTTGACCTTGACTTTGACCCGTTTCGATACACTACAGACTTGTATCGAAACAATAAATTATAGTGGAAAAATGTTTTGATACTGTCTCAATCCGTATCGAAACACTCTGTTCCTAGGGTCCAATTATGCTTAATCGTATCGATACGCTATGACCCCGTATCGAAACGGCCTGACCTATAATGACAGATTTTTTCTGGTTTTTAATTGAATTGACTTGCCAAACGGTGTTCAAATGCAATGAAACTTTATACACAACTTTTAAATGATATAAACTATTGGCATGCCAAATTTCAACATCATATGAATACGTTTACTAGGTTTTGACCTTTATGAGACAAATATACAATTTTTGCCAAGTTTTAGCCAAACCAAACATCATATTTAGGCCCTTAACCACTTTTCATCTATTACACACATTAGGCATAAAAAATAGGCATTTAAGACTAGTTCAACTACTTTACCACCTTACTAGGAGTTCTTAAGGTCAATTTACATTACTTGGCTTGTAGTGACTTGTCTTGCTACGACTTGTCCGATCTTCGAAAGGGGTCGATTCTTCAACCTGAAATGCATGGGATGAGACACTAGTGAGGTAGTCACAAAAATATGAATAACGATGTATGAAGTTTTTACACAATCTCATGCTCATCAATGTGAAAGAAATGTCTCAATATACAATGTTTAACATATCAAATTTCTTATTAATCCTTGGATTGAATCAAGATAGTGGATACGCGAATTCCTACGCCTCTCCAAATCAATGAATGGTCCAATCCCGCTGCCTCGCCAATATGACCAATATCAATACTTATCCCTCCGCCTCGCCAAATCAATATAGACTATAGCCTTAGGATCGTAGTCCACCCATACACTGAGCTCATGAATTCTATGGGATGCCAATTGTATCCATTGTCCATTCAAATCCATGGTTTCAATATCAATAACCATGTTCAATATTCAAGTATAGTTTCGGTGTCCAATGACTTCAATAGTATCAATAGTGAACACATATTCTCAACAATATTCCATGGCTTCAATGTCAATGACAATATCAATATCCGATGATTCATTTACAATGTTTTGATAACAATAGCTATAACCATAACAATGCATGATGACGATGCCAATGTCTATATCCGATGGTCATAAACAACTTACCAACACTTACCAATGAATCCGATTAACAATCCAATGCAACTTCTTCAATGGTATTGTTAGCAATATGATCGAAAAGAACAAAAAAGAGATTCGGGAAGGCTCATCGCCTAATCTCGAGACTCCGACTGCACTCACCTTAGAATTTGATGCTCCTACGGCTCTCGAATGACAAATCCCTTGTTCCTAGCCTTTTTGAATTTGATGGATGTTCCTTTTCGTTGTCTTGAGCTAGGAAATCAATAGGGAGACTATTAGGATCGATAATACGAAATCAAAACCAATATAACAATATCAAAATTTATATCTGATTTCAATATAGATGACAACGATGAGATATCCATGGATGGTCAAAACCCTAGCTTAAGATTAACTCAATACATCCATGGAATCCAATAACCGATTAAGGAATATAACTTACCTAATCAATAGCAATGATTTGATATCAATAAAACGAAGAAATACCAAACTAAAGCTTGCTTTCCAATAGAGGTGCTAGCTTGTAGGAAGATGATGAAGATGACAAAAGAATAGGTGCTTGCTTAGATATTGTTTCGGGTAGCTCTCACTCAATTCTAATTTACTATGTTTTAAAGTGAAGAGCTTTCCTTTAGGTGAAGCAACTTCACCAGATTATCCCACGTTTGGGATATTAAAATTTAGGAGGGGCTAATAGCAAGATTAGTCTCTCAACTCTCACTTTACTATGGTTTTGTCCTTCAATTTGCATTTTCCTTAATTTAGTGACAATATAGGTTTCAATATTATTCATAGAGTCCAATGGCAATAATTTAGCTCAAATAGAGTCTGATATCAATAATTAGCTAGCCGTTACAATATTTAGACCTTATCGATGTGAATGTTCAAATTACCGGAACTTAATTCTGACTAGATCGAATTTTGGGGTGTTATAAGTTAAAAATGACAAATTGAATCAGTCTTAAACACTGATTTTTGAGTTTAACGGCTGGTCAACTACGTAAATTTTGCAACTCGTTAATTAGGTAATAAAAATCAGGAATTAATGAGCAGATTGATTTCGATTTTATTCTAATTCAAGTTTCCAGAAAACATTTCTAAAGAAATTATTTTGAATTTTTCCAAAAAAACATCTATTTTTTAAATTTTAACTTTATTAATCTAGGTTCGAATCCTTGTAACACCATTTTTAAAAATTTGATTTATTTAATCATATTTTATTTTTATAATTATAATATTTTTTTTCAAATAATCATATTTTAATTTAAGTCTTTAATAATTATTTGTTCATATCTATTTTTAAAAGCCAAATATCAAATACATTTTTCATTATTTTCAATATTTAAAAACAAATTTTCATCTCTATTAATTAAGCATGTTTTTTAATTTTTATAAAACTAAAAATGAAAATTATTTTTTAAAAATAAAAATAAAAAACAAAAACAGAAACAAAAAACATTTTTTAAAATCAAATAGACCCTTAATTTTTTATATTTCCACTTTTACACCCCTTTAATTTACCAACTTTCTAATTTTGTTTTCACCATACTTTGCTTGGTTGGGTGAAAATGGGAGGTTGGAAGGAGTGAGAGAAAAGTTAAAAGAAAACAAATCTTGAGTGTGCTTGGTAGGAAAGAAAAGTGAAGGGAAAGAAAAATGAGAGGGGAGATATTTTTTATCCTCATGTGTAAAAACAAACTACTCAAATTTGGAGGGGGACATTGAGAGAAAATGGAGATAGATGTCTATTAGTTTAAAATACATATATTTTTTCAAAGTTTAACAAATCTCAGTTTTCAACTCTACCAAAAAATACATGGAAAGAAAATTACGCTTTTTTCTATTTTTTTATCCTTTCTACTAAGCACAACAATAGAATAAAAAAATTAATTTTTCATCTTTCCACTTTTTCTACCCTTTAGTTTTCTATCCTTGTATTTTTCTTCCCACCCTAACAAGAAAAGCCTAAAGCATATATGTTATGCTCGATAATCTTCAACCAAAATTAGCATCGATGAAAGGTGTAGAGATTTCTTTTGAAATTGGAAAAAAACCGAAAAAGAAATAACACTTTGACACATTCAATTTTAGAGTGGTTCAACCTTCTAACCAAGGTCTACATCCACTACCTTAGAATCCACACCAAGGATTTCTCAATTCACTAACAATGAATTCTTACCCTTTTATAGGTTAAGGAGGCAACCTTTACATCCCTATCTTTTCATGGGCTAAGATAGAACCCACTCCCTAGTTTTTATAAGGATCAACTAGAACCTATCCCTCAACAATGAGGTCTTGACATTGTAAACTAATTACCTCTCTAGGTGGGTGTTTACACATTTTGGCTCATTAGGATTGGACTAAAGAAATACAAGAGATTACAAGAAATAGAAATTAAAATTCTACTCTCTTGATCTTTAAGCTTGGATGTCCATCCTCTCCATCCTTCAAGTGTCATTGGCTTGTATTATAGAGTGGAATGAAAAACTAGCCGTTGGAAAACTAGTCGTTGGAAAACTAGCTATTAGAAAACTAGCCGTTGGAAACTTTTAAAATACTTAAAAATATTTGTTTGAGTGAAGAACACTTTTCAAAAACTTTTCAACTATATTTTTCAAGATGAATGAACTTTGAATTAATTTTGCAATATTTGTTTAAGTCCAAAAACATTTGTCATTGAGTTATATCAAAGTTGATGATATTATTTTTGGTTATACTAATGAGTGTTATTGCAAAGAATTTTCTAAGCTAATGCAAGGCGAGTTCGAAATGAGCATGATGGGAGAGCTCTCATTCTTTTTGGGCCTCCAAATCAAGCAAAGGAAGGATGATACCTTCATCAATCAAGCAAAGTGCGTGAATGACATGCTCAAGAAGTTTGGCTTGGAGAATGTGAAACCTCAAGCACTCCTATGAGTTCTTCTTTAAAGCTTGACAAAGATGAAGGAGGTAAGTGTGTTGATTCTAAGCTTTATAGATCTATTATAGGTTCTTTGCTTTACCTTACCGCAAGTAGACCGGATATTGTTTTTAGTGTTTGCTTGTGTGCTAGGTTCCAAGCTAGTCCTAGAGAATCACACTTAGTATCCATAAAGAGAATTTTTAGATACCTTAGAGACACACCTAACTTAGGCCTTTGGTATCATAAGGATTCTTTCTTTAACCTTCATACCTTTTTGGATGCGGATTATGGGGGATGCAAAATAGATAAGAAAAGTACCTCCGGAACATGTCAATTTTTAGGTAGTATGCTCGTATCTTGGTTCTTTAAGAAACAAAATAGTGTAGCCTTATCTACCACCGAAGCAAAGTACATATCCTTAGGGAGTTGTGCTCAAGTTTTTTGGATGAAACAACAACTCCTAGATTATGGTATCCAAGTAGACACCATACCTCTTAAGTGTGACAACACTAGTGCAATTTGTCTCACTAAGAATCCCATCCAACACTCTAGAACTAAACACATAGAAATTATACATCATTTTATTAGAGATCATGTTGCAAAAAATGATGTAGTTCTAGAATATGTTGACACCTTAAACCAATTAGCGGATATTTTTACCAAACATTTAGATAAAGACCGTTTTTGGACCCTTAGGAGAGAGTTAGGTTTAACTAGCTTTTCTTGACCCTTTTAGGTCCCAAATGGTAAAAAAATATTGCTTGAAATAAATTGATATTCATGCCTATGTTAATTTGCATTATTTTGCTTCTATGCTTGTAGCTAGGGGGTATGTAAATGTTTTTGCCTATAGTCTTTGCTCATTCATCTTAATCATGCATTTTGAATCGATTAAAAATCGATTTTTCTGCAACTTTGTGCCTAAACTGCACATTCTAGCATATGTGTATCGAAATGGGTACCCCTGTTTCGATACAGGCTACCTCAAAGGAGATCATTGAACCAAATTGTATCGAAACGGACACAAATATTTCGAAACGTTTTGGTTCTGGAACAATCTGTATCGAACCCTCCATTTGTTTCGATACGGTCATCTTTGTGAGAATCGATACAGTCAAACCTGTATCGAAATGGTCATATGGTTTCGGAATGGTCGATTTCGTTTCGATACGCCTCTACCTGTATCGAAATGCGTATCCGAAAAAGCCTCTATTTAAAGGGTTTCCATCTTTAAAAACAACTTTTCATTAAACCCAAACCTCTCAAAACCCTAACTCTAATTTCTCCTTTAAATGCCCATCAACCCTAAACATTTTCACTCAAATCTTAAGGGTTTTTAGTCTTCAACTCCAATCTAAGCAAGATTCATCAAGTTTGTGCATCTACATTCATCTATTCCTCCAAAATCCCAAATCAAGGTATTTTTCTATTTTTTTCTCTTTTCAATTTTTGTTTGAATTATCTAGTTTAAAATTATTTCTTTTGTATACATTACCTATTTGTACTATGGGTTTCAATGTTTTCGCAAAAGTTTCTTCAAAAATCAAAATTTTTGGTTCAAACATATAAAATTTTTAAACTGTATATTTTTTTTTTAGTTTTCAAATCATCTTCTAAATTTTTTTTATATATCGTATATATTTAAACCTTGATTATAGGATATCCATTGGATTGAATGTGAATTTTAATGCATACATATTTTTTGCTTGCTTAAAAACATTTTTAGGCTTTTTCAATGGCTCAAAAGAAGCGAAAGACTGAAGAGACATGCGAAGGATCTAAAGTTGTAGTTGATGACTCCTCTCGTCCTAACCTAGCTCTTCTCTTCACTAAGAGTCTTAGAAACAACGAAGCTCGCACGAACTTCAAGCTCTATCAAGACACCATCATTCTTCGTGAGCGTATGGTTGATATAACCTTCCTTGACTCTGAACGCTTTTACTTCAAATATCTACCTCTTTTACAGCGTTGGGGGTTCTTATTTTTCATGACTATACCCGCCATTCTTTACCGTAACCTTGTTTTTCTATTTTATGCTAATGCCCGATTAGTGAGTAACCAAGACCATTTCGAAGTCACAACCATAGAGTCCTATCTTATGGGGAAAAAGGTCCGAATTGAGCCATCGACTTTGGTCAATTTCCTAGGCCTTGTCGATGAACGCATTGAAGATGAAACCTCTTTGGGCTCTAGGACCGGCTCAGTTCTCTCCTTATATGTTAATGATCAGTTCTTGCATCTCATAATCTCTTGGTGGTTTCGTCCCTCCGGAGGCAAGTTTGCTCACATCCGCCAAGTTGACAACTTTTGGCTTGAGTGCTTTCATCAAGAAAAGTGACTGAACCTCGTGAAGATCATGTTTGTCGAGATGGTGCATTTGGTTAGGCATCGTGGTTTTGACTCCATCAAATCCTTCACCTATAAGACTGCTTTGAGATACATTTTCTTCAAGTCCGGGATTGATTGTTCTTGTGACTATCCGGAGTCTCTCAAGAAAAAGCTCGATGAAAGCACCCTCATTAGGTCCTGGTTTCGCTATGTTCTTGGTGAATGGGTTCGTGTGGATAGAGGGGCAAGAGATCCTCCGGTTGATCCTCCACCTTAAGCTATTATTGCTCCTCAAGAAAATGATGCGCTTATGGCTTATCTCAACACGCAATTTACCGGCTTGCGAACTGACATCTCTTCCGGATTTGCTGCCATCGATACACGTTTCACCACTTTGGAGGAACGTGTTCTTACTATGGAAAATCGTCTCACTTCTCTTGAGAATCAACATGCATTGATGGATCTATCTTCACCGGTTTCTATGGTGAATGGAAACACTTTCGGAGAAGTCAAGAGGAAGACAAAGACGAAGATGGCGATCATGGAGATGATGAGGATGATGTGGATGGTGGCGATATAGATCCCTAGATTAGTTTGCATATCATCTCATATCATCTAGTTTTCTTGTTATGCACCTATTTTTAGCTTTTGAACTATGTTTATTTCCTATGTAATGTTTTTAGGTATTAAGTTTGGATTTTTGTTTTATGCTTTGGATTCATGACCTTAATATATTATGTTGTTTGCTTTGATTTAATTGCCCTTTTATCTCTCATTGTATTATGCCTATTTTGATCTAACAAAAAGGGGGAGAAGTAGAGCCAATTTTGAAACTTTGCAACTTAATTTTAAAAACATATCTTAAATTGAGGGGGAGTAAGTTTTACAAAGTTCTCAAAACTTAAAAATTTATATTTGGTTTTGTTATATCAAAAAGGGGGAGATTGTAAACTAAAACTTTGATTTTGATATAACAAATATTTCAAGGACTAATTTAAAAAGAAGTTAAATTTTTAAGTCCTCAAACTTCCCAAAATTGACAAGCAAAATGTCTAAGTCAAAACTCAAGGTCCCATAAATTTTTCTAAGTGTTTACCAAGCCAAAATAGTGATTTTCGACTAACCGTTTCGATACACCCTTAGGTGTTTCGAAACGCTTTGAAAATGTAAAGTGATTATTGACTACCTGTTTTGATACACCCCTTAGGTGTTTCGAAACGATTTGAAACTGCCAAGTATGTGATCGAAATGAGAGAACTCGTATCGATACGGTAGTATCGAAACGATCTCACTCGTTTCAGTACGAGTTTTGAAAGTTAGTTTAAAAATATGATCGTTGCTTGTCATAACCATTTTATTGAAAGTTAGTTAAGCGTATCGATACACTTTAGTTGCGTTTCGATACAAGTTTTCACAGTTTCAAAATGTTCCGATATGGCCTTGTCCTGTTTCGAAACGAGCTCTTTTAGTATCGGAACGACCATGATCATTTCGATACGGTCTCTTAAATGCTCCCAATGGCTCTTTCTGTTTTTGCTCCGTTTTGATATAAGTGGTGCTGTTTCGGTACGGGTAGTTGCAGAATTACATTAATGGTGGGGATATGAAGTCCCAACGGCTATATTTATGATGTCAACCACCCAAACGGCTAAAAATCAATGAGAATGTATAAAAGCAAGCATTTTGAGCACCACCAACAATTATTGAACCTACAAGAATCATCCAAGCATCAAATCCAAACCCTTGTACCTTTTATTGTCAAATTCTTGTACCCAACTCAATTGAGTGTTTCATTCTTATTTGTATTGTGAGTTTGGGGAGTGATAAATTGTACTTGGGTAAACAAATCATCCTTTGAGAGGAATTTGTAAGGTTTACCATTTTTCTCTATTATAAAGAGTGTTCAAATTAAGCTTTGGGTATAAAGCTTAATTTCTTTGTAAGGTTTCCTCCTCATCCAAGAAAAGGGGAAGAATCAATAGTGGATTGGTTAAAAATTCTTAGTGGGAGATAAGGTAGTGGATGTAGAGTTCATTGGAGAACTTGAACCACTATAAATCTCTTGTGCCAATTTTTATTCATTCATTTTCCTCCATTCAATATTTTTGTAACCCCCTCGTCCCGATCTGGATGGCTGACCGGTCCGAGTAGGCTACACGGGGAAAACCGAAGTGAAATCCGTTAAAGTCCCACCTCGGTTAGCAACCCTAAAAAATTTCTTTTAAGTAAATCTTGTCTAAAGGCATATTATTTCCTAAGTGATCACGACAGCGGAAAACTTCAAGAAAGAAACACATTCGAACCCAGAACAACATGTTAACAGCCCATTTTACACTTACAGAGCAAGCTGTACCGATACACCAATCAAGGGTATCGATACGCCTTGACCAAGTCAACTCCCATTAGTCAACACAAGAAGACCGTATCGATACAGCCCTTGGGCGTATCGATACGTCCTTCTCGGTCAACATCTTGTGGTCAACGAGACAAACTCGTACCGATGCGCATAGAACCCATATCGATACGCAAAGTCTCACCAAAATATCATATTTCCAGTGAGCATTGAGCGTATCGACACACTCTCGTGTATCGATACACCAAGCCAAAACTGAGTCCTGGAGGGCAAACCGTATCGATACGCCCTGCACTGCAAGTCTCCAAATTTCAGCAAAGGACCCTCAAGCACAACTATAGATGCATTTTAAGACTCCCCTATCCACATTCAAGCATTTACACAACATTCCACAACCAAGATCTAGCATATAAGGCATTCGAAACTAATAAGAACCATACAATCAAGGGATTCATGCAATTCCTCAAAGAAGGCATGCTTAGCAATCATAAGGCTTCATACACAAGGCAACCATACATAGAGCATTCATAGGCCAAGTTCATACACTCTTAGGCACATACATTTAAGCAGCAAAATAGGCATGGTCCTCAATCCATGAGACTAAAACACAACACATCCATAATTTAACCTGCTCAACCAACACAAATCACCTAAGGAGTTTGACACCAACTCCCACAAGTCTATACCCCATCGTTTAGGCATTATTACAAAACATAAATCATACTTGAGCTAGTTTGAGAACTCCAAAAGCTCCTCCCTTGCCCACTTGCCTCCCGAACTCTAACGATCTGCATGTTGAAAACGATGAAAGCGTAAGCTAACTAGCTTAGTGAGAGAAGCTCTACAATTCAACAAACATGCAGTTTTCAAAACACTTTTTATAAATGGAAATAAAACAATGGATGCACGAATGACTTTCTCAACAAATCACACATGGTTTGCACATGCACAACCAACATACACACACAGTGGGACTACACATCACCGTTTCGACTAGTAGTTTTCCAATGGGACTACACATCAAAGTACTTTCCTACTAGTCACTACCGGTGGGACTACACATCACCGTAGTTTAGACAACCATCACGTGAGGCTCGACTTCAACTCGACTACACATTAACAACTGTATAAACAACTCAAGATGCACATGATGATCACAACACATAGCCATTCATCCATTCATAACAAAACATAGGAGTAGAAACTTACACTCGGGTTTAGGTGAACCCTCAAGGTCCCACCCAAACCCCAAAGGTTCCATATCGAGCACCAAACAAAGATTAACAATTCTACTCACCGTTGCTACCCAAGAGAAGATCGAAGGTCAAGCTCAAGACTCCAAAATCTCCGGATTCGTCCCCGAAGCTTCACCAACCAAATTTCTTGCTTCTAATCATCCCAACACAATCAAAACAATCTCAAATCAGTCTACAATTCAATGTAGTCAACACGGATCACAAACCAAACACAAAACACATAATTTCAACTAAAAACCAAACCCAAATTCCACATTCCCGAGCATCCCTTAAGCACACCCTAAAACCAATGATTCCAACACTTAAATTACTCCCAAAAGCCTTCAAAACAACCCTTACATATAGTCTAACCATCATCTATCACATTTCCACATAAAACACCCCCAAAACTCAACTTAAAACCCTCCAAAAACCTCCCCAAAACCCCATTTCGGGAAACACCACAAAACCTTGTAAAAATCAAATATATTGGACCTTTTCGATTGTAAACAACCCATGTAACATTAATAAATCAAAAACCTAAGTTAAAGATGTTAAAAATGACATTTTTAATCAAAACCTCAAAACTCCCAAAATACAAAAATCATGAGTTTTATGGAAAATAAAGGTATGAGCTCGAAGAGGATGATGAGGATAGGTCAAAAACGACTTTACCTTTGCAAAAGCTCCAACAATAAGCAAGATGTGAGATGGAATAGTGAACTTGAGAAGAGGAAGTAAAATGTCGTGGGTTTTTGAAATTGAAAGAGAAAGAAGATGAGGAATAGTCTCCTTATTTTTGTCTTGTTTAAATTTAATTTCCAAATGACCCATTTGCCCTTAATGAACTAAGGCATTTACAAAAAGGGATATCCATGGCCATTTGGGCTTGTTAGAAATACGTCCAATATAAAATCATTTGTATTGAAAACCCGAAGCCCAAAAATATTATTTTATTTTTTTACAAATGGAAAACCGAAACCCGAACCATTATTTTAGTATTATTTCCACCCGACCCCCGAACCTGGGTGTTACAACTCTCCCCCACTTAAGGAATTTCGTCTCCGAAATTACCTGACGGAAACAAGTACGGAAACTGCTCAAGCATATCAGCTTTCCTTTCCCACGTGGCCTCTTCCACACCTCTATGTCTCCATAATACCTTGACGAACTATATGGTCTTGCCACACAACACCTTGCTATCAGAAGCAAGTATCTCAGCTGGTTCCTCGTTGTAAGACAAGTCCGGATTCAACTCCATTTCTTCAACTGGCATAACATAGGACGAATCCGATCTATATCTCATAAGCATCGATATGTGAAAGACATCATGAATCTTCTCTAGTTCAGTCGGGAGCTTCAATCTATACGCAATGGGGCCAATTCTCTCAACTATCTCATAAGGCCCTATGAACCTTGGGCTTAACTTGCCCTTCCTTCCAAATCTCATCACCTTCTTCCTAGGTGAGACTTTCAAAAACACCTTATCTCCCACGGAATACTCCACCTCTTTCCTCTTTAGGTCGGCATAGGACTTCTGTCGATCTGAAGCTGCTTTCAAGCGATCACATATCAACTTTACCTTCTCGGTGGTGCCCTTAAGCAACTCGAGCATTAGTACAAGTTTCTGCCCGACTTCAACCCAACAAATCGGGGTTCTGCACTTCCTACCATACAAGGCCTCATAAGGAGCCATATGAATACTCGACTGAAAGATGTTGTTATGCGCAAACTCCACTAACGATAGATGTTTCTCCCATAACCCCTGAAAATCAATGATACAACACCTCAACATATCTTCCAACACCTAAATCACTCTCTTAGACTAACCATCTGACTGCGGATGATACGAAGTGCTGAGGTTCAAACATGTACCCAAGGCTTGATGCAAACACTCCCAAAATCTAGCGGTAAATCTCGGATCTCGGTCTGACACAATCGGCTTTGGTACCCCATGTAGTCTCATTATCTCACAGATAAACAGATCGGCCAACTTGTCTAAGGTATATGTAGTATGAACTGGTATGAAGTGGGCACACTTAGTAAATCTGTCCACGATCACCCACACTGAATTCTTCTTTGAAGGAGTCAACGGTAGTCCTGACACAAAGTCCATGGTAATACGCCCCCACTTCCATTCTGGAATTTTCAACGGCTGTAACAATCCTGAGGGAAACTAGTGCTCGGCCTTAACCCTCTGACAAACCATACACCTACTGACAAACTCGGCCACGTCCTTCTTCAACCCAACCCAATAATACTCTCCTTTCAACCCTTGATACATCTTCGTGCTACCCGGATGCATAGCAAAAAGACTATTGTGAGCCTCATTCAAGATCGTACGCCTCAACTCGGCCTCCTCCAGAACCACTATCCTATCCTTGAAACATAGGAACCCATTCTCTCCAAAACAATACTCGGTAGGCCTATCTTCGGCTATGTCTTGCACGTGAGGTTCCAAAGACTCATCTCGCAATTGTTTCTCTCGGATTAACTGGACTAATGAAGGCTTAACCCGAAGCTCGGCTAACAACCCACCATCCTTAGACACACTCAACTTTGCAAACATAGCTCGAAACTCAACGACCACTTTTCTACTCAAGGCATCAGCCACTACGTTTGCCTTACCCGGATGGTACTCTATGGTGAGGTCATAATCCTTAAGAAGCTCTAACCACCTACGTTGCCTGAGATTCAACTCCCTCTGAGACATCAAATACTTCAAACTCTTGTGGTCGGTGTACACGGTGCACTTCTCACCATATAGATGGTGTCTCCAAATCTTTAGTGCGAACACTACTTCAGCCAATTCTATGTCATGTGTGGGGTAATTCTTCTCATGAACCTTCAACTGTCGCGAAGCATATGCTACCACCTTACCTTCTTGCATAAGCACACAACCTAGCCCTACGTAGGACGCATCACTATAAATCACAAATTCTCTCCTCGGCTCAGGCTGAATCAAGATAGGAGCTTCGGTCAAGGCTTTCTTCAATTTCTCAAATGCTTCTTGTCTTGCATCTGACCACTCATACGGAACATCCTTCTGTAGCAACTTAGTCAATGGAGCCGCTATTCTCGAGAACCCCTCAACAAACCTTCTATAGTATCCCGCCAAACCTAGGAAACTGCGGATTTCTGTCACTGACTTCGGTTGTTTCCAATTTACTATAGCTTCTATCTTCTTGGGATCCACACTAATCCCACTAGCCGAGATCACGTGACCTAGGAAGATTACCTCCCTAATCCAAAACTCACATTTTCTTAGCTTGGCATACAACTGATTCTCAAGTAGGGTCTGAAGCACTAACCACAAATGCTCATCGTGTTCCTCTTCGGTCCTAGAGTATACTAGGATGTCATCAATAAACACTACCACAAACATGTCCAAGAATTCATGAAACATACGGTTCATCATGTCCATGAAGGCTGCTGGAGCGTTAGTCAACCCAAAAGGCATCACCAAAAACTCATAATGTCCATAACGTGTACGAAAGGTTGCCTTCGGTATGTCCACATCCTTTACCTTCAACTGATAGTATCCAGACCTCAAGTCAATCTTCGAAAACATAGAAGCACCTCTCAACTAGTCTAGCAAGTCATCTATCCTAGGCAAAGGATATTTGTTTTTCACTGTTACCTTATTCAACTGCCTATAATCTATACACATCCTCATGCCGCCATCCTTCTTTTTCACAAACAAGACCGGAGCACCCCATGGGGATACACTAGGCCTAATGAAGCCTCTATCAGTCAACTCCTAAAGTTGTGTCTTCAACTCTTTCAACTCTTTCGGTGCCATTCTATACGGAGCAATCAACACTGGTGCAGAATAGGAATACGTCTCAGTAGCAAACTCAACTGCTCTATCTGGAGGCAAGCCTGATAGCACTTCCAGAAAAACACTCGGAAAACCACATACTGTTCTGATGTCCTGAGGTCTCACCTCACTCATATCCGGATTCATTACATAAGCCAAGTAAGCCTGACACCCTAAACTCAACAACCTCTGAGCTTCCAAAGCCGAAACCACATTGGACAAAAACTTGACATTCTCCCCAACTACCACAACCTCAAAATCATCGGTAAGCCTCAAAGAGACTCTCTTGGTCTCGAAGTCAACCCTAGCTCTATGCTCTACAAGCCAATCCATGCCCAAAATCACATCAAAACCATAGAAGGGTAACTCCATCATATCGACCGGAAATATGTGGCCTTGAACCATCAAAGGACACCTTCTATACAGTTTCCTAACTACCACTGTATCACCAAAAGAGCTAGTAACATTTACACCTATCTCTAACCAATCACATGGTAACCCTAATGACCTTGCGTGCTCACCCAAAATATATGAATGTGTTGACCCCGAATCTATCAAAGAAAGCAAACTCAAAGACTGTAATGAGAAATTATCTGCAATGACATCAGTGTCATTCACAGCCTCTCGCTAAGCATACACCCTAGCCGGTCCTCCTCCCTCGGGTTGGACTGCTACAACATGAGCCAAGTTTCTCTAATCCTCATTCATTGGCTGAAAGTTTCCACGACCGCGCCCACGACCTCTCTGATGCTCAAAGCCCCTAGCTGGAGCCGGTCCGCCCCTAACCGAGTGTGGACAGTCACACCTCAAATGGTCTCGGGAGCTACAGTTCCAACACGCTCCATAAATACCCATACACTCGCCCGGGTGGCATCTCCCGCACCTAGTGCACTCTTGAATGTGCCCAACAGCTCCCTGACCTTGACGGCTTTGACCATGGTTACCACCCCTATGTCTCGTATCCGGCTGGTTCCTCCTATCCCTATGCCTCTTGGCATGATCTCTATCCCAGTTCACATTTCTCTTTCCGGAGTCAAACCCACTAGCGCGTGCTCTAGAGCTTAGGTTCTGCTCTATATCCTTGGCCCTAGAGACCAAGACATCGAACTCTGTGTAGTCGGAGGCTAGCATGTAGGTCTTCACATCTGTAGTCAACCCATATCTGAAACGCTCATACCGCTCCCTCTCATTCGGGACCAACTCTGGTGCATACTGGCTCAACCTCACAAACTGAACCTCGTACTCAGACATGGTCCTATTACCTTGAACCAAAGCCATAAACTCTCTTTTCTTTTCATCCAAGTACCAAACTCCAAGGTACTTCCTCTTGAAGGCATTTCTGAAGAACTCCCATGTGATATCTACCTCGGCCATACCGGAAGTAACAGTGGTCCACCAAGTATAAGCGCCCCCCTGAAGCAAGGAGACGATGCATCCTAACTTACGGGCGTCTAAACAATCCATCTGACCCAAGATGCGAGTAGTGCTCTCAAGCCACCCATCTGAACCCTCCGGAGACAACCCACGAAACTCAACTGCCCCCAAGTTACGAAGCCTCTCTAGGGGTAATCATGTCCCCGCACCCTGAGGTGGCGCTGCAGCATGCATACCGGCCAAAGCTGTCTAAAAAGCTTCGGCTATGGTCTTAATTAAATGGGCCACATCTGGACCTGCCTGACCCTGGCCCGCTTGAGCCCCGTTACCTCCCACATTAGCCTCAACCTGAGGCCCATTACCATTGCCTCCAATGTTTTCTCCATTACCATCGGGAGCATGAGGAGCAGGAGGCACATCCTCGGATGCCTGATCACCCGCTCTAGGTCGTCTCCTCGGTCTCACCATGGCAAAATAAAAATCTAAAACATCAAACACACAACAACAAGGGAAACGTTAGGTTAGAAAAAGGGCAAGGACTCCGGTTCACAAGCTCGTTAAACCAAAACAATTTTCCTTTTTTATTTTTTTTACAACAACGCCTAACAATGGGAACTTGGACCTACTCTCAAGCAACAACAGAGTCATCACAACATGTAATCATACACCGTGCTAGCAACAGAATTTAGGCATACATGGCAAAACACCCATAACACATTAACTCACCTCACTTACCTGCCCGAGGTCTCGAAAACCTCAGGATCTGATACCACTAAATGTAGCCCCCTCGTCTCGGTCTGGATGGCTGACCGGTCCGAGTGGACTACACGGGGAAAACCGAAGTGAAACCCGTTTAAGTCCCACCTCAGTTAGCAACCCTAGAAAATTTCTTTTAAGTAAATCTTGTCTAATGGCATATTATTTCCTAAGTGATCACGACAGCGGAAAACTTCAAGAAAGAAACACATTCGAACCTAGAACAACATGTTAACAACCCATTTTACACTTACAGAGCAGGCCGTATCGATACACCAATCAAGGGTATCGATAGGCCTTGACCAAGTCAACTCTCATCAGTCAACACAGGAAGACCGTATCGATACAGCCCTTGAGCGTATCGATACGCCCTTCTCGGTCAAAATCTCGTGGTCAACAAGACAAACCCGTACCGATACGCATAGAGCCTGTATCGATACACCAAAGTCTTACCAAAATATCAGATTTCCAGTGAGCATTGAGCGTATCGATACACTCTCGTGTATTGATACACCAAGCCAAAACTGAGTCCTGGAGGGCAAACCATATCGATACGGCCCTTAAGCGTATCGATACGCCCTGCACTGCAAGTCTCCAAATTTCAGCAAAGGACCCTCAAGCACAACTCTAGATGCATTTTAAGACTCCCCTATCCATATTCAAGCATTCACACAACATTCCACAAACAATATCTAGCATATAAGGCATTCGAAACTAATAAGAACCATACAATCAAGGGATTCATGCAATTCCTCAAAGAAGGCATGCTTAGCAATCATAAGGCTTCATGCACAAGGCAACCATACATAGAGCATTCATAGGCCAAGTTCATACACTCTTAGGCACATACAATTAAGCAACAAAATAGGCACGGTTCTCAATCCATGAGACTAAAACATAACACATCCATAACTTAACATGCTCAACCAACACAAATCACCTAAGGAGTTTGACACCAACTCCCACAAGTCTATACCCCATCGTTTAGGCATTATTACAAAACGCAAATCATACTTGAGCTAGTTTTAGAACTCTAAAAGCTCCTCCCTTGCCCACTTGCCTCCCGAACTCTAACGATCTGCATGTTGAAAACGAAGAGAGCGTAATGTAACGCCCCGGTTTTGGGCTTAGAAGTTTTGGGCGTTGACCGATTCGGTCAGAGTGCTGTTCGAATCTAAAAAGGTGAAATTAGGAAAGCCTAGTTCGGGTTGCATTAAAAATATGGAAAAATGTTCTAAAATCATCTTTTATTATATATAAGTGAACTGTGAAATCAATTTTACAAAATGAGGTTTGGAAGGGTGACATTTTGGCTAGTGACCAAAATGTAATTTTTGAAAGTTGCGTGACTATTTTAGAAAGGATTGAAACTTTGAATCTTTAAGGAGCTATTTACCCAAAGGGAGTTTCTCCAGATTTTTCTAAGATATTTTAATGTTTAATTCTGATTTTAAAACTAAAGAAAAGTGGAGGGAAGTTATTTCTCTATTTTTGCAACTAACTTTCCATATTTTCCAATTTTCCTTTTCTCTCATTTTCTCTCAACCCAAACACTTTCTCTCCAGAGATTTTCTTCTGATTTTGGCACCTAAACATATCTTTTCAATTCTCTTTTGATTGCTAATCATCACATCAACAAAACCTCACCAATTGCTAGTTGATTCTTCAAGCTTTTTGGTTCTAAAAGAGGAGAAACTCAAGTTTGGAGGTAAGAACGTCCTTCTCCTCTAAACTCTCAGTTCTTTACTGAAATTCCTAAGTTCTCAATCCTTAATTGATGTTTTATAAGTGGTTTTTAAGTTGTATAATGGATCTTGGCTTAAAATGCAAGATTTGGTGATTTTTGGTGGATTTTCGTTTGATCTGTTAAAGCAGTGATTTGAGGTGTTAATTTGATGATAAATGAATGTTAATTTGATAAGGAATTGAGTTTTGATTAATGCAATCCCGGATAGGTTGAATTTCCTAAGTTTAGCTTGTGATTCTTGGTTGTTTTTGGAGTGATCTTGTGGATCTGATGTTGCTGGAGGTATAAGGATGTTGTTAGGTTCTTTTTAGATGTTAAATGATGTTAAAGGATGTTTAGTTTTGATGGTTTATGGCTGGTCTTTGTTGAGGAGTTGTTTGGATGCATTTTCGGTTGTGTTTGGTGGCCGAAAATGGAGTGTGGATGAGAGCAGCGAGTTTAGGTGCTTTCATTGAAGCTATTAATGCATGATGATGCATTAATCCTCTGCTTTGATGTGTTTAAAACAGGGGAGTCATCTTTGGATCCAAGTGGTGGTGATCCGGAAGCTTGATTTGTGCTTCGGCAAGAGGCGAAGTGGAATCGGTGAGTGAAATTGGGTTTTCGGCTTTGAAACCAATGTCTTGGGAGCTTAGTTTAAGTCTAAACAACTTTACTAAGCTCAAGTGTAAGTTTTCGGAAAAACTCTCTAGTGGTGGCCATGGTTTGGTGGTTATGCAATGTGGTTTATTGCATGTTTTAAATTCTGTTTTGAAAGCATGATTTAGCATGGTTATTGCTGATTTTGTAAGCCATATGTTGAAGGAAGCTCAAGGTAAGAGTTCCTTGTTTTTGGACATTGTTTAAATGTGGTTTGATGCTTAAAAATGCATGATGTTTATGGCTTGGTTTAATGCTTTAAAACAGTGGATTATTTGATGGTAATGATGTATATTGGCAAGTGATGTTTTGAAAAAGGTTAAGGTCACTAAGGTGGTTAAAAGTCCTTGAGTGAGCCTTGTGGATTCTAAGAACTTCATGGTGGTTAAAAGTCCATGATGATTCTTGTTAAGGTCACTAAGGTGGTTAAAAGTCCTTGAGTGAGCCTTGTCTCTTAAGAACATCAAGGTGGTTAAAAGTCCTTGGATGGTTCTTGTTAAGGACACAAAGGTGGTTAAAAGTCCTTGTGTGGTCCTTGCCATGGTGTTTAAAAGTCCATGGGCCAAGGTGTTTAAAAGTCCTTGGGGCCAAGGTGTTTAAAAGTCCTTGGGGTGAAACTTGTTAAGGACACAAAGGTGGTTAAAAGTCCTTGTGTGGTCCTTGTGAATTAAAAGATCACAATGGTGTTTAAAAGTCCATGTGTGAGTCTTTTGTTGATCTTGTTTTAAAAAGATGGAACTTATCACTTGTGGCCAATATAACATGTATTGATATGGAAGCATGTATTGCTTGTTTAAATTGCTTTTGAGCATGAGTAAATGATGTTTTGAAGTATGATTTATAAAGTGTTTTATAAATGCATTCTTGAATGGTTTTAATGAGCATTCCTCACTAAGCTTTTGCTTACGCTCTCTTTCGTTTTCTTAAATCAATAATGCAGAGCATTAAAGGGCATTTGGGGTAGCAAGGAAGGAAAGCAATCAAGTGGAAATTAAGCTCAAGTATGGAAAGGTTTTCTTATATACATTTAGCTTTTGGCATTTGGCAATGGGGGACCTTTGTGAATGTTTTGGGAGATGTTTTGAACTCCCTAAGTTTGTTTAATGTTGTGAATAATGCTGGATTGTGTAATTGGCCATTATGTGTTTGTTTGGAGGTTTTATGCTTGAATGGTTTGCTTGTGTAGGAAGCATGCCTTTAGATTTGGGGCTTTTCATATATGCTGATATATTGATGAATGGTTGATGCAAATATGTCTCTTGTAAGATGTATGAGTTGCTGGTAAAGTTTGGTAGCATTTGGAGCATGATTGGTTGGTCAATTACATGATTAAGCAAGCATTTTGCTGCATTCTGTGCAGGCTGTTTCGGAACAGTGGCTACTGTTTCGGAACGGGTGCCTTGAATCAGCCCAGGCGTCCGAAACGGTAGACACCGTTTCGAAACGGAAAGCCCTCTGCCAGCCCTCGTTTCGGTACGCGTTGCGGAACGGCCCCGCATTTCAAAACAGGTTCTCCCTGTTTCGGAACACGTGACCGTTGGGGGCTGACATTGGTAGTTAAATGTTTTGGAATGTTTGCACTTTGGTCCTGAATCTTGTTTGTGCAATTGTATGAGCTTGGGATGTCCGTTTGAGCTGAAATTTGGCAGTGAAGCATGAAACCTGATTAATTCAAGATGGTAACTCTAATTTGAGTTAAGTCCTCATAATTTACAGAATTTACATTTTGGTCCCTAAAGTTGTAAATTGTTCAATTGGGTCCCTGTTTGATCTCTGATGTTTATGATCTTTGAGTATGCTGTTTGAATGATCATAACTAGGGTTAATATGCATCTAGACAAGTTTAAAAAGAAAAAAAAGGGTCGTTAATCAAGGTTGACTTTCGGGTTGGCTTTGGTTTTCCCCGTGTGACTTTCTTAATTCGGGTCAACCGTCTAGGCCGGGTTAAGGGGGTTACACGTAAGCTAACTAGCTTAGTGAGAGAAACTCTACAATTCAACAAACATGCAGTTTTCAAAACACTTTTCATAAATGGAAATAAAACAATGGATGCACGAATGACTTTCTCAACAAATCACACATGGTTTGCACATGCACAACCAACATACACACACGATGGGACTACACATCACCGTTTCGACTAGTAGTTTTCCAATGGGACTACACATCAAAGTACTTTCCTACTAGTCACTACCGGTGGGACTACACATCACTGTAGTTTAGACAACCATCACGTGAGGCTCGACTTCAACTGGACTACACATTAACAACTGTATAAACAACTCAAGATGCACATGATGATCACAACACATAACCATTCATCCATTCATAACAAAGCATAGGAGTAGAAACTTACACTCGGGTTTAGGTGAACCCTCAAGGTCCCACCCAAACCCCAAAGGTTCCATATCGACCACCAAACAAAGATTAACAATTCTACTCACCGTTGCTACCCAAGAGAAGACCGAAGGCCAAGCTCAAGACTCCAAAATCTCCGGATTCGTCCCCGAAGCTTCACCAACCAAATTTCTTGCTTCTAATCATCCCAACACAATCAAAACAAGCTCAAATCAGTCAACAATTCAATGTAGTCAACCCAGATCACAAACCAAACACCAAACACATAATTTCAACTAAAAACCAAACCCAAATTCCACATTCCCGAGCAGCCCTTAAGCACACCCTAAAACCAATGATTCCAACACTTAAATTACTCCAAAAAGCCTTCAAAACAACCCTTACATATAGTCTAACCATCAGTCATCACATTTCCACATAAAACACCCCCAAAACTTAACTTAAAACCCTCCAAAAACCTCCCCAAAACCCCATTTTAGGAAACACCACAAAACCTTGTAAAAATCAAATATATTGGACCTTTTAGATTGTAAACAACCCATGTAACATTAATAAATAAAAAGCCTAAGTTAAAGATGTTAAAAATGAAAATTTTAATCAAAACCTCAAAACTCCCAAAATACAAAAATCATGAGTTTTTATGGAAAATAAAGGTATGAGCTCGAAGAGGATGATGAGGACAGGTCAAAAACGACTTTACCTTTGCAAAAGCTCCAACAATAAGCAAGATGTGAGATGGAATAATGAACTTGAGAAGAGAAAGTAAAATGTCGTGGGTTTTTGAAATTGAAAGAGGAAGAAGATGAGAAATAGTCTCCTTATTTTTGTCTTGTTTAAATTTAATTTTCAAAAGACCCATTTGCCCTTAATGAACTAAGGCATTTACAAAAAGGGATATCCATGGCCATTTGGGCTTGTTAGAAATAAGTTCAATATAAAATCATTTGTATTGAAAACCCGAGGCCCAAAAATATTCTTTTATTTTTTTACAAATAGAAAACCGAAACCCGAACTATTATTTTAGTATTATTTCCACCCGACCCACGAACCCGGGTGTTACAATTTTAATTGCCAATTCACCCCTCTTGGCCATTTGCAATTGTTTGATCAACTTAACAATTAGTATTAGAGCGGGACTCAAATCAACGGTCTAACAACCATTGAGAAGATCCTAAGAGTGCTCAATCTTTTTCTACATTCAACCGACCTTGAAGAGTTAATTTGTTCGACATCAAGCTCAAGAAATCAAGATGAACCATTTTCCTCTCATTTGCAAAGGTGGTATGCTCACACAATAAAGATGAGTAACCTCTAAGCTTAATCTCTTTGATTATTTGGTTACTTATTTTTAATGATTTTTTGAAAGCTCGTGCATTTTTTTAGTTGTTAATTTTTTTATAAATACATGTCATCAAAAAAGTTTATATGCATAAGTGTGTTTAACATACTCATTCTTATTTTTGCATAAACTCTAAAAAGACTTGGATAAATTGAATTTCATGGATTTTGAAACTTGATATTTTTATTGAAATTCAATGATTTTCTTAACTATCAAAGTATTTTAAGCTAAAATTTAAAGTGGAATGGACTTGTTAAGGGGAACTTTTGTTTTTAAAAAATTACTTACTCTCTATTGTTATTTTGAACCTTAAATGATTTTGAATTATTTTTGATATAACAAAAATGGGAGAGATAAGTTTTAAATTTTAAATTTCTAAAAGAAAAAAGGGAGCTTTAATTTTTTCTCAAAATATTCTCTTTTTCAAATATTATTTTTCTAAGAGGGAGAAGTTTCAAAAACAATTTTTGCAAGTGGTTTCGTTATATCAAAAATGGAGGGATTGTTGAGACATTTATTTTGATATAACTCAATGAAAAATGTTTTTAGACTTGAAAAAATATTGTAAAATTAATTCAAAGTTCATTAATCTTGAAAAATATATTTGAAAGGTTTCTGAAAAGTGTTCCTCACTCAAACAAATATTTTTAAGTATTTTAAAAGTTTTCAACGGCTAATTTTCTAACGGCTAATTTTTCATTCCACTCTATATACACAAGCCAATGACACTTGAAGAATGGAGAGTGTGGGCATAAAGCTTAAAGATCAAGAGAGTAGAATTTAAATGTCTATTTCTTGTAATCTCTTGTATTTCTTTAGTCCAATCCCAGTGAGCTGAAAATGTGTAAACACGCACCTAGAGAGGTAATTAGTTTACAATGTCAAGACCTCATTGTTGAGGGATAGTTTCTAGTTGATCCTTATAAAAACTAGGGAAAGGGTTCTATCTTAGCCCGTGAAAAGATATGGATGTAAATGTTGCCTTCTTAGCCTATAAAAGGGGAAGAATTCATTGTTAGTGAATTGGGAAATCATTGGTGTGTATGCTAAGTTAGTGGATGTAGACCTTGGTTAGAAGGTTGAACCACTCTAAAATCGAACGTGTCAAAGTGTTATTTCTTTTTCGATTTTTGTTTTCTCAATTTCAAAAAAAAACCTCTACACCCTTCATCGGTACTAATATCGGTTGAAGACATCGAGCCTAACAATATATAATGACTATTAACATATTATCTTTATTTCAAATTGATATCAACCTTATTACGAAGTTGTTTTTATTTTTTTATATTCTTATATAATTTTGAAATAAAATGATTAAAATCATTACTTAAAAAAATACATAAAATTAATAATTTTATATTCAAATTATTTGTCACTTCACCTATAATTTTTCTTTAAATAGAATTTTATAATATATTTTCTACATGGCATGTTTCCTTTCACAAGATTTTTAAGTTGTTTTATAATTGAACTTAATAGCGGTACTTTTACCCATATATATCTATTTAAAGAATTATTTTTTAAGATATTAACCACCAGGAATTAATTGCCAATGTATAGTAGAGAGCAAAGGCGTACCTCCGGCAACAACGTTTTATGGAAGGCACATTTGATAGTGCGTTTTCCGATTTCGTCTTTCCATGTGTGCATCATGTCATAATGTTTATCATGTATCGATGATTTGACACATATTTGTAAAAATAGCTCCAAAAAAATATTATTTGGTAAAATGACCCCAAACTTGCCACGTCGGTGAACCTCGCGTTGTGTAGAACGCGAGGTTTGATATCGCGTTCTGCACAACGCGATTTTAGTCTACATGGCCTTGTTGTTTGTGTTAATGTGCATTCATTTTTTAAAAAACCCCACGACCTCGCGTCCTGTAGAACGCGATATCAAACCTCGCGTCCTACAGAACGCGAGGTTCACTGACGTGGCAAGTTTGGGGGTCATTTTGCCAAATTATATTTTTTGGGAGCCATTTTTCCAAATAATAATTTAAAAGAGATTATTCGCCTAAAATTGCCCGATACGTGTGTTGTATGTCATGTTTACGCCTCAAACCACACTAAACCTTCTATTCACTCCGTTTCTTTCTTCCCTTCCAAATTTAGTAAGAGATTAAGGTTTGGGCTCAACGTTAGGAGGCCTTGAGTCTCGTTTTCTGGAAACTACCAAGTACTTATTTTATTTGGGCTCGAACGATCAATCAATGTCACTAAGGAGTGAATTGACGTTTGAGTGATTCTGGTGAGAGCAAAAAGAATTTTAAAAATTGCACAATAATTTACAGTAGTTCAATTTTTAAACTAAGTCTACTTTCACTATCTTAGTTATCCACACTAAAGATTTTTCA
Organism: Hibiscus tridactylites; assembly: GCA_958450335.1. Taxonomy (NCBI): domain Eukaryota; kingdom Viridiplantae; phylum Streptophyta; class Magnoliopsida; order Malvales; family Malvaceae; genus Hibiscus; species Hibiscus tridactylites. Next base: position 52,971,825 of record OY288279.1, on the reverse strand, counting down.
CGTTAAGAAATTATTTTATATTTGAAATATATTTATTAATATACTTATAATATTAAATAATAGATTTACATAATAAAATTACATTAATTTGTTTGTTTCACTTAGTTGGAATGTAAGCTTACATTTAGGGGTGTTCAAAAATACCGGCCTGAACTACCCGATCCGCCGACCCGATTAAAATTTACCGGGTATTTATATTAAAATACCCGAATTTTTCGGGCCGAGTACCCGACCCGTAATTTTTTCTGGGTAGTTGGGCCGGGTCAGGGCCGTGATTTTTTTTTTATAACTGAGTACCCGACCCGACCCGCTAATTTTAATATTTATATATTTTATATTTTAAATTCTATTTTCATTTTATGTTTATTATTATTTTTCCCTAAAATTAATTTTAAATCCCTAACTTCTTTTTATACTTGTATTATATACTTTTAAGTTTAAACTTTTCAAAAAAATATTTATATTAATTTGTCAATATGAGAGTCGAAAGAAAAATCATGATCGAGATTAATATTTTTAATACCTTTTTTTGTCGATAAACTTTAATATACATATATATATATATATATCCAAATATTTTTTCTCTTAAGACTAACCTCAAATCAATATATTTTGTGTTTAAAATATATATCATGAAATTCTATGTGTTTTCTATGTATTTTTTTAAATAGATTTAAAAAATATAAAAAATTAAACCGGGTGCCTGATATCCGATTTTACGGGTACCCGATTTGCAAATACCCGATTCTTATGGGCCGAGTCACGGGCTGACTTTTTGATAACCGAAAATTTAGGGTACCCAAAATTTAGGGTACCTAAATATGAGCACCTCTACTTACATTGTTTGGATGAAGGAATGTAAGATAATTTACTTGTGTATTTTATTAAGTTGTATGTGTTATATTTTTTCTAAAAGAAAACAAATTTAGTTCATTTAATAGTTTTAGCCTTAAATTCCATAAAAATATGATATTTTTTCTTTTTATTACAATTTATATATTAATAAGAAAACATATGACGTGAAAATAAAAATTATACAATTATAAACAATTAATGAAAATGATTACATCATCATTAATTATAAACTATAATTATAATTTTAAGGTATGACATCCACAATTTGGCTAATTTCGCGAGATATTTTCTTTTAGAAATTTATTTGGAAAAATACCCCTAAGAACAACATTTGAAAAAAAATACCTCCATTCGGTCCACGTAAGGCTAAATTGTGTTCTGCAGGATGCGATTTTTAAACTCGCTTTCTACAGGGCGCGACTTCGGTCCGATGTAGATTATATTATTTGGTATTTATTTTTTTTAAAAAAATTGAAGTTGCGTTCTATAGGACGTGACTTCCACAAAAATTTCAAATGACTCGTCGCGAATTTATCGTGATGCATCTCTTGAAAATAGTGTAAAAATCGGCGTATATAAGACAACAGAAATGGTGTATAAATCGCGTTAAAAACGCTACCTTGTCATGTTTCTTTACATGAAGACAATGGAAACATGGGTCGATAGGGTTGTTTATGGTTAATTTGCATGGTCTTGAGGGATCATTTTTCATGGTTTTGATCTTTTACCTCATAGTAGAGATGCATCTCTTGAAAATGGTGTGGAAATAGACATATATAAGACATCCAAAACGGTGTATAAATCGCGTTAAACATTACCTTGCCGTGTTTCTTTGCATGAAGAAAATGAAAATATGGGTCGGTAGTCATGTTTGAGTTGATTTTGTGGTAATTTCACGGGTTTTTTTGTTATTTAACTTTCACGTCGTATTACGGGAACACATGTTTACAATGATGCTGAAATTGGCACATATAAGACATCCTAAAGGGTGTAGAAATTATGTTAAAATGTTATATTGGTATATTCCTTTGCATTAAGAAAATGGAAACATGGGTCGGTGTTTATGTTTTAGTCGATTTTATTGTTCTAGTGTATGGTCATGTTTTTTTTTTGTTATTTAACTTTCACATGGTAGTACGGGAACACATGTTTAAAATGGTGCCTAGAAAATGTAGCTTCGGAGGTTGATAATGTTATTTAGGATTAAAACATTGGAGTTACAATTACAAGTAGTTGATTCGAGGGCGGGTCCTAAAATGACATTTTTTGATGTCGTGTCCAGGTTTCCTACAATTTGCACACAACTTAGGTTGGTTGGTCCGTTCTCGAGGAACCATATCCTCGGCACAATGAATCCTACTTCACTTTGGGTGACCTTTTTTGTTGCATCGCAAGAATTCATTTGGCCGTATCTTAAGTTCATTTTCAACCACATCACAATGACGTTCATTTTCGATCGAAGGAAACTCGGATCGGTATACCTTGAAAATGTTCTTGAGTTTGTATACAAAATCAACGAGTGTCATTGCATCGAAATGAATGGATGCATATGCAGCCAAGGCGTGCACACACTTGTACTTGAATGTATGGAATACCCCGCAATCGCATGCTCTCTCTTGTAGATTAACAACGTAGTTGTGGTGCATAATTTTTTCAAGCGGTCATGAAAATTCAGTAACCGTAAAGCGATATTCATGACGAGAGAAGCATGTGGCACCCATCCAGTTCGTAACTTGTTTTCCGAGGGTTGCAAAAAGGGTATCCAGTCGGTAATATGTTGCCTTCACAACTGATGTGATAGGTAAATGACGTGTTCCCTTCATAGACGAATTGATCGCCTCAGCCATGTTCGTCGTCATGTGACCATATCGACGACCCCCATCATAACATCACAATCATTTCTCCCTCGGGATATCAAGAAGATAGTTATATCCATATTGATTTCTAACTCTCAACTCTTCTAGAAACTTCTCAACCAACTATACTCGGTTTGCGTTGCCTATTAAAAAAATATGGAATAATTAACGAGAATTAGGGAGGTTCCCAAGACGATCCCAAATGTTGGATTGATCCCCAGATCCTTGTGTATCTATCTGAAATGATACATATATCATCTTGTCTTTCCTGTAGGACCCGACGTAAGACATGGGTGCGCAGGTTGGTAAGAAAAAACGTCCACGAAGGGATATCTTCCTTTTCAACGATTGCGAACACTACCAGAATGCATTTTCTGTTGTCGTCTTGTGCAACTGCCACTAGTAAGATCTGGGTGTATTTTTCGTACAAGAATGTGCCGACAATCTGCAACATCGACTTGTAGTGGCGGAATGCCTTAACGCATTGTGGAAATGTCCAAAATAGGTGGAAAATTTGTGCTCCTGTTGTCACTGAATTTTCACCTAAGTCTATTATTATATTCATTTGTTATATTTTGTATTGTATCATACTATTATTGTTTATTGAAGTTATTATTATTATTATTATTATTATTATTATTAGTATAATAAGCTAATATAAGTTGGGTAATCTTCACTCGTGGTCACTTTTGTTTTGGGTTTGTTCTATTTTGGTCACCCGAATTCAAAAAAAGACTATTATGGTCACTTACGTTCGAAACCGTTTTTGTTTTGGTCACTGGACCGTTAACCTCCGTTAATTAAAAATAAGAATTTCTAATTTGACCCCTAAACTTTCAAAACTTCATTTTCACCATCTTCCCCAAAACTCAATGAACTTCCCCAACTCTACATTAAATGTCTTCATTGAGGAATATAGTTTTGAAAAGATTTTAGGATCATGTTTTTGTATATGGCAGAACCGGGAAACCTGCATTCATCCCTTCGTGCAAACCAATTTAGTTCCAGACGAGGCAATTTACTAGAAACACGGAAACTCATGTAGTAATTTGTTGCGTGTCAAAAGTCCTATCGCAATGTAGTGCATGTGTACACGACGCAAGTAGTAAAGTGATACTTGGAGTATCGGATATCGTCTCCACATGGACTGGAAATAGCTTTATCCTTGAATTGATGCACGAGAGAGAAAAAGAGTTTAAATTGTTTGTAAAGTAATCATGAATAATAACTAAATTAAAGGAGTAAAATATCAAGTTTAAGAAATAGGCCGGTATTGAATTGCTCGGTAATGTAGGTGTTGCACTGAATAGAAATTTCTGTTCTGTCGTCGTCCCTGTCGCGGAAGCACCTGTCACGGAAGAAGTCTGTTGTTGTCGCAGCAACGATCACACAACTCTGTACTTCAAGCTTGGCAAGAATCTCTGCTATGACTTGTCCTATCCCTAGGCCCAAATGTTGTTGATGAACACTTCTTGGATGATACCTTGACTCTCCTGATATCAAACAAATAAATAACCTCACAATGCTCTCCCGATACTCTTGCGAGATGTGACAAACCAGAATAAATAAACTTGAAGTTTTATTGCTTTGAACATAAGTATTCCTAAAACAGTACAATCCTTGCAACTACTTTACAGAATCAACCCTTAGCCCTAGGGGAAGTTTAGAACATGATGAGAAGGGGGAAAATGACAAGGGTTTTGGGGAAGACGGCTAGGTAAGAGATATCCTTCCCTAGGTCGAATTACATGCCTTTATATAGGCCTTGGGTCCAAGTTTTCTAATATGTCAAGAATACAAGTTTAAACTAAAGTACAACTCTATTGGAGATTAAATCTTTTGAGTATATGCCTTTAATTCGTCTTATTTTCTTGCTTTGGGTTTCTTCCTTGGACTTTGGGATTGACCTTCATTCTGCCTCAGGGTTCAGAAAAATATAGGAGTGGTCCACGACAGACCGACTTGAATTTCTCTATCTCTCGAGCTCCACTTCACTTTTCCCTTTCACCAATGCTGTCGTCCTGGTTGCCACGACAGTGGCCACTGCAGCGTTATCTCAATGACTCCACTCCTGTGATCCAGCTTTGCTCCCTTGCTGCCCTGAGTCTGCCACAGTAGGTACCTGCAAAAGTGACCCAATTCAGTAGCAACTGTGCCATTTTATCTATTTGTGATGTATGTGTAAAATCTATCCTAAATGCAATGAAATATGCTTGAATGCAGCAGAAATATAGGTGAATGAGGGGTAAAATATAGAACATTTATACACTCAACACACCCCCAAACTCAATTTCTTGCTTGCCCTCAAGCAATTATGACCTAACAAAAATTAAAAACTTTTTATTTTGGCTTAATTCAGTGAACCTTTCCTTACCTACCACTTATTCCCTATCAAGAGTACTACCTTGTCAGGTGTTTACGGATTTGTTCGGAACCATGCTATAATTCTTGTGTAGTGTGTTCATGTTTTGTGAACAACTATGTGTCTAGACTCCTTTAGTGTACCAGAATAGCCATGCTTACAAAATTGTGTTTATGCCAATTCATTTTTTCTGGAGGAAATTCTTAGGCTCCTTTAGTTTTTCTGACTCTTAATTTCAACTGCATCTTTTATGGAGGCAATTCTTAGGCTCCTTTAGTTTTTTTCTAACTTTAGCTCAAAGACAAATCTCCCTAAAATCATTGCAAGGCAATTTTGCAAGCAAATGAGTCTGAAATTTTTTTTCTTTCATTTTATTCCTTTCCTAGAGCCAGTGATAGGCACCTCTAGGGGCAAATTCAAGTAGGTAAACATTCCTATTCTAGTGTACTACAAAAGTCTAGATAGCATAAGAGTCACAAAAAATGTGTTGTACAGATTAGAATTATAACAAGGCTCTAAACAGTTCCTAAAATTTCTTAAAGGTACTGTCACGACAGAGTATGTCGTGGCAGGTAAGTTTAGTTCAAAAGACTTAAGCCAAAGTTTTGTTTTTGTTGTTTTCTTTTTTTTACACAAAAATAAACTTAAAGATAACCTAATAATTAGATACATATTAGGACACAACTAATGACTTTATTAATGGAGAGCTGCCATCCCCAAACTCGAGGGTTGCATTGCCCTCAATGCATGACATAATGGAAATTAAAACAGAAAACAAAATACATCACAAAATAAATAAAACATCAAAAAGCAAAATATAAGAGAACTTAATTTGAGGAGCTGTCATCGCTGCTGCTGATCTGGAGCTGCCGGCGGGCAGTGACTTTCATGGCAGGGCCGGCAGTGTGCTGGGGGAGGCAGAGGCTACCTTCTTCTTTGCTTCCCGAGGTGGCTGGACACGTGTTGGTGAGATGTGTGGGGGCTTGTCCAGAACCTCGATCTCATCATCGGAGCTGTTGCTGCTATTGCTGCTGGCAGATCTACCTTGGCCGGAGGGTCCTTCGACAGTCTCGTTGAACTTCTTCCTCTTCATCGAAGGGTAGTTCTTGGAGATGTCACGGGCAACTGATGGCTCAGAATCAGAATCCTGCCAAACTGAAGAGGAGGATAACCCTTCCCAATATTTGGGGTCGATTTCTGGGAGGGGGTCCTTTCTCTTCTCTCCTCTGGCTGTAACGGATTGCCTGTCACCTTCTCCTGTCGTGGCAGGGGTGGGAGTGGAAGCGACAGATGGAGTTCTGGGGCTTGCAGCAGGGGTAGGTGTAGGTGTGGGGAAAAGGCACATTGGTAAATGTAGCTCATCAGTCCGAGTTGTCGTTCCTCTATTCTTTTTAGTGTTGACAGAATTTGGGTAGAGGTGTCTGATGGAGGTGCTGCTGCCGTCTGCTGTGGCAGGTTATGGGGAACTAGGGCCTGCCGTCTGGTCTACCGTGGCAGAAGGATTGAAGTATGAAAATGGGGTAGCAGCTTTCAACTCCATGAGGCTGAAAATGTTCCGTTGCGTCCATCCCTTTTCGTGGACTTTGACGTCTTCAGCAATCTCCGGTACATTGTGGCCCCGAGAGATGGTTGTAATGAGGTGTGGAAAGACGAGGGGACCCGATGGTTGGAGGGCACACTCAAGTATTCCCTCCCGTGTGTAGCGGCCGACATTTATTGATCTTTCATTTAAATTTGAATGCACAAGGGCTAACCTTGGTCTGTCGATGGTGCTGTTGTGGGAGGATGCCATGATGCGCTTCTTCACAAAGTGATTCCACAATTTGGCTTGTGGAGTCAACTGAGTTCTCTTCACCGTCCATCGGTGTTTAGGGTCGGTGTTCCACTCCGTCCCTTCTTTGGTGAGCTCTGCCATGATCGCGTCGTAGTCTGCCGGCGTCAAACTATTCACGAATCTTTTGTGGGAGTCCTTCTTCTTACTTACATATAAGCCGTAGATGGTGTTGATGTAGGCAGGCTCGATGGAGAGTTGTTTACCTCGAACTGTCAGTGTCGTGGTGTCCTTGCTGTCGACGGCAGTGTAGAACTCCCTGACGAGTTTGATGTTCATCTCCTCCGGTTGGGCAGCAAATTGCTGCCATTTGAGGGCTTGGATTTTTCGGGCTATGAAGTTTTCGAGCCCTAGGTCCCCCGTGGGTTCTGTGTAAATAAACCCTCTTTCCTCCCACATGTCCCTCTTCTGGAAGGAGCTGTAGTATCTCGTGACAGAGTCGGTGGAGGCGAACTGGTCTGGAATGGCGTTATGGCTTGGGGTGGAGACTACTGCGGCAGAAGTGGAGGCAACACTACGGCGAGTTTGTCTGCTGGACATTTTGCAAGGACTGTAGAAAATGTAAAGGAAATTTTAAAGATATAAATAGAGGAAACAAGTTGAGAGAATGAGAATGGGATGAAAAGTGAATAGTGAAGGGGGTTTATATAGAAAGTGATTTTCTGCCCGTTGGAGCTGTAATGGCAGGTGCGAATAATGAGGCCAGCTGTTATGCGGTTTTTGACGCGTCTGTCATGTGTTTCCGTGTCTGCTGCGCATTTGTTACGCGTTTGCCTGTCTTTCGCGGCAGCTTGGTGACAGGCTGTCTTCTCCGCATCTGTCGCGACAACTGATGACAAGCTCTGACGACAGACTCGTCCGTTGGGCTTTTTGGGCTGCTGTGGGTATGGTGGGCTGGTTCATTCCTTCTCTTTGCCCTATTTCCTTTGTTTCCTAAAAATAGATAAATAAAATAAAATATTAATTCCTAAAATAAAATAATTAAATCTTAATTACTAATAAATAAAATAAAATAAAATAAAATAAAAACTAAGTTAAATTAGGGATGCCTTAAGGGGCATCTCCTAAAGTAACTACTTCCTGCATCCTTGGGGCTTCAGTCCTCTGATAATGCTTTAGTCTTTGTCCGTTGACTTTGAACTAGTGCCCGTCCTTTAGGGATTTGATTGTAATGGCACCATGAGGGAAAACCTGGACAACTTGGAAAAGACCAGACCATCTAGATTTAAGCTTTCATGGGAAAAGCTTTAACCTAGAGTTAAACAACAACACTTGCTGCCCTGGGCAGAACTGTCCTGGTAGAAGCTTCCTGTCGTGCCACCTTTTGGTTTTATCTTTGTAGATCTTGGCATTGACGTAGGCCATTGCTTGAATTTCTTCAATTTCATTCAAGTCCAGTAGCCTATTTTGTCCTGCCTTATCCCAGTCCACATTTACTACTTTGATAGCCCAATAAGCTCTGTGTTCTATCTCAACAGGTAAATGACATGTTTTCCGTAGATTAGTCTGTAGGGTGACATTCCCAATGGTGTTTTAAATGCTGTTCTATAGGCCCATAGTGTATCATTGAGGTGTAAAGACCAATATTTTCGAGTGGGTTTAACTATCTTCTCAAGTATGTTCTTTACTTTTCGGTTGGATATCTCGGCATGCCCATTGGTTTGAGGGTGGTATGTTGTTGCAATCTGGTGCTTTACTCCGTGTTTTCTCAAGGAAACAGCAATTACCCTGTTATCAAAGTGTCCCCCCTCGTCACTAATGATCACTGTTGCGTGTAAAAGAGTTTATCGCAATTGTAGTGCAAGTGTACACGACGGAAGTAGTAAAGTGATACGAAGTATCGTATATCGTCTCCACAGGGACTGGGCTAATAGCTTCACCTTGAATCACTGCACGAAAGTAAAGAAAATAATTGAGAAAGTTGTCACGAGAATAATAAAGAGAACTTAAATAAAAGAGTATAGAAATTAAGATAGAGAGAATGGGCTGGTATTGAATTGCTCAATAGTGCAGGTATTGTTGAGTCTAGGAAATCCAGTTCTGCAGTCATCCCCGTCGCGGCAGCACCTGTCGCGGCAGCAGTCCGTTGTTTGTCGCGGCAGTGAACACTCAACTCAGTACTTCAAGTTTGGCAAGAATCCCTGCTGTGCCTTGGCCTATCCCTAGGTCCAAGTGTGTCGATGATCACGTCTTTGATGATACCTCCCGGCGTGAATCGAAGGATGAACACCGATGTTGATGAATTCTTCTTTAGCCACTTAACCTCGTCCTATCCCTAGGTCCGAGATAGTTCAACTATAAACTAGAGAACTCGCACTTATTCCTTTCGTATACTTAACTCTCCCGATATTAAGTAAATAGATAACCTCACAATGCTCTCCCGATGCTCTTGCAAGATGTTAATAACCAGAATAAGAGAACTTGAACTTTATTTTATTGAACTGAAAATTCCTAAAACAAAAACAACCCTTGCAACTACTTTACAAATCAACCCGTGGCCCTAAGGGGAATTTAGAACATGGTGAGGGTTTTGGGAAGAAGGCTAGAGAATCAGTGATATCCCCCCTAGGTCGAAATACATGCCCTTATATAGGCTTTGGGTCCAAGTTTTCTAAAATAGCAAGAAGACAACTTTAAATTAAAGTACAACTCTAATAAAGACTAAATCTTCATAGATTCTATCTTTAAGCCGCCATCTTTCTTGCTTGGGATTTTCTCTCCTTGAACTTTGGGCTTGACATTCCTTTCGATCTGGGGCTTGGAAAAATATGGTGGTTTCACACGACAGACGGGGGCTGAATTTTCTCTATCTGTCGAGGTCCACTTTCCTTCTTCTCCTCAAAACTACTGTCGTCCTCTGCTGTCACGGCGGCAACCATGGCAGCATCATCCTCCTTGACTGTTCGTCTAGTTCCATCTCTTCTGCTTCACTGCCCAACGCCTGCCCTTTCCGTCTGCTACAACAGCAACCTGCAAAAGCAACCAATTTCAGTAGAAACTGTGCCTTTTAATATATTTGTGATGTTTAACTGTAAACTAACCTAAATGTAATAAATAATGCTTGAATGCAACAGAAATATGGGTTAAATATGGGGTAAATAATAGAACTTTTACACACTCAACACACCCCCAAACTCAAGTTTTTGCTTGCCCTCAAGCAACTAAGATCTAAAAGAAAAATGAAATATTTTTGTTTTGGCTTAAAACAATGAACTTTCCCTTACCCGTCGTTCGTTCCCTGTGACGGCAACAACCTGTCGGATAATCTAGGATCTGTCCGGAGTCTCACTATAGTCCTCGTGCAGTGTGTGCATGCTTGTGAACAGTTATATGCTAAGACTCTATTAGTTTCACTAGAATATTTCAGCCCTTAACTCGAATTTTTATGTCAAAGTTTATCTTTTGAAGGCATTTTTTATGCTCCTTTGATTTTTTTGTTTTGACTCAATTTTACTATTTTTTAAGATAAAGTTTCACTAGAGCCAGTTTTAGGCACCTCTAGCTAACTTCCTAGAGCCAGTTTCGGGCACCTCTAGGGCTGTTGAGTCTCTTTTTCTAAACTTCTTTCCTAGAGCCAGTGTTAGGCACCTCTAGGGGCTATTCAAGTGCTAAGCTTCCTATTCTAGTTGACTAAGAGAGTTCTAAGAAGTATAACAGTAAAAAATGTGTTTAAGTTTTCAGAACTATAGAAAGGCTCTAAACTTCTCCTAAAAACTACCCTAAAGGCACTGCCACGACAGAGCTGTCCCGACAGGTAAGTTCAGTTCACAAACTTAAGCCAAAATTTTTCAATATTTTCTTCATTTTTTTCGAATGCAATAAATAAACTAAGTGAAAGACACAAATTTTAAAACTAAGATGGACTCCATTAATGGAGGGTTGCCACCCCCAAACTCGAGGGTTGCATTGCCCTCAATGCAAATGACAAATAAAAACAAAGATAAGGCAGTGCATCACAAAATATATAGCAGGCAGCAAAAAAGAAGTTAAGAACTTAAATTTTTAATCGCTGTCTTTGCTGCTGCTGCCGAGTCTGATCTGGCGGCGGGCTCTAGCTTTCGGAGCTGGCTGGGGCACGGGGGAGGCAGATGTGTTCTTTGCCTTGGCCTCCCGTGGTGGCTAGATTCTGGTTGGGGAGATGTGAGGAGGTTGCTCCACAACCTGAACTTCAGAGCTGCTGCTGTTGCTCTTACCGCTGCTGCTGGCTTTTGGCATGTTATTTTTGTCTGCCATCCGCTTCTGCCTCTTCACCGGTGAGAACTCCTTCGACAGATTCCTCTTGATAGAGGGTTCATTATCACTGGCGGCCCAAACAGAGGAGGAGAATCCAGCAACAAAGGCATCAAGCTCCTCTGATGCCATTCTACGTTTTGTGCTACGGGCAGATGGTTCAGCACGGGTGCTGCTTGCTGCTGTTGGGGCAGGTGAAGGCGTTGACGCGGCAGAGGGTGTCCGTGGGGTGGCAGCAGGTGTAGGAGTGTGGGTAGGTGTAGTGACAATAAAGTAATGTGCACGAAAGGTTGGGAAGACAGCATCAGGGAAATTTAAAGTAGTATGGATAAAGTTTACCGTAGAAGCAGCAAAATCCCTGATGAAGGTCATCAGCCCAAGCTGTCGTTCCTCCATCTTCTGAATGGCAGCTAAGATCTGGGAGGAGGAATCTGTCGGGGCGGCTACTGCGGCAGCTGGTTCAGTTTTTGGCTGCTCTGTCGTATATGCTGTCGTGGCAGCTGGGTCGAATGACGATAGAGGAGTGGCAGCGGTCAACTCCATGAGGATGAGGATGTTCTTGTCAGTCCAGCCTTTTCCTTGGACTCGCAAGTCAGTGACCACTTTTGGTACGCCATGGCCACGACAGAGTGAGGTGATGAGGTACGGGAGGTAAAGGGGACTCGTCGGTCTGTGCGCGCACTCCAAAATGCTCTCACGAATATAGCTGCCCACATTAATGGGCCTTTCATGTAAAATGGAGTGTATCAAAGCTAACCTCGGCTGGTCGACCGTGGTATTGTGGGACGACGGCATGATCTGTTTTTTTATGAAGGCATTCCATAACTTCGCCTCTGGCAGTAGCTGGCTCCGCTTTACTGTCCGTGGATTTTTTCGGCTGGTGTTCCATTGAGTCCCCTCATCTGTCAACTCTGCCATGACAGCGTCATAGGCAGTAGGGTCTAATGTGTTGAGGAACTGCTGGTGAGTGTCGTCATTGTTGCCGATGTAGAATCCATTTAAGGTGTTAATGTACTCTGCTTCAAACGACACTTCTTTCCCTCGAACAATCACCGATGTCGCCATCCTGTTGCTGATGGCAGCATAAAATTCTCGGACCAACGTGACGTTCATTTCTTCAGGCTGCTCCGCAAAAGTCTGCCACTGTAAAGCTCGAACCTTCCGGGCTATGAATGGCTTGAGGCCCAGATTTTCCTCCTTCGATGTATAGATAAACCCTCGCTCTTCCCACATATCTCTGATGGCAAAGGAGCGTGGGGTTGTTACTGTCGGTGTGGAACTAGAAGCAGCATTCCGACGGGTTTTCCTAGAAGACATTTTTGCAAGGGTTGTGGAAATAAAACTGAAAGCAAATAAAAATCTAAAGAGAGAGCAAGTAAGAAAGGTAGAAGTGAGTGAAAATGAAAAATGAAACGGGGTTATATAGAGAAGGATTTGCTGCCTGTTGAAGCTGTAACGGCATGCGCGAATAACGGGGCCAGCTGTTATGCGTTAACGTGTCTGACGCGTCTGTCACGCGTTTCCGCGTCTGTTACGCTTCTGTGACGTGTTTCCGCGTCTGTCGTGACAACGTGGTGACAGCTTGTATTTTCCGCGTCTGCCGCGACAGCTGTAACGACAGGCTCCAAAATTTGGGCTTTGTTGGGCTGGTGGATGGGTGGTGGGCTGAGTTCACTCCTCCTATTCTTCTTGACTCCTTTATTTCCTAAAAACAATAAAAATAAAAAAAATAAATCTTATTTCCTAATAATTAATATGTAATAATAAAAATAAAATTAAAAATAAAATTTAGGTTAGATTAGGGATGCCAGGTGGGGCATCTCCTAAGGTAACCACTTCCTGCATTCCTGGGGCTTCAATCCCCTGATAATGCTTTAGGCACTGTCCGTTGACTTTGAATTGGTGCTCGTCTTTTAATGATCGGATTGTTATGGCACCATGGGGAAAAACCTGTACGACTTGGAACGGGCCAGACCATCTAGATTTCAGCTTCCCTGGGAAGAGTTTCAGTCTAGAATTGAACAACAATACAAGTTGCCCTGGGCAGAACTGTCGTGGCAGCAGCTTCTTGTCATGCCACTTCTTAGTTTTATCCTTGTAGATTCTTGCATTGTCATAGGCCATTGTCCGGATTTCTTCAATTTCGTTCAGATCTAACAGCCTTTTCTGCCCTGCCCTGTCCAAGTCCATATTCACTGCCTTGATCGCCCTGTATGCTCTGTGCTCTATCTCGACAGGTAGATGACATGTTTTCCCACAAATCAATCGGTATGGAGACATTCCCAATGAAGTTTTAAAAGCTGTCCTATAAGCCCATAACGCGTCATTGATGAGTAAAGACCAATCTTTCCTAGTTGGCTTAACCATCTTCTCAAGAATGTTCTTAACTTCTATATTAGATATTTCAGCTTGTCCATTGGTCTGTGGGATATATGCTGTCGCGATCCGATGCTTGACACCATATTTCTTTAAGGCAGCAGCAATAACCCTATTGTCGAAATGTCTCCCTTCATCACTAATAATCGCCTTAGGGATGCCAAACCGAGAAAAGATATTTTTGTGTAAAAACCTTTGGACTGTCTTGGCATCATTCTTTTTTAGTGGCGATAGCTTCAATCCACTTAGAGACATAATCTACTGCCAGGAGGATGTATAGATTCCCACATGAAGATGGGAATGGTCCCATAAAATCAATCCCCCAAACGTCGAAGATCTAGACTTCTAGAATGTTCTGCAGCGACATCTCGTTTCTCCTTGAGATGTTTCCTGTCCTATAGCACATGTCACAACTCTTGTAGAAAATTTGCGCATCTTTATACAGTGACGGCCAGTAAAACCCTGACTGCAGCACCTTGGCAGCAGTTTTGTTACCTCTTAAGTGACCTCCATACTGTGAAGCATGGCAGTGATGAAGTGTGTCTTCTTGCAATTCTTGTGGTACACATCTCCTTATAACTTGATCTGCACAAATTTTGAAAAGAAGAGGTTCGTCCCAATAATAATGCTTAACATCATTTTGGAACCTCTTTTCTGGCTTGATAATTAAGGTCAGAAGGAATTATTCCGCTAACTAAGAAATTAACGAAATCAGCATACCAGGGGAGTTCAGAAGACTTACCTGCCGCCATGGCTATCGCGGCAGTGACTGCGGCAGCAACGAGCTGCTCATCCGGGAAGGTCTCTAGTATGTTTTTCTCATTTGTTGGTAGACTCTGTCTCTTCTCCAACCTTGACAAGTGATCTGCCACTTGATTTTTTGTCCCTTTTTTTGTCCTTGATTTCAAGGTCGAATTCTTGCAAGAGCAGGATCCACCGTATCAATCGAGGCTTAGCTTCCTTTTTCGCGAACAGATACTTCAAGGCAGAATAGTCTGTGTGCACTATGACCTTCGTCCCAAGCATGTAAGAACGAAACTTGTCAATGGAGAATACCACAACTAACAACTCCTTTTCTGTGGTGGTGTAGTTTACTTGGGTGTCGTTCAATGTCTTGCTGGCATAGTATATGACATGAAATAATTAGTCTCTCCGCTGCCCAAGTGCTGCCCCGACAGCATAGTCACTAGCATCACATATGATCTCAAATGGTTGTATCCAGTCTGGTGGATGTACTATTGGGGTTGTTACCAGCTTTTCCTTCAAAACCTTGAATGCTTCAGTACATTCATCATTAAAGTCGAAGGGTCAGTTCTGCTCTAGAAGATGGCATAGGGGCTTGGTGATTTTTGAGAAATTCGCAATGAATCCCCGATAAAAACCAGCATGTCCCAAGAAACTTCTAATACCCTTGACTGTGGTAGGCGGCGGCAGCTTTTCGATCACTTCTATCTTGGCCCTGTCGACTTCTATCCCACGGCATCTAATCTTATGGCCAAGGACTATCCCTTCGTCCACCATGAAGTGGCATTTTTCCCAATTCAAGACTAGGTTTGCTTTTTCACATCTTTCAAGTACTTTTGTAGGTTGCATAGGCAGCTGTCAAAATCGTCTCCAAAGACTAAAAAATCATCCATGAAAATCTCTAGGAAATCCTCCACCATGTCAGAGAATATGACCATCATGCACCTTTGAAAGGTGGTGGGTGCATTGCATAGTCCGAATGGCATTCTCCTAAAAGCATATGTTTCGTAGGGGCATCTGAAGGTCGTCTTTTCTTGATCTTCCGGTGCAATAGCTATTTGATTGTACCCTGAATAACCATCAAGAAAACAATAGTAAGGTTTACACGCTAGTCTATCAAGCATTTGATCAATAAAGGGTAAAGGAAAGTGGTCCTTTCGGGTAGCTTTGTTAAGCTTCCGATAGTCCATACAAACCCTCCAACCGGTCACAGTCCTGGTTGGGATTAACTCATTGTTTTCATTGGTCCCCACGGTCATTCCTCCTTTCTTGGGAACGCATTGCACCGGGTTCACCCATTTGCTGTCGGAGATGGCGTAAATTATACCAGCATCTAACCATTTGATTATCTCTTTACGCACCACCTCTTTCATCTCATGGTTTAGCCGCCTTTGAGCATCTATAGTCGGCTTATGATCATCCTCTAAAAGGATTTTATGCATACATAACGCTGGACTAATGCCATGAATATCAGCTATCATCCATCCAATTGCCTTTTTGTGCTGCTGCAGCATCCCTATTAATTGTTGTTCCTGTTCCTGCATCAACTTGGAAGAGATGATTACGGGCAACGTATCATTTGAACCAAGAAAAGCATACTTTAGCTGCCCTGGCAGGGGCTTTAGTTCTAAAATAGGGGGCTGAACAGTTGATGGCTTTTGGATTGCATGGTTATCCGAAGTATAATTTAATGGTTCGAATAACTTACCTGGACGATCGCCTATCCAGTTTACCTCCTCCTGATCTTCAGTATTAGATGTATCGGATTCTAAGGAGTTGCTATCGTCAGTGCTGTCGTGACAGTCCTGTAAGTGGCTGCCAAGGCAGTGACCAATTTTTATGTCATGACAGCCCGACCTGATGCAGTGTTGGTCAAAGGTAACTTCAGTGATAACCTTGCGTTCCTCTTCTGCATCAGCATACTTCATAGCTTGGAGAACATTCAACTTTATTTCTTGATCGTTCACTCTCAAGGTGAGTTCTCCTTTTTCCACATCATTCAGTGATCTTCCCGTGGCTAAGAAGGGTCGCCCCATGATGATTGGTGCGTTTTCATCTGCTTCGCAATCTAAAACAAGAAAGTCAGCAGGAAATATAAATTTATCCACTCTTACCAGAATATCTTCGATTTTTCCTTCCGGATGAACATAAGAGCGGTCTGCCAGCTGCAGGATTACTATCGTGGGCCGAGCTTTTCCAATACATAATTTCTGAAAAACAGATTTTGGCATTAAATTAATACTAGCACCAAGATCACAAAGTGCCTTACCCACATATTTATCTCCGATTACACAAGGTATGATGAAGCTCCCCGGATCCTTCTTTTTCTGGGGTGGCTGCCTATGAAGAATACTCATGCATCCTTCTGTCATCTTAACCGTTTCAAATTCCCCAAGTTTAGATTTCTTTGACATGACATCCTTGAGAAATTTGGCGTAACCGGGTATCTCCCTCACGGCATCTAACAACGGAATGTTAATATGAACCTGCTTAAAAATATCATAAATCTTTTTGAGCTGAGATTCTTGCTTCACTTGCTGTAACCGTTGAGGAAAAGGAGGTGGGGACGATAATCAACAATACATCCTTCCCACTGCATACAAATCTGAGGAGGTTTGGGTTCATTATTTTTCTCCTCTGTCGCTTCTGCTGTCGTAACAGGTTTATCGGCAATAGACTGTTTGTTACCTGTCAGGGCAGCTTCCTCGGCAGGTCTGTCCCAGGCTAGTTTTTTCACCGTTTCCGCTTCCTTCTCTGGCCCTGGTAGTTTCTTCCCACTCCTAGTAGTAATGGATTTACACTGCTCATGTGTGGGCTGCCTAGCATTTTCAGTATTATTAGGAAATCCTCCAGTCTGCCTTGGATTGATATGCTGGGAAACCTGACCCATTTGTGTTTCCAAAGATTTCAGAGTAGCTTCATGATTCGTCATCCGCATCTCTGTTTTATCCATGAATGTCTCTGTCTTCTTGACAAACTGATTCATGTTCTCAATATAAGTTCTTGTCTGAGACATAACGATAGCCAGAGTCTGTTCCAGTATACTTTTTGTGGCAGCTGGTGGCTGTTGTTGCTGCTGCTGCGGCTGTAGTTGCTGTTGAGTCAGCAATCTAGGTCCTCCTTGATTCTGATTATTGTGTGCTTGAGGATTCAGGGCATTATTGGGATTACTCCAAGAAAACTTGGGATCCTTTCTCCAGTTGGGATTGTAATTGTTGGAGTTGTAATTCGGTTTATAGTTTCCAACATACTTTTCCTCTTCTAACTGAATAGGACACTCATCCGAACTATGATTTCCCTCACAAATTTCACATACCTCATCGACAGCAAATCCATGTTGTGCATCATCGTTCAAAAGCTTTTTCATTGCCTTAGTAAAGTATACCACTTGTGATTTCATCGTGATGTCGGCCTCATAATCCTTGACAGCTAGGACCCGTTTACCCCCTCTTCTTGCTGTCGGAAACTGCTCCTCATTCTTAGCCAGATTTTTCAATACTTGCATTGCCTCGTCCGGGTCTTTGTCCAGTAGTAATCCGTTTGCTGCTGAATCAATTCGAATACGAGTTTGTAAGTTGCCAGCATTATAAAACTTAGTTACCTGGTTCCAGACGGGGAATCCATGCATTGGGCAGTTCCGTAGAAGAGTGGTAAATCTGTCCTAGGCCTCGTGCATCGGCTCGTCATCTTCTTGTTGAAAAGTAGCAATTTCATTACGTAATCGCTCAGATAAATGTGAAGGATTAAAACGAGATAAAAATTCACGAGACAAATCTGCCCAAGTTCTAATTGAACCCAAGCGTAAGTTTATTCCACCAAGTCTTTGCTCTGTCCCTCAATGAATGGGGAAATAACCGAAGCCTTAGTATCTTCGGATTAACTCCTGGTAGTCTAAACAAACCACAGATTTCCTGGAACGTTTTGAGATGCTCCCTAGCATCCTCTGTAACAGCACCATTGAATTGACTGGCATTGTTGAGCATGCTAAACATGACAGGTTTCAGCTCG
Source organism: Hibiscus tridactylites (assembly GCA_958450335.1). Classification (NCBI taxonomy): domain Eukaryota; kingdom Viridiplantae; phylum Streptophyta; class Magnoliopsida; order Malvales; family Malvaceae; genus Hibiscus; species Hibiscus tridactylites. Next base: position 52,953,563 of record OY288279.1, on the reverse strand, counting down.
AAGTTGTCAACATTTATGTCCGGCAGCGTGGTTTCTAGTTCTACATGGTCGTTCAACATGTAGTCACGACAGGACCGTCGTCCGACAGTGGCAGCAAGGTTGACGACAGGAGGTATAACCTCTCTATCTCCAACAAGAGGGTCGTTTTCTTGGTGGGCCATCGTCTCTAACTGTTCCTCAAGGTACTCGTTCCTGGCTAGTATGTGACGAAGTCGGTTCTTGAGATTAAATGATCGTTCGATTTCCGGATCTAATGGATACTCAGGATCTTTTCCTCGTCTCGATCTGCGCATAAAAAAGAAACCTGGTGAAAAGAAAGAGTCAAATTAAACCAAAGAAAATCAGAAAAAAAAAAAAAAACGAAAAGTGCAGTAAAAGAAAAGGTAGAGTTATGTTGCCAGTCCCCGGCAACGGCGCCAAAAACTTGTTGCGTGTAAAAGAGTCTATCGCAATTGTAGTGCAAGTGTACACGACGCAAGTAGTAAAGTGATACGAAGTATCGGATATCGTCTCCACAGGGACTGGGCTAATAACTTCACCTTGAATCACTGCACGAAAGTAAAGAAAATAATTGAGAAAGTTGTCACGAGAATAATAAAGAGAACTTAAATAAAAGAGTATAGAAATCAAGAAAGAGAGAATGGGCTGATATTGAATTTCTCAGTAGTGCAGGTATTGCTGAGTCTAGGAAATCCAGTTCTGTCGTCGTCCCCGTCGCGGCAGCAGTCCGTTGTTTGTCGCGACAGCGAACATTCAACTCAGTACTTCAAGTTTGGCAAGAATCCCTAATGTACCTTGGCCTATCCCTAGGTCCAAGTCAGTCGATGATCACGTCTTTGATGATACCTCCTGGCGTGAATCGGAGGATGAACACCGATGTTGATGAATTCTTCTTTAGCCACTTAACCTCGTCCTATCCCTAGGTCCGAGATAGTTCAACTATAAACTAGAGAACTCGCACTTATTCCTTTCGTATACTTAACTCTCTCGATATTAAGTAAATAGATAACCTCACAATGCTCTCCCGATGCCCTTGCAAGATGTTAATAACCAGAATAAGAGAACTTGAAGTTTATTTTATTGAACTGAAAATTCCTAAAACGAAAACAACCTTTGCAACTACTTTACAAATCAACCCGTTGCCCTAAGGGGAATTTAGAACATGGTGAGGGAAGGAAAACGGCTAGGGTTTTTGGAAGAAGGCTAGAGAATCGGTGATATCCCCCTAGGTCGAAATACATGCCCTTATATAGGCTTTGGGTCCAAGTTTTCTAAAATAGCAAGAAGACAACTTTAAATTAAAGTACAACTCTAATAAAGACTAAATCTTCATAGAATCTATCTTTAAGCCGCCATCTTTCTTGCTTGGGATTTTCTCTCCTTGATGTTTGGGCTTGACATTCCTTTCGATCTGGGCTTGGAAAAATATGGTGGTTTCACACGACAAACGGGCTAAATTTTCTCTATCTGTCGAGGTCCACTTTGCGTCTTCTCCTCAAAACTGCTGTTGTCCTCTTCTGTCACGACGGCAACCATGGCAGCATCGTCCTCCTTGACTGTTCGTCCAGTTCCAGCTCTTCTGCTTCACTGCCCAGCGCCTGCCCTTTCCGTCTGCTACAACAGCAACCTGCAAAAGCAACCAATTTCAGTAGAAACTGTGCCTTTTAATATATTTGTGATGTTTAACTGTAAACTAACCTAAATGTAATAAATAATGCTTGAATGCAGCAGAAATATGGGTTAAATATGGGGGTAAATAATAGAACTTTTACATACTCAACAATCGCCTTAGGAATGCCAAATCTAGAGAAGATATTATTGTGTAGAAATCTTTGAACGGTTTTGGCATCATATTTCTGAGTGGCGATCGCTTCTACCCATTTGGACACATAATCCACTGCTAGTATGATGTAAAGGTTCCCACAAGATGCTTATAATGGTCCCATGAATTTGATTCCCCATACATCGAAGATTTCGACCTCTAAAATGTTCTGTAGTGGCATCTCATGCCTTCTCGATATGTTCCCAGTCCTTTGGCATTTGTCACAGCCCTTGTAAAAGGCTTGTGCATCCTTGAACAATGTGGGCCAATAAAGACCGGATTGCAGAACTTTGGCAGCAGTTTTGTTTCCACCTAGGTGTCCTCCATATGGGGAAGCATGGCAGTGGTGAAGCACATCTTCCTGTTCATCCTGTGGTATGCATCTCCAGATAATTTGATCTGCACAATGTTTGAAAAGAAGAGGTTCGTCCCAATAATATTGTTTTGCATCATTTTGAAACCTCTTCCTTGCTTGGTAATTAAGTTCAGGAGGTAGTACCCCGCTAACAATGTAATTAACAAAATCAGCGTAACAAGGAGTTTCAGAAAACTTACCTGCCGCCATGGCTGTCGCGGCGATGCTGGTGGTAGCAAACAGTTGTTCGTCCGGGAAGGTCTCCAATATGTTGGTTTTATCTGTTGATTGACTCATTCTCGTCTCTAATCTCAACAAGTGGTCTGCTACTTGGTTTTTTGTTCCCTTTTTATCCTTGATATCAATGTCGAATTCTTACAGTAGCAGAATCCAACGTATCAGTCTCGGTTTTGCATCCTTTTTCGTGAACAAATACTTCAGTGCTGAATGGTCTGTATGGACCACCACTTTTGTTCCAAGTATGTATGGACGGAACTTGTCTATTGAGAACACCACTACTAATAGTTCCTTTTCTATCGTGGTGTAGTTCACTTGGGCATCATTCAGTGTTTTGTTGGCGTAGTAGATTACGTGGAAGAGCTTAGCTTTCCTCTGCCCTAGTGCTACCCCGACAACATAGTCACTGGCATCACACATTATCTCGAATGGCAAACTCCAGTCTGGTGGTTGTACGATCGGGGCTGTTACAAGCTTCTCCTTCAGAATTCTGAATGCCTCGGTACATTCAGTATTAAAGTCAAAGGGACGATTCTGCTCAAATAAGTGGCATAAGGGTTTGGTAATCTTTGAGAAATTGGCAATAAATCGTCGATAAAACCCAGCATGCCCTAAGAAACTCTGAATCCCCTTGACTGTGGTGGGTGGCAGCAGCTTTTCGATGACTTCTATTTTTGCTTTGTCTACCTCTATGTCGCGGCAGCTTACCTTGTGGCCTAGTACTATCCCTTCATCCACCATGAAGTGACATTTTTCCCAGTTCAAGACCAAGTTCGCCTTTTTGCATCTTTCAAGCATCTTCTGTAGGTTGCTTAAACAACCTTCAAATCTATCTCCAAAGACAGAAAAGTCGTCCATGAAAATTTCTAGGAAGTCCTCCACCATGTCGGAGAATATTGCCATCATGCATCTTAGGAAAGTTTCTGGTGCATTGCAGAGTCCAAATGGCATTCTTCGAAAAGCATAAGTGTCGTACGGGCATGTGAAGGTAGTTTTCTCTTGATCCTTTGGTGCAATCTCTATCTGATTATAACCTGAGTAACCATCAAGAAAACAATAGTAAGGTTTCCCCGCTAATCTGTCAAGTATTTGATCAATAAAAGATAGGGGAAAATGGTCCTTCCGGGTAGCTTTGTTAAGCTTCTAGTAATCCATACAAACCCTCCAACTGGTCACAGTCCTGGTTGGGATTAACTCGTTTTCTTCGTTGGTCACCACATTTATTCCTCCCTTTTTGGGTACACAATGCACCGGGCTCACCCACTTACTATCCGAGATGGCGTATATGATTCTAGCGTCAAGCCATTTTATAATATCTTTTATCACCACTTCTCGCATAGCGTCGTTTAAACGTCTCTGAGCATCAATAGTCGGCTTATGATCATCTTCCAAGAGAATTTTGTGCATACATAATGCCGGACTGATGCCTTGGATGTCAGCTATTGTCCATCCGATGGCCTTCTTATGCTGCTGTAGCGTTCCAATTAGTTGCCGCTCCTGTTTCTGCATTAACTTGGAAGAGATGATTACGAGCAACATATCATTTAAACCAAGAAAGACGTATTTAAGCTGCCCTGGTAGGGGCTTAAGATCTAAAACATGTGGCTCTTCAATTGAAGGCTTTTGGATTATATGTTCATTCGAGGTATAATTTAGAGGCTCGAAGAACTTACCTGGACGATTGCCTATCCAATTTACCTCCTCGTGACCTTCAGTGTCAGATATTTCTGAATGGAGGAGTCACTGTCGCCGTTGCTGCCGTGACAGTCTTCCAGATGACTGTTGTGGCAGTGACCAAATTTTATGTCAAGGCAGCTTGACCTGATGCAGGGTTGGTCAAGGATTACTTCAGCAATGGCCTTGCATTCTTCTTCTGCATCGGCATGTTTGATTGCTTGGAGAACATTGAGTTTGATTTCTTGATCATTTACTCTCATGGTAAGTTCTCGTTTCTCCACATCGATCACAGATCTGCCTGTGGCTAGGAAGGGTCGCCCCAGGATGATCGGTCCGTTTTCATCTGCTTCACAGTCTAACACAAGAAAGTCAGCAAAAAAAATAAATTTATCCACTCTTACGAGAATATCTTCGATCTTCCCTTCTGGTTGCACGTTAGAGCGGTCTGCCAGCTGCAGTATGACTGTCGTGGGTCGTGCTCGTCCAATACCTAATTTCTAAAACACAGATTTTGGCATTAAGTTTATGCTATCACCAAGATCACAAAGTGCCTTACCCACGAATTTGTCACCAATTATGCACGGTATGATGAAGCTCTCAGGATCCTTCTTCTTCTGGGGTGGATGCCTGTGCAAGATAGTCATGCATACTTCTGTCATTTTTACCGTTTCGAATTCCCCAAGTCTGGACCTTTTTGACATGGCGTCCTTGAGAAATTTCGCATAACCGGACATCTGCTTGATGGCCTCTAACAGCGGTATATTAATGTGCACTTGCTTAAAAATATCATAAATCTTTTTGAGCTGGTACTCCTGTTTATGTTTTTGTAACCGTTATGGAAAAAGAGGTGGAGGACGGTAATCTTCAAGACGTCCTTCACATGGTATTCGGATCTGAGGAGGTTTAGGTTCTTCAGCATCCTCTAATTTCTCCCATGTCTCTTCTGCTGTCGCAACAGGTGTGTCGGTAGCGGGTTGTTCTTCCTCTGCCGGTGCAGTGTTTACAACAGCTGTATCTAGGGTCAGTTCCTTACTTGGTATATTTTTTGTCTCTGGCCCTTGTAACTATTTCCCACTTCTTGTTGTGATTTCTTTACACTGTTCATGTGTGGGTTTTCTAGTGACCTCAGTATCACTAGGGAATCCTTCGTTTTGCCTTGGATTGATGTGCTGAGAAACCTGGACCATCTGTGTCTCTAGGGATTTCAAGGTAGCCTCATGGTTTGTCATCCTCATCTCTGGTTTGTCCATGAATGACTCAGTTTTCTTAACAAAGCGATCCATGTTTGCCATGTAAGCTCTTGTCTGTGACATGAGTGTGGCCAATGTCTGCTCCAGTATACTAGGTGCGGCAAGTGGCTGCAGTTGCGGCTGCTGCTGTGGTTACTGTTGCGACAGGATTCTTGATGCCCCTTGGTTTTGGTTGTTCTGCATCAGAGGATTCAATGCATTGTTCGGATTGCTACAGGAAAACATGGGATCATTCCTCTAGTTAGGATTGTAATTGTTGGAGTCGTAGTTTCTTGGCTTGTTATAATTTCCAACATACATCCCTTCTTCTAATTGTAATGGAAAGTCTTCCGAACTGTGGTTCCCACTGCAAGTTCCACATACCTCTTCTGCAGAATAGACAGGTTTAGAATCTTTTCGTAACAGATTTTCCACCGTCTTTGAGAGGTAAGCAACCTGTGATTTCAGGGAATTGTCAACTTCATAATCCTTTACAATTATCCCTCGTTTACCTCTCCTTGCTATAAGGAATTGCTCGTCATTCTTTGCTAAGTTTTTCAACACCACCATTGCTTCATTTGGATATTTATCCAATAATAGCCCATTTGCTGCTGAATCTATTCTCATACGAGTGGTTGTTGGCAACATTGTAGAATTTAACGACTTGATTTCACATGGGAAATCCATGCATCGAGCAGTTCCTTAGAAGAGTTGTAAACCTGTCCCATGCCTCGTGCATTGGTTCGTCATCTTCCTGTTGAAAAGTAGCAATTTCATTACACAATCGCTCAGATAAGTGAGAAGGATTAAAACGAGATAAGAATTCACAGGAGAGATCTGCCCAAGTTCGTATTGAACCCGGTGTTAGTTTATTCCACCAAGTTTTAGCTCTGTCTCTCAGTGAATGAGGAAGTAACCAGAGCCTCAGTATTTCTGGATTTATTCCTGGCAATCTAAACGATCCACGGATTTCTTGGAACGTTTTTAGATGTTCTCGGGCATCCTCTATTGTAGCACCACTAAACTGGCCAGCGGAATTTATCATGCTGAACATAACATGTTTCAGCTCAAAATTCTCAGCTTCCACGTCTGGTAAGGTGGTCTCTAGTTCAACATGGTCATTGATCATGTAGTCGCGGCAGGACTGTCGTGCGGCAGCGGCAAGCCGTCCATTCCGAGCATCTAAAGGAGGATATTCAACATCCCTCTGGTTATTTACCCTGTTGTTCTGCATTGCTTCTAATTGTTCCTCAAGATAATCGTTTCTTGCTATCAAGAGGTGGACTCGGTTCCTGAGATTACACGTTCGTTCGATTTTAGGGTCTAGTTAGTACTCAAGTTCTTTGCCTTGTCTAGATCTGCGCATAAGCAAACAGAAACACTTGTGAAAAGCACAAGGTAAACAATACCAATAAAAATAGAAAAATTTAAAAGTAAAAGTGCAGTAAAAATAAGGGTAAAGATATGTTGCCAGTCCCCGGCAACGGCGCCAAAAACTTGTTGCGTGTCAAAAGTCCTATCGCAATGTAGTGCAAGTGTACACGACGCAAGTAGTAAAGTGATACTTAGAGTATCGAATATCGTCTCCACATGGAATAGAAATAACTTTATCCTTGAATTGCTGCACGAGAGAGAAAAAGAGTTTAAATTGTTTGTAAAATAATTGTGAATAATAACTAAATTAAAGGAGTAAAATATCAGGTTTAAGAAATAGGCTGGTATTGAATTGATCGGTAGTGCAGGTGTTGCACTGAATAGAAACTTCTGTTCTGTCGGCGTCCCTGTCGCGGCAGCACCTGTCGCGGCAGAAGTCTGTTGTTGTCGCAACAGCGATCACACAACTCTGTACTTCAAGCTTGGCAAGAATCCCTGCTATGACTTGTCCTATCCCTAGGCCCAAGTGTTGTTGATGAACACTTCTTGGATGATAGCTCCCGACGTGAATCGAATGGTGAACAACAATGTTGTTGAATTCTCCCTTAGCCACTTAACCTCGTACTTATCCCTAAGCTGAGATGGTTTAACCATAAACTAGAAAACTCATATTTATTCTGTTCGTATGCTTGACTCTCCCGATATCAAACAAATAAATAACCTCACAATGCTCTCCCGATACTCTTGTGAGATGTGAAAAACTAGAATAAATAAACTTGAAGTTTTATTGCTTTGAACATAAATATTCCTAAAACAATACAATCCTTGCAACTACTTTACAGAATCAACCCTTAGCCCTAGGGGAAGTTTAGAACATGATGAGAAGGGGGAAAACGACAAGGGTTTTGGGGAAGGTGGCTAGGTAAGAGATATCCTTCCCTAGGTCGAAATACATGCCTTTATATAGGCCCTGGGTCCAAGTTTTCTAATATGGCAAAAATACAAGTTTAAACTAAAGTACAACTCTATTGGAGATTAAATCTTCTGAGTATATGCCTTTAATTCGTCTACTTTTCTTGCTTTGGGTTTCTTCCTTGGACTTTGGGCTTGGCCTTCATTCTGCCTCAGGGTTCAGAAAAATATAGGAGTGGTCCACGACAGACCGGCTTGAATTTCTCTATCTGTCGAGCTTCACTTCACTTTTCCCTTTCACCAATGCTGTCGTCATGGCTGCCATAGCAACGTTATCCCAATGACTCCACTCCTGTGATCCAGCTTTGCTCCCTTGCTGCCCTGAGTCTGCCACAGCAGGTACCTGCAAAAGTGACCCAATTCAGTAGCAACTGTGCCATTTTATCTATTTGTGATGTATATGTAAAGTCTATCCTAAATGCAATGAAATATGCTTGAATGCAGCATAAATATAGGTGAATGAGGGGTAAAATATAGAACATTTATACACTCAACATAATCCATATACAAAAACATGATCCTAAAATCTTTTGACCTAAAAAAAGAACATAGAGTCCAATCTGCCAAATCCATCAAGCCACATCCTGCAAATTCAGCTCGAGAATTAAAACAAACTGTTAGTGATATAAAGAATGGACTTCATAACCAACTACAACATACATGCAAAACAAGAAAACATGTTCAAGGAATAGCTAAGCGGCTAAACAAAATGCATTTCGAAAGTCTCAATAATGCTATCGACTCCAGCACGGTGGTCGCTATTCTCATTGCCTCCATTGCATTTGCCGCCATTTTCAATGTCCCAGACCAATATGCTGACAGTTCTAGCGACATCTCACCGGGTGTCTCTCCTGGACAAGCGAGAGTTGCCGCAAAATTTCCATTTATGATCTTTATTGTCTTCGACTCCATAGGTCTCTTCATATCATTGGCTGTTGTAGTTGTGCAAACCTCAGTTGTAGTTAAACAGAGAAAGGCAAAGAAGCAGATGATTGCAGTTATTAATAAGCTCATGTGGTTGGTGTTGAGTGTGTAAAAGTTCTATTATTTATACCCTTTTAACCCATATTTCTGCTACATTCAAGCATCATTGCATTGCATTTAGGTTAGTTTTCAGTAAAACATCACAAATGGATTAAAAGCACGGATTCTACTAAAAGATGGCTATTTTTGCAGGTATCTGCCATAATAGACGAAGAAGATGAAGCTGCCATGGACCTGTCGTGACAGCATGGTGACAGCAGATTTATGAAGAGGAAAAGCAAAGTGGACCTCGATAGATAGAGAAAAATCTGCTCGTCTGTCGTGTGAAAACCACATATTTTTCCAAGCCCCGGATCAAAAGATATGTCAAGCCAAAGCTCAAGGAAAGGAGTTCCCCCAAAGCAAGGATACGGCTGGAAAGTAGGAGTCTTTAGAGATTTAATCTTTATTAGAATCTTACTTTTAATTAAAGTTGTAATCCTTGTTACCTTAGATAACTTGAGCCCAAAGCTTATATAAGGGCATAGATTTAACCTAGGAGGCATAACCGATTACCCCATAACCGAAACCAAACCTCTGCCGTTTACCCGTCACCGACATGTAAAAAATTCCCCCTAGGGCTACGGGTTGTTTTGTAAAGTAGTTGCAAGGGTTGTTTTGTTTTAGGATTTTCCAAGTTCAATAAAATAAACTTCAAGTTCTCTTATTTTGGTTATTAACATCTTGCAAGAGCATCGGGAGAGCATTGTGAGGTTATCTATTTACTTAGCATCGGGAGAGTTAAGTATACGAAAGAAATAAGAGCGAGTTCTCTAGTTTATAGTTGAACTATCTTGTGCCTAGGGATAGGGCAAGGTTAAGTGGCTAAAGAAGAATTCATACACATCGGTGTTCATCCTTCGATTCACGCCGGGAGGTATCATCAAAGACGTGATCATCGATAGAATTGGACCTAGGGGTAGGCCAAGGCAGATCTGGGATTCTTGCCAAACTTGAAGTACGGAGTTGGTGTGTCTGCTGCCCGCGACAGCCAACGGACAGCCGCCGCGACAGGTGCTGTCGGCGACGGGCGCGACGACAGAACTGGATTTCCTAAGCACTGCAATACCTGCACTACTGAGCAATTCAATACCAGCCCATTCTCTCTATCTTGATATCTCAATCTTTTATTTACGTTTTTATCTTATTATTCTCCTGACAATTCTAAACTATCTCTTTTACTTCGTGCAGTAAATTAAGGTGAAGTCATTAGCCCAATCCCTGTGGAGACGATATCCGATACTTCGTATCACTTTACTACTTGCGTCGTGTACACTTGCACTACAATTGCGATAGACTCTTTTACACGCAACAAGTTTTTGGCGCCGTTGCCGGGGATTGGCAACATAACTACATCTTTCTTTTATTGCACGTTTTGCTTGTATTTTCATTTTTCTTTTCGTTTTTATTTTTATTTTTCTTTAATTTTTCTTTCGTGTTTACAACTCTCGCTTTTCACAAGGTTTTCTTGTTTATGCGCAGATCTAAAAGAGGCGAAGATCCCGAGTATAAACTAGATCCGGAGATCGAACATTCCTTCAATCTCAAGAAACAACTTCGCCACCTTTTAGACCAGAACGAGTACCTTGAGGAACAGCTAGAGCAGATGGCCCGTAACCAGCCTGTGGGTGGCGGTGTACCGCCTGTCGATGACCCGCCCGCAGCAGATGAACGACGGTCATGTCGAGACTACATGCTGAACGATCATGTAGAGCTGGAGACCACACTGCCGGATATTGATGTTGATAACTTCGAACTTAAACCTGTCATGTTTAGTATGATCAACAACGCCGGGCAATTTAGTGGTTCTGCGACAGAAGATGCTAGGGAGCATCTCAAAACGTTCCAGGAGATCTGTGGTTCGTTTAGACTGCCAAGAGTTAGTCCGGAGATACTGAGGCTTCGGTTATTCCCCCATTCATTGAGGGACAAAGCTAAAACTTGGTGGAATAAACTTACACCAGGTTCAATCACGACTTGGGCAGATTTAACTCGTGAATTTTTATCTCGTTTTAATCCTTCACATTTATCTGAGCGATTACATAATGAAATTGCTACTTTTCAACAGGAAGATGACGAGCCGATGCACGAGGCCTGGGACAGATTTACTACTCTTCTTCGGAACTGCCCAATGCATGGATTCCCTATCTGGAATCAGGTAACTAAGTTCTATAATGCTGCTAACTTACAAACTCGCATTCGGATTGATTCTGCAGCAAATGGACTATTATTGGATAAAGATCCGAACGAGGCATTGCAAGTTTTGAAAAACCTGGCCAAGAATGAGGAGCAGTTTCCGACAGCTAGAAGAGGGGGTAAACGGGTACTTGCTGTCAAGGACTATGAGGCCGACAGCACTATGAAATCACAGGTAGCATTCCTCACTAAAGCAATGAAACACTTATTAAATGAAGAAGAATTACGAGGATTTGCTGTCGAGGAAGTTTGTGCTATTTGTGAGGGAAATCATAGTAGGGATGAGTGCCCAATAAATATAGAAGAAGGAAAATATGTTGGAAATTACAAGCCGAATTATAACTCCAACAACTATAATCCCAATTGGAGGAAAGATCCCAAATTTTCCTAGAGTAACCCTAACAATGCCCTGAATCCGCAAGCATATAATCAGAATCAGGGGGTCCTAGATTGTTGACGCGACAACAACTGCCGCCGCAGAACCTGCCGCAGCACCTGCCGCCACAGCAGCAACAGCAGCCACCACCTGCCACGAGTAGTGTATTGGAACAGACTCTGGCCACTTTTATGTCTCAGACCGGTACATATATGGAGAATATAAATCAGTTTGTCAAGAAGACATAAAATTTTATAGATAAAACCGAGATGAGGATGACAAACCATGAAGCTACATTGAAGTCTCTGGAGACACAAATGGGTCAGGTGTCGTAACATATTAAGCCGAGGCAGAATGGAGGTTTTCCTAGCAATACTGAAAATGCTAGACCACCCCCACATGAGCAATGTAAGGCAATTACTACTAGGAGTGGGAAGAAACTACCAGGGCCGGAAAAAGCTGAAACAGAAAAGGAACCTGCCTTGGATAAACCTGCCGAGGAAGCTGCCCCGACAGGTGATAAACAGACTGCTGCCGATGAGCCTGTCACGACAGCAGAAGCGATAGAGGAGAAAAAAGATGATTATCGTCCTCAGATACGCATGTAGTGGGAAGGGCGTATTGCTGATTATCGTCTTCCACCACCTTTTCCTCAACGGATACAACAAGCTAAGCATGAATCTCAACTTAAAAAGATTTATGATATTTTTAAACAGGTTCATATTAACATTCCGTTGTTAGATGCTGTTAGGGAGATGCCCGGTTATGCTAAATTTCTCAAGGATGTTATGTCAAAAAAATCTAAACTTGGGGAATTTGAAACGGTAAGGATGCAAGAAGGTTGCATGAGTATTCTTCATAGGTAGTCGCCCCAGAAAAAGAAGGATCCGGGGAGCTTCATCATACCTTGTGTAATCGGCGACAAATTTGTGGGTAAGACACTTTGTGATCTGGGTGCTAGTGTTAATCTAATGCCCAAATCTGTTTTTCAGAAACTAGGTATTGGTAAGGCGCCGCCCACGACAGTTACCCTACAGCTAGCCGACCGCTCTTACGTTCACCTCGAGGGAAAAATTGAAGATATTTTGGTAAGAGTGGATAAGCTTATTTTTCATGCTGACTTTCTTATTTTAGATTGTGAGGCAGATGAGAACGCACCAGTCATCCTTGGGCGACCCTTCTTAGCCACGGGAAGATCATTGATTGATGTGGAGAAAGGAGAACTCACCATGCGCGTCAACGATCAAGAGATTAAGTTGAATGTTCTCCAAGCGATGAAACATGCTGATGTGGACGAGGAATGCAAGGCCATCATTGAGGTGACCTTTGATTACCCCTGCATCAAATCGGGCTGCTGTAATATAAAATATGGTCACTGCTGCGACAGCCACCTAAAGGTCTGTCACGACAGTGACGACGACAGCACCGACGACAGCACCGACAACAGTGACTCCTCTGAATTCGATACATCTGATACTGAAGGTCATGAGGAGGTAAACTGGTTAGACCATCGTCCAGGTAAGTTATTCGAACCCTTGAATTACACTTCGGATAATCATTTAATCCAAAAGCCATCTACTGTTGAACCACCTGTCTTAGAACTTAAGCCCCTGCCAGGGCAGCTTAAATATGCTTATCTTGGTTGTGATGACACACTGCCCGTAATCATCTATGCTAAGCTACCGCAGGAACAGGAACGACAGCTGATCGACATGTTAAGGCAGCACAAAAAGGCGATTGGATGGACGATAGCAGACATTCAGGGCATTAGTCCGGCAATATGCATGCACAAAATCCTCCTAGAGGAAGATCATAAGCCGACCATTGATGCCCAAAGGCGGTTAAACCTTGCGATGAAGGAGGTAGTGCGTAAAGAGATAATCAAATGGTTAGATGCTGGCATTATTTACGCCATCTCCGACAGCAAATAGGTAAGCCCGGTGCAATGTGTTCCCAAGAAAGGAGGCATGACCGTGATAACCAACGAAAACAATGAGTTAATCCCAACCAGGACTGTGACCGGTTGGAGGGTTTGTATGGACTATGGGAAGCTTAATAAAGCTACCCTGAAAAGACCATTTTCCTTTACCCTTTATTGATCAAATGCTTGATAGATTAGCGGGTAAACCTTACTATTGTTTTCTTGATGGTTATTCAGGTTACAACCAAATTGCTATCGCACCGGAGGATCAAGAAAAGACGACTTTCACATGCCCCTACGGAACATACGCGTTTAGGAGGATGCCGTTTGGACTCTGTAATGCACCTGCCACCTTCCAAAGGTGCATGATGGCCATATTCTCCGACATGGTAGAAGACTTCCTTGAGATTTTCATGGATGATTTTTCCGTCTTTGGAGACGATTTTGAGAGCTGCCTCGGCAATCTTCAAAAGGTACTTGAAAGATGTGAAAAAGCTAATCTTGTTCTAAATTGGGAAAAATGCCACTTTATGGTGGACGAAGGGATAGTCCTTGGCCATAAGATTAGCTGTCGTGGGATAGAAGTCGACATGGCTAAAATAGAAGTCATAGAGAAGCTGCCGCCGCCGACCACAGTCAAGGGCATTAGAAGTTTTTTAGGGCATGCTGGTTTTTATAGGAGATTCATTGCAAATTTCTCAAAAATCACGAAGCCCCTATGCCATCTCTTAGAACAGAACCGACCCTTCGACTTTAATGAAGAATGTACTGAAGCATTCAAGGTTCTGAAGGAAAAGCTAGTGACAGCCCCCATAGTACAGCCACCAGACTGGACACAGCCATTTGAGATCATGTGTGATGTTAGTGACTATGCTGTCGGGGCAGCACTTGGGCAGCCCAGAGATAAGCTGTTTCACGTCATATACTATGCCAGCAAGACATTGAATGAAGCCCAAGTGAACTACACCACCACAGAAAAGGAGCTGTTAGCTGTGGTGTTCTCCATCGACAAGTTTCGTTCTTACATACTTGGAACGAAAGTCATAATACACACCGACCATTCTGCCCTAAAGTACTTGTTCGCAAAGAAGGATGCAAAGCCTAGATTGATACGGTGGATCTTGCTATTACAAGAATTCGACCTTGAAATCAAGGACAAAAAAGGGACAGAAAATCAGGTGGCAGATCACTTGTCAAGATTGGAGACGGGACAGAGTCTACCGCTAGATGAGACACATATATTGGATACCTTCCCAGATGAGCAGCTCTTTGCTGCCGCAATCGCTGTCGCGACAGCCATGGCGGCAGGTAAGTCTTCTGAACTCCCCTGGTATGCTGATTTCGTTAATTTTATAGTTAGCGGAATACTTCCTTCTGATCTTAATTATCAAGCCAGGAAGAGGTTCCAAAATGATGTTAAGCATTATTATTGGGACGAACCTCTTCTTTTCAAAATGTGCGCAGATCAGGTTATAAGAAGGTGTGTACCACAAGAAGAACAGAAGACATTCTCCACCACTGTCATGCTTCACAATATAGAGGTCACTTAGGAGGCAATAAGACTGCTGCCAAGGTGCTGCAGTCAGGGTTCTATTGGCCGACACTATATAAAGATGCACAGGAATTTTACAAAAACTGTGACAGGTGCCAGCGGACAGGTAACATCTCGAGGAGAAACGAGATGCCACTGCATAATATTTTAGAAGTCGAGATTTTCGACGTTTGGGGGATTGATTTTATGGGACCTTTTCCATCTTCGTGTGGAAATCTTTACATCCTCCTAGCGGTGGACTATGTCTCCAAGTGGGTAGAAGCAATCGCAACTCAAAAGAATGATGCCAAAACAGTCCAAAAGTTTTTGCACAAAAACATATTTTCTAGATTTGGCATCCCTAGAGCGATTATCAGTGATGAAGGGAGACATTTCGATAATAGGATAATTGCTGCAGCTTTGAAGAAATATGGTGTCAAGCACAGGATCGCGATAGCTTACCACCCACAGACCAATGGACAGGCTGAGATATCCAATAGGGAAGTGAAGAACATTCTTGAAAAGATGGTTAAACCAACTAGGAAAGATTGGTCTTTACTTCTGAATTATGCATTATGGCCATACATGACAACTTTCAAGACTCCATTGGGCATGTCTCCATACCGACTGATTTATGGGAAAACCTGTCACTTGCCTGTCGAGATCGAGCACAAAGCATATTGGGCAATCAAGGCAGTGAATATGGACTTGGACAAGACCGGCCAGAAAAGGTTATTAGATCTGAACGAGATTGAAGAATTACGGACAATGGCCTACGACAACGCAAGGATCTACAAGGAAAAGACTAAGAAGTGGCACGACAAGAAACTACTGCCACGACAGTTCTGCCCAGGGCATCTTGTGTTGCTATTTAATTCTAGACTTAAACTCTTCCCAGGAAAGCTAAAGTCTAGATGGTCTGGTCCGTTCCAAGTGGTTCAAGTTTTTCCCCATGGTGCCATCACAATTCAATCATTAAAAGACGGGCACCAATTCAAAGTCAATGGACAACGACTCAAGCACTATCAGGGGACTGAAGCCCCAAGAATTCAGGAAGTGGTTACTTTAGGAGATGCCCCACAAGGCATTCCTAATTTAACCTAATTTTTATTTATTTTATTATTATTATTATTTATTAGGAATTAGATTTATTTTAGTTAAATAATGTTCTGTTTTAGGAAATAAAGGAGTCAAGAAGGAAAGGAGAAGTGGCCCAAGCCCACCACCCATCCATCAGCCTAACAAAGCCCATTTATGGTAACCTGTCGTTTCGGCTGCCACCGCAGACGGATTTGACAGGCTGTCAACAGACTAACATCGCAGACGCAGAAGCGTGCGGCAGACGCGCAGCAGACGCATAAATGCGTGTCAGGCGCGTCAGACACGCTAAATCCAATCTGCCGCCCCGTTATTCCCGCCTGCCGTTGCAACATTAAATGGGCAGCTACTCGATCGCTATATAACCCCATTTTTCCCTTTCATTTTTCATCACTTCTGATTTTTCTCTCTTGCTTTCTCCTCTAGTTTTATTTGTTTTCTCTCTTTCACAGCCCTTGCAACTAAAATGTCGTCGAGACAGACCTGTCTTAACGCTGCCTCCGCTTCTTCTTCAGCAGCAGCGACACCCTTCGCCAACAAGGAGTTATGGGAGGAACGTGGCTTCATATACAACAGAAAAGCTCCCCACATGGGACTCCGGCCGTTCATTGTAAAGGCCATCACGGCGCAGTTATGGGAGGACTTTGCCGAACAGCCGGCAGAGCTAAATGATACCTTGGTCCGGGAGTTCTACGCGGCCATAGACATCAGAACGGCGACATCTATCACCGTCCGAGGAGTGGAAGTGCCCTTCACTGCCGACAGCATCAATCATATGTTTGGCCTCTTCTTTGGCCTCTTCTTTGGCCCCGATGATGATGCTCACCAAAAATTTCTCGACACCCTCGATGATGTCGCCTATGATGTTGTCATGGTGGAGTTGACAGAGGCTAGAACATCATGGACAACCAGCAAGAAGAACCCCCACTCCATCAATAGGGGGCAGCTGCTCCCCGAAGCAAAACTTTGGAACGCTTTCATCAAAAAGCGTATCCTGCCCTCCTCCCACCACACGACAGTCAACCGGCAGCGGCTTGCCCTCATCCATTCAATCATGCACGACAGGCCCATCAATGTGGGCAGATATATGAGGGACAGCATCCTGGACTGCGCCTTCCGCTCTAACTCACGCCTCTGCCTGCCATTCACTATAACTTCCCTCTGCCGATGTGCTGCTGTACCCGAGGCGCCCTCCGACAAACTACTCTAAGGTCATGGCTGGACTGACAATAACATCTCCAGCCTCATGGAGGTCATAGCTGCAACACCCATCAACGCCTTCGATCCAAATGCACCACCTGCAGACTCAGATGAGGAACCTGCCACCGAGCCTGCCCCTGAAGCTGTCGCCGCCACTGCTCCGACAGACCAGTCTGCCCACATCCTTGCTGCAATCCTACGGGTAGAGGAGCGGCAAATGGGATTGATGACTTTCATCCGCGATTTCACCAATGCAACGGTAAATTTCATTACTGAAACTTTACATTATTCGGATGTCATCTTCCCCACCTTCCACGCCCATTATTTCCATATCCCCTCCCCTACACCTACACCACCTGTCTCTCCCCATACACATTCCGCCGCTTCCACCCCGTCACCTGCCCCGACGGCAGCAGGCAGCCCACCGGCAGACACCTCTCCCCGAGGAACCAAGAGACCTGCCTCTGATGACAACCCTCTTATCCGGAGAAATTTAGAGAGGGAATTCACGCCGGTCAAGTGGATCAAACATGTGGCCAACAAGAAACGGCTGCCCAAGGCTAGCACCACCACTAGCAGCTCTTGGGACAGTGGCAGCAGTTCTGATGTCCAGCTTGTGGAGCAACCTGCACCTGCCCCTGAACCTGCCCAGCCGCCTCCACAGCCCAGACGCCACCGTCAGATCCGTGTCAGCAGCAGCAGCGAGGACAGCGACTGAAAATTTAAGTTTTTATTTTTCCTTTACTGCTGCCTGCCTTTATCTTTTGTGATGTACTTTTTTTTTATATTTTTTGTCTTTTCATGTCATTTTGCATTGAGGGCAATACAACCCTTGAGTTTGGGGGTGGCAACCCTCCATCATTAATGGATTCTTAAGTACATCTTTTTATTAATTGTTGTGTCTTATTTTTTTTAAATAAGTTCTCTTACAAAAAAAAAAAAACAGAAAATATAAAACTGTTGGCTTAAAACTGTGAAGTTAACTTACCTGTCATGACAGCTCTGTCGTGGCAGCATCTTTAGGACAGGTTAAGGAAAAGTTTAGAGCCTTTCTATAGTTCTGAAAACTTAAACACTTTTGTGACCGTTATATTGCTTAGATTTCTTTTAGCCAAACTAGAATAGGAAGCTTAGAACTTGAATAGCCCTAGAGGTGCCTAACACTGGCTCTAGGAAAGAAGTTTAGCAAAAGAAAATAAAAAACCTAGAGGTGCCCGAAACCAGCTCTAGGAAGCTAACTAGAGGTGCCCGAAACTGGCTCTAGAAAAATTTAGCTTGAGAATAGAAGAAAAAGAAGCATGAAAATGTGCCTTCTAAAAAAAACTTTGGCATAAAATTTCGAGTTAAGAAGTTGAATATTCTAGTGAAACTGAGAGAATCTTAGCATATAACTGTTCACAAGCATGCACACACTGCACGAGAGCTATAGGGAGATTCCGGACAGATCCTAACCTTTCCGACAGGTTGCTGCCGCCATAGAGAATGAGCGACGGGTAAGGGACAGTTCACTATTTGAAGGCCAACACAAAAATTTTCATTTTTCTTTTAAGTCTTAATTGCTTGAGGACAAGCAAAAACTTGAGTTTGGGGGTGTGTTGAGTGTGTAAAAGTTCTATTATTTACACCCTTTTAACCCATATTTCTGCTACATTCAAGCATCATTGCATTGCATTTAGGTTAGTTTTCAGTAAAACATCACAAATGGATTAAAAGCACGGATTCTACTAAAAGATGGCTATTTTTGCAGGTATCTGCCATAATAGACGAAGAAGATGAAGCTGCCATGGACCTGTTGTGACAGCATGGTGACAGCAGATTTATGAAGAGGAAAAGCAAAGTGGACCTCGATAGATAGAGAAAAATCTGCTCGTCTGTCGTGTGAAAACCACATATTTTTCCAAGCCCCGGATCAAAAGATATGTCAAGCCAAAGCTCAAGGAAAGGAATTCCCCCAAAGCAAGGATGCGGCTGGAAAGTAGGAGTCTTTAGAGATTTAATCTTTATTAGAATCTTACTTTTAATTAAAGTTGTAATCCTTGTTACCTTAGATAACTTGAGCCCAAAGCTTATATAAGGGCATAGATTTAACCTAGGAGGCATAATCGATTACCCCATAACCGAAACCAAACCCCTACCGTTTACCCGTCACCGACATGTTCTAAATTCCCCCTAGGGCTACGGGTTGTTTTGTAAAGTAGTTGCAAGGGTTGTTTTGTTTTAGGATTTTCCAAGTTCAATAAAATAAACTTCAAGTTCTCTTATTTTGGTTATTAACATCTTGCAAGAGCATCGGGAGAGCATTGTGAGTTTATCTATTTACTTAGCATCGGGAGAGTTAAGTATACAAAAGAAATAAGAGCGAGTTCTCTAGTTTATAGTTGAACTATCTTGTGCCTAGGGATAGGGCAAGGTTAAGTGGCTAAAGAAGAATTCATACACATCGGTGTTCATCCTTCGATTCACGCCGGGAGGTATCATCAAAGACGTGATCATCGACAGACTTGGACCTAGGGATAGGCCAAGGCAGATCTGGGATTCTTGCCAAACTTGAAGTACGGAGTTGGTGTGTCTGCTGCCCGCGACAGCCAACGGACAGCCGCCGCGACAGGTGCTGTCGGCGACAGGCGCGACATACGAACTGGATTTCCTAAGCACTGCAATACCTGCACTACTGAGCAATTCAATACCAGCCCATTCTCTCTATCTTGATATCTCAATCTTTTATTTACGTTTTTATCTTATTATTCTCGTGACAATTCTAAACTATCTCTTTTACTTCGTGCAGTAAATTAAGGTGAAGTCATTAGCCCAATCCCTGTGGAGACGATATCTGATACTTCGTATCACTTTACTACTTGCGTCGTGTACACTTGCACTACAATTGTGATAGACTCTTTTACACGCAACAGTTGGCATGTGTGCTGGTTTCAGTTGCATTTGTTTCCCTTTCGTATGTTGCAGTTGGAGAAGACGAGAGGTGGTTAGCTAATCACATTACCGGTATAGGAACTGTTATCATGGTTTCAACATTTGGGACATTATGTTATTGGGTGGTTGTGAATCGTATTGAGGCTTCCAAACTTCGGAGCATCCGTAGGTCTTCAATGACTAGCAAAACTCACTAATTTCCCACACCATATACATCTGACACAGAGATTTTAAACAATAAGCACAAGAAACTCTATGCGGTTTGAGCTTTAATGCCCTAGAAACTCTTAACCTAACGTGTATAGATTTGACTAGCCATAGCAGAATTCCATCAAATTGCAAGTTTGAGCTTATAGAGATTGCAAAACAGCAGAAAACATGTAGACATTTCATTTTTGCAGTTCAATAAATCAAGAAATCAATCAATGATTTTTGCAGTTCTCCCCTGCAGTGGGAAGTTCATTGAGTCTTGGGAAAGATGGTGAAAATGAGTTTTTAAAGTTTGTGGGTCAAATTAGAAATTATTATTTTTAATTAACGAAGGTTAACGGTCCAGTGACCAAAACAGAAACGATTTCGAACAAAAGTGACCAGAATAATCTTTTTTGAATTCGGGTGACCAAAATAGAACAAACCAAAAACAAAAGTGACCACAAGTGAAGATTACCCTATAAGTTAAAAACCTAAAACTAGTCCATTGTATTTAAAATAAAACCCATTACAAAAATAAAGAACCCATTTAAAATTACATGCCCATTATTTTTAAAACAATAAGGTCCGTTTGGCCCAATTCTAAGCTAAACCCTAATGCCCATTCTCTTATCTTATGCGCAGCTGAAGGATGGCCGTTGGATCAAGGGTTGATCCAATGGCGCAGATTACACCCCTATTATGTATGGGAACCCTAGGTGTGGAAGAGCCAGCGGTGAACTCTTGTAACTATTAGATTAGGGAGCGATCTAACGGCTCAGATCATTTTGAAGCAAGCCACACGGATCCTCACTCGTGCGTGGCAGCCACGCGCTCCTCGCTTCACCTTCCAGCAACCATTTTATATTCTCTGACGAACACTCGAGCCAATTTTGTCACCGTTCGTTCCTTGTCCGTGTCTCCCCGTCGTTTGAAGTCATCAGAAATATGTGAAAAAGAAAAATAAATGGTTAAATCCCTAAACCGAAGCGTAGAAAACCCAAAGCAAATCCTAAATTTAAGATATGCAAAAATCAAGCTATAATCAAATCAGGACAGAGGGAAAATCGCGAGACAACAGCAAATCGGCTTAAAATCAGAGCCGAGACAAAAGCATTGTAGAAGCCTTGTTCTAGTAATTTTCTACTTGCATGTTCGAATTTGAATATGGAAAAGGGATAAGTTTTTTTACCTTTTTTTTCGCTGTTGAAAAGCATATGAAGCCTTGTTCCGATGATGGATGCAAGTTCCGGTTCTCACCGGATTTTGGAAATTGAATTTTCAAAAAGGATTGAGGTTTTCATTTTCTCAGATTTTATTCGAAAAGACAGGAGATTTAAAAAGACTTTAAAGGGGAAGTTTTAAACGTTCGGGAAAGGGTTTTTTTAGAATTTCCACCGTCGGCAACGGCGACCGGCACCGGTGGATGGCGGCCGGCACGGTAGACGTTCGTCGAACTTTCAAAGAAAACGAGAAGCTAGCTTAATGAGTCTGAAAGAGGGGAGGGGAAATTGAATTAAAAGCTTTGTTTTAACTTTATATATTAAGCCGGTGATTTGACCCAAATCCGTGTTTTACCTGCGCATACCCATGGGTCTTGCGCCGCAAGCACCTTTTTTTATATCATTCAATTTTGTCATTTTCCTTTCAATTTAGCACCAATTTTTCAATTGCTTTTGAATCGACCTTCATATTTCGCTTTTATTTCAATTTAACCCTTAACCAAACTTTTCTTTAATCTCTTAAAAATTAATTATCCCTTTCTTATTTAGAATTTATTCATTTTCCTATTTAATTAAACCAATTTATTTATTTCTTTGTTTCTTTTAGTGTGAATATGTGTATGCTTGAAAACATAGGATTAAGACCTTTGAAGCTTAGATTAGAGCCATGTGTGAATTAAAATTTCTTTCATATTCTGGAATAAAATATACTTAATTATATTTGAACCTTAATAATTAAAATGAATGTAGACATTTCTTTAGGGTTTAGTCACTAATTAAGTCTTGATTAAAAAACTCAAACACACTTAATATTTGCTTGTTTGTTTAAAAAAGAGAAAACTAACTAATGCATGTCTTACCAAATGGAAATGACGGGTTTGCGCCAGGAGTGTTGGCAGTGATTGGAGTACATTTTCTAGGCAGTAAGGCCATTAAAATAGATTTATATTCATTAAACGGACAAGTAAATTTAACCTTTGTGAACTTGCAAATTCCAATTTTGAAAATTCTTTTTGAAATCAATAAGGTACCAATTCTTGGGCGTTGTGGGGGCGCTAATCCTTCCCCACACGTAACTGACCCCGAACCTATTTTCTGGTTTTCTATAGACCAAAATTATTATTTTAATAAATAAAACATTTTATTAAAATATCCCTTGTTTTAAAAGTGGTCCAATCACACTTTTCTTCTAAAAACATTGGTGGCAACTCCGTTGATTTTCGTTTTCAAAAATGACGGGCTCGAAATGGTTGCGACAGCTTGGCGACTCCGCTGGGGACGTTTTTTTTTAAACAAAAGAGAGCTAGGCCACGAATTGGTTTCAAACTCGAGCTTGTCTCATTCATTTAAGTGGGGGGAAAATGCTTTGCTCATGTCAGAATACTGATTCTCCATATGAGCCTAGCAAGTACCTTCAGGACTCACTCCCTTTATCTTCATAAGGATATTAATTCTTTTAGAAGGCATAGGAGGTAAGTCCTCCTAGGTTGAACTTGATTCGTTTGAAGCCCATAATGGGTGAGAATCGAGGGCCTTACTACCTTTATTAGGGGACATGGAGGATAGCTCGGGTACCCTTTTAGAACCAAACCAAGTTTGAGAATCTAGAGCCTACCTCCATAGAGCCATGCGGAAAGCCGAGGGTTTTGAGTCTGGTCAAAATTATTTCACAAAGATAATCAATAGAGACATGTCATGGAGTGTTTGAATGTGCTGCCCAGAATTACTTATGCAATGAAATTATTTTGGACCCTTTTGTCTTTTTATCCTTTCCCTTTGATTTGTTGTTTTGCATGTTAATTTTGCATCATCATTCCATATCAAGAAGGGATTGGTTTTTCAGAATATTTGCTCAAATAGAAAAACTGTCATCAAGGATGGAAGGACCCATAAGAAAGAAGATGAAAATGCGAGGGTGTATAATAGGTCTGAGGTTAACCAACAGACATATAGGGATAGTCTGGTCGCTGATCATGAAACAGAAACATCAGAGTATGCACATACTAGTGTCAAGCGGAATAATGTTCAAGAGCTACGGGAAATCTGGGAACGCTTCAATTTCAAGACCAAACAATTATTCTATGAGACTTATGGCGACATAGCGTACTTGTTGTGTGTGAAGATAGATGAGAAGTTCTTGAAGGCCCTTGTTCAGTTCTAGAATCCTGGGTAATGTTGCTCCACTTTCAATATAGAAGATATGATGCTTACATTCGAGGAGTACCTGGCCCTTTTCAAGTTGCAAAAGGTGAAAGAAAATTGGGTTTATGCCAAGCCACCTAAAAACAAGGACCCACATGCGAGGCTTACAACTTTTGTCGGCATGAGTGATGGATGGGTCAAGGGTTTGATAAGGAAAAGAGGAGGTAGTTTTTTCTTTCCCTTGGTCAAGCATCAGAAACATAATACATGTTCATCCAGACATAGAAAAGAGAGTAGATCTCCTAGCTATTGCAGTCTATGGTTTGGTTATCTTCCCCAAGGTCTTAGGAACATTGATGTAGCCCTGCTTGATTTCATGGAACAATTGAAGAGAGAAGTTAACTCAATACCCGTGGTGTTAGCTAAAACCTTCATCTCATTGAATGCATGTAGAAAAGTAGAGGGTGTACATTTTGGTGGATGTGCTCCTTTACTCTAGGTTTGGGCCCTCAACCACTTTTGAAAGTGCCCAAGTTTGATTCTATCCAATAGGTTCTCCCCTATTTTTTTCTCCACTTAAAGAATTCTTAGCCCAAGATTGGCCAACTGTCAAGAAAAGCAAGTGGGTTGATATATTTAGAGACCATCATGATGAAGACATCAAATGGAGGGCTTCGTGGATGGGTCATGCCAAAGTTATGTACAGATGTGGAGATTACAACTTCTTGATGATGTTGGGTTTATGGGGTGGAATTGGTTGTGCTTCCTTGTTAGTGTCACATCAGTATGGATCACGACAATTCGTTCTGTTCACTGATGGACTCGGTACATTAGAGTTTGAGTTTCAAGGCGAGTTCAGAGGAAAGATACAAACCATTAGTGATTCATGGAATAACTGCTATTATATGAAGCTAGAGTGTGACAAACACTGCATGTTCACCCCTGAATATGACATTTTGAGGCATACAAGAGTGAATGACAAAATCAAGCTACCTACTTCTGGGCAGGCCAAATGGTCAGAGGAGTACTTGAAGGTGGTTCCCTCTGAGGTTGATATTCTAAGAGAAGAACTAAGACGAGCCAAGTCGGAGATTAAAGCTCTACGAGAATAGAACTAGTGAGACAAGTTCGAAGCAAGCCTTGACATGGAGAAATATAAAGGGGAACTAATCGAGTAACAAAGATGTATATGAACCTGGGAGAAAAATACGAGATTCAAAGGGTTGACTTCCTCAAGTTTCAAGCCACTGTACGAAATGTTGATTGAAGAAAGAGCCCAAAGTAGTGGAAACAAGAGATTGAACAAGTTGTGGCTAAAGAGAAAGAGCATGATAGAAAAGAAATTGAGAAGTATAGACGGGCCCTCGCAGAAGAGAGGAAGAAAGGAAAACAAGTGGCAGAAAATGAGAGGGGCAAACAAACCCTTGAAAAAGAAAATGAAAATGTAGCTACTTGGAAAAGAAAGGCCCATGACAACAAGATCCATTTGTTGGAGTTGCAGTCAGCCTATGATGAGACCTGTGAGATTTGGAGCAAAATTAGGGTTTTGTTGTTGAGTTGCAAGCCAAGATAAAGGGCTTGAGCCAGACACTTCACAAACTTCAGAGTGATCAAACCTATGAGGAGCTCAGGCTAGTCTGAACGAAAATGATTTTTTGAAAGAACGAGTGGGGGAAATGGACAACATCATCCAAGAATACGGAACAAAGAATCCTAGTCCTTGAAGATGTTGTTGAAGGAGGAAATGATTACTGGTTCACTCGTCTTAGGGAAAACGCCAGAAGATTCTAAGAACGTGATGAGTTTGATAGGTCTGTGATGACTCAAATTCAAGATGTGGCTAGACATGTAATGATGTTAGCAATTGAAGCCCCAGCTCTCCTTCTTTACGTTAGGCCTGTAGAAGAAGTAGGACCAAGGCTTATGTGGTTAATAGAAGAGATCAAGGAGTTGGGTACTCAGGCTGAGATGTACGCGTAGAAAAAAAACTTCTTGTGATAAAGAACCTTTGAATTTAAATAAAAGTTGTTTCTTGAGCAAGTATTTTCTGAAACTAATGACCATTCGTTTGCATTCATGCATTTGCATCATGTTTGTTTGTTTGGTTGCTTGTTTATATTCCTTTGTTACATACATTCATGACATGATAAGAAACTAACTTAAACAAAAAAAAATGACAGTAATAACCTTCAAAATAGCCAAAACAACTCACAAGTACGGTACTCAATCCCAAGTCAGGGCAAATGGACATGGCAAATAGATTGATGACTCTGGAAACCAACCACAAAAGCACCTAAGGCATGCTAGAAAAAATTGAAACTGACTTGAAGCATGAAATAGAGTTAGCTCATCAGAAAATAGTGAGTTAGATTGCAGCCATATTGGGGTTCAAGGATCCAGATGCAGCTGAAGTAGAAGGAAACACTGGAGCACTACCGCAATTCCCTGGAATGACTTTTAGGATGTAAAAAGAGGCTGTCTCCAAAGCCAAAACCCCTTTCCATTTCGTTGAGTCCTCTGTTCGCACCCAAATAGAGAGGTTAACAACTACGAGGCACATGACCTCGATGAAATTGCTGACAAAGCCAAAGTTGAGAAAAAATGGGAAGACATATATGGAAAGCTTGAAGGAATGATCAAATCCTTCCAAGAAATAAGTATTCACGGTGGTATGGATTCCAAAGAACTGATTCTGATGACAAACCTAGTTGTGCCTCCAAAATTTAAGGTTCTAGACTTCAAAAAATACAATGGAATCACATGCCCATCGGCACATCTAACCATGTATTGTAGGAAGATGTCAATGTACATGGACAACAAGAAGTTACTCATCCATTGCTTCCAGGACAGTCTGGTAGGGTCAGCTGCACGCTGGTACATGCAGCTAAGCCGAGTCAACATCTAGTCATAGAAAGATTTATCTAGAGCATTTAGTGACCAGTACAAACATGTCTCAGATATGATTCCAACCCGAATGGTCTTGCAAGGGATTGAATAGAATCATCATGAGAGTTTTCGCCAATACGTGCAAAGGTGGAGGGATGTAGCTGCTCAAGTTCAACCACCACTACTAGTGAATGAGATTACACTGATGTTTGTTGAAACCTTGAAAGGTTCATTCTATGATCGCATGATAAATCACGCAACCGAAAGTTTCGCAGACATGCTAATGAATGGAGAGTTGATTCTGGTGGTTGTAAAAAGTGGGAAATTGGATAGTGGGGATACGAAGAAACCCTATAAGAAAAGGGAGAGTGAAGTCAACGAAACCAACGTCTACAATCCTAGTTGTTCAAAGGGAGTAGTTTTTAACAAACCCAATGTTTCGACTGTTGCTCCAGCTGCTACAAATTTGCCAAAAAGGAACGAAGGTATCAATGGAATTTAAAACCATATTTCCCTCCTATTCCAATGACATACGCAAAGTTATTTGCTAAATTGGTTAAATCCCAAATGGTGCTACCACGACATTTAGCTCATATCTCACCTTCAAACCCACCATGGTACGATGAGAAGGTGCGGTGCGAATATAATGCAAGAATTAAGGGACATACCATTGAGAATTGTAATGCATTTAAGAGGGTGGTGGATGATTTAAAGAAGTCAGACATGTTATCTTTTGACATATATGAAGAAAAAGGTAACCCTTTGCCAAATCACCAGAAGACAGAAGTGAATACGGTCATCTAGGAGGAGGAAAAAATGATCAAGGAATATATTAATGAGGTTAGAGCACCCATGAAATGTGTATGGACCCAAATGGTGGTAGCTGGGATGTTGGAAGGAGAAACCCAGAGGCTAAAGGCTGAAGATGGTTTGTATCGCGACTACCACAAGGTAGAAGGACATTAGATCGAGTGTTGCTTGGAGTTTAAGCTATTGGTCCAAAGGAAAATGGATGAAAAAGAACTTGAGATTTTTAGAAAGGCAACAAAGAGTGTATGTTGGATGTTTGTGCGATAGAGGAGTCATCCTCTAGGAGAGATTATACTGGAATAAAGCTCTTAATTATCAAAACCGAGGAAAAAGTAAGTGAATCCATGAGGGGTGTAAGCCCAGAACTTATAGTCAAGGCACCGACATCATTTCCGTACAAGGATAGTAAGCAGGTCCCATGGAACTATGCTTGCACAGTAACGACCTTGGGAGAATTACTTGTTGAAGAGAAAGAAAATGATAATCCGATTAATGAAGTAAGTCGTTTCACTAAGAGTGGGAGACTGTATTCTTCTCCAGTAATTGAAGACAAAGATGCAGCACAGAGAAGGGTTGCAATTGAAGATCCTAAGAAAGAGAACGAGGGCAATTTCTTTAAAGAGAAGCCATCAGTACACCATGAGCCAGTGAAGGAGTCAGAGGCTCAAGAATTTTTGAAGATACTCAAACACAGTTAGTAAAGCGTGGTGGAATAGCTCTATAGGCTCCCAACTCGAATTTCAATGTTATCTCTGTTACTGAGTTTTGAGGGCCATCGTGAGGCTTTGTTGAAGATTCTGAATCGAACATTTGTACACAAAGAGATCATTACCGAGAAGATGGACATGCTGGTCGGTAATATTGTTGTCAATAAGTTTATCTCGTTCAATGATGAAGAAATACCAGAAGAAGGGAGGGGATCGTGCAAGGCTCTACACATTTCAATAAGATGCAAGAGATTTTTGCTGCCAGGTGTCCTAATTGATAACGGGTCAGCCCTTAATGTCCTACCATTGGTAACATTAAAGAAACTGCCAATAGACAACTCACATATGAGAGCTTACCAGAACACAATAAGAGCATTTGATGGGACACAAAGGGAGGTAATAGGAAGAATTGTAGTGCCTTTGCAGATTGAACCGTCAACTTTCGTGTAACCCCCTTAGCCCGGTCTAGACGGTTGACCTGAACCAATGTGATTACACGGGGAAAATCGAAGCCAACTCATTAATGTCGACTCCGATTAACGACCCTTTTTTCTTTTTATCTTTCCTAGATGCGAATTAGATCCTATGTGATCAACAAAAAGTAAAGGAGAAAACGACGCAGCGATCAAATGTCGTTTAGGGGGTTCAATTGCACAATTTAAGCTTTTATGGACCAAAACGTAGTTTTCAAAATTTACAGGGACATTTCCAATTTTTAAAGTTACCAATATGCAATTAATCATATTTCATGCTTCTCTACAAAATTTGATCTCAAAAGAATCTTCCAAACTCATTCAATTGAATACACAACATTCAGGGACAAAAATGTAACATTTCAGACTTGTGAAGGCTCAATTTAACTAAATTAACGGTCATGCATCAATACCCTACTACCCCGTATCGATACGCGGGGAGGCAGTACCCAAAGTTGAGCAAGGGTATTGATACCCTTCCCCGAGTATCGGTACGGATGTACAATTATGTACAGGGGTATCAATACACTTTCCCCGTGTATCGATACACCCTACAAAGTTTGCACAGACGTATCAATACACCCAATGCCCGTATCAATACACATGCATCGTTTTAGCTTAAGGGTATCAATACACTTCCCTCGTGTATCGATACACCCTTCAAAGATTGCACAGGTGTATTAATACACCTGCACCATTTTAGCTTAAGGGTATCGATACACTTGCCCGAGTATCGATACCATACCAGGAATGCTCAAGGAATAGCCCCAAAAATGCATCATACATCATCCAATCACACCCAAAACTTTTATACATGCTTATATCATCATGTCCAACATATTTGCATCAAAAACTAACCACATTGCAAGTATTAGGCACAACATCTCATATTGCATATGCAACTAGAATGAACATGCTTTTAACCATAAGCCATAGCAAAACTGAAATGCAAAATGAGGATCCAAAGACCACATAATGGCCATTTAAAAGTCTCAAACCATAAACCAAACTTGTTCTAGGTAATCAACCACATCACACATCAAAGTAAAGGATTTCTCCCATTGCCCTTATTATCTATAGCTAGTATCCAAAACATACTTTCCAAGTGGAGTTCTTCTTGAATCCCTTGCTTCTTGCTGTCCCAAATTCAACTATCTGCATTGATGGATAAAGAGGAGCGTAAGCACATAATGCTTAGTGAGGAATGCTCAAAACCAAAACACCATCAATGCAACAAAACCATAAAACACCCTTTATTTGAAAACACATTTCCATAAACCAATGTATTGTTTGAAAACTTCATTTGAAAACATCATTGCCTTAAATCATGTATCGCTCAACAATAAACCAACATTAAAACCCAAATGCAACATGTATCTCAATCTTAAACATCATCCTTGTAATTACTTCCATTTAAACATTCTCATGCATAAGCGCTTCATGCAAAGTTTAAACCCCTTTTTTCTTGGAAACCATTTTAACATTATGCTCTTTCTTTGTCATGCTTGAAAATCATTTCGAAGCAATTCTCATCTTGAAAACCACATGTACCATCTATCTATCTCATGCATTCAACCAAAACTATTCTCATGGCAAGGCCACACATGCTTGATGCACAAAAGCATTTCACAATCTCATTAGCTTATATGCATTTCTCATTGCATAAAATCATTCAAAATATTGGTACATGCGAAACACACTTCATTCTCATATATTGGCATTTTCATATTTTATTTTACACGGATATGCAGATAGCTTGACTCGAGGTCAAGTCCTACCCCGGTGGGCTCTCACCACCGGACTATCATGGCGGTATCTACCTTCGCCACAAAGCTTGGGTATTTCACCAAGACCTACCCCGATGGAATCTCAAATCATCGGACTCTCATGGCGATAATATTTGTTTCGATAAAGCTTGGGTCTTTCACCAAGTCCTACTCTGGCGGTATCTCCCTCACCGGTTTCTCATGGCGGTACCATTCAATGCCATTAAGCTTTGGTATTTCACCAAGTCCTATCCGATGGAATGCACATCATCGACCTCTCTCTTTGGAATGAATCCAAAGAGCACGTACAAATTTTATTGTTTAAAGTGCACTTTATATCCTATTGGTCGACAAATTATATCTGGTAAAATCTCATCATTCATGCCAATATATATCACAATTTAGCCAATAATTCATTGTTTTCAAAGCATGCAACATCATCAAGGCTAAAACGTCAAACCATGCCTTTAGTACACAAGTTAAAACCACATCCTTTCAAGGATGATTAGTCTCATGCACCCTTCATCAAACCAAGTTAAATAATCAACTCTCATGCTTAAAAATCATGCTTAAACATCAAATCAAACCACATTGCTAAACCTGGTACATCAAAACAAATTTTGATATTTTCAAAACCATAAGAGAAAAAATCGAGAGAGAAATCAACTTCACTTACTTCCGAACTTAAACCGGCATTTCAAGCCTAAGTTTAAGTTCCCAAACCTCTTTTCAAAATCATTCCAAGGCTGGAAAACACGTTCTCACTCACCGATACGCGACACTACGCTAGCCGACAAGCCAACTAAGCGTCTGAAGCCTCCAATGCTACCTCGTTTGCTTTCGGATTACTATCCCCTATTTTTAGCACATTAAAAACAGAGATCCAATGCATCAAAATGCATTCAAACACAAGCAACAAAACAAAATCCCGCAGCCCTGCTCTAAAGCATCAAAACACCCATCTGAAACAATCGAAAACACTTCCAAACTCTCACCAAACAAAGCCCAGCCAAGATCTATCAATTCTAACCTTTTCTAAACCTCAATCAACATCAAAAATCAACATAAGCTCGACCTTATACATCCAACAACAACAAAACATCAAAAACACCTCAAAATCCACAGATCTAGCATCTTAAAATTAGAGACCCAATCCTATTTGGGATTTATTTGTTAAAACCTCATTCTCAATATCAAATAACATCCAAGATATGTAGAAAATCAACCTCAACTTAGATCATAACATAGAAATACGAAAATCATCAAGATCTCATCATAAGTCTTGAATTTAACAACACTTTCTTGTTTATAACATTAAAACAACTCAAAAACCATTAACAAAGGATTGATAACTTGGGAATTTCAGTAAAGAACTGATCATTAGAGGAGAAGAACGAAGATTACCTCTAATGATTGATCTCTTTTCAATTTGGGCAAGTTTTCTTGAAAATCCAAAGGTAAATCAATGTGATTTGAAGAAGCAAAGATAGAAAATTTATTGGAAGATGAAATCTCAGCAATCAAGATGAAAATCAAAGGTTCTTTGATGAGGGAATGGTGTTTTCTGTAGAGAAGTTGAGAGAAAATGAGAATAGGCAAAACTAATGTGAATTTCGTTATCAAAAGTCAACTTTTAAGTTTCCATTTTAAATTCCTTTATTTTATTATAAAATCATTTATTAAAAGCTCCCAAATTAAAGAGAAATCTGATGGAAATAATTGGTAAAAATAGCTCCTTAAAGATTCAAAGTTTCAATCTTTTACAAAACAGTCACTAGCCAACTTTTGCAAAAACTGCATTTTCGTCACTATGCCAAAATGTAATATTTCCAAAACTCATTTTGTAAAATTGTTTTTACCATCATCATTTACATAATAAATAATGATTTTTAGCATTTTTCCATATTTTTAAAAACATCCTGAACTAGGTTTTCCCTGAACCGACCTCAAGGATTCGAATCTCTAATTTGCGATTGAAAAACCATTAAGCTGATCCCAAAACCTTCTAGGCCCAAAATCAGGGCGTTACATTTCAACATAGAGTTTGTGGTCATAGATATTATTAGGCCCAGTTATAGCTGCTTGCTCGAATGCCCATGAATCCACACAGCAGGAGCGGTCCCTTCTACCCTACATCAAAAGTTGAAATTCGTGATCAACAGACAACTAGTAATAGTAGGTGTAGAGGAGTAAATCATTGCATCAGTAACCACTCATGCACCCTTTATCGAGATAGATAAGGGTGCACTCGAGTGTCACTTCAGAACACTAGAGCTAGTCAATGCGACCTTTGTCATCGAGGGAAGCAAAGTACCAGAATCGGAGCTATCTATTTGCACGAAAATGCAAGTGAAACAAGGCACTCGGAAAAGGAGCTGAAGCTGGAAAAGGATTTGGGAAGAGGTACCAAGGGAGGCTGTACCAGTGGTTATCCCTGCAAAGACTGATATTTGGGTTAGGCTTCAAGCCCAACTGTTGAGTGTGTAAAAGTTCTATTATTTACCCCCTATTTAACCCATATTTCTGCTACATTCAAGCATTATTTATTGCATTTAGGTCAGTTTACAGTTAAACATCACAAATATATTAAAAGGCACAATTTCTACTAAAATTGGTCGCTTTTACAGGTTGCTGCTGTAGCAGCTGAAGAGGCAGGCGCTGTGAAGTGAAGCAGAAGAGCTGAAACTGGACGAGCAATCAAGGAGGACGATGCTGCCATGGTTGCCGCCATGATAGCAGAGGACGGCAGTAGTTTTGAGGAGAAGAAGCAAAGTGGACCTCGACAGATAGAGAAAATTCAGCCCGTTTGTCGTGTAAAACCACTATATTTTTCCAAGCCCTAGATCAGAAGGAATACCAAGCCCAAAGTTCAAGGAGAGAAAATCCCAAGCAAGACGGAGGATGATTTAAAGTTAGATTCTTTGAAGATTTAGTCTTTATTAGAGTTGTACTTTAATTTAAAGTTGTATTCTTGCTATTTTAGAAAACTTGGACCCAAAGCCTATATAAGGGCATGTATTTCGACCTAGGGAGGACATCACGCATTCTCTAGCCTTCTTCCCAAAACCCTAGTCGTTTTCATCCTCTCATCATGTTCTAAATTCCCCTTAAGGCCACGGGTTGTTTTGTAAATTAGTTGCAAGGGTTGCTTTTGTTTTAGGAATTTTCAGTTCAATAAAATAAACTTCAAGTTCTCTTATTCTGGTTATTAACATCTTGCAAGAGCATCGGGAGAGCATTGTGAGGTTATCTATTTACTTAATATCGGGAGAGTTAAGTATACGAAAGTGATAAGTGAAAGTTCTCTAGTTTATAGTTTAACTATCTCGGACCTAGGGATAAAACGAGGTTAAGTGGCTAAAGAAGAATTCAACAACATCGGTGTTCATCCTTCGATTCACGCCGGGAGGTACCATCAAAGACGTGATCATCGAAAGACTTGGACCTAGGGATAGGCCAAGGCACAGCAGAGATTCTTGCCAAACTTGAAGTACGGAGTTGAGTGTTCGATGCCGCGACAAGCAACAGACTGCCGCCGCGACAGGTGCTGTCGCGACGGGGATGACGACAGAACTGGATTTCCTAGACTTAGCAATTCCTGCACTATTGAGCAATTCAATACCAGCACATTCTCTCTATCTTGATTTCACTACTCTTTTATTTAAGTTTTCTTTATTATTTTCGTGACAAACATCTTAAATACTTTCTTTACTTTCGTGCAGTAACTCAAGGTGAAGCTATTAACCCAGTCTCTGTGGAGAAGATATTCGATACTTCGTATCACTTTACTAGTTGCGTCGTGTACACTTGAACTACAATTGCGATAGACACTTTTACACACAACAAGTTTTTGGCGCCGTTGCCGGGGACTAGCAACATAACTCTACCTTATCTTTTACTGCCCGATTATGCCAAATTTCTCAAGGATGCCATGTCGAAGAAATCTAGACTTGGGGAATTTGAAACAGTTAAGATGACAGAAGGATGCATGAGTATTCTGCACAAGCATCAACCCCAGAAAAAGAAGGATCCGGGGAGCTTCATCATACCTTGTGTAATTGGAGACAAATATGTGGGTAAGGCACTTTGTGATCTTGGTGCTAGTATTAATTTAATGCCAAAATATGTTTTTCAGAAATTAGGTATTGGAAAAGCTCGGCCCACAACAGTAATTCTGCAGCTGGCAGACCGCTCTTACGTTCATCCGGACGGAAAAATCGAAGATATTCTGGTAAGAGTGGATAAGTTTATTTTTCATGCTGACTTTCTTGTTTTAGATTGTGAAGCAGATGAAAACGCACCAATCATCCTGGGGCGACCCTTCTTAGCCACGGGAAGATCACTGATTTATGTGGAGAAAGGAGAACTCACCATTCGAGTGAACGATCAAGAAATAAAGTTGAATGTTCTCCAAGCTATGAAGCATGCTGATGCAGAAAAGGAATGCAAGGTTATCACTGAAGTTACCCTTGACCAACCCTGCATCAGGTCGGGCTGTCACGACATCAAAATTGGTCACTGCCTTGGCAGCCACTTACAGGACTGTCACGACAGCATCGACGATAACAATTCCTCAGAATCCGATACATCTGATACTGAAGATCAGGAGGAGGTAAACTGGATAGGCGATCGTCTAAGTAAGTTATTCGAGCCTTTAAATTATACCTCGGATAACCATGCAATCCAAAAGCCATCAACTGTTGAGCCCCCTATTTTAGAACTAAAGCCCCTGCCATGGCAGCTAAAATATGCTTTTCTTGTTTTAAATGATACGTTGCTTGTAATCATCTCTTCCAAGTTGATGCAGGAACAGGAACAACAGTTAATAGGGATGATGCAACAGCACAAAAAGGCTATTGGATGGACGATAGTTGATATTCAAGGCATTAGTCCGGCCTTATGTATGCATAAAATCCTTCTAGAGGATGATCATAAGCCGACTATAGATGCTCAAAGGCGGCTAAACCGTGCGATGAAAGAGGTGGTGCGAAAAGAGATAATCAAATGGTTAGATGCTGGAATAATCTACGCCATCTCGGACAGCAAATGGGTGAGCCCGGTGCAATGCGTTCCCAAGAAAGGAGGAATGACCGTGGTGACCAACGAAAACAATGAGTTAATCCCAACCAAGACTGTGACCGATTGGAGGGTTTGTATGGACTATCGGAAGCTTAACAAAGCTACCCGAAAGGACAACTTTCCTTTACCCTTTATTGATCAAATGCTTGATAGACTAGCGGGTAAACCTTACTATTGTTTTCTTGATGGTTATTCAGGTTACAATCAAATAGCTATCGCACCGGAAGATCAAGAAAAGACGACATTCACATGCCCCTACGGAACGTATGCTTTTAGGAGGATGCCATTTGGATTATGCAATGCACCAGCCACCTTCCAAAGGTGCATGATGGCCATATTCTCCGATATGGTGGAGAACTTCCCAGAGATTTTTATGGATGACTTTTCAGTCTTTGGAGACGACTTTGAAAGCTGGCTAGGCAACCTACAAAAGGTACTCGAAAGATGTGAAAAGGCAAACTTAGTATTGAACTGGGAAAAATGTCACTTCATGGTGGATGAAGGGATAGTCCTTGGCCATAAGATTAGCTGCTGTGGCATAGAAGTCGACAGAGCTAAGATAGAAGTGATCGAAAAGCTGCCACCGCCCACCACAGTCAAGGGAATCAGAAGTTTCTTAGGACATGCTGGTTTTTATCAGAGATTCATTGCGAATTTTTCAAAAATCACCAAGCCCCTATGCCATCTGCTGGAGCAGAACCAACCCTTTGACTTTAACGATGAATGTACTGAAGCATTCAAGGTTCTGAAGGAAAAGATGGTAACAGCCCCAATAGTACAGCCACCAGACTGGACACATCCATTTGAGATTATGTGTGATGCTAGTGACTATGTTGTCGGGGCAACACTTGGGCAGTGGAGAGACAAATTATTTCATATCATATACTATGCTAGAAAGACATTGAATGACGCCCAAGTGAACTACACCACCACAGAAAAGGAGTTATTAGCTGTGGTATTCTCCATTGACAAGTTTCGTTCTTATATACTTGGAACGAAGGTCATAGTGCACACAGACCACTCTGCATTGAAGTATCTGTTCGCGAAGAAGGACGCAAAGCCTCGATTGATACATTGGATCCTGCTATTGCAAGAAATCGACCTTGAAATCAAGGACAAAAAGGGGACAGAAAATCAAGTGGCTGATCACTTGTTAAGGTTGGAGAAGGGACAAAGTCTACCGATAGATGAGACAAACATATTGGAGACCTTCCCAGATGAGCAGTTCTTTGCTGTCGTAGTCACTACCGCGACAACCATGGCGGCATGTAAGTCTTCTGAACTCCCCTGGTATGCTGATTTCGTTAATTTCTTAGTTAGCGGAATAATTCCTTCTGACCTCAATTATCAAGCCAGGAAGAGGTTTCAAAATGATGTTAAGCATTATTATTGGGACGAACCTCTTCTTTTTAAAATCTGTGCATATCAGGTTATAAGGAGATGCGTACCACAGGAGGTGCAAGAAGACATACTTCATCACTGCCATGCTTCACAGTATGGAAGACACTTAGGAGGCAACAAAACTGCTGCCAAGGTGCTGCAGTCAGGGTTTTATTGGCTATCACTGTATAAAGATGCGCAAATCCTCTACAAGAGTTGTGACAAGTGCCAACGGACAGGAAACATCTCAAGGAGACACGAGATGCCACTGCAGAATATTCTTGAAGTCGAGATCTTCGACGTTTGGGGGATTGATTTTATGGGACCATTCACATCTTCATGTGGGAATCTATACATCCTCCTGGCAGTAGACTATGTCTCTAAGTGGGTTGAAGCTATTGCCACTGATAAGAATGATGCCAAGACAGTCCAAAGATTTTTACACAAAAACATATTTTCTAGGTTTGGCATCCCTAAGGCGATCATCAGTGATGAAGGGAGACATTTCGACAACAGGGTTATTGCTGCTACCTTGAAGAAATATGGTGTCAAGCATCGGATCGCAACAGCATATCACCCTCAAACAAATGGACAAGCTGAAATATCCAACAGGGAAGTTAAGAACATTCTCGAGAAGATGGTCAAGCCAACTATGAAAGATTGATCTTTACTCCTTAATGACGCATTATGGGCTTATAGGACAACTTTTAAAACTCCATTGGGAATGTCTCCATACCGATTGATTTATGGGAAAACATGTCATCTACCTGTCGAGATAGAGCACAGAGCATACTGGGCAATCAAGGCAGTAAACATGGACTTGGACAAGGCAGGGCAGAAAAGGCTATTGGATCTGAACGAAATTGAAGAAATCCGGACAATGGCCTATGACAATGCAAGAATCTACAAGGATAAACTTAAGAAGTGGCATGACAAGAAGTTGTTGCCACGACAGTTCTGCCCAGGGCAGCTTGTATTGCTATTCAATTCTAGATTGAAACTCTTCCCAGGGAAGCTAAAATCTAGATGGCCTGGCCCGTTCCAAGTCGTACAGGTTTTTCCCCATGGTGCCAGCACAATCCGATCATTAAAAGACTAGCACCAATTCAAAGTCAACGGACAGCGCTTAAAGCATTACCAGGGGACTGAAGCCCCAAGAATGCAGGAAGTGGTTACCTTAGGAGATGCCCCACCCGGCATTCCTAATTTAACCTAATTTTTTATTTTTAGTTTTATTATTACTTATTATTTATTAGGAAATAAGATTTATTTTATTTGAATAATGTTTGTATTTTTCTGTTTTTAGGAAATAAAGGAGTCAAGAAGAACAGGAGAAGTGAACTCAGTCCATCATCCATCCACCAGCCCAACAAAGCCCAAATTTTGGTGCCTGTCGTTACAGCTACCGCGATAGACGCGGAAAATACAGGCTGTCAACACGCTGTCAAGACAGACACGGAAACACGTCACAGACGCGCAGCAGACACGGGAATGCGTGACAGACGCGTCAGACACGCTAACGTGTAACAGCTGGCCCTGTTATTCACGCCTACCGTTACAGCTTCAACAGGCAGCAAATCCTTCTCTATATAACCCCGTTTCATTTTTCATTTTCACTCACTTTTACTCTTCTTACTTGCTCCCTCTAGATTTTACTTGCTTTCATTTTTATTTCCACAACCCTTGCAACAATGTCTTCCAGGAAAACCCGTAGGAATGCTGCTTCCAGCTTCACACCGACAGCAACCACCCCACGCTCATTTGCGATCAGAGATATGTGAGAAGAGAAGGGATTCATATACACATCAAAGGAGGAAAATCTGGGCCTAAAGCCGTTCATAGCCCAGAAAATTCGAGCTCTACAGTGGCAGACCTTTGTTGAACAGCCTGAAGAGATGAACGTCTCATTGGTACGAGAATTCTACGCTGCCATTAGCAGCAGGACGACGACAGCGGTAATTGTACGAGGAAAGAAAGTGATGTTCGAAGCTGAGTACATTAACACACTGTATGGATTCTACATCGGCAGCAACGACGACGCTCACCAACAGTTCCTCAACACCCTAGACCCTGCTGCCTATGATGCTGTCATGGCAGAGCTGACAGATGAGGGAACTCAATGGAACACCACCCGTAAGAACCCACGGACGGTAAAGAGGACCCAACTGCTGCCGGCGGCTAAATTATGGAATGCTTTTATTAAAAAACGTATCATGCCGTCGTCCCACAATACCACGGTCGACCAGCCAAGGTTAGCCTTAATCCACTCAATTCTACATGAAAGGCCCATTAACGTGGGCAGCTACATCTGTGAGAGCATCTTGGAGTGCGCACACAGACTGACGGGTCCACTTTACCTCCCATACCTCATCACATCCCTCTGCCGTGGTCATGGCGTACCAGAAGTGATTACTGATCTTCGTGTCCAAGGGAAAGTTTGGACAGAAAAGAACATCCTCAGCCTCATGGAGCTGACCGCTGCCACTCCTCTGTCATCATTTGATCCAGCTACCACAACAGCAGACACGACAGAGCAGCAAGAAACTGAACCAGCTGCCGCAGCAGCCGCCCCGACAGACTCCTCCTCCCAGATCTTAGCTGCCATTCAGAAGATGGAGGAACGATAGCTCGGTCTGATGACCTTCATAAGGGATTTTACTGCATCTACGTTAAACTTTATCTATAACTCTTTAAATTTCCCTAATGTTGTCTTCCCTACCTTCCCTACACATTATTTTACTGTCACCACCCCTGCCTACACTCCCACACCTACTCCCACACCACGGACACCCTATGCCGCATCAACACCATCACCTGCCCCGACAGCTGCCGGCAGCAACCGTCTGAGCTGTTTGCCAGTGGCACGAAACATAGAATGTCATCGGAGGAGCTTGACGCCTTCATTGCCGGATTCTCGTCCTCCTCCGTTTGGGCCGCCAGCGACAATGAACCCTCTATTAAAAGGAATTTATCGAAGGAGTTTTCACCGGTAAAAAGGCAGAAGCGAATGGCGGACAAAAACAATATGCCAAGAGCCAGTGGCAGCAGCGGTGAGGACAGCAGCAACAGCTCTGAAGTCCAGGTTGTGGAGAAACCCCCTCATATCTACCCAACCAGGATTCAACCACCACGAGAGGCCAAAGCAAAGAACGCATCAGCTTCCCCCATTCCCCAGCAAGCTCTGAAAGCTCGTGCCCGCCGCCAGATCAGACTCAGCAGTAGCAGCAACGACAGCGCTTAAAATTTAAGTTTCTTATCTTATTTTGCTATCTGTCTATATATTTTGTGATGTACTTTTTTTATCTTTATTTGTCATTTGCATTGAGGGCAATGCAACCCTCGAGTTTGGGGGTGGCATCCCTCCGTTAATGGAGTCCATTTTAGTGTTAAAATCTGTGTCTTTTACTTAGTTTATTTTTGAAAAAAATGATGAAAATATTGAAAATTTTTGGCTTAAGTTTGTGAACTGAACTTACCTGCCGTGACAGCTCTGTCGTGGATGTGCCTTTAGGATAGTTTTTAGGAGAAGTTTAGAGCCTTTCTATAGTTCTGAAAACTAAAACACTATTTGTGATTGTTATACTGCTTAGAACTCTTCTAGTTAACTAGAATAGGAAGCTTAGAACTTGAATAGCCCCTAGAGGTGCCTAACACTGGTTCTAGGAAAGAAGTTTAGAAAAAGAGACTCAACATCCCTAGAGGTGCCCGAAACTGGCTCTAGGAAGTTAGCTAGAGGTGCCCAAAATTGGCTCTAGTTAAACTTTAGCTTAAAAAAATAGAAATCGAGTCAAAACAAAAAAAATCAAAGGAGCATGAAAAAATGCCTTCAAAAGATAAACTTTGGCATAAAAATTCGAGTTAAGGGCTGAAATATTCTAGTAAAACTAAGAGAGTCTTAGCATATAATTGTTCACAAGCATGCACACACTGCACGAGGACTATAGTGAGACTCCGGACAGATCCTAGATTATCCGACAGGGTGCTGCCGTCACAGGGAACGAATGAAGGGTAAGGGAAAGTTCACTGTTTTTTAAGCCAAGACAAAAATATTTCATTTTTATTTTAGGACTTAGTTGCTTGAGGGCAAGCAAAAACTTGAGTTTGGGGGTGTGTTGAGTGTGTAAAATTTCTATTATTTACCCCCTATTTAACCCATATTTATGCTGCATTCAAGCATTATTTATTGCATTTAGGTCAGTTTACAGTTAAACATCACAAATATATTAAAAGGCACAGTTTCTACTAAAATTGGTCGCTTTTACAGGTTGCTGCTGTAGCAGCTGAAGAGGCAGGCGCTGGGCAGTGAAGCAGAAGAGCTGGAACTGGACGAGCAGTCAAGGATGACAATGCTGCCATGGTTGCCGCCGTGAAAGCAGAGGACGACAGCAGTTTTGAGGAGAAGAAGCAAAGTGGACCTCGACAGATAGAAAAAATTCAGCACGTTTGTCGTGTAAAACCACTATATTTTTCCAAGCCCTAGATCAGAAGGAATACCAAGCCCAAAGTTCAAGGAGAGAAAATCCCAAGCAAGAAGGAGGACGATTTAAAGTTAGATTCTTTGAAGATTTAGTCTTTATTAGAGTTGTACTTTAATTTAAAGTTGTATTCTTGCTATTTTAGAAAACTTGGACCCAAAGCCTATATAAGGGCATGTATTTCGACCTAGGGAGGACATCACGCATTCTCTAGCCTTCTTCCCAAAACCCTAGCCGTTTTCATCCTCTTATCATGTTCTAAATTAACCTTAGGGCCACAGGTTGGTTTGTAAAGTAGTTGCAAGGGTTGCTTTTGTTTTAGGAATTTTCAGTTTAATAAAATAAACTTCAAGTTCTCTTATTCTAGTTATTAACATCTTGCAAGAGCATCGGGAGAGCATTGTGGGGTTATCTATTTACTTAATATCGGGAGAGTTAAGTATACGAAAGGGATAAGTGCAAGTTCTCTAGTTTATAGTTGAACTATCTCGGACCTAGGGATAGGATGAGGTTAAGTGGCTAAAGAAGAATTCAACAACATCGGTGTTCATCATTCGATTCATGCCGAGAGGTATCATCAAAGAGGTGATCATCGACAGACTTGGACCTAGGGATAGACCAAGGCACAACAGGGATTCTTGCCAAACTTGAAGTACGGAGTTGAGTGTTCGTTGCCGCAACAAGCAACAGACTGCCGCCACGACAGGTGCTGCCGCGACGGGGACGACGACAGAACTGGATTTCCTAGACTTAGAAATACCTGCACTACTGAGCAATTCAATACCAGCCCATTCTCTCTATCTTGATTTCTCTACTCTTTTATTTAAGTTTTCTTTATTATTTTCGTGACAAACATCTTAAATACTTTCTTTACTTTCGTGCAGTAACTCAAGGTGAAGCTATTAGCCCTGTCCCTATGGAGACGATATCCGATACTTCGTATCGCTTTACTACTTGCATCGTGTACACTTGCACTACAATCGCGATAGACACTTTTACACGCAACACCAACCATTGGCAAAGAAAGGCAGAGAAGGGCAAGATTGAAAGGGGAAGAAATTGAGTGGGAGACATTCCCACCTCTGATCCATAATTTTAGATCCAGAGGCTTTCTAGACCCAACGCCCAAGTTAATGAGGAGGAGAAGGGGAAGAATGACATGTGTGAAGCATTTGAGAACCTGAGCATCAACGCCCTGACGGACGAGGAAGAAGAGAACAAGTACTTGTCCATGATTAGCCCAAATTCTTGTAGTCTTTAAGACAATTTCAGAGTAATTCTCAAAACCAGCCCCTTTGTTCCAAGCCCGAAGACAATAGGGGATCTTATGTAAATTAATATGTTAAAACTATTAATTTGAAATTCAACAAATTTCACTACCGCACATTGATACATTGGTGGACAACATAGCTGGACACTCCCTCTTTTCCTTTATGGATAGGTTCTCCAGGTCTAATTAGATAAAGATGTGTCCAGAAGATATAGAAAAGACCACGTTCATAACATTATGGGGCACTTTCTACTATAAAGTAATGCCTTTTGGCTTGATGAATGCCGGGGCAACTTACCAAAGAACCATGGTTACCCTATTCCATGATATGATGCACATAGAAATAGATGTGTATGTGGATGATATGATTGCTAAGTCTTAATCTGAGGAGGGGCATCTAGCAAATTTATAAAAACTCTTTGAAAGGATGAGGAAATTCTAGTTAAAACTTAACCCGAATAAGTGTACATTTGGAGTCACGTCCGGAAAATTAATAGGCTTTGTGGTAAGTAGAAAAGGAATGGAGATGGGTCCTGACAAGATTAAGGCCATACAAGAGCTTCCACTACCACAAACAGAGAAGGAAGTTCGGGGTTTTATAGGAAGATTAAACT
Source organism: Hibiscus tridactylites (assembly GCA_958450335.1). Lineage (NCBI taxonomy): Eukaryota > Viridiplantae > Streptophyta > Magnoliopsida > Malvales > Malvaceae > Hibiscus > Hibiscus tridactylites. Next base: position 52,910,610 of record OY288279.1, on the reverse strand, counting down.
ACATTGCCCGCTTCATTTCCCAGTTGACAGAAAAATGTGATCCGATGTTCAGACTACTTAGAAAGAATAACCCAGGCACATGGAATGAAGAATGTCAGGTGGCTTTGGAGAAAATTAAGGAAAAACTAACTAATCCTCCTGTGTTTGTCCCGCTAGTTTCTCGAAAGCCATTAATACTATACCTAACGGTGTATGAAAACTCTATGGGTTGTGTCCTGGGGCAACATGAAAAAACTGGAAGAAAAGAAAAGGTGATATATTACATGAGCAAAAAGTTCACTGATTGTGAAACCGAGTATTCCTCAATTGAAAAACTATGTTGTGTGTTAAGTGTGTAAAAGTCATATATTTATACCCTAGTTTAGTTCAATTATTCTTGTTATTAAGTATAGTTTAGGTTGCATTTATTAGGTAACATACACAAAATAGCATAGATTAGATAATCTGCCTTGTTTGATGAATTTAGTTGATTTTATACATATGATACTGCTCAAGTGCGTTTCCTCCCTGTGCGTAGGTACCCGCCCAGGCAGATGCCGTCGAGGCAGCAAAGAGGGAAAATGAAAGAGAAAGTTGGGGGCTGAAGGAGGAAGCTGTTGGAGCACCATGAGAGCTGATAGAGGAGGAAAGAACCATAATGCAAAGCTGTGCCAACAACTGCACACCAGTTTATACCCCCGTCGAGGCAATCAACTACTTATCGCCTAGGCAGCACTTCAAAGAAGAATGAGAAAACGCAAAGTGGTACACGATAGAAAGAGCTCATCAAGCTCGATTTTTAGAGACCACCTACACGTGCATTGGAGCCCAACAGACAAAGAAAAGCCAGGTCAAAGTTAAGTTGAAGAAAATTCAAACGGGAGTTTAGGAGTATTTAATGATCTTTTAATGAGTTGTAATCCTACTTTAACTAGTATTCCTTGTAACCCCCTTAGCCCGGCCTAGACGGTTGACCTGAACTACGAAGATTACACGGGGAAAACCAAAGTCAACCCAAAAGTCAACCTTGATTCACGACCTTTTTTTTTCTTTGTATTCTTGTCTAGCTGCACATTAACCCTAGTGAGTACCCATAAAACATATTTGAGAAAGGCACAACGATCGGATAACAAACAGGGACTCAATTGCACTTATTATAAGTTTGGGGACCCAATCGTAATTTCTGTAAATTAGAAGGTCCTTACTGATTTTAAGGTTACCAATATGAAATGGATCATGTTACATGCTACTCTGCCAAATTTCACCTTAATTGAACATCTCAAACTCATACAATTGCAAGTTCAACATTCGGGACTAAAAAGTAAAACATGCAAACTTCAGGACAATTCAAATATGTGACCAATGGTCACCTGTTTTGAAACACCTACAAGCCGTATCGAAACGCTAGAGCAACACTCTCCCGTTTTGATACTTGTTCCGAAACATGGCTCTCAAGTAGCCAAAATGTATCGGAATAGCCCCGATCGTTTCGAAACACGAAGGCCGTTACAGGCCCCCGTTTCGAAACGCCAGAGGGTGTTTCGATACGGTTTGCCCAGAAACTGCAGCAAATGCTGGTTTTTCATGCATAAACTCATTCAAACACATCCTAATGGCCTTCTAATAAAGTCAAAAAGTCATCATACATAAATGGTACATATTTAGGACACCCTAACACATCCATACCATCAAACATGAAATTTCACAAGTCTAGAGGAATGCTTCCTATTATAAAACCAAAAAGGCAAACAAACTTCAAATCAAGCATTTAAGGCCATTTACAATTCAAATCAACCAAGGCAAACAATCCACAACCTAAGGGAGTTTAATACATCTCCCAAAACAAATCTTAGGTTCCCATTGCCAATTTATCAAAACTAATAGTGTATGAAAACTTCACCATACGTGAGCTTGGACTTCCTTGGATGAACTTAGCTTCCTTGCTGCCCAAAACACCTCAATTATCTGCATTATTGGTAAAAGAGAGCATAAGCACAAATGCTTAGTGAGGCATGCTCTAAAGAAAACCAACACAATAATGCAAATTAGAAAACACTTTCATCAAAGCTTTTAAACCACATGCTCATCTCTTTCTCATGCTTGATAAACTTTCAAAGCAAAACTCATTGAAACCACATGTACCTTCATTCTATCTCATGCATTAAAACCAATGCAAATCTCATGGCAAGGCCAATCACATGCTTGTATTGTCAAAGCATTTCTAAACAAAACACATATACATATCTCATAGCATAAATCATTACATCAAAGGTTCATGTGTAACAAAACCATTTCATCATTTATATTGGCATTTAGCATCTCATCAATACTCGTATATGTGGACACATTTCTACACTAGACTCTTCCGGTGGAATCTCACATCACCGTACTCACTTGTCTAGCAACAAAACTTCTGGTGGAATCTCTCATCACCGTACTCACATGGCAGAATCTCTCATCGCCACAATGCTTGGGTATTTCACCAAGTCCTACCCGATGAAATGCCCATCATCGGAATATCTCCATTTGACTTAACCAAAGAGCACGTACGAATTTTTAGTTTATAGTGCACTCTCATCCTATTGATCGATCAATTATATCCGGTAAGTTTCTCAACATCTATGCCAATATAAAGTGTTAAAACATCATCACACCTATTGTTTTTCATGCAATATAATTCAAAGGCTTTCTTACCACATTTCAAATCATGAATCATACTTTGCTTCAAACCAAAAGCTCAAATCTATTCAATGCATCATGCCATCTCATGACATCTCTACAAGCATAATCTCATGCTCTAAATCATGCATAAAAACAATAAGAATTTAACAATCTCTAACCATGAGCATGTAAAAGCATTTTAGGGGCAAACACCACTTTAGAGAGACCAAATCAAGCCATACTTACTTCTGGATTTAGGAAGGAGTTTCAAACCTCTCCTGAATCCCCAAACCTTGTATTTTGTCCTCATGGACTTCTAACCCAATCGCACTCACCGATTTCGTTTCGCTTGCTTGTCGAAACGTCGATTAAGCTTCCGGATCAACTCCAAAAGTGTCCGAAGATGCCTCCCCTATTTTAGACACATAAAAGCAGAGGATTAATGCATCATCATGCATTGAAATCTTTAGCCAACACTCTAAAACTCGCTGCTCTACCTAAACCCAACATTTTTGCTACCAAACACAACCAAAATCAACTCCAAACTCCTCCAAAACTTAACCCAACCAAGATCTATCACTTCTAACCATTTCTAAACATCAATTGACACCTAAAACAAACTAAACTCGTCCTTATACCTCCAGCTATAACAGAACACCAAAAACACCTCAAAAACCACAATTTTCATAAGCAAAAACTTAGGAAACACTACCTATTCGGGATTGGATTGATAAAACCTCATTACCAACATCATTTAACATCCAAAATACATTAGAAAACTATCTCAAAACAGAGCCCAACTAATTACAACGAAAATATTCAAGATCTCTTCCAAAATCTTGTGTTTTAAGAACTGAGTATTTAGAGGAGAAGAACAATCTTACCTCTAATTGATGATTTCTCCTTGATTTGGGCCAAATTCCATGAAAATTCAATGTGGAAATCAAAAGGATTTGATGCAAGATTGATTAGGAACCAATGAGTGATGGAAATCTCATCAATTGAAGTGAAAATCAATGTGAATGTTGCTGGAGAAAAGGTGTTTGGATGATAGGATTTTGAGAGAAAAATGAATGAGGGAAAATTAGAGAAATGTAGTTATGAAAGTTAAAAAAGTAGTTTTCCTTTTCTTTTATTTAATTAAAACATTAATTAAATCACCCAAATTAAGGAAAAATCTGGAGAAAACATTTTGGGTAAATTAGCTCCTTAAAGATTCAAAGTTTCAATCCTTTACAAAACAGTCACTACTAAACTTTGCAAAAATTGCAATTTGGTCACTACACCGAAATGTAGTATTTCCAAAACTTATTTTGTAAAATTGATTCCACCACTCTCTTATATTTATTTAATGAGGATTTTTAGATATTTTTCCATATTTTTAAAGCATCCTGAACTAGGCGTTCCCTAAAACCTCCTTTTATATTCGAACCATTTCTCAGACCGGTCCGGTTCAGACCCTAAACTTCTAAGCCCAAAATTGGGGTGTTACAACTCTCCCCCTCTTAAGAAATTTCGTCCTCGAAATTTACTTGAAGGAAAAAGATAAGGAAACTACTTCATCATGTCATCTTTCCTTTCCAACGTGGCTTCTGCAACACCACGATGCCTCCACAACACCTTAACCAACTCAATGGTCTTACCTCCAAGAAATTTACTGTCCGAATCCAGAATCTCAACCGGCTCCTCATCATAGGTCAAATCTGGATTCAACTCCACTTCCTCCTCAAGCATCATAATATGCGAAGGATCCGATCTATACCTCTGAAGCATAGAGACATGAAACACATCATGTATCTTTTCCAACTCTTGCAGTAACCTCAGCTTATAAGCAATAGGATCCACACGTTCAATCACCTCGTATGGTCCAATATACCTAGGGCTCAACTTACCCTTCCGGCCGAATCTCATCACCTTCTTCCAAGGTGAAACCTTCAAGAACACACGGTCACCCACCGCGAACTCAATCTCCTTACGCTTAAAATCTGCGTAAGACTTCTGTCCATCAGAAGCTGCCTTCAACCGTTCACATATGAGCTTCACCTTTTCGGTGGTACCTTTCAACAAAGCCGGCAGTGAAACTAACTTCTGACCCGTTTCAGCCCAGCAAAGAGGAGTTCTGCACTTCCTGCCATACAAGGCTTCATAAGGTGCCATTTGAATACTTTCCTGGTAGCTATTATTATAAGCAAACTCCACCAAAGGCAAATGCTTCTCCCAAGAGCCTTGAAACTCAATCACGCAGCACCTCAACATATCCTCAAGCCCTTGGATAACACGCTCAGACTGTCCATCCGACTGTGGATGATAAGAAGTACTGAAATTCAGCCGCGTACCCAAAGCTTGATGCAAACACTCCCAAAAACGTGATGTAAACCTCGGATCTCTATCCGACACTATAGATTTTGGTACACCATGCAAACGCACAATCTCGGCAATGTACAACTCTGCAAGCTTATCCAAGGTATACGTAGTATGCACAGGTAAGAAATGTGCACACTTCGTTAGGCGATCCAAGGTCTAGACGGTTGACCCGAATTAAGAAAGTCACACGGGGAAAACCAAAGTCAACCCGAAAGTCAACCTTGATTAACGACCCTTTTTTTCTTTTCTTTTTCTAGATGCACATTAACCCTAATTGTGATCACACAACAACATACTCAAAGATCACAAACATCAGAGATCAAACAGGGACCCAATTGAACAAATTACAACTTTAGGGACCAAATTGTAAATTCTGATAAATATGAGGACTTAACCCAAAATGAAGTTACCATCTTGAAATTAATCAGGTTTCATGCTTCTCTGTGAAATTTCAGCTCAAAAGGACTTCCCAAGCTCACACAATTGAGCATACAAGATTCAGGACCAAAACGTAAACAATTCAAAACACATAACTGCCCATGTCAGCTCCCTAACGGTCGGAAGTTCCGAAACGGCTCGACCCTGTTCCGAAACACGGGCCGTTCCGAAACCGACCAACACCGTTCCGAAACACGGCCTTGGCAGAGACCAAACCGTTTCGAAACGGTGCACACCGTTTCGGACGCCTGGGTTCGTGTAAGGCACTCGTTCCGAAACGGTGCATACTGTTCCGAAACGCCTGCACAGATTGCCGCAAACAAGCATACCAAATCATGCAATTGATCATCCAAACATGCTCCAAACGTCACCAAACTTTACCAGCATGCAATTAAACATATATATGACTTATAGGAACCAACAAATCAACAATACAATATCATATGCAAAAAGCCCGAATTCTATAGGCATGCTTCCAACACAAGTTAGCCACTCAAGCTTCAAACTTCCAAAACAAGCATATAAGGTTCCAATCCAAAAACCAGCAATTAAAACAACATTCAACATATTTAGGGAGTCTCAAACACCTCCCAAATCATACACATTGGTCCCCCATTGCCAAAACACACAAAAGCTAAATGTTTAACAAAACCTTCCATACTTTGAGCTTCTCTTGAACTTGATTGCTTGACCTTTCTTGCTGCCCCTCAAAGACTCTAATGCTCTGCATTATTGAATTAAGAAAACGTAGAGAGCGTAAGCAAAACCATTTATAAAACATGCTCAAAATCAATCCTTGTACATGCTCAAAGCATACTTAAAATAAGCAATCTCATGCTTCAACATAAACCTTAAAACAAGCATCTCATGCTTCACAAATTACTCAACATGTCATATTGGCTCAAGTGATACATTTCATATCATAAAACAAGTTCAACAACTTTCCCAAGGACTTTTAAACACCTTGGCCCCAAGGACTTTTAAACACCTTGGCCATGGACTTTTAAACACCATGAATAAGGACCACACAAGGACTTTTAACCACCTTTGTGTCCAATGCTTGAATCACCCCAAGGACTTTTAAACACCTTGGCCCCAAGGACTTTTAAACACCTTGGCCCATGGACTTTTAAACACCATGGAAGGATCACCTAAGGACTTTTAACCACCTTAGTGTCCGCAACAAGACTCATCCAAGGACTTTTAACCACCTTGATGATCTTAAGTAACAAGGCTCACTCAAGGACTTTTAACCACCTTAGTGACCTTAACATTTTCAAAACACCACTTGCCAATATACATCATTATCATCATTTAATCCACTGTTTTAAAGCATTAAACCAAGCCATTTTCATCATGCATTTCAAAGCATCAAACTACATCATTTCAATGTATAAAAGCAAGGAACTCCTACCATGAGTTACCTTCAACATATGGCTTATATAATCAGCAAAATCCATGCTAAAACATGCTTCCAAAACAGTAATTAAAACATGCAAATCATCACTTTGCAAAACGTCAAAACATGGCCACCACTTAGAGAGAAATCCGAAAACTTACACTTGAGCTTAGCAAAGTTGTTTAGACTTAAACTAAGCTCCCAAAACCCTCAAACCTTGGTTTTAAAGCTGAAAATCCATTTTCACAAATGCACTCACCAATTTCCACTTTGCTTCAAGCCAAAGCACCAAATCAAGCCTCCGGATCAACAACTCTTGGATCCAAGGATGCCTCCCCTGTTTCAACACATTAAAGCAGAGGATTAATGCATCATCATGCATTAATTGCTTCAATGAAAGCATCTAAACTCGCTGCTCTCACATAACCTCCCTTTTCGGCCACCAAACACAACCGAAAATGCATCCAAAACACTTCTAAACAAAGCCCAGCCATAAACCAGCAAAACATCACTTCCATTAACATCATATAACATCTAAAAACAACCTAACAACATCCTTATACCTCCAGCAACACCAGATCCACAAGATCACCACAAAAACTACCTTAAAACACAAGCTAAACTTAGGAAACTCAACCTATCCGGGATTGCATCAATCAAAACTCATTTCCTTATCAATTTAGAGATCATTTAACATCAAAAACACCCCTCAAATCACAGATTTAACAGATCAAACGAAAATCATGTGAAATCATCAAAATCTTGCATAATTAGCCAAGATCTATAAATCAACTTAAAAGCCTTTAATTAATCATCAATTTAGGATTGAAAACTTAGGAATTTCAGTAAAGAACTTCAAGTTCAGAGGAGAAGGACGTTCTTACCTCCAAACTTGAGTTTCTCCTCTTTTTGGAATGAAAATCCTTGATGAAACTTGTAGAAATTGAAGAGGTTTTGAAGATACAATGATTAGGGATTAAATGAGAGTCGAAAGGAGGAATTTAGGTGAGAAAATCAGAAACAAAACTCTGGAAATGGAGTGTTTGGGTTGAGAGAAAAAGAGAGAAAGAAAATGAGAAGTTAGTTGAGAAAATAACAAAAATGAGATTTCCCTCCTTTATGAAATCTTTAAAAATCAGAATTATAACTCAAAATATCTTAGAAAAATCTGGAGAAACTCCCTTTGGGTAAATAGCTCCTTAAAGATTCAAAGTTTCAACCCTTTATAAAACAGCCACCAAACTTTCAAAAATTACATTTTGGTCACTAGCCAAAATGTCACCCTTCCAAAACTCATTTTCCAAAATTGATTTCACAGTTCACTTAATTATATTAAAAGATGATTTTAGAACATTTTTCCATATTTTTAATGCAACCCGAACTAGGCTTTCCTAATTTAACCTCTTACGATTCGAACAACACTTTGACCAACCGGTCAACGCCCAAAACTCCTAAGCCCAAAACTGGGGCGTTACAACTCTCCCCCCCTTAAGAAATTTCGTCCTCGAAATTTACCTGAAGGAAAGAGATAAGGAAACTGCTTCAGCATGTCTTCCTTCCGCTCCCATGTGGCTTCCTCAACACCTCGATGTTTCCACAGCACCTTCACCAACTCAATGGTCTTGCCACGAAGAACCTTGCTATCTGAATCCAGAACCTTCACCGGTTCCTCATCATAGGTCAAATCCGGATTCAATTCCACTTCCTCCACAGGCATCACATGCGAAGGATCAGATCTATACTCCCGGAGCATAGAAACATGGAACACATCATGAATCTTCTCCGGCTCTTGAGGTAACCTCAACCGATACGCAACAAGACCCACTCGCTCAACAACCTCATACGGTCCAATGTATCTAGGGCTCAGCTTACCCTTCCGACCAAACCTCATCACCTTCTTCCAAGGCGAAACCTTCAAGAACACACGATCACCCACCGCAAACTCTATCTCCTTACGCTTCAAATCCGCGTAAGATTTCTGCCGGTCAGAAGCAGCCTTCAACCGCTCACAAATGAGCTTCACCTTCTCGGTGGTTCCTTTCAACAAAGCTGGCATCGAAACCATCTTTTGACCAGTTTCAGCCCAACAAAAAGGAGTCCTACACTTCCTCCCATACAGAGCCTCATAAGGTGCCATCTGTATACTTGCCTGAAAACTGTTGTTATAAGCGAACTCAACCAAAGGCAGATGCTTCTCCCAAGAACCTTGGAACTCTATCACACATCATCTCAACATATCCTCCAAAATCTGAATAACCCGCTCAGACTGACCATCCGACTGAGGATGATAGGATGTACTGAAATGCAACCTTGTACCCAAAGCTTGATGCAAACACTGCCAGAAACGCGATGTGAACCTCGGATCCCTATCCGACACGATCGACTTAGGCACACCATGCAGCCTCACAATCTCAGCAATGTACAGCTCTGCCAGCTTATCCAAAGAAAACGTAGTATGCACAGGCAAGAAATGCGCACACTTCGTCAGGCGATCCACAATCACCCAAACAGAATTCTTCTTTGATGGAGACAAAGGTAAACCAGATACAAAATCCATGGTAACCCTCTCCCACTTCCATTCAGGGATTCTCAACGGTTGCAACAAACCAGAAGGAACCTGATGTTCAGCCTTAACTCGCTGACACACCAAACACTTGCTCACAAACTCTGCAACATCCTTCTTCAAACCCACCCAATAGTACTCATCACGAAGATCACGATACATCTTAGTACTACCAGGGTGCATAGCAAAAGGACTACTATGACCTTCAGTCAGAATAGCATGCCTCAACTCAGCATCAGCAGACACTACTATTCGACTACCAAAACACAACACTCCATCCTCATTAAAGCAGAAATCCGAAGGTCTACCCTCCGCGATATCCTGAACATGAGACACCAAGGAATCATCCAACAACTGCTTATCCTTGATCAACTGAACCAACGAAGGTTTCACTTGCAACTCAGCAACAAGACCACCATCTCGCGATATGCTCAAGCTAGCAAACATCGCCCTCAGCTCAACAGCTACCTTCCTACTCAAGGCATCCGCAACAACATTAGCTTTACCAGGATGATACTCAATCGTCAAATCATAATCCTTGAGCAGCTCCAACCAACGTCACTGCCTGAGATTCAACTCTTTCTGAGACATCAGATACCTCAAACTCTTGTGATCCGTGTACACAGTACACTTCTCACCATACAGATAATGTCTCCAGATCTTCAGAGCAAAAACCACAGCTGCCAGCTCAATATCATGCGTAGGATAGTTGCGCTCATGCACCTTCAACTGCCGCGACGCATAAGCCACAACCTTACCCTCTTGCATCAGCACACACCCCAAACCAACATAGGATGCATCACTGTAGACCACAAACTCTTTCCCTGATTCAGGCTGAATCAAGATAGGAGCTTGCGTCAAAGCCGCCTTCAGCTTCTCAAAAGCTAGCTGTCTCGCTTCCGTCCACTCATACTTAACATCCTTCTGCAACAGCTTCGTCAAAGGAGCAACAATTTTAGAAAAACCATCCACAAACCTCCGGTAGTATCCTGCCAAACCAAGGAAACTACGAACCTCCTGAACAGACTTAGGAACTTTCCAGTTCATCACCGCTTCGATCTTCTGAGAATCAACACGAATCCCCTCGGCTGAGACCACATGTCCAAGAAACACCACCTCTCTAAGCCAAAACTCACACTTGCTCAGCTTAGCATAAAGCTGATTCTCCAACAAAGCTTGCAGCACAATCCTCAAATGCTCTTCGTGCTCCTCCTCAGTACGCGAGTACACGAGGATATCATCAATGAACACCACAACGAACTTGTCCAGGTATTCATGAAAAACACGATTCATCATGTCTATGAAAGCAGCAGGAGCATTTGTCAACCCAAACGGCATCACAAGGAACTCATAATGCCCATACCTTGTCCTGAAAGCTGTCTTAGGCACGTCCACATCCTTCACCTTCAACTGATAATACCCTGACCTCAAGTCAATCTTAGAGAACACAGCAGCTCCCCGAAATTGATCAAAGAGATCATCAATCCTCGGCAAAGGATACCGATTCTTGATAGTCAACTTGTTCAGCTGACGGTAATCAATGCACATCCTCATAGTGCCATCTTTCTTCTTCACAAACAAGACATGAGCACCCCAAGGTGACACACTTGGCCGGATGAAGCCACGATCAAGCAGCTCTTGCAACTGCGTCTTCAGCTCCTTCATCTCCTTAGGTGCCATTCTATAGGGAGTAATGGACACAGGAGTGGTATTTTCATACAGTTCAATTCCAAACTCCACCTCACGATTAGGAGGTAAACCAGGCAACTCCTCAGGAAAAACATCAGGAAACTCCTTCACAACCCTGATATCTTGCACCCTCAACTCCTTAGAACAAGGATTCATCACAGAAGCCAGATAAGCCTCACAACCCTGCCTCAGCATCCTGCTCGCCTCCAAGGTAGAAACAACATTGGCAAGAAACTTCACATTCTCACCAACCACCACCACTTCATAATCATCCGCAAGCTTAAGCGAAACCCGCTTATTCTCACAATCCACAACAGCACGATGCTCCGCAAGCCAATCCATACCAAGGATCACATCAAAACCATAAAAGGGCAACTCCATAAGATCAACATGAAAGACATGCTCTTGAACAACCAACGGACACCTTCTATAAAGCTTACGAGTCACAACAGTTTCACCAAAAGAACTAGTGACTCTAACACCAACATCCAAAGACTCAACAGGCAAACCAAGCAACTCAGCATGCTCACGCAAAATGTATGAATGCGTAGATCCAGAATCTATCAAAGAAAGCAATGACAAGGATTGCAAAGTAAAGGTACCTGCAATCACATCAGCATCATTCCTTCCTTCGCGCTGAGCATACACCCTCGCTTGGCCTCCACCCTCAGGTTGAATAGCCACAACATGAGCTACTCCGCGACCACCTTCCTCACGCCTCTGAAAATTACCACGGCCGCGCCCGCGACCTCTCTGCGGTGCTGCAACAACAGGAGCACGCTCTTGGCCACCAGCCATCCTCGGACAATCTCGCCTCAAGTGGTCAGCAGAACCACAATTCCAGCACTCATAACCAGCTGCAGCAACAGGAGCTTGCACCTCCCTTCCAGCACGAGGACAGTCACGCTTCAAGTGACCACGGGAACCACAAATCCAACAAGCACTAGGGTCGGCTCTAGCATTGCCACCCCTAGCAGGCGCACCTCCACCTCTCTTAGCTGAGGACTGAAACCTCTGATCGCGTCCCCTCTTGTTCCGTCCACCTCCGGAACTATACTCAGCAGCTCTCTTCCCAGAACTCGCTCCAGCACCCTTCGCAGACAAACTCAGATTCATCTCTATATCCTTGGATCGACTAACCAACACATCAAAATCATTGTACTCAGCAGCCAACATGTAGGTCTTTACTTCCGTCACCAAGCCATAACGAAACCTTTCGCACCTCTCTCGCTCATCAGGTATCAGCTCCGGTGCATACTGACTGAGGCGTACGAACTATACTTCGTACTCAGCCACACTCATGCTCCCTTGGGTAAGAGACATGAATTCACGCTTCTTCTCATCCAGATATCTCACTCCAAGATATCTCCTCTTGAACGCATTCTAAAAGAATGTCCAAGTAACATCAGCTTCAGCCATCCCAGCTATGGTGGTCGTCCACCACGTATAAGCATCGCCTTGCAGCAAAGACACAACACAACCCAACTTTTGCACATCAGTGCAGCTCATCTGTCCCAAGACACGCTTGGTACTCTCTAGCCAAGCTTCCGACCTCTCGGCTGACATACCCCTAAACTCAGTCCCACCAAGACTGCGCAGACGCTCTAAGGGTAGTCTAGCACCAGCATCTCCCTGATGCGCAGCTCCTTGAGCTCCAGCTACTGCTGCTCGAAAAGCACCCGCAATAGCTTGTACCAACACAGACATGTCAGGCATCGCTTGCCCCTGACCAACCCCAGGTCCTGCAGCTCTAGCACCAGCTGCCTCAGCTCCAGCTCTTTCCCTCTCCGCACCACCACCACCAGGTGGAGGAGGAGGTAACACAACACTACCCGTATTCTCTTCATTCTCATTCTCGTTAGGAGCCGTAGCTCGCACACTACCTCGTAACTCTCTATGTGGTGCCATACTTTTACCATGCAATCACAATGCAAAAATAAAACAAGTCAGGCCCAGCAAGGTAAGCAATTTCAAGTATTCAAGCTCAATCTCTTTCAAAATCAACATCATTTCTTTAGCTTTTGTTTGGCAATGGGTACCCTCATCATGCATCATCACAACATACATCTCAAAAACATCATCATCTCAAATCACTGAACATGCTTTCATTCAACAAGCATACAAGCCAAACATACTTCAATCATGCATAACAACATTCCCAATTACTAGCAAACTCAGCTCTGATACCACCAAATGTAACCCCCTTAACCCCGGTCTAGACGGTTGACCCGAATTAAGAAAGTCACACGGGGAAAACCAAAGTCAACCCGAAAGTCAACCTTGATTAACGACCCTTTTTTTCTTTTCTTTTTCTAGATGCACATTAACCCTAATTGTGATCACACAACAACATACTCAAAGATCACAAACATCAGAGATCAAACAGGGACCCAATTGAACAAATTACAACTTTAGGGACCAAATTGTAAATTCTGATAAATATGAGGACTTAACCCAAAATGAAGTTACCATCTTGAAATTAATCAGGTTTCATGCTTCTTTGTGAAATTTCAGCTCAAAAGGACTTCCCAAGCTCACACAATTGAGCATACAAGATTCAGGACCAAAACGTAAACAATTCAAAACACATAACTGCCCATGTCAGCTCCCTAACGGTCGGACGTTCCGAAACGGCTCGACCCTGTTCCGAAACACGGGCCGTTCCGAAACCGACCAACACCATTCTGAAACACGGCCTTGGCAGAGACCAAACCGTTTCGAAACGGTGCACACCGTTTCGGACGCCTGGGTTCGTGTAAGGCACCCGTTCCGAAACGGTGCATACTGTTCCGAGACGCCTGCACAGATTGCCGCAAACAAGCATACCAAATCATGCAATTGATCATCCAAACGTCACCAAACTTTACCAGCATGCAATTGAACATATATATGACTTATAGGAACCAACAAATCAACAATACAATATCATATGCAAAAAGCCCGAATTCTATAGGCATGCTTCCTACACAAGTTAGCCACTCAAGCTTCAAACTTCCAAAACAAGCATATAAGGTTCCTATCCAAAAACCAGCAATTAAAACAACATTCAACATATTTAGGGAGTCTCAAACACCTCCCAAATCATACACATTGGTCCCCCATTGCCAAAACCCACAAAAGCTAAATGTTTAACAAAACCTTCCATACTTTGAGCTTCTCTTGAACTTGATTGCTTGACCTTTCTTGCTGCCCCTCAAAGACTCTAATGCTCTGCATTATTGAATTAAGAAAACGTAGAGAGCGTAAGCAAAAGCTTTGTGAGGTATGCTCATTAAAAACAATTCAATAATGCAATTAAAACCATTTATAAAACATGCTCAAAATCAATCCTTGTACATGCTCAAAGCATACTTAAAATAAGCAATCTCATGCTTCAACATAAACCTTAAAACAAGCATCTCATGCTTCACAAATTACTCAACATGTCATATTGGCTCAAGTGATACATTTCATTTCATAAAACAAGTTCAACAACTTTCCCAAGGACTTTTAAACACCTTGGCCCCAAGGACTTTTAAACACCTTGGCCATGGACTTTTAAACACCATGAATAAGGACCACACAAGGACTTTTAACCACCTTTGTGTCCAATGCTTGAATCACCCCAAGGACTTTTAAACACCTTGGCCCCAAGGACTTTTAAACACCTTGGCCCATGGACTTTTAAACACCATGGAAGGATCACCTAAGGACTTTTAACCACCTTAGTGTCCGCAACAAGACTCATCCAAGGACTTTTAACCACCTTGATGATCTTAAGTAACAAGGCTCACTCAAGGACTTTTAACCACCTTAGTGACCTTAACATTTTCAAAACACCACTTGCCAATATACATCATTATCATCATTTAATCCACTGTTTTAAAGCATTAAACCAAGCCATTTTCATCATGCATTTCAAAGCATCAAACTACATCATTTCAATGTATAAAAGCAAGGAACTCCTACCATGAGTTACCTTCAACATATGGCTTATATAATCAACAAAATCCATGCTAAAACATGCTTCCAAAACAGTAATTAAAACATGCAAATCATCACTTTGCAAAACGTCAAAACATGGCCACCACTTAGAGAGAAATCCGAAAACTTACACTTGAGCTTAGCAAAGTTGTTTAGACTTAAACTAAGCTCCCAAAACCTTCAAACCTTGGTTTTAAAGCTGAAAATCCATTTTCACAAATGCACTCACCAATTTCCACTTTGCTTCAAGCCAAAGCACCAAATCAAGCCTCCGGATCAACAACTCTTGGATCCAAGGATGCCTCCCCTGTTTCAACACATTAAAGCAGAGGATTAATGCATCATCATGCATTAATTGCTTCAATGAAAGCATCTAAACTCGCTGCTCTCACATAACCTCCCTTTTCGGCCACCAAACACAACCGAAAATGCATCCAAAACACTTCTAAACAAAGCCCAGCCATAAACCAGCAAAACCTCACTTCCATTAACATCATATAACATCTAAAAACAACCTAACAACATCCTTATACCTCCAGCAACACCAGATCCACAAGATCACCACAAAAACTACCTTAAAACACAAGCTAAACTTAGGAAACTCAACCTATCCGGGATTGCATCAATCAAAACTCATTTCCTTATCAATTTAGAGATCATTTAACATCAAAAACACCCCTCAAATCACAGATTTAACAGATCAAACGAAAATCATGTGAAATCATCAAAATCTTGCATAATTACCCAAGATCTATAAATCAACTTAAAAGCCTTTAATTAATCATCAATTTAGGATTGAAAACTTAGGAATTTCAGTAAAGAACTTGAAGTTCAGAGGAGAAGGACGTTCTTACCTCCAAACTTGAGTTTCTCCTCTTTTTGGAATGAAAATCCTTGATGAAACTTGTAGAAATTGAAGAGGTTTTGAAGATACAATGATTAGGGATTAAATGAGAGTTGAAAGGAGGAATTTAGGTGAGAAAATCAGAAACAAAACTCTGGAAATGGAGTGTTTGGGTTGAGAGAAAAAGAGAGAAAGAAAATGAGAAGTTAGTTGAGAAAATAACAAAAATGAGATTTCCCTCCTTTATGAAATCTTTAAAAATCAGAATTATAACTCAAAATATCTTAGAAAAATCTGGAGAAACTCCCTTTGGGTAAATAGCTCCTTAAAGATTCAAAGTTTCAACCCTTTATAAAACAGCCACCAAACTTTCAAAAATTACATTTTGGTCACTAGCCAAAATGTCACCCTTCCAAAACTCATTTTCCAAAATTGATTTCACAGTTCACTTAATTATATTAAAAGATGATTTTAGAACATTTTTCCATATTTTTAATGCAACCCGAACTAGGCTTTCCTAATTTAACCTCTTACGATTCGAACAGCACTTTGACCAACCGGTCAACGCCCAAAACTCCTAAGCCCAAAACCGGGGCGTTACAACACACCCCAACCCAACGTAAGATGCGTCACTATACACCACAAACTCTTTTCCTGATTCAAGTTGAACCAAGATAGGGCTTGCGTCAAAGCTGCCTTAAGCTTCTCAAAAGCTTGTTGTCTCACTTCCGTCCACTCATACTTGACATCTTTTTGCAACAACTACGTCAAAGGGGCAGCAATCTTCGAAAATCCATCCAAAAACCTCCGGTAATATCCTGCCAACCCAAGGAAACTACGGATTTCATGAATGGACTTAGGAGGCTTCCAATTCATCAACGCCTCAATCTTCTGAGGATCAACGCGAATCCTCTCAGCCGAAACCATATGACCAAGGAACACAACTTCCTTCAACCAAAACTCGCACTTGCTCAACTTAGCATAAAGCTGATTCTCCAGAAGCGCTTGTAAGACAACCCTCAAATGACCTTCAAGCTCCTCCTCAGTACGAGAGTACACAAGGATATCGTCTATGAACGCCACAACAAACTTGTCCAAGTATTCATGGAACACTCTATTCATCATGTCCATAAAAGCTGCAGGAGCATTCGTCAAGCCAAACATCATTACAAGGAACTCATAATGCCCATACCTCGTTCTAAAGGCTGTTTTTGGCACATCCACATCCTTCACCTTAAGCTGATAGTACCCTGACCTTAAGTCAATCTTGGAAAACACAGTTGCTCCCCGAAACTGATCAAAAAGATCATCAATCCTCGGCAAAGGATACCGATTCTTGACGGTCAACTTATTCAGCTGACGATAATCAATGCACATTCTCATAGTGCCATCCTTCTTCTTCACAAACAAGACCGGTGCACCCCAAGGTGACACACTAGGCCGAATGAAGCCACGATCAGCAACTCCTGAAGCTGCGTCTTCAACTCCTTAAACTCTTTAGGTGCCACGCGATAGGGAGCAATAGACACTAGAGTTGTGTTCTCATATAGCTCAATTCCAAACTCCACCTCTCGACTAGGCGGCAATCCAGGTAGCTCCTCCGGAAACACTCAAGGAAACTCTCGCACAGTTCTGATATCCTGAATGCGCAACTCCTTAGAACTAGGATTCATCACAAAGGCTAGGTAAGCCTCGCAACACTGCCTCAACATTCAGCTTGCTTCCAATGTAGACACCACATTGGCAAGAAACTTCACATTCTCACCTACCACCACCACTTCGTAATCATCCGCAAGTTTCAACGAAACTCGCTTGCTCTCAAAATCCACTACAGCTCGATGTTCAACAAGCCAATCCATACCAATGATTACATCAAAGCCATAGAATGGCAATTCCATGAGATCAACAAGAAAACATGATTTTGCACTTTCAAGGGACATCTTCTATACAAATTTCGTGTTACAACCGTTTCACCAAAGGAACTAGTCACACACATACCAACATCCAAAGACTCAACAGGTAAACCAAGCATTTGAGCATGTTCACGCAATATGTATGAGTGTGTAGATCCAGAATCAATCAAAGAAAGTAATGATAAGGATTGCAAAGTAAAAGTACATGCGATCACATATGTATCATTCCTTCCCTCACGATGGGCATACACTCGAGCCTGACCACCACCTTCAGGTTGAACAGCCATAACATAAGCTACATTCTTGCCACCATCATCTTTGCGCTGAAAATTACCACGGCCGCGCCCACGACCTCTCTGTGGCTCAACTGCTCTCTCCGGAGCCTGTCCTTCCTTCAAAGGCTGAGGACAATCCTTCTTCAAATGTCCACGGTTTCCACAATTCCAGCATGTCCCAAGGTTACCCCAACACTCACCACAGTGCCGTCTACCACAACGGTTACACTCAGGAGTCCTCTGAATAGCATTAGGTCCTTGCTGACCTCTACCAGGGTTACCACCCCCACGCCTACCATCATAATGCGACCTCCGATCGTTATGCCTCTTGTTGCGATCTCTACCATAATAGCGTTCAGTCGCTCTCTTCCCAGAGCTAGATCCACCCGCTCGGCTAGTCAAACAAAGATTCGACTCAATGTCCTTGGCTCTAGTGACCAAGACATCGAAATTTATGTAATCAGCTGCAAGCATTAAAGTCTTCACATCCGTTACCAAGCCATAACGGAATCGTTCACACCTCTCCCGCTCATTAGGAATCAGCTCAGGTGCATACTGACTAAGGCGGAAAAAATGGATCTCATACTTCCGCTTAAAAGCACTCAGGAAGAACGTCCACGTCACCTCAACATCTTCCATCCCAGAGATAGTCGTAGTCCACCATGAATAAGCATCACCATGTAGCAGTGATATCACACAACCTAGCTTCTGCACATTTTTGCAATTCATTTGACCAAAAATCCTCTTGGTGATTTCCAACCAAGACTCAGATCCTTTCGGAGATAAACCTCTGAACTCAGTCCCTTCCGACTGCGAAGACGTTCCAAAGGCAATCTCCCATTGGCATCATCCTGATGTGAAGCTCTATGAGCTCCAGCTACTGCTGTCTGAAAGGCTCCAGCAATAGCCTGAATCAACACGGTTATGTCAGGTGCAGCTTGCCCCTGTGCACCTTCAGGTCCAGCGACCCCAGCACTAGCACCAGATTTCCAGCTCCAGCACCCTCACCACCGGGTGGTCCACCACCAGGAGGAGGAGGTATATCTACAACATTCTCAGCATTCTCTTCATTCTCATTCTGAGCCATAGCTCTTGTATTAATCCTCATCTCTCTACGTGGCCCCATTAATGAAAAACAATGCACTGAACAAAAATGCAATAAACACAATTAGGCACAATAAGGTAAGTAATCCAAGTACTCAAGCTCATTTTCAAAAACAATTCCTTTCATTAGTTTTGATATGGCAATGGGATCCCATAATACACTCCAACATAGCATAACATCACAGCCACGACACAATTGAAACCATGCATCACTATTCACACAACATTCTTTCACCCAAAGGCTCATCATGCAATCACACATACATCATCCACATCACAAACCCCAATTACACGAGAACCAAGCTATGATACCACCAAATGTAACCCCCTTAGCCCGGCCTAGACGGTTGACCCGAACTACGAAGATTACACGGGGAAAACCAAAGTCAACCCGAATGACAACCTTGATTCACGACACTTTTTTTCTTTTTAATCTTGTCTAGATGTACATTAACCCTAGTGAGTAGCCATAAAACATATTTGAGAAAGGCACAATGATCGAATAACAAACAGGGACTCAATTGCCCTTATTATAAGTTTGGGGACCAAATCGTAATTTCTGTAAATTAGAAGGTCCTTACTGATTTTTAGGTTACCAATATGAAATTAGTCATGTTACATGCTACTCTGCCAAATTTCACTATAATTGAACATCTCAAACTCATACAATTGCAAGTTCAACATTCGGGACTAAAAAGTAAAACATGCAAACTTCATGACAATTCAAATCAGTGACCAACGGTCACCTGTTTCGAAACACCTACAAGCCGTATCGAAACGCTAGAGCAACACTCTCCCGTTTCGATACTTGTTCTGAAACACGGCTCTCCAGTAGCCAAAACGTATCGGAACAACCCCGATTGTTTCGAAACATGAAGGCCATTACAGGCCCCCGTTTCGAAACGCAGAGGGTGTTTCGATAAGGTTTGCCCAGAAACTGTAGCAATTTCTGGTTTTTCATGCATAAACTCATTCAAACATATCCTAATGACCTTCTAATAAAGTCAACAAGTCATCATACAAAAATGGTACATATTTAGGACACCCTAACACATCTATACCATCAAACATGAAATTTCACAAGTCTAGAGGCATGCTTCCTATTATGAAAACCAAAAAGGCAAAAAAAACTTCAAATCAAGCATTTAAGGCCATTTACAATTCAAATCAACCAAGGCAAACAAGCCACAATCTTAGGGAGTTTAATACATCTCTAAAAACAAATCTTAGGTTCCCATTGCCAATTTATCAAAACTAATAGTGTATGAAAACTTCACCATACGTGAGCTTGGACTTCCTTGGATGAACTTAGCTTCCTTGCTGCCCAAAACACCTCAATTATCTGCATTATTGGTAAAAGAGAGCGTAAGCACAAATGCTCAGTGAGACATGCTCTAAAGAAAACCAACACAATAATGCAATTTAGAAAACACTTTCATCAAAGCTTTTAAACCACATGCTCATCTCTTTCTCATGCTTGATAAACTTTCAAAGCAAAACTCATTGAAACCACATGTACCTTCATTCTATCTCATGCATTAAAACCAATGCAAATCTCATGGCAAGGCCAATCACATGCATGTATTATCAAAGCATTTCTAAACAAAACACATATGCATATCTCATAGCATAAATCATTACATCAAAGGTTCATGTGTAACAAAAACCATTTCATCATTTATATTGGCATTTAGCATTAATTAATACTCGGATATGTGGACACATTTCTACACTAGACTCTTCCGGTGGAATCTCACATCACCGTACTCACTTGTCTAGCAACACAACTTCCGGTGGAATCTCTCATCACCGTACTCACATGGCAGAATCTCTCATCACCACAAAGCTTGGGTATTTCACCAAGTCCTACCCGATGGAATGCCCATCATCGGAATATCTCCCTTTGGCTTAACCAAAGAGCACGTACAAATTTTTAGTTTATAGTGCACTCTCATCCTATTGATCGAACAATTATATCTGGTAAGTTTCTCAACATCTATGCTGATATAAAGTGTTAAAACATCATCACACCTACTGTTTTTCATGCAATATAATTCAAAGGATTTCTTACCACATTTCAAATCATGAATCATACTTTGCTTCAAACCAAAAGCTCAAATCTATTCAATGCATCATGCCATCTCTTCAAGCATAATCTTATGCTCTAAATCATGCATAAAAACAATGGGAATTTAACAATCTCTAACCATGAGCATGTAAAAGCATTTTAGGGGCAAACACCACTTTAGAGAGACCAAATCAAGCCATACTTCTAGATTTAGGAAGGAGTTTCAAACCTCTCCTAAATCCCCAAACCTTGTATTTTTGTCCTCATGGACTTCTAACCCAATTGCACTCACCAATTTCGTTTCTCTTGCTTGCCGAAACGCCGATTAAGCTTCTGGATCAACTCCAAAAATGTCTGAAGATGCCTCCCATGTTTTAGACACATAAAAGCAGAGTATTGATGCATCATCATGCATTGAAATCTTCAGCCAATACTCTAAAACTCGTTACTCTACCTAAACCCAACATTTCGGCTACCAAACACAACCGAAATCACCTTCAAACTCCTCCAAAACTTAACCCAGCCAAGATCCATCACTTGTAACCATTTCTAAACATCAATTAACACCTAAAACACACCTAAACTCGTCCTTATACCTCCAGCTATAATAGAACACCAAAAACACATCAAAAACCACCATTTTCATAAGCAAAAACTTAGGAAACACTACCTATTCGAGATTGGATTGATAAAACCTCATTACCAACACCATTTAACATCCAAAATACATTAGAAAATTATCTCAAAACAGAGCCCAACCAATTACAACGAAAATCTTCAAGATCTCTTCCAAAATCTTGAGTTTTATGCCAAAATCTTGTTTCTAACATTAAAACCATTTATAAAACTTTAATAAAGGATTGACAACTTGGGAATTTCAGTAAAGAACTGAGTATTTAGAGGAGAAGAACAATCTTACCTCTAAATGATGATTTCTCCTTGATTTGGGCCAAATTCATGAAAATTCAATGTGGAAATCAAAAGGATTTGATGCAAGATTGATTAGGAACCAATGAGTGATGGAAATCTCATCAATTGAAGTGAAAATCAATGTGAATGTTGCTGGAGAAAAGGTGTTTGGATGATAGGATTTTGAGAGAGAAATGAATGAGGAAAAATTAGAGAAAGGTAGTTATGAAAGTTAAAAAAGTAGTTTTCCTTTTCTTTTATTTAATTAAAACATTAATTAAATCACCCAAATTAAGGGAAAATCTGGAGAAAACATTTTGGGTAAATTAGCTCCTTAAAGATTCAAAGTTTCAATCCTTTACAAAACATCCACTACTAAACTTTGCAAAAATCGCAATTTGGTCACTACACCGAAATGTAGTATTTCCAAACCTTATTTTGTAAAATTGATTCCACCACTCTCTTATATATATTAAATGAGGATTTTTATATATTTTTCCATATTTTTAAAGCATCTTGAACTAGGCGTTCCCTAAAACCTCTTTTTATATTCGAACTATTTCTCAGACCGGTCTGGTTCAGACCCTAAACTTCTAAGCCCAAAATTGGGGTGTTACATTCCTACCTAAACCGACTTAGGCCTTGGATCCTTCCCTATATATATGTAATTGACTTGAAAGATAGTGGAGATAGAGAGAAACTCTTTCTTATCAAAACCCTAGTGCCGTAAAAACCCCCACCATGTTCTAAACCTTCCTTAGGGCTAAGGGTTGGTTGTGTACTAGTTGTGAGAGTCTTGTTGTATTCGTTTAGGATTCTAGTTCTGTAATAAAATTCAAGGTTTGTTTACTCTTTGTTCTTCATTGTCGAATTCTTTATCGGGAGAGAAGAGGGCGACAATCTATTTGTTCAATATCGAGAGAGTTGAACTCACGAAATGAGAAAGCACGGTTTTATCCAACCATAGGGTAAAGCTACATCGGCTTAGGGATAAGTTAAGAAGTTCAGCGGCTAAAAGAGGATCCACAATCGGTTGGTGTTCGCCCTTAGATTCACGCCGGGAGGTATCATCCAAGACGTGTTTGACAATAGTACTTCAAGCTTCGAGAGAAGAGGGAGCCATAGAAGGGAGCCTTGTAGAACCTTGAATCATCGCTAAACTGCTTAGGCAGTCACTTGCTCTCTGCCAAGGTGGGCACCTACCGAGGCATAGTCGTGGACGGCTGTTGAAAGTTGTTAAGTTGATCAGCAAAACTGTGCCGAGACAGTACATCAATTCTCCATACTACGAAACATCCAATGTCTGCCCATTCTCTCACTCTGATTTATCAATTTATTTTACTTGTTTTAGTTTTAGCTTCAATCAACCCAATTTCTCATATCTGTGTTTTTACTTTATTTGTTCAGAAAAGTGAACTCCGAAAAGCTGTCACAATCCATGTGGAGACGATATCTTAAATACTATAACTTGGCACCATGTATACTTGCACGCTAATTGCGCATCACTTTTGCAGGAAACAAGTTTTTGGTGATGTTGCTGGGGATTTGCGTACAAATTTTTGTTTTTGTTTTTCTTCACTTTTCTTTTTTTTCCGTTTAACCCCTGGTTTTCTTTGGTTTATGACCAGAGCCAACCAGAAATCACCCTTGCGAGAATACGATCCACAACCTGAACGTACTGTACGCAGATTGAAACAAATAACTAAAGAAGCCATGGGTGATCAAGCAAACATCTAGGACCAGCAGCTACCACCACCCCCAGGCGACAATACCGCAACGGGCAATGACATGGAACTTCTTGCCGCTCAGCTATTAGTTAGAGACTACCTGGAGGAAGATCTTAGAAGGTTGAATTCTGGCGTAATCGATCCCGAAATAGAAGCGAACCACTTCGAGCTCAAACCCGTCATGTTCAACATGCTGAATATGCTTGGACAGTTTGGAGGATCTACCACCGAAGATGCCCGCCAGCAAATGAAGTCTTTCCTGGACATCTGCAACCCTTCAAAATCCATGGAGTTCATCCGGACGTGATGCGTCTCAGCTTGTTTCCATATTCACTGAGGGATAGGTCAAAGACTTGGTTTAACAGCCTATCACCGGAGTACATTGAATCTTGGACAGAATTATGTAGAGATTTCTTAGCCTGTTTTAATCCTGTCAATTTGACCAATAAACTGCGGACTGATATCACTACGTTTCGACAGGCAGATGATGAACTAATGTACGAGGCATGGGAAAGATACTGTGAATTGCTGAATAAATGCCTCTCCCATGGATTTCAAGAATGGACACTAGTATCTATATTCTACAATGGTGTGAACACACCAACAAGGATGATGATGGATTCCTCTGCCAACGGTACAATGCTCGACAAGGAGCCCGCCGAAGCAATTCAAATTCTGAACAAGATGGCCAAAAATGACTAACAGTTCCCTAATGCCCGCCGAGGTGGCATAAGAAGGCAAGCCACAACAAACGAGCTAGGAACATCGGATGCACTCGTAGCACAAGTCGCACGATTGGCGAAGATGGTAGAAGCGATCCAAGGGCAGAATAACACGCAACAAGTCAAAGCAATTGAAGCCTTTTGCGACCAATGTGGGGGAGACCATGATTCATCTGAGTGCCAACAAGGGACAAAGACCAGCTGCTTTGTAGGAAACTTCAATAGAAATAACAACCCCATATCGAACACCTACAACCCTAGTTTGAAGAGGCACCCGAACTTCTCATAGAGTAACCCCAAAAGCGCTCAGAATCCATCTGCTCAGACGAATCAATCACAATGATTTCAGCAGACGATGCCGCAGCAACAGCCGCCACAATAGGCAGTACCCAATGCCTTGGAACAGGCTAAATGCCTTCATGACTCAGACAGGTACCTATATGTCCAACATGGATTTATTTGTTAAGAAGACTAATGCTTTCATGGATAGAACCGAGACGAGAATGAAAAATCACGAAGCTACTCTTAAGTCACTAGAAACCCAGTTGGGGCAGTTTACGCATCTACTGAATATTGGAAATAGTGGAGTCTTACCCAGCGATACTAAAGTCGCAAGAAGATCCACCCATGAACAATATAGGCAATCACAACCAGGAGTGGAGAAACAACTCCAGGAACCATGTACCGACAAATCAAAGAAGACAGATCCAATTTCCGCGGCAGACCCTAACGCCACTACCTCGACAGAATCAGAACCAACTCTTCCCACACCCAATTCTGTCGATATTCCAGAGAAGACTAAAGAGAAAACATACAAACAAGAGCATATCACACTCCCTCAAATCAGATTCTAGTGCAAGGAGGGTATTGAAAATATTCAGCCGCCTCCCCCATTCCTTCAACGGTTGAAACAACAGAAGCAAGAGTACCAGTTTAAGAAATTCCTAGACATTCTCAAATAGGTACACATCAACATACCCTTCGTCGAGGCCATAGAGCAAATGCCAAATTATACAATGTTCGTCAAGGACATGGTGTCGAAACAAGCAAGGATAGGAGAATTCGAAACAGTGTCCATGGCAGAAGGATAATGGCAATGTACCAAAATCGAGTGCTACCAAAACTAAGAGACCCATGTAGCTTCCTCATCCTATGCACTATTGGGAACCACTACAAAGGGAAAGCCTTATACGATCTCGGGGAAATCATAAACTTAATGTCCAAATTGGTGTTTGAGAAGCTAGGAATTGGGAAAGCTCAACCCACCATAGTCATGATCCAGTTAGCCGACCGTTCATACATGCATCTAGAAGGAAAAATTGAAGACATCTTGGTAAGAGTAGATAAATTTATTTTTCCAGTTGACTTCCTCATTTTAGACTGTGAAGCAGATAAGAATGCACCAATCATACTGGGAAGACCATTCCTGGCCACGAGTATAACGCTTATTGATGTGGAAAAGGGAGAACTAACCGTGAGGGTAAACACCCAACACATAAAACTCAATATACTTTAGACCCTCAAGAAAGCAGAAAGCAAAGAAGAGTGCCAACTAATCCAGACAAAAACGAAATTACTTTTCGCATTGGACGCCCCCTGCCTCAAAAGTCACTGCCCAGATAGAGATCATGAACACTCCCGAGGTAGTTATTCAGACAACTACCTCGACATCTACTTCGGCAGCTTGCCTGACGACTTCTTTGACGAGACTGAAGAGGTAAACTGGACTTGTACTCATCTAGGTAAGTATTTCGAACCCCTTAAATATACAACAAAAGAAAGTGTCGTCGAAAAACCATCTATTGAACAACCGCCTAAACTAGAAATGAAACCCCTGCCCGAACAACTAAAATACGTCTTACTTGGACAAAACGATGTTCTGCCTATAATCATCTCTTCCAAGTTAACGTAGGAAAAGGAATGACGGCTAGTTACGATACTTGGACGGCATAAGCAAGCCATTGGATGGACAATAGCTGACCTGAAGGGAATCAGTCCGGCAATATGCATGCATAAGATCCTCCTAGAGGATGATCATAAGCCGACATTTGATGCCCAAAGGCGGCTGAATGAGGCAATGAAAGATGTAGTGAGCAAAGAAATAATAAAGTGGCTCGATGGAGGGATCATATATGCCATATCCGACATCAAATAGGTGAGCCCCGTTCAATGCGTGCCCAAGAAAGGAGGGATGACAGTCATTACAAATGAAGACAACAAATTAATCCCAACCAGGACTATGACCGGTTAGAGGGTTTGTATGGACTATCGAAAACTAAACAAAGCTACTTTAAAGGACCAATTTCCCTTACCTTTCTTAGACCAAATGTTAGATAGGTCGGCTGGAAAACCTTACTATTGTTTTCTTGATGGTTACTCAGGATACAACCAGATCGCTATAGCCCTAAAGGACTAAGAGAAAACAACCTTTACATGCCCATATGGAACATATGCCTTTAGAAGAATGCCATTTGAACTCTGCAACGCACCCGCAACCTTCCAACAATGTACGATGGCCATTTCTCAGATATGGTAGAAGATTTCCTAGAAATATTCATGGACGATTTTTCAGTCTTTGGGGATAGCTTCGACAGATGCCTCAACAACCTGGAAAAAGTACTTGAAAGATGTGAAGAACCCAATTTGGTCTTAAACTGGGAAAAACACCATTTCATGGTGGACGAGGGCATTGTCTTGGGCCATAAAATTTCTCGCCGCGGCATTGAAGTCGACAGAGAAAAAATCAATGTTATCGAAAAACTGTTGTCGCCCACCAATATTAAAGGAATCAGAAGTTTTCTGGGACACTCTTGGTTTTATCGATGTTTTATTGAAAATTTCTCGAAAATTACTAAACCATTGTGTTCTTTACTTGAGTAGGATAAGCCCTTCAACTTCGATAATAAAAGCACTGAGGCATTCGAGGTATTAATTCAGAAACTGGTAGCAGTCGTCATTGTAGTACCCCCAGACTGGACTATGCCCTTCGAAATAACGTGTGATGTTAGTGACCACACTGTTGGGGCATTGCTCGGGAAAAGGAAAAATAAAGTCCTCCATGTCATATACTACGCCAGCAAGACACTTAATGAAGCCCAAGTGAACTACACTACCACCAAAAAAGAACTCTTGGTCGTAGTCTTTGCTTTTGATAAATTCCGAGCATACCTCCTTGGAGCAAAGGTGATAGTTCACACAGATCACTCAACAATCAAATACCTATTCTCAAAAAAAGATGCAAAACCAAGGCTGATACGATGGGTCCTACTCCTGCAAGAATTCGATGTAGAAATTAAAGATAGGAAGGGGACAGAAAACCAGGTGGCTGCTCACCTGTCGCGAATAGAGGGGAAACCTACAGATGTAACAGAAGTCCATGGGAATTTCCTATATGAAAAAATATTAGCTGCCACAGCAGCAGACCTCACACCTGCCGAGGCAGCGTATGCCATAGCCGCGGCGGTAGACTCTCTGGCAACAAAGATAGACTCCTCCACACCCTGGTACGCTGACATCGTAAATTTCTCATCGGTGGCATTTTCCCTTCTAACATGAATTACCAAGGGAAAAAGAGGTTCCAAAATGATGCAAAACATTATTATTGGGACGAACCTCTCCTTTTTTAACAATGTGAGGACCAGGTAATTCGGAGATGCATACTAGAGGAAAAACAACATGATATTCTCCAACATTGCCACAACTCACCGTATGGAGGACATTTTGGAGGAACAAGAACCGCCGCCAAGGTTCTCCAATCAGGATTCTACTGGCCAACATTATATAAGGATGCTCAGGCATACTACAAGCAGTGCGTTAGATGCCAGCAAACAGGAAATATCTCAAGGAGAAACGAGATGTCTCTACATAATATCTTGGAAGTCGAACTATTTGATGTATGGGGAATCAATTTTATGGGCTCGTTTCCATCATCCTATGGGAACTTATACATATTACTGGCAGTAGATTACGTGTCCATCTGGTTGGAGGCCATAGCTACACCAAAGGATGACTCCAAAACCGTGTTGAACTTTCTCCACAAACACATCTTTGCAAGGTTTGGAGTTCCCAGAGCCATAATAAGTGACGGGGGGAAGCACTTTGATAACAAACTGATTGCCAAGGCATTGGCCAAATATGGTGTTACGCATAAGCTTGCCACGACATACCATCCTCAAACCAACATGCATGCCAAAATCTCAAATAGGGAATTGAAAAGCATTCTTGAAAAGGTGGTTAACCCATCTAGGAAGGATTGGTCACTCTGGATCCATGATGCATTATGGGCATACCAAATTGCTTTCAAAACCCCATTGGGCATGTCACCCTACAAGTTAGTATATGGAAAAAGTTGCCATTTACCTGTCGAGATCGGACATAAGGCATACTGGGCCATCAAGACGGTAAACTTAGACTGGGAAAAAGCTGAGTACAAAAGACTGCTGGACCTCAATGAAATTGAAGAATTCAGAGCTGCAACATACGACAACGCCAGGATATATAAGGAAAAACCAAGAAGTGGCATGACAGGAAGTTGCTGTCGCAAAAGTTCATGCCCGTGCAGCAGGTTCTACTCTTCAATTTTCGATTAAAATTGTTCCCAGGAAAGTTAAAATCAAGATGGTCTGGACCCTTCGAGGTGGCCAAAGCATTCCCCTATGGTGCAGTCACCATAAAATCCAACAAAGATGGCCATGAATACACAATGAATGGGCAGCGACTAAAGCAGTATACAGGAACCCACATCAACAAAGTGGTTATGTTAGGAGATGCATGCTAATGCACTCCTAACAAAACATAATTTTTTTATTAATATTATTCATTTTATGCTTTAGGAATTATGTTTGTTTTTCTTTAGTTATTAGGATGCAGATTTCTATTTTATCGTTGCTTTTATTTCCTAGGTTTATTTCAAGAAACTCTCTCAACTATACCTTCCCGCCAACAGCCACCGAGGGTGGCCAAGCGCTTCAAGATGGCAACACGGAATATGGTGATCATTGGCAACGACGACAGCTCCTCCGACTCACAACCAATTTAAGCTTCTCTCCCCTTCTTCTTTTTTTGTTATTCTTATCTAATCTATGCAATAATTTTGTGTATGTAGGCATGCATTGAGGGCAATGCTCCTCTCGAGTTTGGGGGGGAATTAGTCCTCTAAATTTCTTTTTTCTTTTTTCTTTTCTTTGTTTTTCTTGTTTTTTTAGTTTTTTATGTTTTAATTAGGTTTCTAGTTGTAACATCCCTTTATTTAAAACCTAATGAACTCTTAAGTTTGAGAAAAATTCTTGAGTTCCTTTACCCGCCGTGGAAGATGGCCCGCCTAGGCGGCAACCTTAGCATGACTTTAGGTTAACTTAGAATCCTACTATGGTTTGAACTTAAAAGAAAACACTCTTTGTGACTAGTTTTGATTTTAGGACTTCTAGGAAACTTAGGTATTTCACCTAGTAAACTTGGGTAGAACTTGAAGTTTGTTTAAAAAATGAGACGTCATAGAGGTGCCCGAAATTGGCTCTAGGATAAGCTAGAGGTGCTCGAAAGTGGCTCTAGAGAAAAAAATGCAATCATTAGAAAAGCCTATTACCGACAACTAGTGGTTAAATTGAAAAAAAAACTAGAGGGAAACCCAAAGAAATTAAGCTATCTACCGAGGGTTTACTTAGAAGCCGAAGAATCATGCTTATCATAAGGAACACAAAAACTCACGAGATACATAGTTCAGTTCCGGGTAAATCTTTTGTCATTCGAAGGGTTGCTAATTAGGCCTAAACCTACACGGTATGTAAAAGTTGCTCAAGATGCTTTCTCGACTTAGTTTGCATATGATTTTAAGTTTTGGCATGTTATCATTAGATTGCATTGCTTGAGGACAAGCAATAGTTCGAGTTTGGGGGTGTGTTAAGTGTGTAAAAGACTTATATTTATACCCTAGTTTAGCTAATTATTGTTGTTCTTAAGTATAGTTTAGGTTGCATTTATTAGGTAACATACACAAGATAGCATAGATTAGATAATTTGCCTTGTTTGATAAATTTATTTGATTTTATACATATGATACTGCTCAAGTGCGTTTTCTCCCTGTGCGTAGGTACCCGCCCAGCCAGATGACGCCGAGACAACAAATAGGGTAGATGAAATAGAAAGTTGAGAGCTGAAGGAGGGAGCTGTTGGAGCATCAGGAGAGCTGATAGAGGAGGAAAGAACCAGAATACAAAGTTGTGCCAACACCTGCACACCAGTTTATACCCCCGCCGAGGCAGTCAACTACTTGTCGCCTAGGCAGCACTTCAAGGAAGAATTGAAAAATACAAAGTGGTATGCGATAGAAAGAGCTCATCATGCCTGATTTTTAGAGACCACTTGCACGTGCATTGGAGCCTAGCAGACCGAGAAAAGCCAGGTCGAAGTCAAGTTGAACAAAAGTCAAACGGGAATTTTGGAGTATTTAATGATCTTTAAATGAGTTGTAATCCTACTTTAACTAGTGGAGATAGAGAGAAACTTCTTCTTGTTGAAACCCTAGTGTCGTAAAACCCCCACCATGTTCTAAACCTTCCCTAGGGCTAAGGGTTGGTTGTGTAGTAGTTGTGAGAGTCTTGTTGTATTCGTTTAGGATTTCAGTTTTGCAATAAAATATAAGGTTTGTTTACTCTTGGTTCTTCATTGTCGAATTCTTTATCGGGAGAGAAGAGGGCGGCAATCTATTTGTTCAATATCGGGAGAGTTGAACTCACGAAATGAGTAAACGCGGTTTTATCCAACCATATGGTAAAGCTACTTTAGTTTAGGGATAAGTTAAGAAGTTCAGCGGCTAAAAGAGGATCCACAATCAGTTGGTGTTCACCCTTAGATTTACACCGGGAGGTATCATCCAGGACGTGTTCGCTAATAGTACTTCAAGCTTCGGGAGTTATAAAAATGAGCTTTGTCGAACCTTGAATCATCGCTTAACTGCCCAGACAGTCACTTGCTCTCTGCCGAGGCAGGCACCTGCCGACGCATAGTCGTGGGCGGCTGTTGAAAAATTTTAAGTTGATAAGCAAAACTGTGCCGAGACAGTACATCAATTCACTACACTACAAAACATTCAATACCGGCCTATTCTCTCACTTTGATTTCTCAATTTAATTTACTCTTTTTGTTTTAGCTTCAATCAACCCAACTTCTCATATCTATGTTTTTACTTTATTCGTGTAGAAAAGTGAACTTCAAAAAGCTGTCACAATCCTTTTGGAGACGATATCTTAAATACTATAACTTGGCATCGTGTATACTTGCACGCTAATTGTGCATCACTTTTGCACGCAACATTGTGCACTGGTCTGGGCAGCTAAAAGGCTTAGGCAATATATGCTATATCACACTACGTGGCTGATTTCAAAACTAGATCCACTAAACTTCGTGATAGAAGCCCCGACTTTTTCTTAAAGATTAGCGCGATGGCAGATGTTGTTGTCAAAGTTTGATATCCAGTATGTGAGTCAGAAAGCTGTAAAGGGAAGTCTCATAGCTGACTTTTTAGCAAGCCACATATGTGATGATTATAAGGCATTAAATTTTAATTTCCCTGATGAGGATCTAATATACATCTCAGAAGATGATGAGGCTCCAGTAGAATCTTGGTTCATGAACTTTGACAGTGCCGCAAATGCATTGGGATAAGGAATCGGGCTAGTTTTAGTTTCGCCAGAAGGAAATTACTACCCTTTCACTAGTCTATTGAAGTTCTTCTGCACTAATAACATGGCAGAATACGAGGCATGTATAATGGGTCTAAGGGAGGTCATGGAAAGGAAATACGTAACTTGAAGGTATTTGGGGACTCAACGTTGGTTATTTACCAAATACGAGGGGAATAGGAGAGGAAGGATGCAAAGTTGGTAGAATACCTCAAGTTGGTTCTTGAATTGACCAAAGAATTCGATGTGATCACCTTCAAATATCTTCCTAGGAAAGACAACCAAATGGCTAATGCTTTAGCCACCTTAGGAACTATGTTCAAGGCAAGTGAAGATTCAAAAAAGATGCTCATCAAACTACAAATGTTGGACTCCCTAGCCTTTTGTTATGACGTGGAAGAGGAAGCAGATGATTTGCCCTGGTACTATGATATCTTGCATTACATAAAACATCAACAATACCCAATGATATGTATCCGGTTGTGTGATGACCGAATTCGTATGCGATGTTGCTCGATCGTGAAACTAGTGTGAAGTTGCAAACTTGAAAATTGAGTGTGGAAGTGATTCTAGTGTGAAGTTGTTGTTTTACTAGTGAGAAACACTATTGGTGCTAGTAATAATGTTAACGTAGATGCAACTAACTCCAATCTACGTTAACATTATTACTAGCACCAATAGTGTTTCTCATGGAATCTTGAGAAATGATTAACAAAATAAGCCTCACTAGCACAAATTCTCACCGTTACACTCCAAGGAAAACACTCACACTCGTGTTTCACTCAGGATGGCTTTTACCCTTGATGTGCACTCTTGCCTTTTACCGCTCTTGTTCTCCTATCAAAGTCCTTAAAGAACTTACTCAAGGCTTAACAATTTTGCTTATGAAAATTGGCTGAAAGGAAGAGTTTAGAAAAAAAGGCTATAGGTAGAAAAGTAGAATGATTAGAAAATAACAAGGCAATAGGAAATAATAATTTGCCGAATTGAATAATACCAACAACAACCAAACTTCCCTTTATTTCTTTTTTTCTTTTTTATGCAAACCGGGAGTTAGAAACACTTAACTTACTAAATCAAAATAGCTCTGATACCAAATGATACGTATCCGGTTGTGTGATGACCGAATTCGTATGTGATGTTGCCCGATCGTGATTCTAGTATGAAGTTGCAAACTTGAAAATTGAGTGTGGAAGTGATGTATTTGGAATGAAGATGGTGAAAGTTGTTGTTTTAATAGGTGCTGGAATGGTTGGTGATTATGGTTTGAAAGATAGATGTAAATGAAAAAAATGGAAAGAAGTTTATATGGATGGAATAGAATCGGTGTGGAACAAGGAAGAACCAACAAGATAGTGAATGTTGACCCGAACCTTACACGTTCTTACCCTTTGTGAAATGATGGAAGAAGGTTAGATTGTGACCCTTTAGCTATAATTCAGCTAAGAACCAACAATATAATCAAATGGAAGTGATGGTGGAAGGGTGGAACGTGACCCGCTAGCTAGAAACCTAGGAACCAACGCAATAAACAGAACGGAATGAAAAGGGGAAATTTGCGAGAAGACTAGCTTGAAAGCTAAGAAAGTTCTTAAAAACAATGAAGAGAACACTCTCATATATTTTCATGCAAAAAAAGAAGGTCCTTACAAAGGCAAATGAGCATCCTATTTATAGTACATGGCAGCCTAGAATTTTAATGGACAAAACAATGCATTAAGGCTCCAATTTATGACATTCAATGGTTTGTCTTCAGTCCGATCAAGTGTGGTCGGCCATTTGTGTATTTTAGAATAAATTTGGACATAATAAGGCTTGAATGAAGACTTATACACGTCCAAGTGATGGATCCTTTGATATTCCACTTGCTTGGCTCTTAAAAGTGCATGTAGATGACTTGGAATGAATCTACCCATGTTTGCATCTAAGTGTATATGTCTCTTCCACTTCCTTTCTTTATTTCTCAACTTTATGGGCTGAATAAAAGCATAACAAAGTCTTCTAAATGCTTCATCCTCCATGTAATTAAAAAAGACTCCCTCTTTGAATGGTGATAAAGATGACATGTCTCCTTGTAGAAGATGAAAAGTCTTCAATTGTTTCCATCTTAATCCCAACGTGCAATGACACTAAAAACACATAAAATATTAATCAAAATATGATAAAAATGTTATGCAAACTTAAAGAATTAATTGAACAAGTTCAATGAATGAACTAGTTTAATTAATGAACCTACATGCTTAAATGAAACACATACATAAGTGAAGTATTTTCATAAATGAAGTGCTTGCATAAATGCAACAACAAGCATATTTATTCTCATCAAATGAATGAACTATTATGCAACTACTCATGCAAATTCTTATGAAACTTATTTCAGCTTTCAAACAAACTCAAAACGTTGAAAGATCTAATTGTTGCTGTCATTTCTTCATTCATTTTCCAGCATTGGCAAAGCAAACTTTCCACATCATATTGAATCATTTTAGATCTTGCACGAGTCATAGGACCTCTAGGAAATTCATTGGGATTCTTGCTAGTTGTGGTCACATCAGTCCCTCCCTCTTGAAAGTGATTTGCCCCCAAATCGTCACCTGCATCATAATGAGATATATCAGCAACATTGAAAGTAGCACTCACATTATACTCACCGGGAAGGTCTATTTGATAAGCATTATCATTAATCCTCTTGACCACTTGGAAAGGACCATCTCCTCGAGGCACAAGTTTCGATTTGCGTTGGGCTGGAAACATCTCTTTCCTCAATTGCAACCAAACCCAATCTTCGGGTTCAAAAGTTATTCGTTTCCTCCCTTTGTTATCTTGCTGCTCATATTGCTTTGTTCTTCTCTCAATGTTCTCCCGCACTTTTTGGTGAAGCTTCTTCACAAACTCAGCTCTTTTTTGCCCATCCTTATTTTTGAATTGATCAATAGGCAAATGAAGCAAATCAATTAGGGTCAAAGGATTGAAACCATATACCACTTCAAATGGAGAACATTTAGTGGCGGTATGCATGGAGCGATTGTATGCAAACTCAACATGTGGCAAGTCCTCTTTCCAAGTCCTTAGATTCTTGTGTATAATTGTCATAAGAAGCATTGACACTACACGATTGACAACTTCAGTTTGGCCATCCGTTTGTGGATGACAAGTTGTAGAAAACAACAGCTTTGTTCCAATCTTACTCCATAGCGTCCTCCAAAAGTGACTCAAGAACTTCACATCTCGATCAGACACAATAGTTCTTGGAACTCTATGTAATCTCACAACTTCCCTAAAAAATAGATTAGCAATATAGGAAGCATCATTAGTCTTGTTGCATGGAATGAAATGAGCCATTTTTGATAATCTATCTACTACAACAAAATTAGAATCTTTGTTATTCCTTGTGCGTGGAAGTCCCAGCACAAAATCCATGGAAATATCCTCCCATGGTGCATTTGGAATTGGTAATGGTATGTAAAGTTCATGGGGCATGACTTTGGACTTTGCCTTCTTACATGTGATGCAATGCGCACACCACTTCTCCACGTCTCATTTCATCTTTGGCCAATGCAAATGTTCTTGCAATATAGAGTGCGTTTTGGCCACTCCAAAGTGTTCCATTAGTCCTCCACAATGGGCCTCTTTGATAAGCAATTCTTTAATGGATCCTTGAGGGATACAAAGCTTTCCTTCCTTGAAAAGATACCCATCAACCCTACAAAACTTCTCAAATGTTCTTTTTTCACAAGCTTTGTAAATTTCACCAAAATCATAATCAGATTCATAAAGCTCTTTGATTAATGCAAAACCTACCAATCTAGAATCCAAAAGGTTAAGAAGAGTATACCTTCTTGATAAAGGATCAGCAACAACATTTTCCTTACCCTTATTATATTTGATAACATATAGGAATGTTTCTAGGAATTCAACCCACTTGGCATGTCTCTTATTAAGCTTCTGTTGTCCCTTCAAGTGTTTCAGCGCCTCATGATCCGTGTGGATGATAAACTCCTTAGGCCATAGATAGTGTTGCCACGTTTCTAATGCCCTAGTGAGAGCATACATCTCCTTGTCATAAGTTGAATAATTTAGAGTTGCTCCACTCAATTTCTCGCTGAAATAGGCAATAGGGCGTCCTTCTTGAGATAATACAGCTCCAACTTCTAAACTTGATGCATCACATTCAATTTCAAAAGCTTTATTAAAATCAGGTAAAGATAATAAGGGTGCATTGGTTAAAAGTTGTTTAATCAAACAAAATGACTTCTCTTGTTTTCTCCCCAAAATAAGCTAGAGTTCTTTTTGATAACTCCGGTCAAAGGTGCGGCTATGGTGCTGAAATTGGGAACAAACCGGTGATAGAAACTAGCAAGTCCATGAAAACTCCTCACTTGACTAATGTTAGTAGGTCTCGGCCATTCCTCAATTGATTTAATCTTTTCTAGATCAACCTCCAAACCCTTTGAACTAACAACAAAACCTAAGAACACAACTTTGTTAGTGCAAAATGTACATTTTTGCAGGTTAGCATACAACTTTTCTTTTCGCAAAACATCCAATACTAACCTCAAATATTGAGCATGATCATTCAAAGTTTGGATATATACAAGTATGTCATCAAAATACACCACATAAAACTTACCCAAGAATGGTCGAAGTATATGATTCATTAACCTCATGAATGTACTTGGTGCATTAGTTAAGCCAAATGGCGTAACCAACCACTCATACAAACCTTGCTTGGTTTTGAATGATGTCTTCCACTCATCTCCTTCTCGCATTCTTATTTGGTGGCACCCACTCTTAAGATCAATCTTAGAAAAGATGTTAGAACCACTTAATTCATCAAGCATATCATCAAATCTAGGAATAGGATGACGATACTTTATCGTTATCTTGTTCACTGCTCGACGGTCCATACACATACGCCAAGTTCCATCCTTCTTAGGTACAAGTAAAACCGGCATGGCACATGGACTAAGGCTCTCTCTCACATAGCCTTTTTCATTAACTCAGATACTTGTCTTTGCAACTCCTCAGTTTCTTCCGGATTGCTTCTATATGCTGGTCGATTTGGAATGATGGCTCCGGGAATGAAATCAATTTGGTGCTCTATTCCTCGAATAGGTGGAAGCCCATTCAGAATCTCCTTCGGAAACAAGTCTTCAAATTCCTGCAATAAAGAGACAATAAAAGATGGCAAACCAGGATCAAGATCATTAGTGTTCAAAAGATTTTCCTTGTACATGAGTACAAGTGCCCATTTCTCTGAAAGAAAACACTTTTTGATCTCTTTCTCTCTTGCAAAAAGAATGGTTTGTTTTCCCTCATTTTTGTCACTCTCTTTGGATTTAAACTCTCTTTCTTTCTCTTTGGCTGTTTTGAAACTCTCTCTCATGTGGATTTGGTCTTTATGGACTTGTTTTGGTGAAAGAGGGGCTAAAGTGATCTTTTTGGTTTGATGGGTGAAAGTGTAGCGGTTGGTATAACCATCATGGATAGCCCTTTTGTCGAATTGCCACGGTCTCCCCAACAAGATATGGCTAGCGTGCATTGGTACAACATCACACAACACCTCGTCTTTGTATTTTCCAATGGAAAATGGCACAAGAACTTGCTTGGTGACTTTGAGTTCTCCTCCATCATTGAGCCATTGTAGCTTGTAAGGATGAGGATGCTTTGTTGTTTCCAATCTAAGCTTCTCTACCATCAAAGTACTAGCAACATTAGTACAACTTCCTCCATCAATAATGACAAAGCATACCTTTTCGTTTACATGGCAACGAGTATGGAAGATGTTCTCGCGTTGATCTTCTCCTTCTATGGCTTGCACGCTTAGGCTTCTTTTCACAACAAGAATGTCACCATCTACAACAAGTTCCATCTCTTCTTCTTCTTGGATAGGAACATCATCTTCTTCCTCCTCTTGGTCAGTTCCGATCTCTCCATCTTCTCGAATGAGCATTGTGTTGCGATTTGGACATTGGCTAGCAATGTGACCTCACACCAAGCATTTGAAGAATTGCACATCACGGGATTGAACTGGCATAGCGGTGCTCTTTCCCTTACTAGTTTCGGCAATGGGTTTGGCACTCTTTGTTGGAACGCTTCTTTCTTTAGGCGTAAAGGATGCCTTTTGTTTGTAGGTACCCTGCCCCCATTTAGGAGAAGAGACTCCAATGGCACGATTTGTGCCCTTCCTTTTGAGTTGCCTCTTAACCTTCTTGGCCATATGAACCATGTCTTCGATCTACACATAATGTTGCAACTCAACAGTGGCTGCAATATTAGGATCAAGGCTGGATAGAAATATGGCCTTGGTGGCTTCTCAATACTCATCAATGTTGGCTTGGATCATGGCTACTTCCATATCTTTAAAGTAATCCTCAACACTACGGTTGCCTTGGGTGAGATTTTGAAGCTTGTTGAACAATTCCCTATGATAGTGAGTTGGAACGAACCTCTTACGCATTACGGCCTTCATCTCATTCCATGTAGAAATTGGATGTTCTCCATTGCGTCTCCTGCTAGATGTCAATTGATCCCACCATATTAGTGCATAATCTGCAAATTCAATGGTTGCAAGTTTTACCTTCTTAAGCTCGGAGTAGTTGTGGCACTCAGAGATGTGCTCAACTTTTTTTCTCATACAAGATAAGCTTCAGGATCTGTTCTTCCTTGGAAAGAAGGAATGGTTATTTTGATGTTACTAAGATTATCATCAACTCTTGGTCGAGCTCTTTGGTACCTAGGTTCTCGACGCCTCAAACTTTGCTGGGAGTCTCGCTCGTCTATGAGTTCTTCGTCCACCTCTCCCTCATACTCATCCTCATGATCGGAATTATGTCCTCGTTGAGATCTTTCCTCCAAATGATCTAATCGTTCTTGCATTGGCCCCAACCTTTGTTGCAACAACTTGTCCATCTCTCGGATAACATCTTGAAGATTGGAGTTAGTTGCATCTATGTTAACATTATTACTAGCACCAATAGTGTTTCTCACGGAATCTTGAGACATGATTAACTAATAAACCTCACTAGCACAAATTCTCACTGTTACACTCCAAGGAAAACACTCACACTCGTGTTTCACTCGGGATGGCTTTTACCCTTGATGTGCACTCTTGCCTTTTACCGCTCTTGTTCTCCTATCAAAGTCCTTAAGGAACTTACTCAAGGCTTAACAAGTTTGCTTGTGAAAATTGGATGAAAGGAAGAGTTTAGAAAAAAAGGCTATAGGTAGAAAAGTAGAATGATTAGAAAATAACAAGGCAATAGGAAATAATAATTTGCTGAATTGAATAATACCAACAACAACCAAACTTCCCTTTTTTCTTTTTTTTCTTTTTTATAAAAACCGGGAGTTAGAAACACTTAACTTACTAAATAAAAATAGCTCTGATACCAAATGATACGTATCCGGTTGTGTGATGACCGAATTCGTATGTGATGTTGCCCAATCGTGATTCTAGTATGAAGTTGCAAACTTGAAAATTGAGTGTGGAAGTGATGTATTTGGAATGAAGATGGTGAAAGTTGTTGTTTTAATAGGTGCTGGAATGATTGGTGATTATGGTTTGAAAGATAGATGTAAGGGAAAAAATGGATAGAAGTTGATATGGATGGAATAGAATCGGTGTGGAACAAGGAAGAACCAACAAGATAGTGAATGTTGACCCGAACCTTACACGTTGTAACCCCCTTAACCCGGCCTAGACGGTTGACCCGAATTAAGAAAGTCACACGGGGAAAACCAAAGTCAACCCGAAAGTCAACCTTGATTAACGACCCTTTTTTTTCTTTTTAAACTTGTCTAGATGCACAATAATCCCAATTGTGATCACACAAACATCACACTCAAAGATCACAAACATCAGAGATCAAACAGGGACCCAATTGAACAAATTACAACTTTAGGGACCAAATTGTAATTTCTGATAATTAAAAGGGCTTAACCCAAATTAAAGTGACCATCTTGAAATTAATCAGGTTTCATGCTTCTCTGTGAAATTTCAGCTCAAAAGGACCTTCCAAGCTCAAGCAATTGAACATACAAGATTCAGGACCAAAACGTAAACAATTCAAAACATATAACTGCCATTGTCAGCCCTTAACGGTCGGCCGTTCCGAAACCAATCAACCCCGTTCCGGAACACGGGCCGTTCCGAAACCGATCGACACCGTTCCGAAACACGGCCTTGGCAGAGACCAAACCGTTTCGAAACGGTGCATACCGTTTCGGACGCCTGGGTTCATGCAAGGCACCCGTTCCGAAACGGTGCACACTGTTCTGAAACGCCTGCACAGATTGCAGCAAATTGGCATTCCAAAACATGCAATTGATCATTCAAACATGCTCCAAATGTCACCAAACTTTACCAGCATGCAATTAAACATATTTAAGACTTATAGGCATCATCACAACATCAATCTAACATCATATGCAAAAAGCCCCAATTCTATAGGCATGCTTCCTACACAAGCTAGCTATTCAAACACCAAACTTCCAAAACAAGCATATAAGGTTCCAATTCAAAAACCAGCAATCTCAACAACATTCAACATACTTAGGGAGTCTCAAACACCTCCCAAAACATACACATTGGTCCCCCATTGCCAAATCACACAAAAGCTAAAATGTACTTATAAAACCTTCATACATTGAGCTTCACTTGAACTTGATTGCTTGCCCTTTCTTGTTGCCCCTCAAGGTACTCTAATGCTCTGCATTATTGAATTAAGAAAACGTAGAGAGCGTAAGCAAAAGCTTAGTGAGGCATGCTCATTAAAAACAATTCAATAATGCAATTAAAACCATTTATAAACAAGCTTGAAATCAATCTTTGCACATGCTCAAAAGCATACTTAAAACAAGCAATCTCATGCTTCAACATAATCATTAAAACAAGCATCTCGTGCTTCATCATATACTTAACATGTCATATTGGCTCAAGTGATACATTTCATTTCTTAAAACAAGTTCAACAACTTTCCCAAGGACTTTTAAACACCTTGGCCCCAAGGACTTTTAAACACCTTGGCCATGGACTTTTAAACACCATGAATAAGGACCACATAAGGACTTTTAACCACCTTTGTGTCCAATGCTTGAATCACCCCAAGGACTTTTAAACACCTTGGCCCCAAGGACTTTTAAACACCTTGGCCCCATGGACTTTTAAACACCATGGAATGGATCACCTAAGGACTTTTAACCACCTTAGTGTCCGCTACAAGACTCATCCAAGGACTTTTAACCACCTTGATGATCTTAAGTAACAAGGCTCACTCAAGGACTTTTAACCACCTTCGTGACCTTAATCTTTTCAAAACATCACTTGTCAATATACATCATTTTCATCATTTAATCCACTGTTTTAAAGCATTAAACCAAGCCATTTTCATC
Source organism: Hibiscus tridactylites (assembly GCA_958450335.1). Lineage (NCBI taxonomy): Eukaryota > Viridiplantae > Streptophyta > Magnoliopsida > Malvales > Malvaceae > Hibiscus > Hibiscus tridactylites. The sequence continues at coordinate 52,868,920 of OY288279.1, read as the reverse complement.
ATGCATTTCAAAGCATCAAACCACACTATTTCAATGTATAAAAGCAAGGTACTCCTACCTAGAGTTACCTTCAACATATGGCTTACAACATCAGAAAAATCCATGCTAAAACATGCTTTCAAAACAGTAATTAAAAACATGCAAATCATCATTTTGCAACACATCAAAGTCATGGCCACCACTAGAGAGAAAATCCGAAAACTTACACTTGAGCTTAGCAAAGTTGTTTAGACTTAAACTAAGCTCCCAAAACCTTCAAACCTTGGTTTTAAAAGCTGAAATCCAATTTCCACAAATGCACTCACCGATTTCCACTTTGCTTCAAGCCAAAGCACCAAATCAAGCTTCCGGATCAACCAATCTTGGATCCAAAGATGCCTCCCCTGTTTCAACACATCAAAGCAGAGGATTAATGCATCATCATGCATTAATTGCTTCAATGAAAGCACCTAAACTCGCTGCTCTCATCCAACCTCCATTTTCGGCCACCAAACACAACCGAAAATGCATCCAAACCACTTCTAAACAAAGCCCAGCCATAAACCAGCAAAACCTCACTTCCATTAACACCATATAACATCTAAAAACAACCTATTAACAACCTTATACCTCCAGCAACATCAGATCACCAAGATCACCTCAAAAACTACCTTGAAACACAAGCTAAACTTAGGAAACTCAACCTATCCGGGATTGCATCAATCAAAACTCAATTCCACATCATTTTAGAGATCATTTAACATCAAAAACACCTCTTAAATCATAGATTACTCAGATCTAACGAAAATCATCAAAAATCATCAAAATCTTGCATAATAAGCCAAGATCCATAAATCAACTTAAAAGCCTTTAATTAAACATCAATTTAGGATTGAAAACTTAGGAATTTCAGTAAAGAACTGATAGTTTAGAGGAGAAGGACGTTCTTACCTCCAAACTTGTGTTTCTCCACTTTTTGCAATCAAAATGCTTGTTGAAACTTGTACCAATTGAAGAGGTTTTGAAGATATGTTGATTTGGAATCAAATGAGAGTTGAAAGGAGGAATTTAGGTGAGAAAATCAGAAACAAATCTCTGGAAATGTAGTGTTTGGTTTGAGAGAAAATGAGAGAAGGAAAATGAGAAGTTAGTTGAGAAAATTGCCAAATGAGCTTTTCCCTCCTTTTTGATATCTTTAAAATCAGAAAATAGCTTATAATATCTTAGAAAAATCTGGAGAAACCACTTTTGGATTAATAGCTCCTTAAAGATTCAAAGTTCCAACCCTTTATAAAACAGCCACCAAACTTGCGAAAATTACATTTTGGTCACTAGCCAAAATGTCACACTTCCAAAACTCATTTTCCAAAATTGATTTCATAGTTCACTTAATTATATTAAAAGATGATTTTAGAACATTTTTCCATATTTTTAATGCAACCCGAACTAGGCTTTCCTAATTTAACCTCTTAAGATTCGAACAGCACTTTGACCAACCGGTCAACGCCCAAAACTCCTAAGCCCAAAACCGGGGCGTTACACACGTTCTTACCCTTTGTGAAATGATGGAAGAAGGTTGGATTGTGACCCTTTAGCTATAATTGAGCTAAGAACCAACAATATAAACAAATGGAATTGATGGTGGAAGGGTGGAACGTGACCCGCTAGCTAGAAAGCTAAGAACCAACGCTATAAACAGAATGGAATGGAAAATGGGAAATTTGCCACAAGACTAGCTTGAAAGCTGATAAAGTTCTTAAAGAACAATGAAGAGAACACTCTCATATATTTTCGTGCATAAAAAAGATGGTCCTTACAAAGGCAAATGAGCATTCTATTTATAGTACATGGCAGACTAGAATTTGAATGGACAAAACAATGCATTTAGGCTCCAATTTATGACATTCAATGGTTTGTCTTCTATCCTATCAAGTGTGGTCGGCCATTTGTGTATTTTAGAATGAATTTGGACATAATAAGGCTTGAATGAAGACTTATACACGTCCAAGTGATGGATCCTTTGATATTCCACTTGCTTGGCTCTTAAAAGTGCATGTAGATGACTTGGAATGAATTTGCCCATGTTTGCGTCTAAGTGTATGTGTCTCTTCCAATTCCTTTCTTTATTTCTCAACTTTATGGGCTGAATAAAAGCATAATAAACTCTTCTAAATGCTTCATCCTCCATGGAATTCAAAAAGACTCTCTCTTTGAATGGTGATAAAAATGACATGTCTCCTTGAAGAAGATGAAAAGTCTTCAATTGTTTCCATCTTAATCTCACATGTAATGACACTAAAAAAAATAAAATATTAATCAAAATATGATAAAAATGTTATGCAATTTAAAGAATTAATTGAACAAGTTCAATGAATGAACTAGTTTAATTAATGAACCTACATGCTTAAATGAAACACATACATAAGTGAAGTATTTTCATAAATGAAGTGCTTGCATAAATGCAACAACAAGCATATTTATTCTCATGGAATGAATGAACTATTATGCAACTACTCATGCAAATTCTTATGCAACTTATTTCAACTTTCCAACAAACTCAAAACGTTGCAAGATCTAATTGTTGATGTCATTTCTTCATTCATTTTCCAGCATTGGCAAAGCAAACTTTCCACGTCATCTTGAATCATTTTAGATCTTGCACGAGTCGTAGGACCTCTAGGAAATTCATTGGGATTCTTGCTGGTTGTGGTCTCATCACCCACCGCAAGTTACAATGGATGAAAAGAAAATTATCAGGAAAATGGCATAAGGATATTTCTTGGATGGAAAAATCCTATACAAGAGAAGTCAAGATCAAATGCTCCTCAGATGTGTAGATGCGAAAGAAGCTCAATTTATTTTAGAAGAGGTTCACGAAGGAGTCTGTAGAACTCACCCAAGCGGTTTCACCATGGTCAGAAAGATCATGTGCTTTGTACATTATTGGTCAACCATAGAGGGTGATTGCATCTATTACTCTCGCAAATGCCACAAGTGTCAAATTTATGCTAGAAAGGTTCATATACTTCATCAATCTCTCCATTTCATGTTAGCTACTTGGCCTTTTCTCATGTGAGGCATAGATGTCATCGTTCAGATTCACCCCCAAGACGTCAAACGGGCATCATTTTATTTCGGTAGCCATTGATTATTTCACGAAGTGGGTAGAATCAGCCTCGTACACAAACATTACTAGGTTTACGGTTTGTAATTTTTTGAAGAATGAAATCATTTGTTTGTATGGTCTGCCCAAAAGCATCATTACTGATACTGGTTCAAAATTGAACAACAAGATGATTGTCGGGGGTTGCGAGTAGTTTAACATCAAACATCATAATTCAGTAATATATCGCCCAAAGATGAATGGGCAGTAGATGCTGTAAACTAGAACATCAAGAAGATTGTTGCAAAAATGACTAACACTTATAAAGACTGGCATGAGAAACTACCGCTCACCTTATATGCATATTGAACTGCAATACAAACGGCTACCGGGGCAATGCCATTTTTGTTGCTGTACGAGTAGAGGCAGTGTTACCAATTGAGTTTGAAATACCTTTGCTTCGTGTCTTAATGGAAGTAAAGTTAGATGAGGCAGAATGGGTTGAGGCAAGGTATGATCAGTTGACCTAATCGATGAGAAAAGGTTGAAAGCCTTGTGCCATGGTCAAATGTACCAAAGAAGGATGATAAAGGCTTATGAGAAGAAGGTTCGGCCAAGAGAAGTCCAGGAAGGCGACTTGGTGTTGAAGAAGAAGTCAGAGCGATTCTCGAGGAAAATGGATGCTTATTGGGAAGGACCGTACATTGTAACAAAGGTTTTTTCTCAGGTGGGTCATTTATTTTGGTTGAAATGGAGGAAGATGAACTTCAGAGCCCAATAAATTCGGATTCAGTCAAGAAGTATTATGTTTGAAAAAGAAAATAAAGGGGTTCAAAATGAAACCCGTAAAGGTCGTTTTGAAACCAAAGGAGAACTTGAGTTGAAAACCCACAAAGGGCGGCTCAGGTAGTTGATTTGGCAAGAGATCCTCTCAGGACATGACACAAATAGACCAGCTCGCATCATCATCCTTTTTCGAAGTCTGCTTGGGATGGGTAGCATTCAAGGCATCTCACGGCATTTTGATCAGGAGAAGTTTCTGTCATTGATATTTGAATACTTGTTCTTGTGATTTCTTTTATGTTTGCCACAGTATGATTGAAATTTTACTGACCAGTCTTGTTGATACCTCTTCCTTTTCAAAAGCATGTTGCGTTGGAATAAGAATTAGTAGATTTGACATCACATAAAACATACAAAAGATTTGGACTATGAGGTATTTCATGGTTAAGTTTAGAACTCATGGGCGTGTAGCACCAATATCAAAGGCATTCAAAATGGGAATAAGTTTCACAGCAAAGATTCTCACGGAAGTATTCCATGTAGGCAAGAGTATGAGAAATTTTCAAAGAAGCCTTAAAAGTGTCTTGATGTCTTTAAAGCAGAATATCGCGAAATGGGGGTACATTCCTAATTGGTAGTCTTTCTTCCATGATAATAAGAAAAAATTTATAGACATTGGAGGTGGCATCTTAAGTTATAATGATTCTCATTCACAGTCTAGAGGTATCCAAGAGGCGTGTTTCTGAATATGGATGTATCAACTACAATGATAGTAGATCATAAAACATTTGCACATAAAGATCAAATGTTTTCAATGAAGCAAATAGGTACAAAGAATGAGAATGATGAAGACGAAGAAGTTTATCCTTCTAATCAAGAGTACAAGATTACTAGATTAAGTGAGCAAAGATTGAATGTTTTTAATGAAGCAAAGAGGTAAAAAGAATGGAAAAGATTTTAACAAGACATTGATAGAACAATTTAAGATGGTATGAAGCTAAGTTTCATGCGTTGTGGTCTTAATAACATCACTCAGTGTAGAGAAGTGAAATGAGTTCATAGGCGTATAATGTCTATTGCTAGAGTTGAGAAAATGTTTGAGATGATACAATTCAGGTTTTCTGGAGTTTCATATTTTCTGTGTTCGCTACCTGACAGAAAATTAATTCTGATAAAAGGATTTTAAAAGAAACTGTAAAAGCTTGACATGCATTCATGTATTAGGCTTCCCTAAGGGCATGTTCATCATAATTGCATTGTGTATTGTATTTTTACAGGTATGTGAAGGCTTTTACACCAACAGAAAATTGCTTATCTATTCAAGCATAAGGAGAATAGAACATGCTTATTCGTTCAAGCAAAAGGAGAACAAAACCCGCCTATCCATTGAGGCGTTCGAATAATGGAACACGCTTATCTATTCAAGCATAGAATAGAACCCCACCTATTCGTTCGAGCAAAAGAAGAATAAAACTCGTCTATCCATTTGGGTGCTCGGAGAATGGAACCTGCTTATCTATTCAAGCATAAGGAGAATATAACTCGTTTATTCGTTCGAGCAAATGGAGAAAAAAATCTACCTATACGTTTGGGTGTTCAGAGAATGGAACTTGCTTATTCGTTAGAGCAAAAGGAGAATGAAGCTCGCCAGTTCGGCGATACAAGAAGTTTTGACGGTTTGGTAATTGGAGAAAATTAGTGTCTTTTTGTTCTTTGTTCTATTCTTGTTTCACCGAAATGACCAAAGAGGGGTAGCTATTGTCACTGAATTTTCACCTAAGTCTATTATTATACTCATTTGTTATATTTTGTATTATATTGTATCATATTATTATTGTTTTATTGTTTATCGAAGTTACTACTATTATTATTATGTATGTTATTTCTAATATTAGTATAATCATCTAATATAAGTTAAAAACCCAAAAGCAGTCCATTGTATTTAAAATAAAACCCATTACAAAAATAAAGAACCCATTTAAAATTACATGCCCATTGTTTTTAATAGAATAGGGGCCCGTTTGGCCCAATTCTAAGCTAAACCTTAATGCCTATTCTCTTGTCTTATGCGCAGCTAAAGGATGGTCGTTGGATTAAGGGTTGATCCAACGATGCAGATTACACACATATTATGTTTGGGAACCCTAGGTGAGGAAGAGCCAGCGCCACACTCTTGTAACCGTTAGATTATGGAACGATCTAACGGCTCAGATCATTCTGAAGCAAGCCACGCGGATTGCGACTCGCACGTGGCAACAACGTGCTCATCGCTTCACCTTCTAGCAGCCATTTCATATTCTCCGACGAACACTCGAGCCGATTTTGTCACCGTTCGTTCCTTGCCGGCGTCTCCCCGTCGTTCGAAGTCATCAGAAATATGCAAAAAAATATGAAAGGTTAAATCCCTAAACTGAAGCATAGACAACCAAAAGAAAATCCCTAAATTGAAGCTATGGCAAAAATCAAGCTACAATCAGATCAGGACATAAGGAAAATCGTGAGTCAACAGCAAATCGGCTTAAAATCAGAGCCAAAATAGAAACCTTGTAGAAGATTATTATGGATTTAAGCTTGAGATTCAAGCAGAAATGTACCTTTAAAAACAATATAAATCTCTTGTAACAATGGAAACACAAGAATTCACATCGAAAATATATTGAAAAACTAGCATCTGAATTCACAATGGATAAGCAGGCCATTTTCTTGTAATTTTCTACTCGTATGTTTGAATTTGAATATGGAAAAGGGATAAGCTTTTTTTACATTTTTCACTGTTTAAAAGCATCTGAGGCCTTGTTACAATGACAGATGAAAGTTGAGGTTCTTATCGGATTTCGGAAATTTAATTTTCAAAAAGGATTGAGGTTTTTATTTTCTCATATTTTATTCGAAAAGAAAGGGATTTAAAAAGAGTTAAAGGGGAAGTTTTGAACGTTTAAAAAAGGGTTTTTTTAGAATTTCCACCGCCAGCAACCGGCGCTAGTGGATGGTGGTCGGCACGTTGGACATTCGCCACACTTTCAGAGAAAACGGGAAGCTAGCTTAAGCAGATTGAAAGAGGAGAGGGGGAAATTTAATTAAAAGCTTTGTTTTTGCTTTATATATTGACCTGGTGATATGACCCAAATCCGTTTTTGACCTGTGCATACCCATGGGTCTTGCGCCGCAAGCACCTTTTTTTAAAATCATTCAATTTCGTCCTTTTTCATTTCAATTTAGCACCAAATTTTCAATTGCTTTTGAATTGGCCTTCGTATTTCTCTTTTATTTCAATTTAACCCTTAACCAAAGTTTTCTTTAATCTTTTAAAAATTAAGTATCCCTTTCTTATTTAGAATTTATTCTTTTAACTATTTATTGAAAGTAGTTTATTTATTTATTTTTGTTTCTTTTAGTGTGAATATGTATATGCTTGAAAACATAGGATTAGGACCTTTAAAGCTTATATTAGAGTCATGTGTGAATTAAAATTTCTTTCATATTTCGAAAAAAAATATACTTAAATATATTTGAACCTTAATAATTAAAATGAATGTAGACACTTCTCTAGGGTTTAGTCACTAATTATGTCTTGATTAAAAAACTCAAACACACTTAATCTTTTCTTGTTGTTTGTTTTAAAAAGAGAAAACTAACTAATGCGTTGTCTTGCCAAATGGAAGTGACGAGTTAGCGCCAGAGTGTTTGTAACCCCCTTAACCCGGCCCAGACGGTTGAACCGAATTAAGAAGTTTACACGGGGAAAACCAAAGTCAACCCGAAAGTCAACCTTGATTAACGACCTTTTTTTCTTTTAAATCTTGTATAGATGCACATTAACCCTAGATATGTTCACAAGATCATCATATTCAAAGATCATAACAATCAGAGAACATTCAGGGACTCAATTGCACAAATTAAGACTTTAGGGACCATATTGTAAATTCTGAAAATTATATGGACTTAACCCAATTTAAAGTTACCAAAATGGAATTAATCATCTTTCATGCTTCTCTACCAAATATCAGCTCAAATGGACATCTCAAACTCATTCAATTGCAACAACAAGGTTCAGGACTAAAACGCAAACATTTCAAAACATTTAACCATCAAATTCAGGGCCCAACGGTCAAGTGTTCCGAAACAGGAAGGACCTGTTCCGAAACGCGGGACCGTTCCCTAAACGGGTTCCGAAACATAGCTTGGTAGAGGCATTTCCGTTCCGGAACGGTTCCTCCCGTTCCGGAACGCCTAGGCCATTTCAGGCCCTTGTTCCGAAACGGTAGCACCCGTTCCGATACGGCCTGCCCAGATTGCAGAAAATTAGCTGGTTTAACCCTCCATTGACCTAACAAATATGCTCCAAATGCAACCAAATTATACCAGCAAGTCATTCAACATTCAAGGTACATAATTGCACCAAACATACATCAACATGGCATCAAAATAAGAAATACTCAATTCTATAGGCAAGCAACCTATAAGGCAAACCATGAAATCCTCAAATCACCAAAACACATACCAAGAGGCCAATTACATGTACCAACATTATTAACAACATAATACCAACTTAGGGAGTCCAAAACATCTCCCAAAACATCAACATAGGTCCCCCATTGCCAAATACCCAAAAGCTAATAGTGTTAGAAACATTCACCATACATGAGCTTAAAACTTCACTTGGATTCTTGGCTTCCTTGCTGCCCCAAAAAGCACTTCAATGCTCTGCATTATTGGTTTAAGAAAAGAGAGAGCGTAAGCTAAAAGCTTAGTGAGGAATGCTCATTTAAAACCACACAATAATGCATTTATAAATCACATTTATAAACCTTAGCTCAAACATCATTTGTACATGCACATAAGCATTTTAAAACAAGTAATTCACGCTTCAAGTTCATAACATGTCATATTGGCAACAAGTGATACAATTAACATAAGATCCACACATGGACTTTTAAACACCATTGTGATCTTACAATTCACAAGGACCACACATGGACTTTTAAACACCATTGTGTCCTTAGCACAAGAATCATCCATGGACTTTTAAACACCATGATGTTCTTACCATTCACAAGGACCACACAAGGACTTTTAAACACCTTTGTGTCCTTAACAAGAATCACCCAAGGACTTTTAAACACCTTGGTGTTCTTAAATAAACAAGGCTCGCACAAGGACTTTTAACCACCTTTGTGACCTTAACCAAGAACCAACCATGGACTTTTAACCACCATGTTGTCCTTAAATACACAAGATCCACACAAGGACTTTTAAACACCTTTGTGATCTTAACCAAGAACCAACCATGGACTTTTAACCACCATGTTGTTCTTAAACAAGAACCACCTATGGACTTTTAACCACCATAGTGTTCTTAACCATCACTTGCCAATATACATCATTTACAACATTAATCCATTGTTTTAAAGCATTTATCAAAGCCATAATCATCATGCATCATTAAGCATCAAAACCACATTAAACAATGTTCAAAAACAAGGATCTCTTACCTTGAGCATCCTTCAACACATGGCTTATAAACTCAGCAAATAACATGCTAAAATATGCTTCCAAAACAGATTTAAAAACATGCAAACACTTTACATTGCATTCAACCAAACCATGGCTCATCAATAAGAGAGTTTTACCGAAAACTTACTCTTGAGCTTAGCTAAGTTGCTTAGACTTAAACTAAGCTCCCAAACCTTCAAAACATTGGTTTCAAAGCTGAAAACCAAAATCCACTCACCGATTCCGTTTCGCCACTTGCCGAAACACCAATCAAGCTTCCGGATCACCACCACAAGGATCCAAAGATGACTCCCCTGTTTTAAACACATCAAAGCAGAGGATTAATGCATCATCATGCATTAATATCTTCAATGAAAGCACCTAAACTCGCTGCTCTCATCCACACTCCATTTTCGGCTACCAAACACAACCGAAAATGCATCCAAACAACTCCACAACACTACCCAGCCAAGATCCATCAAATCTAAACATCCTTAAACATCAATTAACATCCAAAAAGGATCTAACCACGCCCTTATACCTCCAGCTATAACAGATCATCAAGATCACTCCAAAATCAACCAAAAACTCAAGCAAAACTTAGGAAAATCAACCTATCCGGGATTGCATTGATAAAACCTCAGTTTCTTATCAATTTAACATTCATTTAACATCAAAAGACACCTCAACTCACTGCTCATATAGATCATACGAATTTTACCAAAAATCAACCAAATCTTGCATTTTAAAGCCAAGAGCAAGAGTTCAATTGTAAAACATTTAATAAAACATAAATCAAGGATTGAGAACTTGGGAATTTCAGTAAAGAACTGAGAGTTTAGAGGAGAAGGACGTTCTTACCTCCAAACTTGAGTTTCTTCCTTTTTAGAACCAAAATTCTTGAAGATCCAAATAGCAAATACAAAGGTTTTGTTGAAGAGATGATTAGAGATCAAAAGAGGATTAAAATCTCATGTTTGGATGTCAAAATCAGAGGAAAATGCTCTGGAGAAATGTGTTTGGTTTGAGAGAAAAGATGGGAGAAAATGAAAATGGAATTTAGGAAAAGTTAGTTGGAAAATGCCAAAATATCTTCCCTCCCTTTTATTTTTATTTAAAAACCATAAATTAAACCTTTATTATTTAAGAAAAATCTGGAGAAACTCCAATTGGGTAAATAGCTCCTTAAAGATTCAAATTTTCAATCCTTTTTAAAACAGTCACACAGTTTTCAAAAATTATATTTTGGTCACTAACCAAAATGTCACACTTCCAAACCTTATTTTGTAAAATTGATTTCACCACACTCTTATATATAATAAAAGAGGATTTTAAGACATTTTTCCATATTTTTAATGCAACCCGAACTAGGCTTTCCTAAATTCACCCTTATATATTCGAACCGCACTCCGACCGAACCGGTCCGAATCCCAAAACTCCTAAGCCCAAAATTGGGGCGTTACAGTGTTGGCGGTGATTGGAGTTCAATTTCCAGGCAGTAAGGTCATTAAAATAGATTTATATTCATTAAACAGACAAGTATATTGAACCTTTGTGAACTTGCAAATTCTAATTTTGAAAATTATTTTTTAAATCAATAAGATATCAATTCTTGAACGTTGTAAGGGTGCTAATCCTTCCCCACACGTAATCAACCCCTGAACTTGTTTTCTAGTTTTCTGTAGACCAAAATTGTTATTTTAATAAAAAAACATTTTATTAAAATACACCTTATTTTAAAAGTGATCCAATCACACATTTCTTCTAAAAAGGATTGGTGGCAACTACGTTGATTTTTGTTTTAAAAAAATGTCAGGCTCAAAAGTGTTGCGACAGCTCCCCAGGTACGACACAATCCATTTCGTATCTTGGCACTGTCTCAAGTTCCACAACAATGCATGGGTTGTATGTCTGCATACAGTTTAGCCACGTTCGCAACTCGTTGTAGGATTCCTCTCACTGCCCATACAGTTATTGGGTGGCACGATATCTTGCAAACCACGCCTTATCGTATTTAATAGTATACGTGAAACGAGATTTGATCGAGGCTATACATACCAGCACAGATACACGTGGGTTTTCTTTCAGAAGATGAAGGACATGATCAGAGAGCATGTGCATATCCAAGTTAGGATGGTCTTGATTTAGGCTTCCCATGGAGCATGTATGGGGTCCATCGTATCTCTTTATCTGCCACATGTTGTTCATCATCTTCAAACATGATACACGGACCCTCCAGTTACATTCGTCGTAATTGTGGGGGCATTCAACAATATATTTTTCCGCTTCAGTTTTCCTCACGGTGGACGTAACTGAGTTGTGTATGTTGTAATGCTTGATGGCAGCCTCTGCAAGTTTTTTAGTCCTAAAGACCATCCCAACATGCAGTTCACGATTATTTTGTTCGTTCAACTTGTTCAACTGTGGGAATTCTGTAGCGTAGAAGCCTTCCATATCCACTGTTGTGAAGTGGGATAGTGGATTGTAATACGCGGTGCTTCTGCGAGTTCTAGTAAAACTGCCCGGGGCAACAACTTCCACAGGTTCTTCGTCCGCAACATCGTCTGCAACTTTCAAAGGCTCGTCAAGGTCTAGTGGTTGTTCTAGAAATAAACTCATCTCATCACCTTCGGGCTCGGGCTCCCTCGGCGGTTCCTTAATAGAATTATACCCTTCAAAATTGTATAGTTCTAATTCATAAGCAACGTGTACCCTACTAGGTTCAGCAACTGTATCATGATCGCGAGAATGTCTCCCCATCGATGAGAAATCAATGGCGTAAATCGCGTCCTATAAAACGCGGTTTCTGATTACGCATGCGAGTTTGACATATTATTTTGAAATTTTTCTACCCTATATATGTTCTGCAGGAGTCACAAACTTTTTACACCACTCAAAAAATTTCTACATACATTCCGCTACCAAACTACAAATACAAATTATGGCGCATTTTTCTGCTACTATTTTTTTGTGGAACCTACTTCTACACTTCTTTCAATGAGAAAATAACAAGAGATGAATTATTTGAGTTGATTTCAACACGGGTTAGGGAGTCTAAAAGCTCCAAAATTTCCGCCTTGCGTGCTAAAGTGCCAGTGAATGAGCTCGACTCATAGAACACTACATGATAACAATATCTGATTAGAAAGATATGTGCAAGATTATTCAGACATACAAACGTGTTAGTGGTACGAACATCGAGCTTAGTGTAAAATTTGATGAAGGCTCTAGTTCATCAATAGTGCCTCATTGTCAAGATGAGGATGAGGTCTCTACACGAAATTATAGGAGACGACAAGAGAAGGAACAAATAATTGAGGAACTAAACTTAACATCTGACATAAGTACCGACTACGAGGACAACGAATATGATTCATTTTCGTAGATTTTAAGTAGGCACAGTAATTTAATGTTGGTGTACTTATGTCAATTAACAATCTTTTAGTATGTTTCGTTTAAAGCCCGGGATTTGGGGCTCGAGATATAACCGGGTTTGGTTAAACCGGTTTAGGTTAGTTTAATCGAAAGAAAACATTTTTAATAGACAAAAAGAGGTATTTTATTTAAAGGGGCAAAATGGGAATTTTGAGTAAATGAAATAAAGAAAAGAAATTTGAAAAGTGTCATCTTCTCCAAAATTCCCCTTTTTCACATAGAACCTCTCCTAAACCCTATTTCACTATCCCATTGCCTCAAATTCCTCATTCAAGCAAGATTTTTCAAGGTAATCTCTTATTTGCTTAGGTTCTTACATATTTAACTTGTACTCATTGAAAACTTTCTTTTAAACCCATTAAAATGCATTTTTGGGTTTTGGGTTGGAGAAATGGGTATTTTCATGGGATTTTCGTTTGGGTCTTTTGATGTCATGTTTAAGGGTGTTTTTAATCATGTTTTGGTTTCTTAAAAATGCTAAAATGGTGGCTAATAGTAGGAAGCCCGAAATGGGTCTAAAAATGGGATTTTGGGGTTGAAAAGGTAGAATTTTTTGGTTGGTTTTGGGTTGAAATTGTGGTTGGTGGTTCCTTTGATGTTGTGGGATGTTTCTAAATGATTTTGGATGTGCTTTTATGGTTGAAATTGATGGATTCATTTTGGGGTTTGTCTAGAACGAAATTGGTGAAGTTTTGGGTGAAATTTAGGCTTGAGTCAATGTGTTTTGGTTGCAAGGAGTGGATTTTCGGGTTGTTGTTGGTTTACAAGTATATTAGAATCCTAATATTCTATTATTGTTGTCTTGAAGCAGAGGAGATTGATTCAAGTACTTTGGGCAAAATATCGGGTGTTGCGGAGGCTTGAGATTGGTGTTTCGATTTTCGTTTGGGCTCTATCGGTGAGTGGAAATGTTTTGAAGTTTAAAATGATTCAAAGTGATTTCTTGGGAGTTTGGGTGGAGCCTTAAGGGCTAACCAAAACCCAAGTGTAAGTTTTCCTATACTTGCCTTTCTTGGTTGATTGTTGATGTACGTGTTTATGCATGTTGTGATGTTGATTTCGAAATGCTTTTATTCCCGTTTTAATGTTGTTGTGTTGTCGTAGTGGATGTCAAGCCTCACTTGGTGGTTAGTCATTGTATATGGTGATGTGTAGTCCCACCAGTAGTGACTAGTAAATGAGTACGGTGATGTGTACTCCCATCGGAAAAATGCTAGTTGTTGTGTACGGTGATGTGTAGTCCCACCGAGAATGGTTGTGCATGTGCAAACCATGTTTCGTCTATGCTTGCATTTATTACATCTCTTTCCTAAATGGTTTTGCCTTTAAAACTAAGATATATGTTTTAAACTACATTGTTGTTGTGTTTTAGAGCTCCGCTCACTAAGCTCTTCAGCTTACGCTCTCTTTTTCCAACAATGCAGATCGTTACAGGCTCCGATAGGCTAGTGGGCAAGGGAGGAGTTCTTGGAATTCTTGCTAAGCTTAAAGTATTGTTTTGTGGTTGTAATAACGCTTAGACATTGAGAATACTAGACTTTTCTGTTAGGGAGTTGGTGTTCAAACTCCTATGTTGTGCTTTGTTTAAGTTGCTAGTATGTTTTAAATGTTGATATCATGTTATGTTGTGGTTTGTTATGGCTTTTGGTGGGTTACCTTGCATTTTGACTTGTTGGTGTTTTTGAAGATAAGTGTTCTTATGAGCTTTGGGTTGAGTTCCATTTTGTTGTGTAAATGCATGTTTGGAGTCGTGTTTAGGGTGTTTTGCCTCTAGATTGTTTGTATGATAAGTTGCTATGCGGTTTGTGATGTTTCGGGGCAAGTTTGGGGACTTTTGGAGGTGTCAAAATATGTTTTCCGGCCAAACTGTGTCTAGGTGTTTCGAAACGCCTGATATGGTTTCGGAACGATCGAGCTCCAGGCGTACACGTATCGGAACGATCGAGCTACTGGAGGTTCCTGTTTCGGAACCATATAGGGTCGTTCCGGTACGTTTGGCCACTAGAGGCTTCCGTTCCGGAACAAGGTGGGACCGTTCTAGAACGACTTGATGTTACTTTTTGAATGGAGCCCGCGTTTCGGAATGGGCAGGCCTATTTCGAAACGCAGGTAGTTAAAACTGTTAAAAGGCATCTTCGAGGGTTTACAAATGTTACGTTTTAGTCCCTATTGCTCGTATACTTCCTAAATGAGTTATATATGCCCCTTTGTAATGGTCTTGCCTCGTGAGCATGAAATTTTACAAATAAGCTACTTGGTAAGTTCAAATTATCGTATGCCCTCTGATTAGTTCGTATTCCGCTTTCGCTTTTCTGATGTTGCCTTCACACATAGGATTAAAAGTGATATTTAGACAAGATAAATAAAATGAAAAAATAGGGTTGCTAATCAAAGTGAGGCCTTAACGGGTTTCACTTCTATTTTCCCCGTGTAACTCGTTCGGTTTGATCTCTTTGCTAGGTCGGGCACAAGGGGTTACATTTGGTGGTATCAGAGCCTCGGTTACGTGGTTTCCCGGGAAGATAAGTCATGTAAGTTGGTTTGTTTGTTTTGTCTGCCATTGAACGGTGTATGAAAGCATGTCATATTGTTCTTGCTGTCGGTTGGAGTTTAGTCGAGTGTTCCCATTGCTAGGTGTTGTTATTGGAAAATGGTTTTGGTTTAAAGAGCTTGTGAACTTGGATCCTTACCCTTGCTAACCTCATGTTTTCTTGTGTGTGATGTGTTGTTGTTTTAGATTTTATCTTCGTTATGGTAAGACCGAGAGGACGGCCTAGAGCGGGTGACCAGGCACCCGGGGATATGCCTCATGTTCCTCCTACTCCCGATGGTAATGGGGTGGCTAGCGAAGGTATTGTGCCTCAGACCGGTGCGAATGCTGGAGGTGATGGTAATGGACCTCAGGCCGGTGCAAATGTTGGGGGTAATAGAGATTAGGCGGGTTAGTGTCCGGTAGGTGCGGACATGACTCATTTGATTCAGACTATAGCCGGGGCTTTTCAGACAGCTTTGGTTGGTATGCATGCTGCACCACCACCTCAGGGTGCAAGGACCGGTTTACCCCTTGAGAGACTTCGTAGTTTGGGTGGAGTTGAGTTCCGTGGTTTGACTCCCGAGGGTTCAGAGGCTTGGCTTGAGAGTACTACACGCATCTTAGACCAGATGGAGTGCTCAGACACTCGTAAGTTGGGTTGTGTTGTCTCCTTGCTTCAGGGAGATGCGTATGCTTGGTGGACTACCGTTACTTCGGGTATGGAAGAAGCGGATGTCACTTGGGAATTCTTCCAAATAGCTTTTAGAAAGAAGTACCTTGGAGCCCGATATCAAGATGAAAAGAAGAGAGAATTCATGGCTTTGGTTCAGAGTGGTAAGACAGTGTCAGAATACGAGGTTCAGTTTGTGAGGTTGAGCCAATATGCTCCCGGGTTGGTTCCCAGTGAGAGGGAACGGTGTTAGCGTTTCCGATATAGTTTTACTAGGGATGTGAAGACGTATATGCTCACTTCTGATTACATCGAGTTTAATGTTTTGGTCTCTATGGCCAGGGATATTGAGCAGAACTTGGGCTCGAGTACCCGAGCTAGTGGGTCTGATTCCGGGAAGAGGCATGCGGATTGGGATAGAGATCATTCCAAGATGCATAGAGATAAGAGGTATCAACCTGATTCGATACATAGAGGCAGTAATCACGGACGGGGCCATCAGGGCCAAGGAGTTGTTGTTCACACTCCTGAGTGCACTAGATGCGGGAGACGCCACCCGTGCGAGTGTATGGGTACCTTTGGGGTATGTTGGAATTATGGTTCCCGAGATCATTTGAGGCGTAACTGTCCACATCCGGCTAGGGGCGGACCTGCTCCAGTTAGGGGGTTTGAGCATCAGAGAGGCTATGGGCGCGGTCGAGGTACTTTTCAGCCGAGGAACGATTGTCAGAGGAACTTAGCTCATGTGGTGGTAGTTCAGCTCGAGGGTGAAGGACCGGCTAGGGTGTATGCACAGCGAGAGGTTGGGAATGACACGAATGTCATCGCAGGTAATTTCTCGTTACAGTCTTTGACTTTGCTTTCTTTGATAGACTCGGGTTCGACACATTTGTACATTTTGGGTGAACATGCAAGGTCTCTAGGTTTACCATATGAGTGATTAGAGGTAGGTGTAAATGTTACTAGTTCTTTCGGTGAGACTGTGGTAGTTAGGAAGATGTATATGAGGTGTCCTTTGATGATTCAGGGTCATGTGTTTCCGGTTGACATGATGGAATTTCCATTCTATGGTTTTGATGTGATTTTGGGCATGGATTGGCTCGTGGAGCATAGAGCTAGGGTAGACTTTGAGACCAAGAGAGTCTTCTTGAACCTTACGGATGATTTTGAAGTTGTAGTGGTGGGCGAGAACATTAAGTTCTTGTCAAATGTTGTTTCTGCTTTAGAAGCTTAGAGATTGATGGATTCGGGTTGTTAGACGTATTTGGCATATGTGATGAATCCGAATATGAGTGAGGTTAGACCGCAAGACATCAGAAAAGTTTGTGATTTTCTGAGTGTTTTTTCGGAAGAGTTGTCGAGTTTGCCTCCAGATAGGGAAGTTGAGTTTGCCATTGAGACGTATTCCGATTATGCACCCATGTCTATTGCTCTGTATAGAATGGCACCGGAAGAGTTGAAAGAGTTTAAGACACAACTTCAGGAACTGTCAGATAGAGGTTTCATTAGGCCTAGCATTTCTCCGTGGGGTGTTCCGGTCTTGTTTGTGAAGAAAAAGGACGACAGTATGAGGATGTGTATAGACTATAGGCAGTTCAACAAGGTAACGGTAAAGAACAAGTATCCCTTGCCACGGATAGATGATTTTCTTGACCAGTTGAGATGTGCTTCAGTATTTTCAATGATTGATTTGAGATCGGGTTACTATCAGTTGAAGGTAAAGGATGTGGACATACTGAAGACAACATTTCGTACTCGATATATGCACTATGAGTTCTTGGTAATGCCTTTCGGTTTAACTAATGCTTCAGCTGCATTTATGGATATGATGAACCGAGTGTTCCATGAGTTTTTGGATAGGTTTGTAGTGGTGTTCATAGATGATATCTTAGTGTACTCTAGGACCGAGGATGAGCACGATGAGCATTTGCGACTAGTGCTCCAGACTTTGCTTGAAAATCAGTTGTATGCCAAGTTAAGTAAATGCGAGTTTTGGATTAAGGAGGTAGTCTTCCTAGGTCATGTGATCTCCGCTAATGGAATTAGTGTGGATCCCAAGAAGATAGAAGCCATAGTGAGTTGGAAACAACCGAAGTCAGTGACAGAAATCCATAGTTTCCTAGGCTTGGCAGGGTATTATCGAAGATTTGTCGAAGGATTTTCGAAGATTGCGGCACCCTTGACTAAATTGTTTCAGAAGAATGTTCCGTATGGGTGGTCAGATGCAAGACAACAAGCGTTTGAGAAGTTGAAGAAAGCTTTGACCGAAGCTTATATTTTGTTTCAGCCTGAACCGGGGAAAGAGTTTGTGAATTACAGTGATGCCTCGTATGTAGGTTTAGGTTGTGTGCTTATGCAAGAGGTTAAGGTTGTAGCTTACGCTTCGAGACAGTTGAAGGTTCACGAGAAGAACTACCCCACTCATGATATTGAGTTAGCCGCAGTAGTGCTCGCTTTGAAGATTTGGAGACATCACCTTTATGGTGAGAAGTGCACAGTTTATACCGACCACAAGAGTTTGAAGTACTTGATGACTCAGAGAGAGCTGAACCTGAGATAACGTAGGTGGATAAAACTTCTTAAGGACTATGACCTTACGATAGAGTACCATCTAGGTAAGGCAAACGTAGTGGCTGATGCTTTGAGTGGAAAAGTGGTTGTTGAATTGTGAGCTATGTTTGAGAGATTGAGTGTGTCAAGGGATGGCGGTTTGATAGCCAAGTTACAGGTTAAACCCTCGTTGGTTCAGTTGATTCGAGAGAAACAGTTGCAAGACGAGAGTCTTTGGCACCTCACGTGCAAGATATAGCCGAAGGTAGACCGATAGATTTTTGCCTTGGTGAGAATGGGATCATATGTTTCAAGGATAGGATAGTAGTTCCAGAAGATGCCGAGTTAAGGTGTACCATCTTGAATGAAGCACATAACAATCCTTTTGTTATGCATCCGAGTAGTACGAAGATGTATCGTGGGTTAAAAGAAGAGTACTATTGATTGGATTGAAGAAGGATGTGGTCGAGTTTGTGAGTAAGTGTATGGTATGTTAGTGAGTTAAGGCCGAGCATTAGTTTCCTTCAGGTTTGTTACAGCTGTTGAAGATTCCGGAATGGAAGTGGAAACGTATTACCATGCACTTTGTGTCGGGTTTACCGTTGACTCCTTTGAAGAAGAATTCAGTGTGGGTGATAGTCGACAGATTCACTAAGTGTGCCTATGTAACACCCCTCGCCCGGGTTAGGAGCGAGGGATGTCACGACTTATAACGCATGATTTATATCAAATAAACAATCGAAACAAAATATGTAACAATATCAATCAGAGTCATGCAGCTTGTATATTATCAAATTTAACATATTAACATATGAACTTAGAAACATATTACCAAAACATATACAAATATGTGGGTCATTTTAAAACTTTTCTAACGTGTATTCTAACTTATAAACTAACAAATAATATAACTAAACACACCTTAATCAATTTATTAAGCATTCGGCTACCAACAAGTGCATAGACTTACTTGAATCAAACAACTAGATGCTTTAATATCCTATGTTCAAATTATTAAAAACCAATATGAATTCTTTACATTATGCACTATCCGAAATATAGTAACAACCATAGCAAAGTCTAGATGCAAATGCCTAAATCAAATATAGATATCAAATTTAATCATACTCAATCATACAAATCCAACAAATACATGAACCATACAAACATATTCAAGCTCAATATCAACTTAAATAGCTCAAACATAACACATTCATATCATCAAATCCATATATACATATCCACCATACCTTATCAAGACTTGATCACCTTAACCATATATATACATTACACAAAATCAAACCAACATGATTATTCATTACATAACATGAACTATGTCTTAAACATGTACAAACCAAAACTATCAAAATACATATATCATATGCATGTGACACATATATACATCTATGCCACCAACTATAATAACCAAAAGAGTCATACTTGTGCTTGGACTTCAAGGTCAGCTCTCTAAGACAAACGACTAGCTTTCGGGACTACTACCTGAAATATTTGGAAGAAGGGAACAGAAGAGTGATAAGTACAAGGTATGTACTTAGTGAGGCAGCCCTAACTTTACTAATTTTCATCTTTTAAAACATTATTTAATCTTCAAGGTTACCTAACTAGGCTTAAACAAAGTTTACCTAGCTAGTCCAACATACAAAAGTAGACTTAGCTAATCTTGTAACCATTTCAATAATCCAATGATGCAACACAAATAACATACTTTCATGTTCATTTATACAACAAGCATCAATTAAAACATTACCATTTACAACAACAAGTATCATTTAAAAGCATGAGCATATTCAAGACAAGTAAGCATATCAACATCATTTCATTGGTACATATCATTGAGTTACTTATCTTTCAAGTCATTTAACTTTTTCAATATTGCCTTGGATGATTAATAGAATAGGTAATCAAGTCTTCTTGTAACATGTATCATTAGATACCTCAAGTATCAGTTTCTCATTTCGACATATAACAGAGGATGCATAAGTATCAATGGTGACTTACCACCATTCAATTATCAAGGTGACTAACCACCTTTTCAGGTTTATAGGTGACTAACCACCATTCTGTAACAGAGATCAGAGGAGCTCAATGACTCTAAGGCATGCCCTTCTACCTATACACACTAATCAACCAAGGTCTTTATCTTATCTTTTATCTCCAACAAGGTCACTTGTTTGTTATTCAATACTTTACCAGTCATGTAACAACATTTGAATCATGTATATAAGGTGAATCATTCAAGTCATGCTCAATCAATTTTCCAGCAAGCATTAATCATTAATTCAAGCATATAACCATCATAAAACAGTAGCTAAATCATTCGAAAATTCTCATTTTACATATCTCAACCAATCGACATTTCATAGCAACATATTACTTGAACTAAGCATGCTTATTTAGCAAGTAAGAATAACTTAGGTCATAAGTCAAGTCTTTAATCCTTCTTCCTTATCAAGTTAATTTACCAACCATTAATTTAAATTCATTTCATGCTTCATTAGGTTATCTAGTAATAAAAAATAACAAGGTTAGGATACTAATCCTAACACTTTAAACAAAACTACAGTCGCAATACTCCAAGCTACTTGTTGTCCTTTATCACAATGTCCTTGTCTCTCCTTCTTGATTGTTCACTCCTTGTATCCTCTATTTCCTCTTCCTCAATAGGCTCTTGAATCATATTATAACATATATAACATCCATTAGTATCAACCTTAGCATTAAAATCCAACCAAATCAAGCAAACAACAATAAACACACAAGTTGTCCCTAACATGGCAGTTTTGAGCAGTGTCCATTAATCTGTTCATAACTCTTTATTCCTAAATCCAAATAAAACATATCATACCATTCTGGAAAGCTTATAAACACACCATTAAAATCATGTATGGAACATATTTTTAGAATTTCCCAATCAGTACAGTTTTGCATTTGAAAACAGGTCAATTTCAGGATCGAATCTGTCCAAGCTAAACTTAGAGGATTTAAAGCATATAAATTATATGTTTCACAATTCATTTGGTTCTGATATTTTAACCATATTAACTTACATGTATTATCATAATAATGAAGTTCTAACATATTCAAAATCAAAGCATTCAAGTCCTCAATTTATCAATTTTCACAAAATAGTCCCCTTTAATCCTTTAATAATCCTATATGTGATCTAAATGCATTTAACCTACCAATTGAGACTTAATTCAAGATTTTCCATTTAATTTCATTCATTTCATGAATCCCCTGTTTCAAGAAAAAATTTCCAGAATTTTATTGGCATTATATAAACCCCTATATTTTTTGAATTTTGCAATTTAATCCAGTAGATTCCAGATTCATCCAGTTTCATTCCAGTAACTTCTAATAGCAATTCAGAGACCTATACTTAACATTTTCGTGCAATTATTACCGCTATCTCATGTAATATTTTGTCCTCTACAACTTTGTATAAGAACACGTTTTCCAGAAATGACTCTGACATGCTCAATTTTCCATATTTCCGAAAGGTGTCTATAATTAAAAATTATGGGCAGATTCATTATTCAAGCTTCATACATGTAAATTTTCTAGCATTTTGATTAACATAAGCTATCATACAACCTCACAACACATCAATAATCATTCTCAAATCAAATTTACATCACAAACAATTAAAGAAACACATCAATTCATCAAGAACATTTAAATAATAACATGAGCAGAATTTTAGCTAGAACACTTACATGAATTGTTTGTGGATGTAAGAACCTATGTTTCTCCTAGCATAAATCCATTGACATGCATGCATTTTGGTTCCATAAATTTCTATAATTCTTGTGTTTACGCTCTCCCTCTCCTTGATTTCTAAGGGTTTGGTTGAAGGTGGAAGAAAGAGATGAAGGAAAGTGATGAAGATGATGAATTTGGATAGTGGGATTTGATTATCCAAACTCCACTAAGTTGCCGTCCAACACCAAGAGAGGGACATGTGTAATGTCCACTTTCATTTGTTAATTTATCATGCAAAACTCATATTTTCCTAATAGTTCAATTTAGTCCTTTTTGATTTAGCTCTTATATTTGCATATCTTTCATTTTAGTCCTTCATTTGTTTCCTTTTAATTACTACAATTAATTTCTTAATTCTATTTAATTGAGCCATGATTTAATTATTTAGTAGTAATTATTCTAAGCCCGGTTTAAGGGTGTTACAGCCCATTTCATACTTGTTCATACTACCTACACCTTAGATAAGTTGGTCGATCTGCACATTAGTGAGATAGTGAGGTTGCATGGGGTGCCGAAGTCGATTGTATCAGACCAAAATCCGAGGTTTAAAGCTAGATTTTGGGAGTGTTTGCATCGTGCCTTGGGTACTTGGTTGAACTTCAGCACTTCGTATCACCCTCAGTTCGATGGTTAGTCAGAGAGGGTTATTCAGGTGTTGAAGGACATGTTGAGGTGTTGCATTATTGACTTTTAGGGTTCTTGGGAGAAGCACCTACCTTTAGTGGAGTTTGCATACAACAACAGTTATCAGGCTAGTATTCAGATGGCACCATATGAAGCTATGTATGGTAGGAAGTGTAGAACACCTATATGTTGACTCGAGGCCGGACAGAAGCTTGTACCTATGCCCGACTTGCTTAAGGGCACTACCGAGAAGGTAAAGTTGATCTGTGATCGCTTGAAGGCAACTTCAGACTGACAGAAATTGTATGACAATTTAAAAAGAAAGGAGATAGAGTATGTCGTGGGTGAAAAGGTGTTCTTGAAAGTCTCACCTTGGAAGAAGATGATGAGGTTCGGTAGGAAAGGTAAGTTGAGTCCGAGATTCATGTGTCCTTACGAGGTAGTTGAGAGCATTGGTCTCGTTGCCTATAGATTGAGACTACCGACAGAGTTAGAGAAGATTCATGATGTGTTCCACGTTTCGATGCTCCGAAAGTATAGATCGGATCCGTCTCATGTAATGCCAGAGGAAGAGATCGAGTTGAACCCAGACTTGTCGTATGATGAAGAGCCGGTTGAAATTCTTGCTACAGATAGGAAAGTGTTGCGTGGAAGATCTATCGAGTCAGTTAAGGTTTTGTGGAGACACCGAGGTGTGGAAGAGGCTACTTGGGAGAGGAAGGAAGACATGGAAAGACAGTTTATGTATCTTTTTCTGTTAGGTAATTTTAGGGACGAAATTCCTTATGTGGGGGAGGGTTGTAACGCCCGGGGTTTAGGGCCCGGGAGATAACCGGGTTTAGTTAAACCGGTTTGGGTTAGTTTAATCGAAACAAAACATTTTTAATAGATAAAAAGGAGTCTTTTATTTAAAGGGGCAAAATGGGAATTTTGAGTAAATGAAATAAAGAAAAGAAAATTGAAATGTGTCATATTCTCCAAAAATCCCCTTTTTCACATAAAACCTCTCTAAACCCTATTTCATTATTCCATTGCCTAAAATTCCTCATAGGATACGTATCCGGTCGTGTGATGATTGTATTCGTATGTGATGTTGCCCGATCGTGATTCTAGTATGAAGTTGCAAACTTGAAACTTGAGTGCGGAAGTGATGTATTTGGAATGAAGATGGTGAAAGTTGTTGTTTTAATAGGTGTTGGAATGGTTGGTGATTATGGTTTGAAAGATAGATCTAAGGGAAAAATGGATACAAGTTGATATGGATGGAATAGAATCGGTGTGGAACAAGGAAGAACCAACAAGTTAGTGAATGTTGACCCGAACCTTACACGTTCTTACCCTTTGTGAAATGATGGAAGAAGGTTGGATTATGACCCTTTAGCTATAATTGAGCTAAGAACAAACAATATAATCAAATGGAAGTGATGGTGGAAGGGTGGAATGTAACCCGCTAGCTAGAAAGCTAGGAACCAACGCTATAAACAGTATGGAATGAAAAGGGGAAATTTGCCACAAGACTAGCTTGAAAGCTGATAAAGTTCGTAAAGAACAATGAAAAGAACTCTCTCATATATTTTCATGCAAAAAAAGGTCCTTACAAAGGAAAATGGGCATCCTATTTATAATACATGGCAGCCTAGAATTTGAAAGACAAAACAATGCATTAAGGCTCCAATTTATGACATTCAATGGTTTGTCTTCAATTATATCAAGTGTGGCTGGCCATTTGTGTATTTTTAGAATGAATTTGGACATAATAAGGCTTGAATGAAGACTTATACACGTTCAATTGATGGATCCTTTGATATTCCACTTGTTTGGCTCTTAAAAGTGCATGTAGATGACTTGGAATGAATCTGCCCATGTTTGCATCTAAGTGTATGTGTCTCTTCCACTTCCTTTATTTATTTCTCAACTTTATTAGCTGAATAAAAGCATAATAAAGACTTCTAAATGCTTCATCGTCCATGGAATTCAAAAGGACTCTCTCTTTGAATGATGATAAAGATGACATGTCTCTTTGAAGAAGATGAAAAGTCTTCAATTGTTTTCCATCTTAATCCCAACGTGTAATGACACTAAAAACGCATAAAATATTAATCAAAATATGATAAAAATGTTATGCAAACTTAAAGAATTAATTGAACAAGTTCAAT
This sequence comes from Hibiscus tridactylites, assembly GCA_958450335.1. Lineage (NCBI taxonomy): Eukaryota > Viridiplantae > Streptophyta > Magnoliopsida > Malvales > Malvaceae > Hibiscus > Hibiscus tridactylites. Next base: position 52,843,811 of record OY288279.1, on the reverse strand, counting down.
GAATGAACTAGTTTAATTAATGAACCTACATGCTTAAATGAAACACATACATAAGTGAAGTATTTTTATAAATGAAGTGCTTGCAACAACAAGCATATTTATTCTCATGGAATGAATGAACTATTATGCAACTACTCATGCAAATTCTTATGAAACTTATTTAACCTTTCCAACAAACTCAAGACGTTGCAAGATCTAATTGTTGATGTCATTTCTTCATTCATTTTCCAGCATTGGCAAAGCAAACTTTCCACAGCATCTTGAATCATTTTAGCTCTTGCACGAGTCATAGGACCTCTAGGAAATTCATTGGGATTCTTGTTGGTTGTGGTCACATCAGTACCTCCCTCTTGAAAGCGATTTTCCCCCAAATCGTCACCTGCATCATAAGGAGATAGATCAGCAACATTGAAAGTAGCACTCACATTATACTCACAGGGAAGGTCTATTTGATAAGCATTATCATTAATCCTCTTGACCACTTGGAAAGGACCATCTCCTCGAGGCATAAGTTTCGATTTACGTTGGGCTGGAAACCTCTCTTTCTTCAAGTGCAACCAAACCCAATCTCCGGGTTCAAAAGTTATTTGTTTCCTCCCTTTGTTGGCTTGCTGCTCATATTGCTTTGTTCTTCTCTCAATGTTCTCTCGCACTTGCTGGTGAAGCTTCTTTACAAATTCAGCTCTATTTTGCCCATCCTTATTTTTGAATTGATCAATAGGCAAAGGAAGCAAATCAATTGGTGTCAAAGGATTGAAACCATATACCACTTTGAATGGAGAACATTTAGTGGCGGTATGCATGGAGCGATTGTATGCAAACTCAACATGTGGCAAGTCCTCTTCCCAAGTCCTTAGATTCTTGCGTATAATTTTCCTAAGAAGCATGGACAATACACGATTGACAACTTCAGTTTGGCCATCTGTTTGTGGATGACAAGTTGTAGAAAACAACAGCTTTGTTCCAATCTTACTCCATAGCGTCCTCTAAAATTGACTCAAGAACTTCACATCTCGATCAGACACAATAGTTCTTGGAACTCCATGTAATCTCACAACTTATCTAAAAACAGATTGGCAATATGGGAAGCATCATTAGTCTTGTTGCATGGAATGAAATGAGCCATTTTTTAGAATCTATCTACTACCGCAAAAATGGAATCTTTGTTATTCCTTGTGCGTGGAAGTCCTAGCACAAAATCCATGGAAATATCCTCTCATGGTGCATTTGGAATTGGTAATGGTGTGTAAAGTCCATGGGGCATGACTTTGGACTTTTCCTTCTTACATGTGATGCAATGCTCACAGCACTTCTCCACATCTCGTTTCATCTTTGGCCAATGCAAATGTTCTTGCAATATAGAGTGCGTTTTGGCCACTCCAAAGTGTCCCATTAGTCCTCCACAATGGGCCTCTTTGATAAGTGATTCTAATGGATCCTTGAGGGATACAAAGCTTTCCTTCCTTGAAAAGATACCCATCAACCCTACAAAACTTCTCATATGTTCCTTTTTCACAAGCTTTGTAAGTTTCACCAAAATCATAATCAGATTCATGCAGCTCTTTGATTAAGGCAAAACCTACCAATCTAGAATCCAAAAGGTTAAGAAGATTATACCTTCTTGATAAAGCATCAGCAACAACATTTTCCTTACCCTTCTTATATTTGATAACATATGGGAATGTTTCTAGGAATTCAACCCACTTGGCATGTCTCTTATTAAGCTTGTGTTGTCCCTTCAAGTGTTTCAGCGCTTCATGATCCGTGTGGATGATAAACTCCTTAGGTCATAGATAGTGTTGCCACGTTTCTAATGCCCTCGTGAGAGCATACATCTCCTTGTCATAAGTTTAATAATTTAGAGTTGCTCCACTCAATTTCTCATTGAAATATGCAATAGGTCGTCCTTCTTGAGATAATACAGCTCCAACTCCTAAACTTGATGCATCACATTCAATTTCAAAAGCTTTATTAAAATCAGGTAAAGATAATAAGGGTGCATTGGTTAAAAGTTTTTTAATCAAACAAAAAGACTTCTCTTGTTCGTCTCCCCAAAAGAAGCTAGAGTTCTTTTTGATAACTCTGGTCAAAGGTGCGGCTATGGTGCTGAAATTGGGAAAAAAAATCGGCGATAGAAACTAGCAAGTCCATGAAAACTCCTCAATTGACTAATGTTAGTAGGTATCGGCCATTCCTCAATTGCTTTAATCTTTTCTTGATCAACCTCCAAACCCTTTGAACTAACAACAAAACCTAAGAACACAACTTTGTTAGTGCAAAACGTACATTTTTGTAGGTTAGCATACAACTTTTCTTTTCGCAAAACATCCAATACAAACCTTAAATGTTGAGCATGATCATTCAAAGTTTGGCTATACACAAGTATGTCATCAAAATACACCACACAAAACTTACCCAAGAATGGTCGAAGTATATGATTCATTAACCTCATGAATGTACTTGGTGCATTAGTTAAGCCAAATGGCATAACAAACCACTCATACAAACTTTGCTAGGTTTTGAGTGCTGTCTTCCACTCATCTCCTTCTCGCATTCTTATTTGGCGGTACCCACTCTTAAGATCAATCTTAAAAAAGATGTTAGAACCACTTAATTCATCAAGTATATCATCTAATCTAGGAATAGGATGACGATACTTTACCGTTATCTTGTTCACTCCTCGACAGTCCTCACACATACGCCAAGTTCCATCCATCTTAGGTACAAGTAAAATCGGCATGGCAAATGGACTAAGGCTCTCTCTCACATAGCCTTTTTCCATTAACTTGGATACTTGTCTTTGCAACTCCTTAGTTTCTTCCGGATTGCTTCTATATGCTGGTGGATTTGGAATTATGGCTCCGGGAATGAAATCAATTTGATGCTCTATTCCTCAAATAGGTGGAAGCCCATTCAGAATCTCCTCTAGAAACAAATCTTCAAATTCCTGCAATAAAGAGACAATAAAAGATGGCAAACCATGATCAAGATCATTAGTGTTCAAAAGATTTTCCTTGTACATGAGTACAAGTGCCCATTTCTCTGAAAGCAAACATTTTTTGATCTCTTTCTCTCTTGCAAAAAGAATGGTTTGTTTTCCCTCATTTTTGTCACTCTTCTTGGATTTAAACTCTTTTTCTTTCTCTTTGGCTGTTTTGAAACTTGTTGGGTCACGTCGGCACGCCCTGTGGCGCAGCGAAAAAATTAATCCGACGTAATCCAGCCAGGATCCATGTACAGGAACGAATCTGGGGTGAGAAGATGAAGAGTTACCTTTTAAAACTCTTGAAACTAGAAAACCGACGATATGTCAGAATAACCACGTCAAGTAAAACTAGAATCGTGACAGGTTCGCAACGACCTCTACGGAGTCCACCCGAACAAAACGAAAAAAGCTTCCGCCTCCCTAACACTTAGGGATAAAATTCGACAGGTTTGAACACCTTCCAGGGAGAAGACGAAATCCCTCCAGGGATTCCTGAGGGAGTCTGAAATCGACCAGGAGTTCAACCAGGACTTGCAATCGAGCAAGGACACCTTCAGGGATTTGCCATGGGGCAAGTAGAACACCAGAAAAATATCGAACAGCTTCTTAGAGAGCTTTCTAGGATATGTCGAATTCCAGTGGGAATCCCTAGGGGTGTTTTCGAAATCTTCAAGAGGAGGAAAAGGGATGATTTGGTTGCTAGCCCTTGTCCCTTTAAATAGTATTCAAAGACTTAATTCTAGTTGAACTTCTTAAATCCAAGTTCAACCAAAATTCATAGAATCTAATTCTACTTAAAATTGGTTTATATTAAATATACATTATATTTAATAATATTAAATGAAATATATATATATATATATATATTTAATTATGTAGAATCTTATTCTACATAAAACATGGATTTAATTATACATTATATTTAATCCAAATATATATATTTATTATATAGAATCTCATTCTATCTTTACTTGGATTTAAATATATTTAAATATATATTTTTAATTATGTGGAATCTAATTCTACATAAACTTGGAATTAAATATACATTATATAAATTCCAAAGATATATTTAAATTTCTAGAATCTTATTCTATAATATTTAAGTCTCTAAATATTTTCCATACTCTAAATAATATTTAATAAATACAATATTTATCCAATATTATTCCCATT